>OX451735.1:917895330-918495330 GCA_948472305.1 Vicia faba | reverse complement strand
GAAAGTTACTCCAAATTTCAAAACACCTGCATTTGAAAAGTACAACGGATCGTCATGACCCGTTACTCATGCAACTGCTTATTTATGAAAGATTTCGGTGCATACCGAAGATCAGGGGATGTTGATTCATTTCTTCCAGGATAGCCTATCTGGGGCATCCCTGGAGTGGTACATGAAGTTAGAGAAAACCCATATTCGTTGCTGGAACGATCTTGCTCGTGATTTTGTTAAACATTATCAGTACAATGTGGATATGGCGCCTAATCGCACTCAGTTACAGAATTTGTCACGGGGACCAAAAGAATCTTTCAAGGAATACGCTCAGAAGTGGCGTGAGCTGGCTGCAAGGGTTCAACCTCCACTCATGAAGCGAGAACTCATTGATATGTTTATGAGTACCTTGCAAGGGTAGTTTTACGAACGCATGATAGGAAGTGCTTCAACGGGATTTGCAGATTTGGTTATGGCTGGTGAAAGAATTGAGGTGGGTTTGAAATTGGGGAAAATTTAGATTGGAGGCTCTAGTGTCTCATCAGGGGGTGGTAAGAAACCATTCAATACTTACCCTAAGAAAAGGGAAGGAGACGCAAGTGCGGTTTACTCTCAGGGAGGAAGAAGAGAAGATCGTCAACACCAAAAATCAATGTTGTTTCTACTCCTGTTAATTCTCCTCCGCAGTAGAGACAAAATCCAGCACCTCAACAACAAAGACAGTAAGACGTTCCTCGTCAGTATAATAACCAACAACAGAGGCAGCCAAGAAAGTTCGATCCTTTTCCAATATCTCTCACCAAAGCACTCCACCATTTGCTCGATTTGAAATTGATCAGTTTGAGAAGTATGCAACCACCCGCTGGAAGACTTCCTCATAATTATGATGCTAATGCAAGATGTGAATTCCATTCGGGAGGAGTTGGTCATTCTATTGATAATTGTTTTGCGTTAAAATGCAAAGTACAAGACTTGTTGGATGCCAAGGAAATCGAGTTTACTCCAGCGACTGGTCCGAATGTAGACCAGAACCCAATGCCTAGACATGGAGGGGGTGTTGTTAATATGATTGACGATAATTGAGAAATGTTGAATTTAGTTGTGAATGTGGAATAGGTGACTACTCTGTTATGGTATGTTAAAAGGTATCTGCTTGACAATTCTATTTTCTCGGGCTGTGCTTCAGACTGTGCCAGGTGTAGAGAGCAACCGAAGGGCTGTGATGATTTGAAAGCTGGCATCCAGTTCATGATGGATGAGGGTTATCTACAGTTTGATAGAAGACCAATATGTCGAAGGGTTACCGAAGAGGATGTTATTGTGATATCTATTCCTTACACCCATGTGCACATTCCTTCTCCATCTAGAGCGCCTCCTTTGATGATTACGGTACCTTGTCCCATACCGTATACTAGTGAGAAGGCCATCCCATGGCATTATGGTGCTGATGTTTATTACCACAGGGTGAAGCAAGAGATAAATCCTACTTTTTTTTAGAAAGGAGTTATTGAAGACAATGAAAGGGATGTTCATAATTTCTCTAGCGTGGGTCGAATGACTAGAAGTGGGAGAGTGTTTGGTCCTTCCAATGTACAAGATGCAGTTGATGCTTCTGCCAGAGAAAAAGGAAAACAAAAGGTGATGATTGGCAAACCAAGGGTTACACCAGCCAATGTGACTCAACCAATTCCGGTACCAGAAGCTTCTTCAGTTCCCGATGAGGTTGAGGAGTTAATGCGAATTATTAGGAAGAGAGATTATAGCATAATTGATCAGTTAAATCACACCCCTTCTAAGATGTTTATCTTGTCGCTGTTGATTTATTCAGAACCTCACATAAATTCTTTAATGAAGTTGTTAAAAACCGCATTTGTGCCACATGAGATAACAGTCAATCAGTTTGAGAATGTTTGTGCTAATATATCTGCTGGGAACAACCTGGACTTCACAGATTTCGGTCTTACTCCAGAAGGGCGAGACCATAACAAAGCTTTACACATTTCTATGGAGTGTAGGGTCACTACTTTATCCCGGGTTTTGGTAGACACGGGGTCGTCTTTGAATGTACTTCCTAAGTCAGCATTGATGAAGATTGATTATTCCGGTCTGGAGCTACGTCCTAGTGATTTGATGGTGAAAGCTTTTGATGGGTCCCGAAGATCAGTAATTGGGGAGGTGGCGTTACCAATTAAGTTTGGCCCTCGCACCTTCACTACTACCTTTTTTGTGATGGATATACAGCCATCATATTGTTGTTTTTTGGGGCGTCTGTGGATTCATAAAGCAGGGGCGGTCACTTCTACTCTTCACCGGAAACTCAAGTATCCTACATAAGGAAAGGTGATAACTGTGTGCGGCGAGGAAGAGTATATTGTGAGTAATTTGACATCTTTCCGCTATGTTGAGGCTGAAGGTGAGATACACGAGACTCCATTTCAGGCATTTGAGACAGCTCATGCGGTCAATTTTCCTCCTCTGGAGTTGAAAGGAAAGCCGGAAACTGTCATGTCTTATCTTAGAGATGCTAGAGGTATGGTGGAGAACGCTAACCCTGAAGGTTGGGGTCAAGTGCTGGACGTCATCCCTAAATTCAAAAAATTCGGTCTTGAATTCAGTCCGGGTCAGCAGAGTGCAACTCCCATAGCATCCGGTTTATCAACTCCTGTAAAGTTTTCCTGTCTCGGTGCTGCTCAAGAAGGACACACCAATGAAATTGGTGATGATAGAGTTGATAGCTACAATATTGAAGATTGGGTTCGTCCAAGTATTCCAGGCCAGGCACTCAACAATTGGACTTATGTGGATGTTATCCAAGTTTCAAGCGATGATGACTACTTTTATTGTGGGTACTCTTCTAAGCTATTTCATGACACTGTACTTCGGGAAAAGGTTTATCTCTCCCCTTTTCAATGCTCATTTCTTCGGAAAGACGCAAGGAAAACCATTCGTAACTTCCCTTCATAGTAAAGATCTCATGTGTCAGGATAGTGGCGAGTTTTCGACACATTGACAAGTCCGGATAGAGACGATTCTCCTCTGGGTGGCATTTTTTTCTCTTTTGTACTTTCATGTGTATTTTGATTGACTGATTTAACATTGTCTGCATGCAGGAACTTGTTTATTTTTGAATGTCAATCCCGATGCACTGAATATGTTTGCCTTGACATTTTTTTGTGTTTACTTAAACCGTTCATCATCATTCTTTAAATGATTTTATGGCGTTTTGATACCAACTACGCCAACTCTTTTGCCTAGTCAAAAGATTGGAGGAAGGGTGATTTCTCTGATTGTATGCTTTTGAGTAGAACCATGTTGACGATGTACATGCCTTTTAATCCCCAAACACCGAAGATATAAGGGAGATAGACCCTCGTTAACCCCTCTGAGCCTTCGAAGTACGATTTTCTTTTCTGTTCGAAAAAAACCCCTTATTTTAAAACCCGAGACAGGGTAGATATTCAGATAACTTGATCGAGAATTCAAATTTCAGAAGGAGCGTCCCATTTAAGGATCACCACCTTTTATCCTTTCATTATGAGGTCGTAAAATGTCAAAACAAGAATAGTTATTTCCCCAGTGCAAAAAAGACACATAACAAAAAAATCCTGAGGTCGAGATAGAATCGATACAACAATGGTTATCCCTCGCTGAACAAGGAATGGGGAAGTCACTTTTCTTAAAAAAAGGTTCAAAGACTTAGGGTCACAAGAATTGTTCAAAAAGGAAAGTATGAATAGAAAAGGAACTAAAGAAAAAGCCCCGCTAAGTCGATACTCGAAAACAAGTCGCTTAGGCAAAAGTTAGGGCATCCCGCTAGACTTCCAAATTGAAATTCAAAATAATTGGTCCATGCAAAAGTTAGGGAAATAAAAAAAGGAGTAACTTGAAAACCCTGAAAGGCAGAAAAGGATTATCCAATGAAAATCCACATCAAAAGAAATGTCGTGGATCGAACACCCAAAAAATCAAAAGTTAAAGTGACTGTCGTGTCAAAGTAACTGTTGAGATCCCTTAATCATTATCGCCTCTTTTGAGAGATGAGTACACACATCAATTTAACTGAACGTAGGACTGAAGAACGTCATGGAGAATGGGTGGGCACCAAATAATTTTGAACCTTAAAAATCTTTTTTTCAAAAACCTGAGAACCAGGCCACGTTACAATCCTCAAAAGTCCGAACTGAAACATGGGTTTAGCTCGAAATCATACTACAAAAGGATAGTACTTCTTAAACGTGTGTTATATGTATATGTTGGTATCATATCGACTGCATCATGTTTGTGTTTTAAAAAAAGAAAAGAAAAGAAAAGTTATTGAAATTATGTACTCTAACTAGTGATTCACTCATGACAAGGATGCAACATCGTTTTCATTCAAGGTTTTCAATTTCAAGTTTATGTAATTGTCGCATCAGGGGGTTGTTATTCTCATAATAAACATCCTTTTGCATACAAAACAATTGTTTGACATTAAAAAGAGCTTACACAATGAACATCAGTAAAGAGCTTAAAGTTGTCAGGAGGGGAGGATTTGGCTGTTCTGTTGGACAGAGGCCATTTGTGTCTTGAAAAGGATCTTTCCCTATCCCCAGTGATGTTTCGCTTCCTCAGTAGAGTTTTTATTACCCCAGAAATTGTTTTCAAGAGAAAGGCTTCGTTCTAAGACTCCAGGTTTGAAGATGTCGCATATCCCCAGTGGAGTGGTTTAAATGGGAATTCACATTCTGAAGAAGTTTCAATTCTCTAGCGGAGTTACCAATTAGAGATTTATCGGCTTGATTTCTCATCTCCCAGATAATCTGTTGCTTGGGGAATCCCTATGTTAAGGTCTTTCCTTGTCCCCAGTAAAGCCAATACTGTATGACTATCTGCATGATCCATCCAATAATTGCATTCCAAAAGTTCAATAATCTCCAACAAGATATTCTTCGACAGATTTCTATTTCCCTGGTGAAATCTCAATTCCTCAACAGAGCTTTGATCCCCCTGCAAAGGTTTTAACCCCTCACGTCTGGTTTATTATCTCAGTGTCATCCTCAACACGGTTGCGTGCTGTCTTTTCCAAAGATTACAATCTTGCCCTGATCTTCTCCCATAGCCCAATATCCATTTGCCATCATTCTCCAGAAGCTACAGTTTTGATCTGATCCTCTCTAGGAGTTTGCAATTTATTTTTGCAAACCCTCTTTGTTTGTAGCCCGTTCCTACCGGTTACTCATTCGTTATTCCCCGCAGGGTCTCATCTTCTAAAGGCTTTCTCTCCAGCATTTTCTCGTATCTTCTCTTCTCTAGCAGATTTTGCAATTTATTTTTGAAAAGTCTTGCCTAATCTTGACTACTTGGTCACTTGCTTCTCAAATTGACCATTCCCCGGTGAACATTTAAGCTAACATGCATCATTACATTGCATCTCCCAAAACATGTAGCATTTCCATTATATGGAGTATTACGCTATATATGAAAAAAATTCAAACATGCATCGAAACATAAGCCATTAATATTTCTATTTATCCTCAGTGATTTGCTAATTATGCGAGCTTATTCCCAGTAAGGTCTTCTTCCACATTATCTTAAGTTTCACCCCATACAAATATCCTTTTGATGTTAATCATTTGATTGTTTGAGTGTCTACTCTTGATCGTAGTTCAGTTTTTTCCCTGGCGCAGTCTTCTCGGGTTCAGTCTTCACTACTCTCACTGGTTCATTCTGATGTCTATTGATCTACCTTTCGAATACCAATTTCGTCTCGATATTCGCTTTCAGCAGGTTTTTAGGCGTACTCCCTAATCTCCTTGCTTTAGGTCGAGCTCAGAGTTTCGTCTCCTCACCTTGCGCATGAAATCTAATTTCGTTCTGGTACTCATCTAGTTCAGTTTTGTCTAACTAGTTATAATGAGTCGGGTTTCGTCTCGTTCTTGTTTTCATACCTTGGACTTTATCAGTTATCGTTTACTGAACCATTTTTCGATTATCGTTTACTGAGTCTCTTTGCGGTGTTCGTACTGCGTCCCTGGTTGAATTCAGTCTCTTTTGTTCCTTGGATTCTTCTATCAGTTTTTGTCACTGTCTATCCATTGATCTGAGACCAGTAGGTGCTCTGAGAAACATGCGCTCTCATCACTTTGCTTTGGGTCGAGTTTCGATCTCGTAGCCTATGCATGAAATCTAGTTTCGTTCTGGTACTCATCTAGTTTAGTGTCACCTAACTAGTTATAATGAGTCGAGTTTCGTCTCGTTTTTTGTTTTCATACCTTGGACTTTATCAGTTATCATTTACTGAACCCTTTTTCGGTTATCGTTTACCGATTCTCTTTACGGTGTTCATATTGTGTCCCTGGTTTAATTCAGTCTCTTTTGTTCCTTGGATTCTTCTTTCAGTTTTCGTTGCTGTTAATCCATTGATCCGAGACCAGCAGGTGCTCTGAGAAACATGCACTCTCATTAATTTGCTATGGGTCGAGTTTCGCTGGGTCACTCGTGCGTGAAATCCAGTTTCGTTCTGGTACTCATCTAGGTTAGTTTTGTCTAACTGGTTATTTGGGTCGAGTTTCATCTCGCTTTTGTTCCTCACTCCTAGGATTCTTTCAGTTCCTTCATACTAGCTATCTTAGTTTGATTCGAGCTCAGAGTTTCGTCTCCTCACCCGCATACTTTTTCTTTTCCAGAGTTTAGTTTCGCCTATTCTCTTTGGTTTGAATCTTATCGCATCCTTTTGTGGTCCAGTTTTACCCTGACGCATTTTTGTGGAGGTTTAGTTTCCTCTATTCTTCTAAGCTTTGGTTTTGTCTCATTTTATTAAAATCTGCGTTACAACTTCATTCTGATGCATGTCTTGGGGATTTTTTCTTCTTCTTCTTCAAGAGTGTAAATTTTCAGGGTCTTTTATATTCAATCATCTTCAACTCTGAACGCTCGAAGGCTTTCACTTTTCTCACTTATCCAGTTAAAGATAATTGAATAAGGGCAGCTGTTGCACCCCAAAATTTACCATCTTGATTCAGGCTTATGTTTCATCATAACCATCATATTGCATTGCATTCATACATGGTGATGGGATCAAAATATTCTATTTATCAGGTCTTTCTCAAGCTTTAGAGGTTGATTGTGTCGATAAGTTTCTCAAGGAGAGCCTTATTATTTAAATCTCTGGATCTTTCTAGCCCAAAGGATTCATATATCCTAAGATAGTTCACCCACTTCATTGAATCATCAGAAGATTGAATATTGTGTTGATTATAAGGAGAATCACATCCTTTTGATTCATCAGTCAAAATTAGGGTTTGGTTGATTAAGGCTATTGATGCGTGAGCAAGTCTAGATTTTGAAGCCACAACACCTCATTCACATTGGAGATATCTTTGGGAAAGAAATTGGATAAGATATCCAGAGGATTTGAAGTTTTAAAGATGATTCATCATTCTCCTAAGGTGTTGACCAAAATTAGGGTTTGTGATTTCATCAGGTTCTCTTGAGTATTTAGAGATGAAACTTTATACATGGCCTCTATATATTTGGAAGATCATATGTTTGAAGTCTTGATCATCAATTTTGAAAGGAAGTGGATCAATTGGTTCAAAGGGGAAAAATGGTCATTTTCGCCAGAATCAGTCAAAGTCAAGGTTGACCAAGTGAACTTTTGGTCAACCATCAATTCAAGGGTGTAATTTTTGCATTTTTTAAGTACATTTTAATCATTGGATCAAGAATATTGAAGTTTGGATTGAAACTTGTTCATGAAGAAATCCAAAAAGTTTCTAAATTTGGAAAATGAGTATCAAACTTTGAAAATTCATATTTTATTCATCTTTGATAAAAAAATGCAAATGAAGTATGCTTGGAAATCTAAGATGTAGATCTTTCATATGATTCCATTTTTTAGAACAATGCATGAAGTGGTGGTAAGTTATGAAGCTTGGAAGTCACAAAATTATTGGTCATTTCTCAAATTTTGTGATTTTCATACCACATTTTGAAGCACTCAATGGAATCAAATGTGAGTCCAATTGCCACAGGGTTGAAGAGAATTGCAAGACCTTTCCAAAGAGTGCTCATTTGTGTCAAAATTCTAAAATATGAGCAAGTTATGAGCTTTGGAATTTTGAGGCATTTTATTGAATTTTGACCAAGCAAGCAAAATGCAATTTCTTGAGAACTCGTGTTTCAGCCATTACTTTTGTTTCTAATCAAGCCCATAACCAATTTGTAACATGATGAGGCCCATTACACTCACCATTTTGAGCCTCATATGGTATTGTACTTGTTTGATTGGAAAAATCACAAACTTTCCCGATTTTGCAAATTCACCAACACTCTCTCATTTCAAATAGTCATGACCTGGCACTTTGAGCATTTGTTTCTGACCTCATTTGGCTCATAAAACGCAAAGAAAATGAGAGCTTGCACGAGTGAAACGCAGGCTCCATGTGCAATCTCACTTTTTGCATAAACTACCAAACTTGCCCTCCAACGGCTTTGAGGACCAAATACCACTTCTATCCTCTTCCTCTCGTGCTATATAATAAGAACCAAGGCTCAGTTTGAAGGAGAGGTTCATAGTCACCACACTTCAGATCTGAAAATTTTCAAGTATCTTTTCAAATTGCTTCGAATCTCTCTTCTCATTGGATCATTCTTCAAAATTCTCGGTGGTTCAGACTCAATGTAGTAAGGAGATCAAGCTTGCACCGTTGGTTTTCTTCTGGAGTAAAGGAATCGAGTTTCCAGTTTTCACATTAATGTGAGTTTTCTTGAACTTTGATTTGCATGATTCAGCTTGAATTGATGATGGAGATCATGTTCATTGAGTTGCTAGCTGGCCAATAATTAGGATTGATGTATATTTGAGCTTTGATTCAAGCAGAATTGGTGAAATCGTGTTTTTGGTTTTGGTATTTAGTGTTTTTCCAGTTTTTGAGACTTGATTTCTTGATCCATGCTTGATCTTTGAGAATGATTCGAATTGCATAATGTAGTATGATATGTTAGCTTTGATTTGCGCTTGATTTGATGAATTTTGATTGAGAATTGAGATAGAATGAAGGATCTGAACATGAGGTGTTAAACCTATTTTTGCGCGTGTTTTTTGCCCTAGCCAGAGGTTGAAGATGATGGCGTGGCCTCACCTGATTGGCTGTTGTGTTTTTTATTTATTTATTTGAATTTTGTTTCATAACTTAATTTTCATGATTTTATTTCTTGCTTAAAAATGGTTAAAAAATTCTGAACAAATTCAGGGAGCTTAAAAATAATATTTATGACTTTGTTTATTTTTTTTACAATTTTTGAAAATGTTTTGATTTGTTTAAAAATTCGTGTGATTAATTAATTGTTTGTTTAATGTTTATTTTTGTTTTAATATTTCCTTTTATCCAAAAATTCCACAAAAAATATTTTGGACTCCTAAAATTATTTGGAATTTGATTCTGAAATTTGTTTGGCATTTGTCTTATTTTTTTCAGAAAATTAATTTGAGAAATTAATTTGATATATTTTCGTTTCATAATTTTTATTTTCATATTTTCCTTAATCGAAAAATTATGAAAAAATTCAGGGAACTTAAAAATAATATTTATGACTTTGTATAATTTTCTTGGAAATTTTAAAAATGTGTTGATTAATTTTAAAAATTTGTATGATTAATTAATTGTTTGTTGATATTTAATTTTTATTTTTGACATTTTTTTGATGCAAAAATTATGGGAAAATTCATGGAAGCTTGTTTGGATCAGGGGAATCATAAAACTATTTTGTTTGGCATGTTCTTTGTGTTTTGATCATAATTCCATTTTGTTGATTAAATAATTGCTAAATTATTTAATCAATTAAAAATTGCTAAATTTTGAATTTCCTCTTAGTTTAAAAATGTAAAAAAATGGTTCCCCTGACCTTTTGATTTTCCTCATGTTTGATGTATCTTTGTTTTGAATTGTTTGGGCTTTGATCTTAATTAATCAATTGTTAAGATTAATTTCCAAATAATTAGGGTTTTGTTGCTTACTTAGCAAGTTTCCATTTCAAAATCAACTTACCTTGAGTATTCAATTGAATTTAGCTCTTGTATGAAGTTCATAGATAGATTGAGAATCTAAAAGTGATTTTTGTTGAACTAATTGACTTGGTTTGATATTTTTCCTCAAATCATTTTGAAAACTTGTCTAGTTTGACACTTTGGTCAACTAGTTTTGATGTTTGAAGCTTGTTTGACCCCCTCCTCATCTATACATGAACTTGATACTTGCTTCCTGACTTCTACACATCTCAAATATGCAATGGAAGTTTTGGTTTGAATTATTGAAGCCCCTTTCTATTTTGGATGAATTTTCTAAGTGAAAGTGCCCAATTTATGTTGCATATCTTGTTGCAATAGGTTTGATGGCTAATGAACTTGTGTGAGGCCTGTAATTTGGCACTAAATTATCATGTTTCTCCTGTTTCCTTACACCAATTCAAGTAAATTCTCTTAGTTTCCCATAATTGGTTGATGAGCCTCTTTTTTTCACACATGCTTCCTAACCAATGATTCACTTCTTGTTTTTGCTTTGAATTTCAAATTTTTGCCTTGACGTCATCAAATGACCAATGATAACATGATGAGGGATGATACATAAAGGATAGTCTCATAAATACTTGAGATCACTTGACCTTTAATGCTTGAACCAATTTCATCCATATATGAATTTGATGTTCCCTTCTTCTTTCCTTTTGAATCCTTGGGGTATATTGAATTCACTTGTGCAACATGTATTAGAATCCACATTTTAATTTTGATCATATCCTCATAAGCATGTTAGGAGCTTGATTTCAAGTCTTTTAATGGTTTAAGCCTTCTAACTTTGTTTTTTTGTTTGAATTATTTTCCTTGCTAACTTGTGATCCAAGCTTTGTGATACATTTTTGTGGTGCCCCTCTTTGTTATGCTTGTGAACCATTATGAAATGAATGAGTATGGATGTGAAATATTTGCTACTGACTTCTAAAGTCTTTTTATTGTATTCTTATCTAGCTCTTTTGATCCTTGATTGATATTCACTTGTCAATTCAACATGGTGATAAAAAGGAGCAACAATCTTTTAGCTTTTACCAAATTGTTGCCTATGCCTACTTGGTGTTTCTCATTTCTAATGCTAAGATGTTTTCTATCATGTTTTCCCATTTCCTTTATTGTGTCATCATCCATCCCTTATGTGATTCATCATTTTATCTACGAGAGCACTAATTTGTCTGTTGAATGTGCGAGGTACTCTGAGAAATGTTTTTCATTATTGACTTGAGGCTGCAGTGTTCCACTTTATTTGTGGAACACAATTGACTATGCTTGCACCATTTTTGTGATTGGAACATTTGATAGTCTTTGCAGGATATATACATGATTATGATTGATGTACATCACTTATGGGATATGCTCATATTTGAAATCCTCTGTGCTTACATTTTGATGGCGTAATTTCTGACTTGATTTATCTACTAATGCTAGCTTGCTTGAAGTTCTCTGGGTTTCTTTGTCTTCTCTCTCAGTTGCTACGGATAATTATCCGTTTGGTATTGCATTATTTCCTTTTTAATTGTTTTTGTTCTTTATTGATTTATATTGCATGATGAGACCTCTGTTGCTGATATATGTCATGAGGCCCTCTGATTTCTTTAAAGAACTGTAATAGGAATTCTGCATTTTGTTTGTTATATGTGTTGTGTTTGTGTCTACTTCCTTAATTGTTGATTGATGAGACACTCAATTTAGAAATTGAGATCACGACTTCACTCTCATTTTCTATTCCCCATAGGATAATTTTGTTAGACTTTCATAGGTATGCTAACTTAGATAGGATCTCTAGGTTTGCTCTTTTGAGTTTTCTGGTTTGTTTGCTTGATTTCATATTTTTGTGTATATTTTAAATTGGCACACCCTCACCATGCTTCTTTCGGATCGCTCATGCAGGTTTAGTTCTCGAGCTAGATATTATGATAGGTAACCATGCATGATAACTTAGGGTAGAGAAGATTCCCTCTTTCATCCTCAACTTTAGGATCAACCATTGTATGATAACATTAGGGTTAGAGATTATGATACTCTCCTTTAGTTGTTTTATTTTTTCTTTACATATTGCATCTTAAAGCTAAAACTTCATTTTCTTGGCAAATCATAAAACAACTCTAATAAACTTAAATCCTTTTTCAAGGTAAAAAACTACAAACCAATTTTATTTGTTTGTGTACCTCTTGGCTTTGTTTTAAATCTTGTCAAATTAATGTTTTGTCATCCTTACCATGACATGTTGTTATCTTTTAGCCGATGTCTCGCCATCACACATGTCTGTTATCCTACTTTGATTCTTAATATCATTGTTAGGTGTGTTGATTTATCATCTGATTTATTGATGTTTCACCATCTTTTCCATGCTATCTTCCCATCTCTTAGCCGATGTTTCACCATCGCATATTTATTTGAAGCCGATGTTTCGCCATCGCACATGTTTGTTATCCTACTTTGATTCCCCGTATCATATTTAGGTGTGATGTATTATCATATGCCTTGTTGATGTTTCGCCATCTTTGACATGATACCTTGTATCTTTTAGCCGATGTTTCGCCATCGCATATTTGTTTAAAGCCGATGTTTCTCCATCGCACATGTTTGTTATCCTACTCTGATTCTCAATATCATTGTTAGGTGCGATGTTTTTGTTATCTTGTTTATTGATGTTTCACCATCTTTTCCATGTTATTATTTTATCTTTTAGCCGATGTTTTGCCATCACATTTGTTTGTTGTTTTATCTGATGTTTTGCCATCTTGATTGTTGCTTTTGTCTTCTTAACTAAAAAACACAAACCAACCAAAATATATGAGTCGAACTACGGCTGCTTTGATTCCTTAAAAGGGATACATAGGCATCCAGGCGAGCATAACTTTTATTTTCCCTACATTATTTTCTTCTTTCTTTTGCATGCATTCTCTCTTTGCATTTTCTTTTAGCTATTAAACTTTAGATATAGATTTACACACCCATTAGATTAGACAACAAGAGTGGATACCGTAGAGTACTATGGGCGTATGGGGTGCTAATACCTTCCCCTCACGTAATAGACTCCCTTGCCCGATCTCTCGGTCGCAAGACCGTGATTTCACCCTCTTCAGGTTTTCTCGATGTTCACCTTTCCCCTCTCGGCAGGATAAAAGATGTTCGGTGGCGACTTCATTGATTTCATTATAAGATGACGGTTCGGACAGTTGTTTCAATATGCAATAACTGAAATTTGATTTTTCAACTGACTTTTTAGTTACCATTTCCAAAAAAATGTAAAAAATGAAAATGAAACACATTAGATAACAAAACGTCTTTTATTAATGATCTTTAAATTTGAAACAAAAGAAGCTCGTACAATGTCACATTCACCTTGGGCAGAGTGAAATGAATTATTTGAAAAATACTAAACAAATTACTTTGACATATGAACGACACTAGAAACATCCACGATAGTCCAATTTTGAGCAATCAAACTAGTCTTTCCACGCGTCACAAAGCAATGCCATTTTGGATTAGAATCATCTTCGTTGATGGAAGCAATAACCTAATCTCCTAGATGAATAAAATCAGCATTGTGGAATACCTCCTGGATAGGTCTAACAACAACTTCACGCATCAATGCTCTTCCAGTCATATAGGGCGAGAACCCTGAACCAACTCCGTTGTTATTCTCAGGAAGCTCAATAATTCATCTCCAACTTTCTGATTGACCGCTCTTCACTACATGGTTTGTATCTTTTAATAAAGTGATAGATGCACCACTCTTTTTCACATGAAAAACATTGAATATATCAAGGGCTTGGAATTGAGTCCAAATAGCCACCTCATATGCATCTATATGTCAGAACAAAGAAAGGTGAATGAGGAGTAGGGATTGCTCACCGTAAACAATTACCAGCTTTTCATTCTTAACAAACTTGAGTCTATGATGAAAAGATAATGTTACTTCCCCAGCATCGTGTATCCAATGACTCCTTGATAAACAACTATACGCCAGGTGAATGTCCATCACCTAAAAAGTGATTTGGAAAACATGTGGCTCTATCAACATTAGGAGATCTACTTCACTGATTACTGTCCGCTGGGAACCATCAAAATCTTTAACCACAACCCCACTGCATCTCATGGGAACACCTTGATTATCCAACTTAGACAAAGTTACTTTTGGAATAACATTGAGCAAAGAAACTGTATCAATGCATAATTGTGCTTCCTACATTCTGGCGGCAACTCTTCATCATTGAAGCTTAAGACATTATAAGTAGTAATGTTTCCCACTTCACCATCAAATTTATCCACTGTCACATCATAATCTACATATGCTTGTTCTAACACCCTCATCAATGCATTCCGATGAGCCTCAGAGTTTAGAAACAAAGATAACACTAATATTTTTGATGGATTTTGAAGGAATTGATTTACCACTTTTAAATCAATTCTTCTTATTAACCTTAGAAATTCTCCAGCATCATCATTCTTATTTGGTTCATTAGGTTTGCCAATAACCACACGCTCTTTATTAACCACCACAAGATCTTTACCATACACTTTCTTACTTGTTGACACAAAATCAACCTTTCAGAGAGGTGTTGGAGCAAACATACAACCACTTTTAGTCATTCTACTGACATCTTCTATATTCTCAACAGATCATGTTGATTCAATTATTACCTTTTTACCTTCTTCTAACACAGTGGCATTATACTTCCATGGAACAACCTTGTCTGATTCATACGGAATCAGACCATGCAAACAAATTATCAATGGAGTCACAACACTTTCCTTACTCTGTTAAGTGATTTCCAAAGGCTCTGGAATGTCAAACTGAGGAACGATAACAACTACCTCATTTTCCCGACGCTTGGTATTGACCTATAACACACCCTGGTCCATCAAGCCCTAAATATATTTCTTCACTAGTGTGCATCCTTCAAGATTCCACTCATACAACTGGCAATATGTATAGATATCTCTGAACAAACCAACCTTACACAAATTGGCATGCACATCAGCTAATGGATTTTTCACCAAATTAACATCATAAATTAAATACTCTTCTAGAAGCTTCTACCATGGCTACAGATGGTCCACCATGTTCTGGTAGAGGATTAACTTGCACATTAGGTCCGACATCTTAGAAATTTAACATACCATTATTAACAAACTTCTGAACTTATGCTTTCAACAAGAAATAGGTCTCAAGATCAATCCCTGGTGCTCCCTGATGATAAGCACAATGAGCTTTAGGTTTGTACCTCCATGGAAGTGGACTCATAGTAGCTAGCAGAGGTCTAGTCTGAATCAATCTCCTTTGTAATAAATTTGGATATAATTCTATATAAGTCATAGGGATAGGGTCAAATTGAACCTTCTTTGGAGCACAAGCTTCCTGATTCTAAGGAGGTTGTTGATTCTATTGTTGATAAGGCTGAATAGTGGGAGTTGGACTAACCACCAGAGTTACTACACCGACATGAGGTTGTTTATAATACAGTTGTTAAGATTGGTCTAGTTGATTACCTCCATATTCAGGGCTTCGCTACCTTCCCCTTGAGAAATAGCATTGGCATCCCCCTCTTTCTTCTTCTGGAAGTTTTTTCCATACTTCTTCGTTCCACCTGATGAAATCGTTTCTTTTATCAGACGACCCTCTCTAACACCTTCTTCCCATTTTATTCCCATGCAAACCATTTTAGTCAAATTATTAGGAGCACTAGCAACCATCCTCTCATAGTAGAAAGAAATCAAATTTTTGAGAAACATCTTCGTCATTTCCTTCTCCTCCATCAGAAGGTTAATTTGAGCAGCAACTTCACACTATCTCTAAGCATACTCTTTGAATGATTCTTTATCCTTTTGTGACATGGCACGAAACTGGTCACGGTCAGGAGCCATGTCTATATTATACTTGTACTGACATATGAATGCCTCCTCGAGGTCATTAAAAGAACTTATATGAGCATTGTCCAACCCCAAATACCACTTCAAAGATGCACCAGTCAAATTGTATTGGAAATAATGGATCAATAACTTATCATCATTAGTGTGAGTAGCCATCTTCCAATAATACATAATCAAATGACTATGAGGACAAGATTTACCCTTGTACTTTTCAAAGTCAGGGACCTTGAATTTGACAAGGATCTTGACAAAGTCTACCAAGCACAAATCATGAGCATTTTTACCAAACAACTCTTTTCCCTTCATAGCTTTCATATCTTTCTACAATTCCAAAAACAGGTCCTGGAACTCGTCCATTCTCTCATAAACATCTGGATTCTCATTGGGATAAACGTGGTAGATATGATCCTCTACTTGTGGAATAAGATGTAAAAATGGAGGTGTAGTGACCATCACTAGTTGAATTGGAGGAACTTGACTTACCAAAGGAGCCTCAGTAATAGGGTTGAAATTTTCTGGCATAAAGTTGTAAGGCATACCCCATAGATAACCAGCAAGCATATGATTCTGGCACAGAGGTCTACTAGGTGCAGTGGATACAACAAGAGACGTTGTAATCTCGGAGATAATAGTCACTTGAGGTTGAGAAAGAGGTGGAGGCTGATGTTGGGTTGTTACTAAGGACTCTAACATAGAAGTCATCTTGTCCATTCTTGTTCTCAAAGCCCTCACTTCCTCACGGTGATCTCTTTGCTATTTCTCAATTGTCTCCATATTTCATCTTGAATTGGCACGTGTATCATACCGGTGGATTAACTTGTCTTCTACGATGACGAAGGAAAATAAATGAGACTCTAAAAAACTTGCAAAAAGCAAGACCAATGATGCATGAAATTCATGTGCAAACAATTGTTTAATTGATCCTTTTAACTTTTCAAGGAACTAAGGAATTATAAACATATTTCAAACATCATAAGTAATAACATATCAAAAGTAAAACTTGAACTTTTATTTCATTGAAAACATCTGGAAGGATTACAATTTCAGTACATAATTTCAAAGTAATCCTAAAGAAAAGTAATAAACTAATATCTAGGATATGAGAGAACCACAACTAATATAGATCCATTTCCATGCTACAACTTATCCTTGAGCTTCTTAATCCGAGGTTCAAAGGCAGTCTTCATTTTAGCTTTTTCATTCAAGATCTTATCAACAACACCCTTCCAAGGGCCAGACCTAGCATGAGTATCATAAAGCTCTTTGTTACGTTACGACAGTAGCTTATTATAAGAAAATAAATCCTCTTGAACACTCTTCCTTTTATTTCCATGTTGTTCAAGCAAAACATCCTTCTGGCGAAGCAGATCATCTTTCTCCTTCAATTTGATTTGTAGCTCTAACTTCTCCGCATTCGAAACATGATACTTGTTCTCCAAAGCATCCCTTTCTTACTTCATATGAGCCAAAGCAACTCAGATTCCTTCCATATCTTCAATTGGAACAAGAGTGGATCTTATGATTTTAGAGAACGTAAGTTCTTCAAGAGGTTAAGAAATCTTGATCTGAGTAGATTTTGCTTGCACCCACTGAGTGTAAGGCTCCAAGGTAACATAATCCTTCTTTCCAAATTCACAATTTCATTTTCTATGAATCTTATTCTAGGCGCAAACTATCTTCTCCTTTAACCCCTTGCTATCAACACCTTCTTGAATGGAGAACCCTTCCATAAGAATATTTCTTGATTTATCCTTAATACATTACCCAAGTTGGCGTCGAGCCAAACTCGGATTATAATTGATACCTCCTTTTATACCAAGATACTACTACGGAAAACCCATTTAACAATAGTTGGAAAAACTATATAATCACGTTGGCCCAAGCATTGTTATGAAGAGTGTTGTTATATATATGATACTTACAATCACGGCCCAATAACTGTTGTAATAAACTAGAAATTGAACTCCCTAACACAACGAGTCTTCTAAAAGACCGTTGTGATAAAAATAATGGTCCTTGGTTTGATTCCCAGTTGTGCTATTTTGATATTTAGTTTTTCTGGACAAAACGCGAGATATTATAACGGTTATGATATATAACCGTTGTTACATTTTCTGCATAATTAACAAATATTATCTGGCTTTTATAATTAATCCCATTTTTTAACGTGTATTATTGCTCACCATATCACACCAGAAAATACAACTCACATTTGTGATAAAGTGATCATAATAATATTAATTGTATCATACTCATAGTATCACATAATTGTATCATATTCAATTGTATTAGAACAAACGTCCTACAATTTATTAGAACAAATAACTTAGAGTTTACACATTACATAACATCATATAATTGTAATTTGGTGTTTTGGTTTCTTGTCTCTTGGTGTCTTGTCTCTTGGTATCTTAACTCTAAAGACCTATGATTTCAAATAATTATACTTTTTAGTAAAAATACTTATAAACTATAACATACATATAATATATTATGAATAAAAAATAAATTATGTACTTGTTAATTTTCCCATATGCCTTCTTCATGATCAATTCAAATAGAATGTATAGCATCTCCATGAACTTCATCATATGAGGTAGGAACTTGTTTTACGTAAGAATGTATGGACTGAATATCAAGACTTTCATCACTAAGAGGAATGTGTTTTCTTTGGAGAATGATTGACCATTTTCCCAATATGTCCAATGGGTCGAAAACATAGAAAACTTGTTTTGCTTGAGAAGCCATGATGAATGGTTCGACCATAAAATATGTCTTGCCAAGCTCGACCCAAGTGAATCCTAAGTCATCAATGTGTGCACCATTACTATTATTGGGAACCCACTTACATTTAAATAAATCCACCTTGAAAATAACATAATTAATCTCCCAAATCTCATCAATGACACCATAAAATGCGTTAGTTGCCAATACAAGATTATTATCTTTTGAACTATAGAAATACATTGATTCGGCTTCAACCAGAACCCCACTATTTTGCATTGTACTTTGATTATCTTATGATTTTGTATAAAAGGTATAATTACCAATGCCATATGTATTCCAAGTAATGACATAAAATTTTGGCTCGTATGATAACCATTTGAGTATCTCGGATGCTCTACGATCATTAGATATACTTTTATTAAATCAATCTATGAATCTCTTGTTATGCTCTATCAACAACAACTTGTCACTCATTCGGAGATATTTTTTCCTCAAAAGTCTTTTGTGAGTATCTATGAAAGGTTGACTTAACATTTAGACCTTGAATACCTCTTTCTTCTGTATCAGCATGACGAGACTTTGGAATTCCTATAGAATATGTGTCTGACAAATAATTTGTACAAAACTCAACAGCTTCTTCTGTGATGTACCTTTCAACAATTAAAGCTTCTATTTGGTGATGATTCTTCGTATATCCTTTAAATATTTTCATATATAGCTCTATTCGATACATCCACCTTAAATAAGTTGGACCACAAATTCTGTTTCTCTGACTAGATGAACAAGTAAGTGAACCATAATGTCAAAAAATGATGGAGGAAAATACATCTCCAATTGACACAAGATTATGGTATCCTCGTCTTCTAATTCATATAATTTTTTTAAATCAATAACTTTATTACATATGGCATTGCATAATAAGCACAATCTGGTTATAGTTAATCTCACATTTTTTAGTAGGATCCCATAGATATCCACTAGTAGAAGTTGTTGCATCAATACATGACAATCATGAGAGTTTAAACCAATTAACTTGAGATCTTTCATTGATACAAGTTTCTTGATGTTTGATGAGTAACCTTGCAGAACTTTATTACCTTGCAAACACTTGCACAAAATTTTCTTTTCCTTTTTAGATAGAGTGTGACATGCTGGAGGCAGATAAGTTTTTTTTCTTTTCTCTATTGGAGCCAATTGTTTTCATATACCTATCGCCTCCATATCAAGACAGTAAGTCTTACTATCTTTAGTTTTGCCTAGAATATTTATAAGTGTGTCAATCAAACTATCACACACATTTTTCTCCATGTGCATCACATCAAGACAATGTCTAACATCAAGACTTGACCAATATGGAAGATCAAAGAAGATGTACCTCTTTTTCCATATATTTTTTTCAACTTCACCTTTTTCTTTTTCTCTCTTCCTAAATATAACATTAATATGTTCTTATCATTGATAAACTTCATCCTCGGTTAAAGGTTTAGGAACCTCATCAAACTCTTGCTCTCCATTAAAAGCCTCCCGCAATCTACGATAAGGATGACTGGGTTTAGAAATTTTCAATGCCCAAGGTAAACAATAATTTTTCCAAACTCATGTTGGTGATAACAAGTATCATCTTCACATATAAGACACACTATATGTCCTTTGAAACTATATCTAACCAAGTTACCTTAAGCAGGAAAGTCGTTGATGGTGCAAAATAACATTGCACACATCTTAAACTTTTCCCCGGAATATGCATCATCAACTTCATTTCCCTCATCCCACAAGAATCTTAAATCATAAATTAATGGACTTAGATAAACATCTATATTGTTACCAAGTTGTCGTGGTCCAGAAGTCATCATACTTAACAGTGTATACGTTTGCTTCATACACAACCAAAGAGATAGGTTGTAAATAGTGAGAAGAACAGGCCACGAAGAATGATTAGTGCTCAGATTACCAAAGGGGTTCATTCCATCAATGGTAAGCCCAAGCCTAAGGTTTCTTGGCTCAACTCTAAAATCCAGAAACAACGAATCAATTTTCTTTCGTTGCAACGAATCCGCTACATGGAGAATGTTTCCATCATGAGTCCTTTCATCTGTATGCCATATAAGATTTTTTGTGTCATTTGAATTAGCAAAAAGTCTCTTAAATCGTGAGATTATTGGAATGTACCATAATACTTTAGCAGGAGGATGCTTCATACTAACATTGTCATCACCATTGCTGGCCTTCAGCTTGTAACATGACACACCATATTTAAGACATTGATACAAGTCTTCATATTATTTCTTGTATAATATGCAATCATTAGGGAAAAAATGTATTTTGATATACTCCAGACCCATTGGACACAATATTTTCTTGGCGTCATAGCAATGATCCAGTAATTTTATATCTTCTAGTAACATTTGTTTTAGCAATTCAAGTAATTACGTGAAACTTGTATTCGGCCGTCAATTTTTTGCCTTCATATTAAACAACTTTAACACCACTGACAATCGTGTAAAATATTTGCATCCCTTATATAAAAGAGTGTCTTTATTACTACATAAAGTATCATAAATGTGAGCATTCTTGAAGCAGATTCCCCAATATCACGGAACATATCCTCTAGTTTATCTTCCATATATTCATCTTCATCTACTCTTTGACTTTGTGACACCCAACTTTCCTCTTTCTCCACCTCACCATGCCACGTCCATATTATATAATTTTTACATATACCATCACAACAAATATAGGAATATTTCTTCCTTTGTACCCTTATTGATATTTGAGCAAATAACACAAGGATAATAAAAGATACCATTATTGTTGGGAAGATGTTTATCAGCTGTTGTACCCCAATTTTTGCCCCTAAGATTCCCTCATTATCTTATATCAATTCAATCACAACAAAGTCACACACTAGGGTTTGTTTCCTCTCCCAATCTTTGGTCTTGCTCTATGGGGAATCACCAAGACCCTTGACTTTTATCTTGTGATCATCTATGTTTGGTTACTCTTTAACTAACAAATAAAATGTATGTGTATCCTAATTGGTGATGATGCAGGTGAAAGCATAATGCACTTCATCAAAGTCAGCTTTTGGATTCATGAGTTCCTTCTTTGTACCTTCCTCAACAAAGATTCATTGAGATTCAAGCCTCTATGAAAGATACTTTGAATTAACATCATGAAAAGGTCTTTCATGATTCATTATACCTCAAGTTGTCAAATTTAGTTCAAAAGTATAAGGGTTGACTAAAGAAGTTTGACTCAATTGGACAAGTCTTTGTCTCCATTGATCACAAGTGCATATCTCCCTCTATTACCAAGACGTGGAAGTGGTTTTGGTTGAAATGGTTTCTCCTTAACATCCTAAACAACTTATAATCATTTGACAAAGTTATTTGTGCAAGAAGGTTGATCAAAATTGCAAAGATTTCTCAAGGCATTTTGTTGCTCTAGGAGCTAGGGTTTTGAACTTCAAAGGAATATATTTTGCTCATATTTTGGTATTTTTGAGTGATTACAAAGACATCCCTCTCTTTAAAGGGTTATTAACAAATCACTTCAAAAGTCTTAAGGAAATTTTATGTGTAAGAAACTTGATGATGAAGAAAGATTACAAGTCCTCCAGATAAACCCTCAAATTCCTTTATGTGACTTCAAATGATCATAACTTGATCAATTTTCATCACCTGGAGCCTATTCTTTTTCCATAATGATCTTGAATATGTGAAATTCAAATCATATTCAAAGTGAAAAGTGTGAAAATGGATGGAAGATGCCCTAAGGATGCAAAAGATTATAGGACATTTCATAAATTTTTTCCAACTTCAACAAGTCATAACTCTCTCAATTTTTGTAGATTTTGAATGGTTCAAGTATCAAAATGACATTCAAGATATCTACTTCTTGCCATATTTTTTGGTCAAGAGAAAATTCCAAGAGGAGGGCTATGTTTGGATGCAAGACATTATAAGTCATTTTTGAAGAAAAACTTAGAATTTTTCTAAGTATGAAAAGTCAACCCTTTTCTTCAAACTTTAACTCAACATAACTTCTTACTCATGAATCCAATTAATCTCACTCCTTTCACATTGTAAATCTTGTGACTCTATCTTTCAAGTTCTTCAAAAATCACATCATATGGTGCCCTACATTGTTGACACCATGGTTATGAAGGTAGCATCATGAAATAGAAATTTCAAGTTCAGTCAGTTTTGAAAATTAGTTTAAATCCAATTACAAACCTATTTAAGGATCAATTTCGCATCTAATCATGTTTAGGAACTTACCATAACAAGAAACAACCCTTAAACCATCCAATTTGTTGGGTTTTGAGCCATGTGAAGTCACACTTTTCATACTTAGCAGGTCCGCACGATTTCACTGATTTTGCCTCCAATTCACACGCTTGAGCCTTGCATCATGATCAACTATAAATAAGGATCATCCCTCACTCATTTTTCAAGCTTTTGATAGCCAATTGACCCCTGTTCAGATCCCACGTGAACTCTGAATTTGAATTTTTGATTTCTTACATTCTCATCTTCAAACACCAAAAGCTCCATTCAGTTAGCTTCATTGAACTTCTCTGAAGCTAACCATACAATTATCCTCAAGAATCGTGACCTATATTGATCTACAGAAGTTCAGTTTTAGAGCAACTTCTCACTACTTTGTTCAGGTAGATTCCTTGACCAAATTGATTCAAATATAAGACTAATCCACTCCTTGTATCCTCCTGATCCTCGTTCTCTTTATAATTTTCAATTTATTGAGATTTGAGTGAGATATCCCAGATTTTCGTATTCGCTATTTTTTCTGGTTTTCTTCAAACACAACCTTGCACAGTTTATATAAATTTGGTGCGATGGTCCCATTAGAATCGTCTTGAAGAGACGAATCTAATCGTACCAGTCTGGTTTGCTAATTTTACAGTTTGAAGGATACGATTTGGGGATGGCTGGAGGTTAAACACGATGTCATGTCCGTCTTCAACCAATGACATGTAGCCACATTATTTTTTTGAAACAGGTGTAGTATGCTTGTCATACCATGCGCATGCCCCAGGAGCCATTGGATCTTATTACTTAAGTGAGTCAGACTCCATGCAACATGCCACATTTTAAGTTGTTTTATTTTAAAAATAAATGATCAAGTGTGATATCCAATAAAGTTCATGACATGCACAACGCGCCAGATCCATTGGATCTGTTTACTTATGCGTTTTGACAATGATCAGATGGACCATATTTTTTTTTGTTTTTATTTTATTTTCTGATTTTATATTTTATTTGTTTTAAATTTCAAAAAATCATAAAAAATTCATTTTAACTCCAAAAAATATGAAAAAATTATGGAAAATACATTTGATTTTTCTCCTTCTGATTTTTAATTTTTCACGATTTTATTTTGTGTTTTAATATTTTTTATATTTTTTCACTTTATTTGAATTGTTTTAAATGTTTAAAAATACTTTTATGCATTTTTAAATTCTGAAAAAATAGGGAAGAATCCAATGACATTGTGACAAATATTGGTGACCTTATTTATTTTTTATTTCTGACTTTATTATTTTTCACCATTTTTTGTTTATTTTACCTATTTCTTTTAATTTTAAAAATAGTTTCTGACTTTAAAAAAAATTGCCAAAAAATTTATAAATATATTTGAGTTCATTTCTGATTTTTCTATGGTATTACTTATTTTTCTTGATTAATTTGAACATAATTAACATTTTTCTCTCTTATTTTCATTTTTAATCATTTTTAAAACCTTTATTTTTGTATGTTAAATACATTTTTTTATTTCTGTATATTTTCTGGCTGATCTTGGGTTAAAATTTTGATCATGAACTTTGTTAACATCGTTGGATCCATGGTGTTGAGTCTAACTCCATAAAAATGGATGAATGATTTTAATAATAGTTTAATTAAAATTTTGGTTCAAATGTGGTTTGTTCATTCTTTTCCACCCCTCTCCATCTTCCCCCCTTCTTATTGTATTACGTGTTATGGGATGATAATCTCTATATCATTTATCCAAACATGAGGTACATTGATTGCTATTGACCGGCCTCAAAATAGGTGCGACATCTATATAAGTCCACTTACGATTGCTTAACATAGCGCTAAATTTTGTCTCGATCCGAGAAAATGATCATTCGTGGCCCAAACTTATATTTGCAAGCCCAAGTATGTTAATTTGAATCTTATGATCTAATAACCTTGAGATCCATTGTTAGGAGGCTTTGGTTCTACCAATCCTCTAATAGAACTTCATCAATTTTGGTCAAAGTGGATCACTTAAATATCATTGATCATTAAGTTACTTTGAGATTCTTATAATGGATGATATACTTGGCAAAAAGCAAATGCAACTTGTTGTTGAGAGGCTTTGGTTCTACCAATCCTCTAATGAGTTCCAAATTTAAGTGTCAAGATGGTCATCCAACTAACCATTAACTTCTAACAATTGACTTTATTTTATGACTTTATTTTTATGCTTTTACTCTATGTACCATTTACTTTAGCATTTACATTTCATGCTATTTTCATCTTTGCTCACTTGAGCATTTACTTTTATACTATTTTTATTTTGCTCACTTGAGCTTTCATTTTCTTTTTGAAGATACTTAATAATCAAATTGAACCCTAAAAGCATTAATTTTACTTGGACTATTTGGTTACTATCCTTCGCATTATGGAGTATTGGACTTATTGGACTTTGGAATAGAAACCTTGACCTATGCTGGAGACCTTGTGACCTTAATTGATATTTTGTCTGGAGCTTTTGAGGTTTACCTCAAGACATTGGGTTGTTTGTTTGTTTTATGTGCAGGTTATTGTGATTACATACTTTGTTTGTAATCTGGAAATCATTTATATATAGTTATTACTCTGCCCAATTTTTGTGAAGACTTAATACACTTGAAGTTTAATTCTCTCAAGAGGTCTAGTATCTTTGCTTGCTTGGTTTCAATCCAAAGAATGGGAATTCTATTTTGACTCATAATTTCAAATATTGGCTTATTGTTGGTTAGATGGTTCTTTTTCCTAGCTTTTACCTTATGCTTTAGGATAGTCTCTTCATCTCCTCCCATCTTCTTTAATTTCAAAAATCTT
Organism: Vicia faba; assembly: GCA_948472305.1. Taxonomy (NCBI): domain Eukaryota; kingdom Viridiplantae; phylum Streptophyta; class Magnoliopsida; order Fabales; family Fabaceae; genus Vicia; species Vicia faba. The sequence goes on along the minus strand of OX451735.1, from coordinate 918,469,575 downwards.
CTCCCTCCTTTTGAAAACTCTTCTTGTTTTTTAAACTTAAACCACTTTCATAAAAAACTTGGACTTAGGTCCATGCATTTTCAAAACATTTTCATAAATAAACTTCAATCAACTTAATAATACCTTGACATTTTTTTATGAGAAGACTAAAAGTCAATCAATCTCATTCAAACTATTTTGCCACTTTGGCTCTTTACTTTAAAAAAATTCTCAAAATATTAGACTCTTGTCAATCCTTGTAGTGATGCAAATAACTATACTTCTACAAAATATAGTGAAGTGGGATATTTTCCACTTGGGTGTTGAGTGAGGAATTGTTGATTTTAAAATCCAATCCATATCCTCCACTTTGAGATGATGAAAATTCTCCTTTCTCATGCTTGTGGGTAGTAAGTATGTTTTCCACACGGACAATGACGATGATGTCTTATCTCATAAATTTAACCAACACACTTGTGTTTTAAATTTTTTTAAGGTGAACTACGAGTACCCTGATCCTCTATTGCACGAAAGGTGGTACGTAGGCATTAAAGGTTCACAACCGCGGCGGGTGCAAAAATCATAAAAAAAACATTTCTTTCCTCACCTCCCCTATCTATTTTATACAACATTTTATAGCCCAAATATACAGATTTTATAAAGAGGTTCCTACAGAGTACCATAGATGTTTAGGTTGCTAATACCTTCCCTTTGCATAACGAACCCCTTACCTAGAATCTTTCCCCCCTTTTGGGTTATTCGTTCTTTTCCCATTCCTTTGGAAACAATAAAGAGCGGTGGCGATTTTTATTTTTGATTTATATAAGTCTAGTAAATCCAATGGCTTAGTCTTAAACAATTCTACCGCTACATCAGTGTATTAAAGGAATTCAAGAACTTCGTTCTCATTAACCGGACCTAATCTATCGGCTTTCATCCAACTACGATCCATAAAAACTTCTGAAATTTATACATGTATAATAATGTGAATGACACACCAAACCTAATCCAAAAATAAAGCATATTCATAATAAAAACCTAACTCTAAACCTTAAGCATATGCATATGCAAATCTAAACCTAAAGAATGTGAAAAATGTACTCTCATACTACATGAGCATATACAACATAAACAAAGAAAAAAGGAATGAAGATGTTGAAGAATACCATACTTCGAAGTTGAAGAATCTTATGCACGTAAGGAATGAAGATGTTGAAGATTATTGTACTTCGAAGCTGAAGAATCAAATTAACGAAAAGGGTGAATATTTGAGCATATACGTCATAAACCAAGAAAAAAAGAATGAAGATGTTGAAGAGTACCGTAATTCGAAGCTGAAGAATCAAATGAACAAAGATGGAAAATATTTGACCTCCAAATGAATGGATATGAAGAGGGTAAAGATTACGCCATCGTTGTCGTCTCTAGCTCGCTTGTTCGCCTAGGGAGTCTTATGAAAGAAATACAGAATGAGTTTTGTTTTAATTTATCATAAAACCCTTTAATCGTGGTTGGACAACGCAACCGTAGTGGAAACTTAAGTTCTCTAACAACGGTTGGTTTACTTCGTCGTTGTTAAATCATTTACAATTTATTTTTTAAATAATGGACATAAGTGACACAAGCATAATGTACTCTAAAAAATGGAAAAATGTAGTTGTTGGGAATTGAAGCTTGATACACATCATTTATTACTAGTGTTTTAGAACAACTGTCATTAAATTACTGTTTATAAATCCAGCTATTCATTAGGCGTGAGAATTTTAACCTATTACAATGGTGTATATGAATCCTTTGTAAACTTGGTGTTGTTGTTTGAGCGTTTTGTAGTAGCGAGAAGAGGTACATATGGGAATTCACCACAACTATCATTAATCTTCACGTCATCGTAGACTCTAGAAAACCAAGTCAAATCTACATTGGTGAGAGACATAATCCTCTGAGACCACCACAAATGATTCTTATTTTCTTTGAATAAGCTGGAATGTGGCAAGGGTAAAATAAACCACTTGTACAATAAAGGTGCACGACACATAAAAGTCCTTCATTTCTTATCTGTTATATGATGGATAGAATAGTAAGTATTTGCAAGCAAAGTAGGAACTGGATTCCGAGTCAAAAAGATACAGATGACATTGATATACACAAAGTTATCAATGTTAGGGAACAAAACTATGCCATAGATAAGAAAAGAGAAAACAACTTCGAAAGCAACCATACTCCTTGCACTGGCAAGAGTAACAACCTTCTCTATCGAGAACTTGGAAGGTAGACCAAGAATACCTCCTTTAGTCACAAGATTGGCATGAATTTCCCCTCTTCTCAAATGCACAACCTCTCAAATAACATGAGACTTAGGGATCTCTTCTAAACCACTGATTAATATTTGATCTGATATAGGAAATCCTATGTGATAAGAATACTCTTCCAAAGTAAGTGCGAGTTGATAATCAGGGAAAGTGAAACACCTATACGCTGAATCATAGAAATTGACCAAGGTGTTAAAAAATCCATATTCTACATTTGTATTCAACCCAGTCAGAAGTATTTCATATCAGTCTTTGAAATCAGAAGGACATGCCACCAAAGATTCTACCTTCTTCAACTCTTTCAATTCAGGATGCTTGAAACAGAATTGATGAGTGTTTCTCCTTCTAGAGATCATACTCAAATTACCTGTAATGTTTGCAAATGAAGCTCCTAAGTTCCTTGAAAACGAGGTGAAAAAAGATGTTTATGAATGCATGATTATGCCACAACCATATACATGGTAGGTTCAAAGTTCAGCATCAGAAGCATGAAGTCAAGTGGACAGGGTAACAACCATCCCACAAGGTATGTTCTATAGATTCAAATGTCTTTAAAAATAACCAGGTTTTAAGAAAGTTCCCAGAATCATGAATCCATCTCTCAAATATTATTAGTTTAATGACTACTCACAGACCAATAATATTCTCATGAGAACCTCATATGAGTGTAGTATCGTGTATCAAACAGACCAAGCCTAGGCCTGAAAGTTCACCACAACTACATCCTAAAAGGCCAATAGGGGTTAATATGTTCTAAAGGTCTCTCATAATCACGGGCTTCCAGGTCGAAAGCAACAACTCCATTACGACATACACGTAAGACATTAGTACCTTCAAAGGGTCTCATCTAAGCGGGGTTCCCATGTCAACTAAACTAGGCTCACGCTAAGAAGGTCTTTATGACTATACCACCATCCTAATCTTAAGTGCACTCAAGTCTGTGTAGAGGACTTATCTCACCATAGAGAGATCACCAAGCACCGACAAACAAGAAAAAATAACAAACAAAAAGCAATAACATAAACACAAATAAAAAGTTAAGCTTAACTCGCATAGGATGGGAATAGTCCCCAGCAAAGTCACCAGTCTAGCGCGGCAGGAAAAAATGAGATTAAGCTATTGATTAACTTAACTCGAAAAAACAAGATTCTCCACAAAACTTTATTATTTCAAAGGAAAGGGAAAATATCAAGAAAACCCAATGCAAAAATAAATAAAAAGAGAGATCTGGATACGGGGGTTGGTTACACAAGGGGAAGGTATTAGCCCCCTCACATCTACGGTACTCCATAGGAACCTCTTGAAAATACGTGCTATGAAAAAAACTAGGTTTTTTGCAAAAATATTGAAGTGATGAGAAAAAAGTATTTTATTATGTTTATACTCACCAAGACTTCAAGATTTATTTGCCTATGTATCCTCATAGTGAAATAATTAAATAAAATCCTCGTAGTTCGTGGTAAAATAACCACGAAAGTTTGTTGATTGATTTTAAATTGAAATACATTTCTTCGAATTCGAGTGGAAAACACAACTTACTACCCACAATTATCGAATGATCCAAATGAATGTAAATATCACAGAGCCACAAAGAGAATTCTAAGTCTTCAAGAAAAGATCAAAGTTTCTTAGAATAAGGCCAAGTCTTGAGTTTAAGTTCAAAATTCTAGATGAATAGCAAGGTCTCAGATACAACCATTCCAATCAAAGGAAAACACTAAGTCCAAAATACTCTTTAATCAAGGCATAGTAACACAAATTCCACAAGATTTGATGAAAGTTTTTTAGGGTTTTAGCCATTTTATTAATATTTTTGTTCTTTTTGAAGCAATAAAGCAAGAGAAGTAAAATGATAAAAGACATAAAGTAAAAGGCAAAATAAAAATGGAAAGAATGTAAATTACATTAATGTAAATGGAAATAAAGTAAAGAGCATAAAAGTAAAAGTTAAATGTTAGTACAATTAATATGTCAATGTTAGTGTTAATGAGGAGTCAGCCGAGTCGGGACAATTTAGCGTTATGTTAAGAAATCGTAAGTGGACTTATGTAGAAGTCACACCTATGTGAAGCCGATCAATAGAAATCTATATGTTGAAAATGTTAGAGGATTGATACAAAATAATCCTTCTAAAACAATGTAACATAGTGATCAAAAGCAAAAGAAAAAGAAAAAGAAGATGGAGAATGAGAGATGATCCATCACACTTGAAATGTAACAAGGGATCATATATCATCAATTTCAATCATTCAAGCTCACAATATAATGGGATAAACTTATCATTAATCCAAAGTATCAAAAATGATCAAATGATCATTTAAATGATAAGTTTGAAATGATGAAAGTTCATACAATCAAAGCATCATTAAAAGACCAATAGAAATTGATGAAACATTGATTAACCAAGTCATGACCCAATTCAATAAAAGTAAAAACATAAATGGATCAAAACAATAATTAAAAATTGATTAAAATGGTTTTAAAATGATTTTAAAATGGAAATAAAATGGAAAATTCAAAAGAGGCATCAAAACATCAAATAAAATGCCAAGAAATTTTGAGAAAGTAAAAAATATTCCAAATAATTAGATCTCGAAAGTTGGAGTGAAAAATATTTCAAAATAAATGAGAATTAAATTTTAAATGAAAATTAAAAAGGAAATATAAATAAAAAAGCAAAAAATTCTAAAAATGATTTTAAAAATCAGGAAAAAAAATATGTGATAGAAAATATTTGTATTGATTTATGAAAAAAAATGGAGTAAAAAATGTTAAAGGAGCTATTTAAAATAAATCAGAAAAGAAATAAATATTAGAAATGGATTTAAAAAAAAAAATAAAAAAAAAAATCACAATGGCTATTTGCATAGCGTGTGGTGATTGGCTGGAATTTAAATTCTCCCACCAAAGCACATGAAGCACTACATCTTCTTCAACCGTGAGATGATTTTGCAGATTCATGAACTCTAAGTTTTAAGCTCAAACAATACATGGTTAAGCTTTTATTTATGTCATCGTTCATCTCTCTCTGTATTAGAGCCATTGATTGGCTCTAAGAAGAGAGAATTTGCTCAGAAACACGAAGAAACCCTAGTGCTTAAAAGGAAAATTAAATGACAAATAAGAAGAATAAATTACAAGTATGTGAGTGATTTGAATTAGTGAATCAAGACGAAGAGTGTGGTAACTTGTTTGTTTATAAATTTAACTCATATCTATCTTTCCAATTGAAGCTTCAAAGGTCAACAATGGTGAAGTCGAGTTGAAGGTTGCAAGAGGTTGTAATCTTTTGTAATGGTTCATTTGGGTGACAAGCTTCTGAAACCCAACTGTGGTCATAGAAGTAGGGTGACAAGCTTCGAATCCCAGCAGCAACATTTTTCATTTTTTATGGTAAAAGTAAGCTTTTGTCCCTTAACATTATTCTTAATTAAAAATTGAAAGTTTTACATTTACGGTTTTCTTAATAAACCTAAATTATAAGTTTCATATATCACTACGGTTAGTTTTCTCAACCGTTGTGAAATTGTTTTCCACAGAATTATAACATATAAGGTACTTTATTTCATTCATAAAACAGATGGGTTCCCTAGCGAATGGTACGACAGGGATAGCGAAATCTTCACCATCTTCTTCGAATATCATTTCTGGAAGAGAAATCTTCACCAATTTCTTCGAATATCATTTTTAGATGGAAAATCTTCACGAATTTATAAGTAACTATTCTCTTTCTATGACGCTAAAGAATGTATAGGGTTACCGAATTTGTTAATGTGGATTGTTTCATTTTGGATTTTGTGTGTGAATCATTAATTTGGATTGTTTCGTGTTGGTTTTATTCCGATTTTATAGCATATAATCATAGGATAAAGCTGGTAGATTGGTTTATATTAGTGTTAGGTATATGATTTTATGATTGGCAACAATTTTGGTAAAACATGTTTCATGTTGAAAACATGAATCACAGCTTGATTTTGAGCTAGATGTCATGACATCTTGACCAACTGGTATAACAGGTTTTGCTATTACTATTTTTGACAAATGTTCTGACTGATGTTGGGACATGTTATATCAGAACATCTGAATAGTACAAATATTTAAATCCTTGAAGATTCGATTTTAAAATATGAGATTATGGATGATACTAGTTCTCTACATGCGCAACCAAGCATGAATATTTTAGAAACAATGCATATTTAATTTGGTTTCATAAAAAGGATCTTGGAGACTTTTTAGGAAACTATAAATATTTGTTCCTATTTTTATGGAGAAGATCTTTCAACTGATTTACTACTGAAAGATTGGATTTGATTGAAGAGTCTAAGTCCATATTGCAAGAGTCTATATAAAGGGACTTACTAAACCTAGAAACTTAAGCATTCACAACAAGAAACCTTGTGTGCTAAAATAAGAGTTTAGGATTTTGGAAGTCCTTTAGAGTTTTTGTGTTTTTGTGTGTCACCCATGTTTCCTTTGATACAATGAGGTAGACCAATTGTTTATTGTTACTTGCCAATCACTCATGAGATTTTAAGCAAGGAGTTGATTGTGTATCAAGTTATTATTCTCACTCATGAGCTTTTAAGCAAATATTTGAGTATTATATTTGAAGTGTAATCTTCTGTTTTAGTTCTTGTCACTAGTTTCTGATTGGTTTTATCGTTGAGGTGGTTATGGGAAGTCAGATGGAATCTCATATTTAGTATGGTTCTAGGTAGAAGTTGCATAAATTAGTGATTAGGCGATAAGTTGTAAACTAGGGTTGTTTAGCTTTGAACTAATACTATCATAGTATATTTCCTTCTTGGCTTTGTAGCCCCGGGAGTAGGTGATGTTACACTGAACTAGGTTAACAATTGATTGCGTCTTTTACCTTCTGTAATTTAATTATGCATAATTTATTATTTTTGTAAAAGCTTTCTAGCAGCAGATGATGTCTTAACATCTGTCTTGACATTGTGTTTTGGTGTTGGGACATCAGTCTTTGACATCTGTTTTAAAGTGCCCAAATTTTAATTGGTATCAGAGCAGGCACCTTGTTATGTTTTGGGTGAGCTCCATCGAGAATAATTTCTAGTATTATGGATAAGGAAGGAGGGTAAAACAACATACCACCTCTATTAGGTGGTGCAAATTATGATTATTGGAAGGTTAGAATGGTAGCCTTTTTGAAATCCATGGACACTAAATCTTGGAAGGTTGTGTTGAAAGGATGGAATCATCATGTTGTGAAGGACAAATATGGGAATGAGTCCTTAAAGCTAGAAGAAGATTGGTCTAAGGATGAAGATTAATTAGCTCTTGGAAATTCCAAAGCCTTGAATGATTTATTCAATAGAGTGGACAAGAATGTTTTCAGGTTAATAAATTCTTGTACTGTAGCTAAAGATGCTTGGGAAATTCTCAAGACAACTCATGAAGGTACATCCAAAGTGAAGATGTTCAGACTTTAACTTCTGACTACCAGATTTGAGAACCTAAAGATAAATGATGATGAAATAATTCAAGAGTTTCACATAAATGTTCTTGAAATAGAAAACTCATTTAGTGCCTTGGGAGAGAAGATGTCATAAGAGAAGCTTGTTAGAAATATGCTAAGGTACCTACCTAAGAGATTTGACATGAAGGTGACGTCCATTGAAGAAGATCATGACATCAACAACATGAGGGTTGTTGAACTTGTTAGGTCACTTCAAATTTTTGAATTGGCTATTGTGACAAATCTGATAAAAAAGAACAAAAGCATAGCTTTTGTATTCAATTCTGAAGATAAAGAAAGTCATTTAGATTTGGACATTGAGGAAAGGTTGTCAAATACCATTGTATTACTTGGAAATAAATTCAATAGAATTTTGAAAATAATGGATTGAAGAGGAAGATCAAATGTCAGAGACATCTCATCTAATGTCAGGGATGGTGGTGATTTTTACAAAAATACCAGAACTGAGGAGAAATCCAATCAAAGTAAATGCATTTAATGTTATGAATGTGAGTGATTTGGTAATATTAGACCAGAATGTTCCACCTTTCCCAAGAAGCAGAAAAAAGGGCCTTATTGTTTCTTGGACTGATGATGAGTCAGAATATGAATCTAACATTGAGACAGCCAAACATGTGAATGCTTTCCCTGGAAGATGGGCCGATGAAGTTAAATCATGTGATGAAAATGTCCTCTATGAAGATCTGGATGTGTCCTACAAGGATACTTGTGACATGTGTGAGAAAAGTCTTAAGACAGAGGAAGATCAGAGAAAGATCATAGCTGAATTAGAGAATGAAAAGAAGAAACTTCTATGTACTTCTTCTCATCTGTAAAGTGAGGTAACTCTCTTAAATTCCAAGCTTAATAACATGAATGATTCTTTATGAAGAATAAAAAATGGAGCTGATATGATGAAAGGGGTTGAAGATACAAGGGTTAATCATGCATTTGATAATCAACAAAATAAAATATATGTAAAACAATTATTTCCTTCTAAAAAGAAAAGAATGATCCCCATGTTCACCCACATGTTCCAACATCTTGACAGATTTATGAAAGTACAACAAATTCCAATTCTTCGCCTTGGAGATGTCATTATTGTGGTGAGTATAGTCATATAAAGCCTTTTTGTTAAAAATTATATACAGATCAAAAATCTTCAGATCATTCCAAGGCTAATCAAGTGAGCAAAAAGAGAAGTGTTAAGGATAGAGATGTTAACCTTATAGCTCATACTTCCTTAAGATCTTCAAGTACAGAAGACTGGTACTTTGATAGTGGATGTTCTAAACATATGACAGGGGTTCAAAAATTACTAGTAGACATTAAATCTCATCCCACAAGTTCTGTCATATTTTGTGATGGATTTATAGGTGAAATTAAAGGAGTTGGAAAATTGATGTGTGTTAGATCACCTAGTTTAGAAGATGTTCTTCTTGTGAAAGGACTAATTGCTAATCTTATTAACATTAGTCAGTTGTATGACCAAGGACTGTTAGTAAATTTCTCAAAATCAGAATGTCTAGTCAAAGATGAGAAAGACGTTATTCTGATTAAGAGCATAAGTTCTAAAGACAACTGTTATCTATGGGAACCTCAAATTTCTGCTTATTCTTCCACGTGCTTAAACACCACGGAGGATGAAGTAAAGCTATGGCACCAGAAACTTGGACACCTTTATTTCAAAAGCATAAAGGAAATTATATCTGAAGGAACTATTAAAGGAATGTGAGAACTCAAGATTAAGGAAGGGAAAGTCCAAGGTGAGTGTGAAATTAGGAAGTAAAACATGACGTTACACCCATTGTTGCAACATCATACTGAAGCAAACAGACAAATCATCAAAATAAACAATGAAGTCGACATCGAACATTTTTTATCCCGCCGAAGGGAAAGTTAAACATCGAGTAAATCTGAAGGGTGAAATCATGATCAAACAACTGAGAGATCGGGTAAGGGAGTCGGTTACATGAGGGGAATGTATTAGCACCCTGCACGCCCGTAGTACTCTACGGTATCCACTCTTGTTATCTAATCTAAAGGGCGTGTCAAAAATCTAAAGCTAGGTTGTACATAGAATGCATGAACGTAGAGGATTATTTACAAAAAAGGGTTTTATTAGTTGTACATGCCACAGTTTCGGACCTTTGTGCCTACATACCATCTTCCGTGCAATGTGGATCAAGGCACTCATAGTTCCCCTAAATAAAATTGGTTGGTTGCATGTTTTTATTAGTAATACCGTTTCGCATCCTTGCCATTAGGATTGCAATTTGTGCTTTGTGTTGGAGCTTACCAAAGACTCATGCTCGGCCACTTGCACACTTAGCAACTCGCTCGAATTTGAAACAACATATCCTTATCGAAAAGGTTTTCAAAAGAAAAAGGTCCAAAGACAAAATGGTTGGCATTGGTGGATTATTTTTACCTTGAAAAAGGATTTAAGTTTTGTTAAGGTATTTTATGAATTTGGTAAAGGAAAAGAGTTTTAGTCTTAATATGCAAAAGAAAACAACTAAGGGAAACTATCTAGTTCTACCCCTAATGTTGTCATGCAAAGATGTCCCTAAAGTCAGGATAAAGAGGGAAAGAACCTACCTACTGTTGGTATACATGGATAAACATCCTAGGGTCTACTTAGTTCGATATTATCCAAGAAAGAACTAAGAATCCTATGGGGAGCATGTGAACACATGCAAAACAAGAATCATGCAAGCAAACAAGCACTTAACCAAGTCATAAAAGCAAGCGAAACAAAATCTTGAGAAGTATCCACTTACTCAGTAGCATACGCCTAACCATGACATCGTGTCATAAAGGTAGGAAGGAGAGGGAAACCTAACCATGATATCATGTCATCAAGGCAGGATAGGGGAATGGGACACCTAACCATGATATCGCAACATGAAGGTAGGATGGGGGATGTTTATGACCAAATCGATACAAGAGTAAGCATACTCCAAAGCGTCAGTGTACCACCCGAGCTAAGGATGCCATAGGACTGAAGGTGGTGAAGTCGACTATGGAAACTCTGCTCGCCTTGCCTTCTATGAAGACTTAATAATGGGGAATGAGAATGAGACGCCTCTTTTTGAGATCTTTGGCATAAATGTAATCACATAAAACAAACACAAGTAACAAATAAGTGTGGAATGTATGCTACAGGTCTTTAAACAGCAACATTGAGTGCACGCTCTTTATTTCCTACTTCTCATGATATCTAAAAAGAGGTAAATAATGCAAGATAAAAAGGAACAAAAATACTAAACAAATATCAATTTGTATATGCTAAGCAAGAAAAAGAAACTCAGAATACTTTACTAGCAGCTAGCGTCAATAACAAAATAATCTGAGGTCCAGCGTGAAATATGCCTCAAAGCAGTAATGTGAAAATAAATCACAACACATAATGTGTTTTGAACACCTCTGAATACTAAACAGTACAGCTGCATCTGATAACAATCCAGACAAGAAATACAAAAGTACGAGATTATACAGAACGTGTGTTGGACACGTCCGTATAACAAAACAGTGTACCTGCAAAAGATAACAATTTATACAAGTAATACAAAAATACGATCTCAAAGAATGAGAATATAAGCCACGCGTATAATATGCGAATGTGAACCATAAACTAGTGTCACAAGAATGCTTTTCAATCACATAATCAAGCAATGATTATGTGATCGAAAACTATCTCAAAGTATCTTGCATAAGTCAACAAACATGTTAGAAATAACAAGGAAATGAAATCGGAAGAAAGCATTATCGTCACGATTAAAATTAATGTTAAATCATGAAGAAATGGAGATCAAATATGCATTGGAAGCATAAGAGTGAATTTCGGGCAGCATTGCCCGCATAACATGAATCGAGCTGAGAAATGCAACCTAAGCAAGTAAACTCAATCACAATTATTCGCAAACAAACACTAAAGCATAAACATGCATCAAGTGAAAGCTAAAACTCAAAGTACACATTGCTAATGGCTAAAAAGCGTTATGTTCAAATATTAAGCGCGAAAATCATCGGAATAGAAACGCACGAAAATTACACGGTTGCCTCCAACCGTATCAATGGACTCAAAAAGGTATATACTGTGAATTAATTCCAAGCACAGACACTACTTACAAAACCGGGAAGCCGTGTGCATTTTTGTGCGTTCCATCCGAAATTAAACTTAAACATGGAAGAAAAGGCAATCGAAAGTGCTCAATGATTCAAGTATTACCACTTCAAAATTATGCACAAGTTGTAAGCAAAAGAAATGCAATGGTTGCTTTAAAAATTATGTGTTGATGTAATTTCCACCAAATTGAGGTTTTATCTGTTGAAGAATTGAATCACTCAACAATTTGGAGTCAAATTACTTCAACTCATAAGGTTGCACTAAATTCCAATCAATTCAAGAATGTGCACTTCAACAATTTCTAATAAAAAAGTATGCACCAAATCTCAACCAAAATCAAGTTTTATTCCCAAATTATGCTAAAATTCCAACGGTTAACCAACCATCTCTATGTTTTATCAACAATTAACCATTCTTTAATTCCAAGAAACAATAGCTATGCATTAATTCCAACAAGGCTCTGGCCTATTCCACACATGTACATCATCACATAATCAAGTATAAGCTTCAAATTTCAATATCAACAAAGATATTCACCTCTTAGGCGTTTAAACAAACACCTAATCTACATCGCTATGTCTCAACCAAAAATCAAAGTACAAACTCAATTAATGTCCAATTCAAGAATTCACAAATAATATTCAATATCCTAATTCAAAAATTCAATTATCAACTCAATTCAAGAATCCAATTCAACTCAATTTCATATCACAAAATCAATTATGTAATTCTTAATTAAAAAAATGCAAGGAATGGATTCAAGAATGTTACCGGAAGAATGCACGTATAGAAGGAGTGCCAGATCGCGATCAGAGCGGAGCGAGCGAGAGAGAGAGAGAGAGAGAGAGAGAGAGTGTGAGAGAGAGAGAGAGAGAGAGAGAGAGAGAGAGAGAGAGAGGAGCTCGCGAGTCCGCGACAGAGGGGGTGGGAGTTCCATTCAGATATTAGCAACGGGGAGCGACAGACTTCGGTGTTCCATAATGAGATCAGAGGAGTACCGCGTGGGAATGAGAGAGGAAGAGACTTGATTTTTTTATTTTCTTGATCTTGAAGGTTTATGAATGTTGGTGTGTGTTCTTGAAGATTGTTATGAATAAAATTGAGAGTGTGGGTTTTGATTTTGAGAGAATTGAGATAGAGAGTTTTTTGGGGTTTTTTTGTGTGTGAGTTATGAGGAAAAATTCTGATTTTTGGAACATATAGTGTGGGAAAATTGGGCCTTAGATGTGAAATTGGATTGGGCCTTATTTTGACAATTTCAGCTTATTTAATGCTCAATATGAGTACAAAATGCCATGCCATCACCGGTGCGAAATCTCGACTCGAGCTCAACATAAAAAATGAAGATTATGAAATTTGTGAGTTTTTGCCAAAAGAACAGACAAATGGATAAACAAAGAGAAAATTATGAATTTTGAAGGTGTATTGACGTTGTCTCAGACAAACTTATTTCATTTTCCGGTTTTTTTCACCGTTCAGTCTCGAAAGAATGTCGTGAACGACAATCCTCTGATCAAAATCCAAACTCGGGGTCTGAAGCAAAGTTGAAGCTAATAAAATGAGGATGGCATCAAGACGGATTTTTCCCAAAGAACAACTCAAAAACAATGCACCGGATAAAAGTTATGAATTTTTTATCGTCCAAAAAATAACGGTTCAGCACAGTATTGTCACTATTTTCCCACTTAAAGTACTCGCGCATTCAGATATCTTCTTCAAAAAACTGGATTTCGAGTCGAACATATGAAATGGAAAAGACCTTAAGACAGGTTTAACGCATTAAGAACCATTCTGAAATAGTATTCCAAACAGAAGTTATGAATTTTTAAGTGCTCGCGTAACAATGAACCAGCAATTAAATTCAGTACATTGTCTTTAAAATTCCCAGAGGTTTTATTCATAAAATTAACCTTGGATTCGAACACGAGAAATGATAAGAAAATCGTGATGGTCTCAATGCTCGGATAATCAACTAGAAATAATAAATTGGATAAAAACTACGAATTTCCAACCGCTCCGGAAACAGATAACCATTCATTAAATTCAAGTACCGCTTCAGGGAAAACAAATTATTTGGAGTCCTTCCGCACATAATTGGCCTCTGGATTAAACATATGAAATGAAAAAAATACTGAGACGGTTCCAATGCTTGAGGAATCAACTTGAAAGCGTATCCTGATTGCGAGTTAGCAAATTTTTGAGCTTAAACTAGCAAAAATGCTGCTTCTGGTTCACATTATCCAGAATTCATCGAAACACTTGATTTTCTCTATCGTTCTAGGCGTGTTGGGGAACACGGGAACTTGGCATGAAGATAATCTGACTACTCACTGATAAATAGAATAGAGAGCATTCAGAGCACATCAACCAACGAAATAAACATCTTCCGTAATCTGGCGAGGCTTGAAAGAAATACCTTGATCCCATAACCATAGAACCAATGATATGCATGCCCATGATAATGAAATATAAGCCAAATAGTGTCGAAATGAATAGGGTAAATTTTGGGGTACAACAGATGCCCCTATTCAATCTTCTTTAACCTGGAGCGAGATTGGCATCGGTCTTTTGAGTGACATGGTAAAAGGGGTTTGAATACAAAAATGAACTCAAAATTTTATGCTTGAATTGAGACATAGTGTATCAACACTGGGTACTATTTTTGGTAGCTTTACGGTATCAAAACGGGTGAAATAAATTTGCAAATGGAGAAGAATAGTAAACACTAAACTCAACCGAAAGAATGAATAGTGACCACTAGACACAGAATATGAGGTCAATAACCATTGAACTCAATTTAAAAATACTAGTAAACACTAGACTCAAGAAGATACAGATGAACATCAGATCTAAAAGAAGAATACTGGTATCAACTAGCCTCAACCAAAATAGAACAGTGCCTTGTGAACCAAAACCATTAGAACATTGTCGAAATGCTAGGGCTCCTGTGAAGGTAATGAGTGACCACTCAACCTTATGAGTACTATAGAAAATGTGATAGATAAGAAGTGGACAACTAAATCATTACAGCACCCACCGCTGGCCGGTGCTCGATTCTTCCTCGACATCTTTGAGAGTAGACAACTGACACCTCTTTCTTGGCTGGAAAATGTTTTTTGATAGCAGTGGAAGAAACAGATGTATCTTTTTGAATTTTGCCGCTTTTAATACCGACTTCAACTCTCTCACCAGTCAGAATCAACTCGGTGAACCCCACAGAGGAACTTCCAATCAGATGATTAAAGAAAGGTCCCAACAGAGTTCCCAGAAACATGTCTACTAGCTCCCTCTCAAGTAGAGGTGGTTGCACTCGTCCTGCCAAGTCCCTCCATTTCTGGGCATACTCCTTGAAGCCTTCACTGGAGACCATGCCCATACTCTGTAGTTGAGTACGGGTTGGTGCTAGGTCTGCATTATATTGATACTGCTTGTAGAAAGCAGCAACCAAATCTTCCCAATTGTGCACATCATACCTCTCTAGCTGGTAGAACCAATCCAACTGCATCCCCGACAAATTATCTTGAAAAAAGTGGACCCACAGATCCTTGTCAGTAGAATGTGGTTGAATTTTTCTGACATAAGATCGTAGGTGCATCTTGGGACAAGACACCCCATCGTACTTGGAAAACAAAGGCACTTTAAACTTAGTTGGGATAACTATTCCAGATACCAACCCTAGCTCTTCAAAGTCCAGCCCATACACTCTTTGAATCTCCATGGCTACCAGTCGTTCTTCCAAATTTTTGTACTTGTCATCTACAAGAGGGTATTGTTGCTCTGAGTAGTCCTCATCTCCCTCTTCTTCAGCTTCAGAATCTGAGGGCACATCAGTTTCTTTACCCTTTCTCTCCCCTTCCTCGGAGGTTGATGGAAAATATAGAACCCTTCTGGCTTGGCCTTCAAATCTTCTGCCCAGAGTAGCCACACCAGCCCTCTTCTTCTTCTTCTTCTCTTTCTCTTTCTCAAGCAGAGTTTTGAGCTCCTCTTGCCCCTTACCCAAGGTCAAGAGTAGCTGTTAGAACTGTGAGTTCTGAGCTTGCAAGTCTTTAACCATTTGTTCAAGATCCATGGTGCTGAAATAAACAGCAAAAGGATGAGGAAACCTGGTGTTATGACCTGTTTATGCATATGATGAGTGATATGTATTCATGTAATGCTTTCAAGGATTCAGAAATTCAAATTTGTTTCAAACAAAAAGGAACAAACGTCATATTAATTAAAATAGAGGTTAGTACATCAAAAGCCGCTTGGGAAAAATAATACAGAAATCTAAGATAAAAAGACGTTGCGCATCCTTTTTGGTGCGATGTAGGCATTAAGAGTACGCTCTTATTGTAGTAGCCTCGTAAGCTTTAAAACCTTCTTCTCACTGTCGTAGAGATTGGCTTCAAGAGAATTACGCTCTTCCTTGAGCTATATCCAACTCCATTGTAGATCTTCATGTGATGTTGGCATGTCAGGATGTAGGAGGGTGTATGGAACCTCTCCTTCTTGAACAGGCTCTAAAACCACTGGAAGAATGGAGGGATAGAGCATCATGAGACTTTGGGCACAGATTCGTACCCACCTGAGGTAAGGCTCGAGGGGGATGGAATTCTTGTGTCCCAAAGTTTGGCTGTCTACCTTGTTGGGCATTCTCCATGCTCGGATGAACCTATGGTAGAGAGCTTGATCGTCATTATCGAAGTCGAAGACTATCCCTTGAATGAGCATGTCATGGGGGCCATCTCGTCGAGCATAACCAAACTGTCGGAGAGCCAAGCAGGGGTTGTAGGTAATGCCTCCCCTTATGCCAAGTAGTGGGACATTAGGGAATTCCCCACAACGGTCAATGATGATAACATTTTCTCTGGACCGAGAACACCAATGTATATCAGAATGCTTGAGAGTCATCAGCCGTTGTGACCACCTTAAACCCTGCTCATTCTTCAAAGTTGACTGGGGAAGGTGAGAAATAAACCACCTTGCTAGAAGAGGAGTATAGCACATGAGAACACCTATTTACCTCATTGTTCGTGTGTGAAATGACTGTAGGATGTCTCCAAGCAATATAGGCACAGGATTCTGAGACATGAATATCTTGACAGCATTCACATCTATAAGCTGATCAGGGTTTGGGAAAATGACCAACCCATAGATAAGAAGTGCTACAACCTCTTCAAAAGCTTGCAGATCTAGAGAATTCCAGCATTCTTGAGCTTTCTCAAACAGAAACTTTGCCAAGAAACCCTTGACACCACTTCTGGTTTCCCAATGACCTTTGATATCAGATGGTTGCAAGTGTAAGGCTTGAGCAACATCTTCAGGCTTTGGGTCTTTCTCCGTATCTTTGAAAGGTAGTTGATGGAGAATAGGAATCCTCAGGAGTTGAGAAAATTCCTCCAAAGTAGGTACTAATTGGTAATCAGGGAATGTAAAGCAGTGATGTAGGGGGTCAAAGAACTGGAAGAGAACTTTCACCATGTCTTCTTCTATGTTGGAGTTGACCAAGCTGAAAAGTCTACCATGTCTTTCACTGAATGGAGAATACTCTAGAATCCTGGAAGTAAGCTCCTTAAGTTGAGGACGAACTCTCACAAGGTTAACCTAAATACTTTTTCTGCGGAGTGATTCCATAGCCTACAAAACAAAAACAAAGATGAAAATCCAAGATCCTTGAAATGGTTAGTGGATGCAAATGATGCTTCATGATGTTCATGATGTATGCACAAGTATATGTAGAAGCAAGTCACACAAGTTCCTAGTTTCAGGCTTGCATGGGGTTTCATAGGTAAGTACCCTCTTGAAGTTAGTTGGCTCAACCTATCCTATAAATAGTAACTGGGTTCTAAGGAGATCAATATCACTGGATTATTTTCTGTGTTCATAGTTTCAGTTTGGCCACTTTACTGGCGACTGAAATATTCCAAGAAAATAACCCTAAATGAGTGTAGTATCGAGTATCTACCAACTTCAGACTGCACCAAAGTCGGTCATCTCACTACATCCTAAAAGGCCAAAATGGTCAAGTAAAGGTTCTAAAAGTCCATTAGTGCTTCATGACATCACTCAACGGCCCCGTATTCTCTTTGATTGACTCAAAGGCTACCGGTACCCACAAATATGTCGCACTAATATAGCTATTGCTTAGACCGTATCGGTATACCCCGTACAGTTTCCACAACGTATTTCTATTTACCTATGAATGTTTCCCATAAATCCGGGTGGAGGATTCAAACCCAAACAAGAGAACCAAATGTAAAGCAATCAAAGCAAATAAGATAAGCATGTAAAGGTGATCTAAACCCTAAGGTAACCTCACTTTTAAAGTATTCCCCAGCAGAGTCGCCATTTCTGTGATACGGTGGGAGAACTGACTTGAGGTTTGCGTTTGTATTCTAAAATGTTTCGGTTTAGCAAGAGTCGCCACCGACTTTTTATTTTATCCAAAGGAAAGGTCAAAAAGCACAGGAAAGACCTTTGAGATGTTTTCTTGAGTTCAGGGGGTAGATTATTAAAAGGGAAGGTGCTAGCACCATTTTCATCCATGGTTATCCATGGGCTCTTAATTACTTGTTTAGATCACTTGCTTTTGCTTTTCAATTGTTTGAAATGGTGCTTTGTGTGTGGTTTTGAAAATATTTTGAAAAGAGGCCTTGTCTAGGCAACCTTTGTAATAATTCTTGTTTGAATGTATACAAAGGTGTTTGTCTTTTGAAAAATGTTTCAATGTTTGAAAGTTTGTTTTGGGAAATTGTTTTGAAATTGTGTGAGATTGTTTGAAAATAGCAAGGATGTTTGCAAGTGATCAAGTAACTAGGAGTTGTCTACCCTACTCAAAGATCCTTCCTACACATTTTTAACCCTTTGACATTGTTGTTTTACCATTGTATTTGGTAAACAACCTTGTTTTTGGATGTTAAACGGGACAGGCGCGGGTCATCGTATGGCCATGATAGCAATTGTGCCAAGTATCTTAGCAAGTTTTTTGAGGGACTAGATCATTTTTGTATAGGCAACCAAGATAGCGTCATCGAGGGACTATGATCTTTTTGTTTTGTTTTTGTTTTGCCAAGATACCTAGCATGCATACCATGGCTATGTTTTTAAGGCAACAAGTGGATGAAACCCTAGTGGTGCTTGTGTGAATTATGTTGTCATTTTTCATGCATTTTGTTTTGTGTTTAGTCATACTATTTGTTTTGATTTTAGGTTATTGTACAAATCCTAATCTTACTATCATGCATATTTGAAAGCAATAAATGCGTAAAAGTAAATCTAAGACTATTACAACATTGATATGGGGAGGGGGTACAAGTTTGAATAAGGGGGATATTTGCAAAAAAATAAAGCCCTAAAATTATTACAACCCAATTGAATTTTAATTTACAAATAAATAAATTAACAATATTTAAATATACAATTAAATATAAACATGCAAAATATTTATTTTGTATTTATTTTATGTATCTAAAATAAATTATTTAATGTCTCAAAAATAAGGAAAATGTTAATGATTGTTTTTGAAAGAGTAGAAACCCTAGTTTTTGTTTTAAGAAAATATATGTATTATACTATTTATTTATGTACAAGAAAATAAATAAAAATATATACAAAAGTATTAAAAAATTAAAATGTGTGAGAAAATATTATTTAAGTGTATAAATAATAAGAATAAAAATATGCAATATTTTTGTATTATTTTCAAATTTATTTAAGAAAATAAAAGTATTTAACTTAATAAACTATTTTTTTATCATAAAAAATAATAAAAATAATAAAATAAAAATGTAAAAATTTATAAAATATTTTTGATGTTTTTTAATGTCAAGAAAAATAAATAAAGTCAGAAAATTAAAATAGAAATGGAAAATATGAAAAAATAAAAACAATGGGCCAAGGGGGTGCAAAGAACAGGCAGGGGGTGAAAATAGCCAGAACAATCCAAGCCCAGCCTAAATCACTTCATCCCTAACCTCTGGAAACAGAAAATGCGCGTTTCTTGTTCAAATTTGTATCTCCTACATTTGTGCTTAAAAACAAAAACTTGTAACATGAAATTTATAGAGCATTAAACCACGATTCTAACCATATAAATACTTGATCTAAATCTCAAAGAACAGAGAGAATTTCCTTGGCCCTAAATCTTGACCTAGTTTTTTCAGAAAGTTCAACTATCAAATACTCCTAGCTCAGTTAACATAAATGAATTCTATGCATATGTACAACTCAAGGGCAATGAGGACTACATTTTTGCTTCACAAACGTAAGCCTAATGATTCCTAAATAAGGAGATAGAAGTTTAAGAAATACTTGTTTCAGTCAAGCTCGAGTATGGCAATGCATCAACTTTCAGTGAGGCCTGAGGTTCTTTTGAGCTTGCTTGATGTTCCCTTGACCTTTCCCAATGCTTGGCTTGCTTTGAAATGGTCTGAAACTTCTTGTAGAACTCAACCTGCAAACTCAGAATTTGAAAATGGTGAAGTGTGTAAATGGAGTTACAGTGACTTGGGAATGGTTGGTATAAATTAGGTGTATTGTTTAGAAAGTGTTTGAAATGGTTTGGGACAAAATGCACGAGTGGATTTTGTTTTGGAAGTCAATCTGCAGAACCTGCCCTGTTTTGACAAGAACTTGGTGTTTTGATGTTAGAGGGTGTTTGAGAGGCTTAGGGCTCGTGTTTCTGGCTTAGTGTAATGTGTAAAGCATGTTTGAAATGTTTACAAAGCTTGGTTATATCAGATTCTAAAGATATGGACTTTTTGCACAAGGACTTGGTTTTGAAGTAAAAGGTGAGTTGACAATGCAAAGGGCTGTACTTGCTAGTCCCAAGCCTGCTGATAGTTGGTATGCTTTGCCCTAAGTTTGTGGAGTTGGTTTTCTGCAAAATATTGGGTTCACAGCTCAAGAGAAACAACTTGACATAAAGCAAACTTTATCAAAGTGGCAATGTTGCCTTTTTGCCATTTTTAGATTAATTCCTTGTACAATGCTCCAAATCTTAGAATAAAGCCTTAATCCAGTGTGTTTGCATGTAATTTATGAGTGTGGAAGGGTTTAAGGACTGCAAAACAAGTACAAACATGTTTGGACAGAATTTGCAACTTGTATCAATGTGCAAAATGCCTTTGCCAAAAGTGAGAAAATGCCATTTTCGTTCCTTCGATTCTCCCTAACCACAAATGATTTTGGAGAGTTCATGGACATCTTGGAAAGCTTGTAACATGCTCTACAATCCATCTTTGAAATGAAGTTTGAGATTCCCCTTGGAACTAGGTGAAAAGTTGCCATGAAGATAGGTCAAAATCCTGCCTAAACTAGGGATAAATTTCACTAAGTTAAAAGTTTCATGGACCCTTGTTCACAAAATCATAACTTGAGATCCAAGCATCTTTTGGGAAAACTTTGTGAACCAAAGTTGTAGAATTTGTGGAGGACTACAACTTTCATGTTGGAACTTTTCTTTGAAACCAATTGCATCATGGTGAAAAAGTTGGACAAAATTGGGAAAAAATAAGAAATTTTCATAACTTAGAAAATTTCTAAGTTATGAAAATTTTCCATTTTAAACCCTAATTTCCAAAATTAGGTTTCTTGGTGAACAAGTTTCATGTTTTGACACATCTTGATGAAAAATGACCCTTGGAACTTGATTTTGACCAAAAAGTCAAAGTTTGACTTTTCAGTGTACAGTTGATTTTTGATCAGTTGACTGAAAAATTCATCTGTCAATCTTGTGCAATTGAGATCTTTTGAACCTTGTGATTAGGTCAAGATGATGCCATTGAGTCCTTGAATCCATGCTTGAACCCAATTTGCCATTGGCTAGGTCAAAAATCAGAAATTGCATTTCTTTAGTCAAAACCCTAAAAATGACCATTTTGCCCTTTTGTTGATCTGATCAAATTTCTTGAGGAGTTGTGGTCAAAACATGATCAAATGGTTCATATGAGTCTATATAGTTGATGTGGGTCAAAAATTAGGATTTTGACTGTAAATTGGCCATGGTTGACTTTTTCCCCAATACAACTGATTGTTGGGTCAACTATCCAATTGACTGGTCAAAAATGTGAATCAAGGCTTGAAACTTGGTATGAGCAATCTTAGGAGTCCAACATGAAGTATGAAAGTCACTTTAGGCATTGAAAGTCTAAAAATCCTTGTGCAAACTCAAACCCTAATTTCAGGCCATAAATGCAAGGAGATGTCTTGAGTAGAGCAAACCCTAATCTGGCTTGAGTCCAAAGAGTCTTGTGAGGGGAAATCATGATAAAATGAGAGGGAAAATTTTGGAGTATAACAACCAACTTTTACTGGGAAGAAATAAACAAACTGCACACTCTGAACAAGGACGCCACTAGGGGCTAAACTTTTCCATAAGTACCAATAACCATTGGATTTGCAGAGAGTAAACCATCAACCTATTCGCTGGGGAGCAGGAAAATATCAGAGCAAAGACATCCATGCACTTCTTCCCATCCGAGTTTAACAACTCCATTGGGGAATGAGAAGTAATCTAACAAAGAGAGGCCCTACCTGGGAGAAAAAACTTCCAACACGACTTGACTAGAGGAAAGAGGAAAATTTCTCTGCCAGAGAAAACTTCAACTTTGTGAATGATCACTAACCAATAAACTTACCCCTGTAGAAATTCACAGGGGATTTACAAATCTATGTCAGGCTTTACCAAACCATTCTCCGTATGACGATCTTCTAAGGAGAAGAAAACTTCATTGAGGATCCAATCTTCGTTCGGGGAGAAAATTATTATTTACCAAAAAGTACTCTCAAACTTTGACTTCCACCAGGGACAGATACATAATCTTCGGTTGACTTAGTGGGGACCTCCTAGGAGCTTGACAAGTGTAAACTTCATGGGGAATATTTCTTATTAGGAATCGTTTCTCAGACTGCATCAAAGTGAAGACAACTCAAGCGCATACTCCACTAAGGAGAAACAGGCTCTTACACACTTCACTAGGGAGAGCAATCTGCTCCAAAAAACCTTAACAGGCAAGCTTCGAATGGACCAACATCCTGACCACACTAGGGAAAAATATCCTTTTTAGGAAACAAATCGTCCTATCAAGAACTTCACACTGGTAATAACATCAAAAGCCTTGTGCTTTTCTTGCTGGTATGTTACGTTGCGATGAGTGAACGATTGTTCCTGCAAAATAATAATCACAAAATGCCCCAGGTGTAGCATGACAACTTTTCCTACCAACTCGGTTACGCAAGTTTTCACAATAATTTCAAATGTATCTTGTCATGTGTAGATCCTCCAAATTTTTAGATACAATTTTTATCAAAAATTGGACGTCTTTAATGCAAACAAAACATTAAAAATAAAAATGAGCTTTTAAATGAAAAGAAACATCTTTATTTATTATAAAATGGCTTGTAAATAGGCAAATACATCAAGAAGCAATTCCTAGAAAGAGGTAATTGCAAAATTAAAAATAAAGGAGTAATACAAGCATGGTGATGCGAAAACGGATCTCCCTTGGATTTCAATTCTGCTCTCACTTTTATAACCACGATTATCTTATCATTTTGCTTTCTATATAAGATGACTGGACTGATTCCTACCCTTCGGGGTTACCAACTTAGTAGTGAGATAAAATCAAAGATCTGGCGTCTGACATAGTAATTCACTTTCAAATCCCTAACTTTTTCATGGATCTCCCTTTCGGGTTTTCAATCCACCGGGATACCCTTTTTTGCCTAAGCCGCCCTTTCGGGCTTTCAACTTAGTGGGTGTACTTATTCTTTTCATTATTTTCATTTATTCTTTTTAATCCCTAATTTTTGCTTGAACCATTTATTCTTTTTTTTTGTTCGCTGGGATGCCCTTTTTTCCTGAGCCGTCGACTCAACGGGTCTTTTTCATGCAAAGTATTTTTTGACTACATCTGCGTTCATAGGGATTGGGAAGTGTTCACCATCCACTGTCGTAAGCATCATGGCACCTCCAGAGAAAACTTTCTTTACGGAAAATGGCCCTTCATAATTGGGAGTCCAATTTCCCCTGGGATCACCCTGAGGAAGAATTATCCTCTTCAACACGAGATCACCAGCCTTATAATATTGTGGGAACACCCTTTTGTCATATAACTTTTTCCTTCTCTTCTGGTACACCTGATCATGACAAACAGTCGTCAGTATTTTCTCATCGACGAGGTCTAACATATCTAACCAATTCTGAATTCATTCATCTTCGTTAAGTTCTGTATCTTTCATAATCCTTAACAAAGGAATCTTGACTTTCACATGCAAAACTACTTCCATACTATAAACAAGTGAGAACAGGGTTTCCCTAGTCGAAGTACAAGTTGAGGTACGATAACCATGCAAAGCGAAAGGCAACATATCGTGCCAATCCTTATAGGTCACCGCCATCTTCTGCACAATCTTCTTAATGTTCTTATTGGTGGCTTCTATAGTGCCATTCATCTTTGGACGATATGGAGAAAAATTGTGATTCTTGATCTTGAAGGACTCACATAGATCCTTCATTATCTTGTTATTGAGATTAGATCCATTATCAGTAATGATCTTTTCAAGCACTACGTAAAGACAAATGATATTATGCTTGATAAATCGAGTAACCACTTTCTTGGTGACATTTGCGTATGATGCAGCTTCAACTAACTTAGTGAAGTAATCAATAGCAACAAGGATAAAATGGTGGCCATTGAAAGCAGTTGGCTCAATATTTCTGATCATATCAATTCCCCACATTGTGAAAGGCCAGGGAGAGGTCATGACATTCAGAGGAACCGGGGGTACATGCACTTTATCAGCTTACACTTGGCACTAGTAGCAGATTCTGGCATGGTTGTAACAATCATTTTCCATGGTGGACCAGTAGTAACCAACTCGCAAGATCCTCTTGGCCATAGTGTGTCCACTAGAATGAGTCCCAAAGGAACCTTCATGCATTTCCTCAGTGATTTTTTTTGCTTTGTTCTTGTCAACACAACTGAGCAACATACCATCATGGTTTCTTCTATACAACACACCATTGATGAGGAAGAATTTAGCAAACAACTTTCTTAAAAACTTCTTATCAGTGACGGATACCTCTTCAGGATACTCTTGAGTCTCAAGGTACCTCTTGATATCATGGAACTAGGGATTACCATTCAGCTTCACTTCATTTTCATAAAATAATGATGGCTCATCCAACTTCATAATTGTGATTGAGGGTGATTCATTGGCCCATTTGACCTTGAACATGGATGACAGAGTAGTCAAAGCATTAGCAAGATTATTTTCTTCCCTCGAGATATGCTCAAATGTGATCTCTTGGAAATATAGAATCAATTTCATGACATGCTCACGATAAGGAATCAGGTTCTGATGGTGAGTTTCCCAATCTCCGTTAATCTGGTTGGTAACAAGATTGGAATTTCCATAGACTTTTAAGTATTTGATCGGCAAATCAATCGCAGCTTCTATGCCATAGATACAAGATTCACATTCTTCCATGTTATTGGTGCAGACAAAATAGATTCTGGCAGTAAACAGAATATGAAAACATGTAGGGCAAGTAATAACAGCTCTGACACCATTGCCCAAAGCATTTAAGGCACCACCAAACACGAGTGTCCATCGTGATCCTTGTTAGGGTCCTTCATCTGGGCCAAGAATATCACAATACCTGATATACACGATGTCCTCATTTGGAAATTCAAATCTCATTGATTGATAATTGTCTATGGGTTGATGAGCAAGATAATCAGCCAACACACTACCCTTGATGGCTTTCTGGGTAGTATATTGGATGTCATATTCTGTCAAGATCATTTTCCATCTGGCTACTCTTCCCATAAGAGCTGGCTTCTCATAAACGTACTTGATAGGATCCATTTTGGATATCAAGTAAGTAGTATGCCTCAACACCTACTGCCTCAGGGGCTTAGCAGCCCAGGCCAGTGCACAACAAGTTTGCTCCAGCAAAGTATATCTTGACTCACATTCAATGAACTTATTATTCAAGTAATAAATTGCTTGTTCTTTCTTTCATGTCTCATCATGTTGACCCAGCATACAACCTGTAGTGTTTTCAAGCACTTTCAGGTACATGATTAAAGGATTTCCCTCCACTAGTGGCATGAGGACCGGAGGTTCCTGTAGATATTTTTCATTTTATCGAATGCCACTTGACAATCGTCATTCCACCTTCCCATTTCATCTTTTCTTAGCAACTCGAAAATAGGTTCAAACGTGGATGTAAGATGAGAGATAAATCTAGAAATGTAGTTCAATCTCCCTAGGAAACCACAGACTTCTTTTTCAATTCTTGGTTCGGGCATTTCTTGTATCACTTTCACTTTGGCAGGATCAACCTCGATACCTCTTTCGCTTACAATAAATCCAAGTAATTTTCCAGATCTCACCCTGAAGGTGAACTTGTTAGGATTTAACCTTAACTTGAATTTCCTCAATCTTTCAAACAACTTCTGTAGGTGAACAAAGTGCTCTTCTTTTGTCTGATATTTCGCAATCATATCATAGACATACACTTCAATCTCTTTATGAATTATATCACGGAAAAGAGTCACCATTGCATGCTGATAATTTTCCATTGCGTTCTTCAGACCAAAAGGCATCACCTTATAGCAAAAAGTCCCCCATGGAGTAATGAAAGTTGTCTTCTCCATGTCTTTCGGTGCCATCTTAATCTGATTGTACCTGGAGAAACCATCCATGAACGAGAAAACTTTTGCATGAGCTATATTATCAACAAAAACATTTATATGTAAAAGCAAAGAGTCATCTTTAGGGCTTGCTCTGTTCAAGTCCCTGTAATCAACGGACATTCTAACTTTACCATCCTTCTTAGTCACTGGCACGATATTGGAAATCCAAGGGGGATAAGAAATTACATTTTGAAATACTGCAACAAACTGCTTATGCATTTCCTCTTTGATCTTCTTAGACATCTCAGGATGAGTTCTTTGAAGCTTTTGTTTTACTAGAGGGCATTCTTCTTTCAACGGCAGCTTGTGCACCACAATATCTGTATCCAACCCGGGCATGTCTTTGTAAGACCAGTCAAAGATGTCAGAATACTCTCAGAGCATATCAACTAATCTCTACTTTACATTGTCTTCTAATGCAGCCCATATCTTGACCTCTCTTCCAGCCTCTTCAGTTCCCAAATTCACGACCTCAATCGACTCTTCATGTGGATGAATGACCCATTCCTCTTGCTTTAACAATTTGGCTAACTCCTCAGGGAGTTCACAATCTTCCTCACCTTCTTCTTCAGCTTGGTTGACCGGGTTATCAAAGTTATAATGGGTGATAGCAGAATCGTTATCAAAGGGATCCATGATAATAGTGGTATCAAATCTGCATGATTGATGTTTTTACGCTTATTTAAATTCAAAAGAAGTCCTTTATTTCATGATAAAAATTGGAAATGAAAACAAGGTGGCCCTACATATGATTCACTACGCGTTGGGAAAAGCGCGAGAATTATTGCATCATAAGAAAACAAAGGAAAATTACTCTTGAACAAGCGTAACAAGAATGGCATCCTCGGAAGTCCAATGGTTGAGCTCGACCCCTAGCACACTTGGGAAGATCCAGTTGTCAATGTCATCAACAACATTAACTTGTCCATTCTTGACCACAGTAGCATGGGCAAACCTTACGGGAGTTGATAGATTTGGGGCTCTGGGAGTCATACCTTGACTAATGGGACTGAGACCCAGACCAAACTTTTAAAACTCGGGAATAACCTCCACCATACAACCCTAACGTTCATGGCAACCAATTTCAATCATGGCTTGAGCATCTTTCAGAGAAGCCATAGAAGTTTCTGGCTTCCTTCTTACCTCAGAGCAAGGAAGTCTTAACCATATGCATGGATTCAAAGCCTTGAAACGAGGTCTCAATTACTTCTCCATCTACTTCAACATATCTGAAGAAAGTCAGATGGCTCACAACATATTCCTCTTCACCACACACGGTGATAGTCTTGCCATTAACTAGATACTTAATCTTTTGATGCAAAGTGGATGTCACTGCCCTTGCCTTGTGAATCCATGGACGGCCATGAAGACAACATTAAGTGGGCTGAATATCCACCACAAAGAATATAGAAGTAAAGGTATGAGGCCCGATCTTAACGGGAAAGTCCACCTCACCAAACATGGTTCGTCGCGACCCATCAAATTATTTGACCACAAAATCACTCGGACGCAGCTCGAGACCGGAGTAATCAATTTCCATCAAAGAAATTTTAGGAATTACATTCAAAGACGACCTGGTATCCACCAATACACGGGATAAAGTAGTCCCCTTTCACTCTATCGATATGTGCAACACCTTATTATAATTTCTTCCTTCAGGAGGAACATCAAAATCAGTAAAACCTAGGACGTTGCTAGCAGTGATACTGGCTCAAACACTTTCAAATAGGTTGACAGAAATCTCCCGAGGAACGAATGCAGTATTCAACAATTTCATCATTGTATTCCTATGTGCCTCAGAGTCACAAAGTAGAGATAGAAAGGAGATCTTAGCTAGAGTTTGACTGAGTTGGTCAGTAACTCAGTAATCACTCTTTCGGATATACCTCACAATTTCTTCAACATCTTTTTCCATACTGGGGTTTGAATCCTTTCGCCAAGGCATTTGCATTGTCTTGCACAATCTGTGGTGAGTACACTCTTCCACTTTTGGTTATTCTTCCACTACCTACAAAATTATCAACATTCAAAATGTCTTGCACTGCGGGTTTGTCTTCAAAGGACCCCTCTTCTTGCTTCACTCTGTAGTAATACATATTTGCACCATAGTTCTGTGGCACAGCTTTTTCACTAGAGTAAGGAAAAGGACCCGGCGAAGTAACTATCAAGGGCACAGGTCTGGCCGGAGTAGAAATATGAGTTGGAGTATACAAAATGGACACCATAACAATCTCTTTCTCTGCATTCTTCTTATCCTTAACAATCCTATCAAATTGGAGCTCTCCTTTACTGATCAGTTTATGAATTCCCACCTTCAGATTATCCCAGCCCTCAGGTTGAACCTTACAATCAAAACAATTTGCTAAACATCCTAGGTAAACATCACTTATGAGCATCTTCTTATTAACAAAATATAATGGGGTCGTAGATTTACATCCATGATTAAATTCAACTCTTCCCCATTTTCATCAATAGCATTGACAACTGCCCCTGTGTGGGGTGGCATCAGATTATGGAGAACTTTAGGTCCTAGAACGGGATCAAACTGGATAGCCTTGGTATCTAAAAGATCATGCAACTTATATTTCAATGTCATTCAGTTTTCCACGGTGTGGCCTACACCACCAGAATAGAACTCACACCTGGCATTTGCATCGTAATTTGCAGGAAGCCTTTCAGGTAGAGGCGACATGTTTCTTAGAGTGACTAACTTGAGATGAAGCAGCCGTTGAAGTAATTCAGAACATGACATAGGCATTGGGTCAAACTTCCTCAGTTGTTGGGGAGAATTCTGCTACCTCTGATGTAGCGGGTGTTGTTGTTGTTGTTGCTGAGGTGCTGGTTGAGGTTGAGCATCAGATATGGTCACAACATTAACCTATTGTTGAGCTCTTCCTTGGCCTCTCTGTCCATACACAGTGCTAGTTTCTCCTTCCTTCTTCTTAGGATAACCACCAAAGGCTTTCTTTCCACTTCCACTAGTAGAGCTATTAGAGCTAGCAGGATAAATCTTTCCTGACTTCAGTCTGCTTTCAATATGTTTACCATACATCACCATTTCAACAGAAGTGTTGCAATCCACGTAGTAATGGTCTTGAAGAGTACTAGTAAACAAGTCAATCATTTCTCTCCCCATCGTAGGTGGTTGAACTCCAGCAGTGAGTTCACGCTACTTCTGAGCATATTCTTTAAAGCTTTCACCAGATTTTTGAGTCAAACTTTGCAATTGAATCCTGTTCGAGCCATGTCAATGTTATACTGATAATGACTGAAGAATGCTTCCACTAGATCCCTCCAGTTTCTGATATGAGCTCTTTCCAATTGCATATACCATTCCAGAGATGCCCCAGACAGGCTATCCTGGAAGAAATGCATCAACAATCTCACATCCTCAGAATAAGCGAGAATCTTTATGTAATAAGCTTTCACATGTGTTTTCGGGAAAGTAGCACCAGTATACTTGTCAAGCACATGAACTTTGTATTTGGGAGGGATTATCACCCCTGGAACCAGTCCCAAATCATGAATTTCTAATCCTGACATTTTCAGCCCTTCGATAGCTTTCAACCTTTTCTCCAATAAACGACACTTCTGGTCATCAGCGGGAATACTTGCTTCACTTTCATGCACATAATACATGTCAGCATACTGATCCATGTCTGGACGTGGTACATGAGTATTTTATCTGACACATTGGTGCCCCGGTAATTCGCCAGCAATGAAATGCGGTTGAGGTGTTAGAGGTGGTGGAAATCGGCTTTGGTTGAACAGTTGACCCTGATTACGAGCATAATCATTAACATTCAAACCATTGGTATTCAAAGCATCAATAACACGTGGCTGGCTCACTGAGACGTCCTCAAACAAATTCTTAGGCGATTATTCTTCACGACGAGGCCCCTCAACTAGAGCCCTCAATTCCTCCTGGCCACGGTTCATGTTGGTAATCACCTCCATGAACCGTGCCATCTGAGTTTCCATCTGAGTCTTCAATGCTTCCATATCAGCCTGCATTTGCTCCATTTGTAGGTGTTGGTTACTTCTTGTAGGATAATGGTGGAAAGTTGATTTCACAATCTCTTCTAAATAAAAGCATAACCAAGTACCGACCCAAAATCCTACAATGCATGACATGTTATGATATGTATGATATGTTAGTCACTTCCAGGAATATCCTGAAGTCTTTCATCAAGCATCAATAAACAATAAAATAAGCAACAAGAGACCAAAAATCTGGATAAAAACAACTCATATCATATAGAAGATCCTCAATACAAACAAAGTCAAACATCATAAAGATCCCATCCAACAAGACTAGCAGTGATCTTATCAACAAATAAAACTTGGAGACAATGCAGAAAAGGTTCCTCTAAAAAGGCCTGGCCCTGAACATCTTTGCCTCCATACTCAGACTCTTCAGATTATTTCTTAGTTTCTTTGCTAATCGGCCTTTGAAATCAGATCCTCAGTCACAAAACCTTTCTTCTTCATCATGGCCAACAAATAATGGTACTTGAAATCCCAATCTTCGGGACCTGCGCTTCCCACATCAGCCTCCTCCATCAGAATCTTGCCTTAGTCTGCTACATGGGCTTTGAACTTTGTTAGTTACCCTGCAGTTTGAGCCAACATGATATTCTTTTCTCGGAGATTTTTCTCCAGAGCCTTAATCTCTTCTCCTTGCTTTGATTTTAACTTGTCTCTAGACAACTGAAGTCTTTATACCTCCCACTAACTAATCAAAAACTCTTCAGTATGATGATTAGTTATACCAGAACTATCAACCCTTAGCCTCTTTGACCGCTCAAGCAAACCGTGTCTTTCTAACAACTAATATTTCAAGCTAACCTCATGCATCAATCTCTTATTGTCTTGAAAGGAAAAATGGAGTTTAATGTTTATCTCTTCCTGCTTTGCTTGCAGCTTGAGATTTTTGGCTTTGACATTCTTAAAACACGCCATAGGTACAAATTCGGATCCTCCCAGTGCAGACTGCCTAGGAGATGATCCAGCATAGAATAAGTGATTAACCATCACTTTTGGCGGAAATTGATTGCCAACCAATGGATAAACATGTTGATGATATAACGGCTCCTCTCTTTTGTAAGGCATTAACATCACCTTCACTCGGTTCTAAATTTAGCTCGTATAAGCATCACGAGTTACACATCCACTTTGGCTAAAGAAAAGCTTCCCTTTCGGCGAATATGACCCCAGGCCACTTTTACTTTTTCAAGCAAAACCGCATTTTCCCCTTTACTTAAATAAATGGTTTCTTTCACTTCCTACTCAATGGGTCCATCCATCATTACAAATCCTAATTGGCAACGCGCCAAAACATCATTATAGTTGATACATCCTCTTGTTCTCATGAGTGGAATGTTAGGGAATTCACCTTGAGCTATAATGATCTCTTTCAAACCCCTTATATTATGCCAAACAATATCATAAGAATTGAGTCCCATGATTCACTGAGACCAAAGAGACGAAATGGCGGTGTCAACAAATGGTTCTCTCATAGGCATATGCATCATAAACCACTTATAGAGCAAGGCCACACAACACATGACTTCTCCCTTCTTGCCATGTCAAGAGTAGATGGTGTAATAGGTGTCAGCATGTATGGTTGGAACTAGATTACCATTCATGAAGACACATAATTCCGCTACATGCACAACCTTTTCCATAACTGGAAAGATAATTATGCCATAAATCATGGCTGCCAAAAGCGCGTTGAATGCGGTCCAGTCCTGATCCTTTTCAAACTTTTTGGCTTTGGATATTAGATAGTATAGAGGGAGACCACACATGCCGCTCTTGATAATCCAGTTATTTTCTACTTCACTAAGGGTCAAATAAAGAGCCTTAGCGATAGCCTTGTAGTGATGAGTCTCTGGCACTTGGACAAAAGGAATGCCATTAGTGATCTCAACATCAAGAATATATGCATACTTGAAACAACCGGCTGAACCGTCATTTGATAGAAAATCAATGAAGTCGCCATCAAATGTCTTTTATCCCACAAGAGGGGAAAGGTAAACATCGAGTAAACCTGAGAATGGTGAAATCAAGGTCGAACGACCAAGAGATACGGGTAAGGGAGTCTGTTACGCGAGGGGAAGGTATTAGCACCCCACACGCTCGTAGTACTCTACGGTATCCACTCTTGTTGTCTATCTTATGGTTGTGTTAGGATCTATATCTAGGCTTATGGGCTAAAAGAAAATTAAAAGAGGGGATGCATGCAAAAGAAAAGAGAAAATAATGTAGGGAAAATAAAGTTGTGCTCTCTCGGGCCCTACCACAATGCCTACGTATCCCTTTTAAGGAATCAGAGCATCCGTAGTTCGGCTTCAAAAGTTTTGTTGGTTTGTATTTTTTAATGAACAATATTAATTTCGCCTTCTGCCGCAGCTCGACCTTTGGAGACTCACGCGTCAACATAGAAGTGATTTAACATGTTCTTTCTGAAAAGTTTGAAAGAAAATCCTGAAGGCGCTAAAGAGTTTGCATTGGTTGATAGCTTTTACCTTAATGAAGGATTCATAAATTTTTAGATGTTTTAAGATTTTCCAAGAAAAAGAGTTTTTTGTCTTAATGCATGGATGCAAAAGAAAGAAAAATCATTTAAGGGAGACTAACCTAGATTTATCCCTAATGTTATCATACAATGGTGGTTCTATGGTCGAGTTTTAAAGGGAACTCTCTACCCTATATTGACATTCTTGGATAAAAATCCTAATGTCTATCTCAAATCACCATCTATAGATGAATTAAGAGGTACTAAAGGAGCATAGCAAGAGTGTATCACCTAAAACTATGTTTATCTCGAATCATCATTTATAGTTGAATCGAGAGCTCCTAAGGGAACATGCCGAGGATATATCATCTCAAAACATGCACAGAAAGATGAAATCAAGCAAGAAAGCCAATGATCTCAAGAGAACACACCTAGAAATATCCTATCTAGGTTAGCATTCCAAATAAAGTCTAACAAAACTATCCTACGGGGAACGTGCAATGAGAGCGAAGTCGTGATCTCAATTTCTAAATTGAGTGAGTCATCGATCAACAAGAAATAAAGGAAAGCGATAAAATCCTATAGGGAGCATGCATTGAGACTGAAATCATGATCTCAATTTCTAAATTGAGTGACTCATCAATAAACAACCAAGGAAACAAACACAAGCACAACACATATAGAAAATAAAGTGCGGAATGCCTGCTACGGGTCTTTAAACAACGACTTCGAGCGCACACTCTTTATTTCCTACTTCTCATAATATCTAGAAAGCCATAAAGTGGGGAATGTCATAAACAAGAGAAAATAATGTTGTACCCCAAAATTTTCCCTCTCATTTTACTAAACACATGCCCATTGAAGTCCTCAAGTTGCTCAAGGATGCCCAAGAGTTTACCAGACAAACTCCCTCCTGAGGCAATGTACCTCAAATTAGGGTTTCCATCTTCATCAGGGTGTGGGAGCTCCAAAGGTGCCAAATGCTTTCCATGTTCCCAATATGTTCTCAAGATCATCCATGTCAAGTTTTATGCCTTGCACAAGAGGTTTGCGCAGTCAACTGCTCAGATGCCTGAAAATCAACTGTACTAGGTCAAAAGTTAATTGTGGCCCAAATACAGTCAAACTTCGAAAATTTTGGTCAACATCAAAATTTTGAAGTGATATTCATCATTTTATTAAGGGTTGATCATGATTCCCCAAAGAATACCCCAAAATCATCAAAACCTAAAAGTTTCTAAATTAGGGTTTTTTAGGAAAAGTCAACCAAACTTTGACCAAGCCTAACTTCCTCATACTTTATCAAAAAATTTACATCCAAGGCTCATTTTGAAGAGGATGCAATTTCCTACAGTTCATCTTCATCCCTCAAGTTCAAAATATGCACTCATAAAAAGATATGAATTTCTACATTATAGGTCCTTTTGAAAGGTCAACAAAAAACACTTTTGGGTCAAAGCTTCTTACATGAATATGGAAAACCCAATTGAAATGAGACCAAAAGGGTTGTTTAGGGGACATCCTAAGATTTCCAAAAAGTCCAAGAACACCTCTCTAGGGTTAAAATTGGAAGAGATATGCCTTGTCAAAGTTGACCATTTTTGCAAAATTGCCAAAAGTCAAATGTGCTCAAAAGTGCATTTTTTGCCAAATGGGCCTAACTTTTTATGCTTGCACCTCACTCATAACATGGTCCACGACCCAATTACTTACCCACATGTTATTTGCTTCATTATTTATTTTATTTTGATTTTTTATTATTAAAAATTCAAATTAAATCAAATAAATGACAAATAATAGCAAAGATTTGTTTTGATCTGATTTTTTGATAGAATCCAAATCTAATTATGCTGGCATAGCAGGATCAATTCATATCAAGGGTGATTGGAGAAAGAGTGGCATGATTTTGCCTAATTTGGAAACAACTCATACAAAAGAAGAATGAGATCAAATCTTCAAAAACTTCAAAGATACATGTTATTTTTATAACCCTAATTCGTTCAAGGGTATAT
This sequence comes from Vicia faba, assembly GCA_948472305.1. Taxonomy (NCBI): domain Eukaryota; kingdom Viridiplantae; phylum Streptophyta; class Magnoliopsida; order Fabales; family Fabaceae; genus Vicia; species Vicia faba. The sequence continues at coordinate 918,434,457 of OX451735.1, read as the reverse complement.
ATGGAGCATGAACAAGCACGAAAACGGAGCTAGCAACCGTGGAAACACCAAGAACAAACTCAGTTTTTTTTGCAAAAAAGTAGTGAATCAGTTTCAAGCTTGGAGGCCAATTCAAGCCATTCTAACGTTGCCAATAGATTGCTGGACATCTCAGGAATGTATCTCCATCATTTGCAAGCCTTTTCACGCCCAGAAACGCACGCTACAGACCCACGGTTTGCCTTCCCTAGCTTGAATCGTATTTTATAAATTACACATGATTAACCATTATTGAACACAACATTATGTTTGTATGAGAATTTAGAATGTTTTGGTTTATGTAATTTTGTATTTTGATGCATATATTCATAACTTCCATTTCTAGGTTTTGTTCTTGCGTTTTAGGGGTTTATCACACAGGTGAAATTGGCCTAAACAAAGGGTACCATTGTACTCGTGAGGTCAAAACAAATTGATTGGTGTAGCCATAATTGATTTATCATGCATGTGTTGGATTTTTGAGATTTACAGGTTTTTAGCCATGGAAGATGTCTGTGGGTATAGATTATGCATCTAATACGACAGAGGAGGAAGAAGATAACAACGTGTCTGAACCCTATTGGACCATTCGAATTTCGCGCGTGTTTTCCAGCTAAACACTTTGTTTCATATATTATATTTTGTTCTTATTGTCTTAACAATTAAAAGAGATAGCCCAGATGGCTAGGCGCGTTGGTGTTGAACGTGAGGACTTGGGTTCGATCTTAGGTCCCAGCAAACTTTATTTATTTTGATTCTCCTTTGTAGATCTTGTGTCCCACTTGTCCAAATGCCTACCATGCGCTACCATCATCCAGCCAATGGATGCATCTCTGTCCAAATCTAACGCACACCATTGAAGGACCATGGTAAACCATCAGAAGAGCATCACATGGAATGCAGCGCAGGGATTGGGCTGACCAGCTCTTTGGGCCTAAGCAATTTCAACAATGTACCCCCCTGGGTTTATTCTTACAGGTCCAAATCTTCTTCTTTCATATTTTTATTTATTATTTATTTATTTACTAATTATTCTCTCTTTTATCAAAAATAACAGATAAATCATTTTTTTATCAAAAATCACAAAAAACACCAAATATCTTTTTTCATAAAAAATATTTTATTTCCTTGAATTAATTAATTTAATTTAATTAGGGCAATTAAATCTTATTTTGGTGATTAAAATCAATTAGAAATTAGGGTTTAATTTTGTATATACTTAATTTTTTCTTCAAAAAATAACTTAAATATTTTTCTCAATTAGATTTTTAGGTTTTATAATTATCCTCGCATTTACTTCGTCACGCGCATTTTAATTACTTTTTTATTATTTTTGTAACTGCTCCGAGTTTGTAATATCTTTAATTAGGTTTTAATTCCGCCTTTTATTTTACAGTCAAAAATAATTCTCTATCTGCGAAAGCCATGTAATAGCTAGAACTTTAAACTTTCCGCATTTTAATTTCCGCAATTATGAACTGCCTAGATGTATGTTAATAGGATTGTATGGAAAGACTAACTGAAAATTAATACGGTAGAAAACCCTAAATGTGTAAAAACAAATTAATTGAAAAAATTCACTCGCACATGCTCACTCCTAGGGTTTACTCCACTCTGGTTGCCTTTGGTTAAACGGTCAAAAAGTATAGGGTTTATTAGCGGTCGTCCTCTAGCCCCGAAAGATCTAAATGACCCATTCTGATGTTGCCTCGGAAAAGATATTTAAGGCTTTAGGAGGATTACTAAAATTCCCTAACATTGCTTTTGTGATCGTATCTGTCCCTTCAAACGTCCCTTCAAACTCCAACGACGGTGCTACCTGTTCCTTAATAATGGGATATCGATGTCTAAAGGAAAACGAACAGACTTTTTCGAGTAGGTAGATTAACTCTTAAGTACTTGCTCAATCAATCAAACAAAACTTTTACACCATACACTTTTAAACAATCTTTTCAAACTATTGTTTTCAAAACACTTCGTAACACTCTTGAGGACAGAAACAAGGGTTATAACGAAGTAAAACAAAAAATTTCAAAGCAAAGCACACACAAGCAATTTCAAAATGAGCAAGTACCTAAGAGCCATGGAAAACCATGGATGGAAAGGGTGTTAACACCTTCCCTTTCTATAACGTACCCCTGTACTCAAAAATATTCTCGAAAAAAGGTTTTTTCTGTTCTTTTTCCTTTTCCTGATTGGATAAAATAAAAGTTGGTGGCGACTCTTGCTTACCGCGAAATTTGCGAATACAAAATGCAAACCAGTATTAATAGTCAGTTCTGCCACCGTATCACAGAACTGGCGACTCTGCTGGGGAATGAATAAATTTGGGTATACCTTAGAATCTAGGTCATTAAATTGCTTCTCTTGATTGTCTTGATTTCTTTACTTTTGAGGGTTTGTTTGCGGTTACTATAGATCCTACACACGGATCTGGGGAACACCTTTTAGGTAGGTAGCAATAAACTGTGAGGGAACTATGCTGGGGTATACCGGCACGGTTGAAACAGTAGTTACGTTGATGTGGCACTTTGGTTGGTACCAGTAACCCTTGATTCAATCAAGGAGAGTACGGGGCAGCCGCGTAGTGTCGTGAAGCATCAACTGACCTTAGAAATTTTAATTTCACAACTTGGCCAGTAGGACGTAGCGAAGTGGCTGGCTTTGGTGTATTCCCAAGGTCGACAGATACTTGATGCTACACTCATTGAGGTCTGACTCTTGAGCTTTTATTTAGTTGCGAGTCAATCGCCTATTGAACGAAGCTGGGAGAAAGATCAGTGATATTAAGATCCCTTTTAGAACCCGGTTACTATTTATAGGACAGGTTGAACCAATCCAACTTCAAGAGGGTATGACCTTAAAACTCATGCAGGCCTTAAACCTAAGGAGTTGGTGTGACTTGTTTGTTGTTTGCTATACCTATGATGTTCTAACCTAATCATGACATCATAAGCATGGCATATCATGACTAACCATTTCAAGGATTCCCTAGGGCTCATATTTGCTTTGTTTTGTAGGACATGGCATCTGGCCGTAGGAACACTATACAAATCAACCTTGTGAAAGTGTCTCTCCAACTAAAGGACCTATCATTAAGGGTTCTTGAAAGTTCTCATTTCACTAAAAAGCATGGTTAGTTGCTCAATTTGGTCACTGCAAAACCTGATGAAGAATTATTAAAAGTGTTGTTTCAGTTCTTCGATTATGTGCACCATTGTTTCACCTTCCCGGATTACCAGCTAGTACCTACTATGGAGGAATTTTCTCAGTTGTTAGGGGTACCTATTCTTGACCAGTTACCTTTCAATGGTACGGAAGAACATCCAAAGCCTGAAGAGATTTCTAGAGCTCTGTCCTTACAATGGTCTGACATAGTGACAAATTGGGAGACTAGAGGGAATGTCCAAGGAATTCCGGTTAAGTTTCTATTCGAGAAGGCTTACCATTTTTGGGATACCCTAGATTTACAAGATTTTGAAGAGGTGCTGGAACTTCTCATTTACGGGACGGTACTTTTCCCTAATGCTTATCAACTCGTAGATGTGAGCACTATCAAGGTTTTCCTGTCTCATAATCCAGTACCTACATTACTCGGGGATATTCTGCACTCTCTGCATGCTCGCACTCTAAAAAGAAAGGGAACCCTCATGTGTTGCACTCCTTTATTGGCTAGGTGGTTTATTTCACACCTATCCAGGGCTGTTTTGAAGAATGAAAAGGGTTTGAAATGGTCTCGTAGGCTGATGTCCCTCAAGCATTCAGACATTCATTGGTGTTCGCCGTTCTCAGAAGATATTACCATCATTGATCGTTATGGTGAATTCCCTAATGTCCCTCTCTTAGGCATTAGGGAAGGAATCACTTACAACCTTTGTTTGGCCTTGTGTCAGTTTGGTTATTCAAGAAGAGATGGTCCACATGATACGCTTATCCAAGGAATTTATTTCAACTGTGAGAATGATGCCCAGGGATACCGCCAAAGGTTCATGAAAGCTTGGGGCATGGTGCATAAAATTGATAGCAAGACGCTAGGGCACAAGAATTCCATTCCTCTTGAGCCTTATCTCCGATGGGTACGAGCTCGCGCCCAAAGTATCATGATGCCTTACCCTACTGTCCTACCAGTAACTCTAGAGCCAGCTATTTAAGGAGATAATACTTCACTTGGTCATCATCCTGACATGCCAACTGATCATGAAGAGTTACAAAAGTCCTGGGTTCAACTCAAAGAGGAGCGGGACACGTTTGAAGCTCAGTTCTATGCCAGCGAGAAGAAGGTCCTGGAGCTCACTAGGCTACTTCATGAAGAAAGGAACATAAACGTCTACATCGCACCAAAGAGGATGCGCTCCTGGGAGACCTAGTTTCTTTTTTGCTTTAAGTTTTGTTTTGTTTTATTGTAAGCGTAAAAGGAATTCTTTGTAACAATTCGAACTTATTAATGCAATTAACGTGTGTTTCTTTTGGTTAAACAAATCTGAGCCTTTAAGCATCTTTGAAAACATTGCATACATATATCATACATATCATTGCATAACAAGATTCATAACAGGTTTCTCATCACCTCCGCTGTTTATTTCAGCAATGGCTCTTGAACAAACTGTGAAAGATCTTCAGACTTAGAACACGCAGTTCCAACAAATGATTGTGGCTCTGGCTAAAGGACAGGAAGAGTTGAAGGCTCTGATTACTAAGAAAAACAAGAAAATCAAGAGGACAGCCGGTGTGGCACATATGAGTAGGAGGTTCAGAGGGCCACCAAGACGGGTTGTTGAGCTATCTTCTTCATCTAAAGAGGGAGAGAATCAATAGGTTAAAGACAGAGAAGAGGACCCTAGTCCTAAAGAGTCTGATAATGAAACTGATCACAATGAGGAGCAGTACCCTTAGGCTGATGAAAAGTACAAGCAGTTAGAAGAGCGTTTGAGCGCTATGGAAATCCAGAAGGTTCCTGGGATGGATTTTGAAGAGTTAGGTATGGTCTCCGAGGTTGCCATCCCCCCAAAGTTCAAGGCGCCGGTATTTGCTAAGTATGGTGGAGTCTCTTGTCCTAAAATGCATCTCCGTTCTTATGTGAGGAAGATACAACCTCACACTGCTGACAAAGACATGTGGGTTAACTTCTTCCAAGACATACTGTCAGGAACACAGCTGGATTGGTTCTATCAGCTGGAAAGAGACAATGTTCGTAACTGGGAAGACCTTGCTGCTGCATTTTATAAGTAATATAAATATAATGCAGACCTCGCTCCCACCCGTACACAACTCCAAAATATGTCTATGGGTTTGAACGAGGGTTTCAAGGATTATGCTCAGAAGTGGAGAGATTTGGCTGGAAGATTTTAACCTCCCTTGGTTGACCGGGAGCTCGTGGATATGTTTCTGGGAACTTTGACTGGTTTGTTCTTCAACCATCTAATTGGAAGTTCATCGGTGGGTTTTATTGAACTGATTTTAATGGGAGAAAGAGTGGAAGCTGGAATTCGAAGTGGAAAAATTCAGAAGGATGCCTCTTCTAGTGCTGCAAGGAAGTCGTTTGCAGGTAAAAAGGAAGTCAGTGTTGTATACAACCAAAAGAATCAGAATCAAATCGAGCTTCGTCTGGTGGTAGGGGTTTTTATGATTCCCAACCCTGCACCTGCTCAGCAAAGAAATAATCAGCCAAGAGCAGAGAGGCCAACTAGATAGTTCACTCGAATCAACATGACGATGTCTCAGATTTTACCCACTGTTAACGAAGTTAATCAAGTCCACCCACCAAGGTGATTTTTCCTTTCTCAACAAGGACTTAATCCATTATAACCAACCTGATTACAATCCACAAAGACTATTCGTCAATATCTTGATAAATTTTGACTATACCCTAGTCTCTCAGGGAACAATCAACTCAAAAGTTGAGATACAAAAGGTGTGTCAATAAAAATGCTTCTAAGAAAGCAGATTACATAAGTTGAAATACAAAGATGAACAAAAATGTGTTTCTAGCAAGTATATGAACAAAAGTTCCTTTCTTTACAGCTCTTTATACAAATATGAAATATTTACATTTTAAAGTTCACGTGAAAAGTTGTTAGGGAAAAAGTTTTTGAAAAAAAATTGTTCTCCATTGTTCCAAGTATTTTTTATATAGCCAAAGAAAGATCTGTTGGAGGGTAGAATGGGAATTCCAAATTCCAAATGTATTTTTCATAACAGCCAATAAGAGTGGTAGACAACATCGTACAATAATACAGTGAGAGCGCCATAAAATCAGAGTAGTGGGAGGAATACTTGATCTTGTACCATGTATTATTAATTCACGTAAAATCTTTTTAATCTTATATTTTAATCTTTAGAGGCTTCAGAACATATGTTGATGAAGCATGTTTAGAAGGATCAACACCAGAAAGAGAGTCTTCATATCCTTGTCTTTAAAACTTGTCAGCAGAACCTAATCTTCAGAGTCTTCAGAGCTTGGTCTTCAAAACCTCATAACTTGAAAGTTTATAATTTTTAGAGCTTGAGAAGTCTTTAGAAACACTTTCATCAGAGTCACAGACAGAAGCTTTATACTAATGTTTTTTTAGAAGCATTCCATAACTTGACAATTTATTTGTAACGTCTAATACAGAGGGAGAACTGATTTTTGCATTTTATTGCAAATGTGCGGATAGCTAGAGTCACCACTGACTTTTCTTTTATCTAATATTTAGGAATGGTGAAAAGAACAGGAAAGACCTTGAATATTTTGAGTTTGTGGGGTAAGATATGAAAGGGGAAGGTGTTAGCACCCTTTTCATCCATAATTATCTACGGGCTCTTAATTGCTAGCTCGCTTTTGAAAATTACTTTTTTGTGTAAGTTTTTTGTTTAAAAATATTTTGAAAATCCAAAGTACGGTTGACTTTGTAATAATTCTTATATTAGTCCTCAAGAATGCATACAAAGTATTTTTTTTGAAAATATTTGTTCGAGAGTGTAGTGTGAGAAATGTTTTGTTTGTGAGAAAAGTTGTTAGCAAGCAATTAGGAGTTTCTTACCCACTAAAGTCTTTCTTATTCTTTTCCTTCTCCTTTAAAGATAGTTTATCCATACCATTAGTTGGTAGGTAGCCATATCTATTGGATGTGAAGGGACAATCAAGGGTAATCATATGGTCATTGAAGGCAACAGATAAAGATACTTTAGCAATCTATCGAAGGTACTAGATCATTTTCGTAGGCAACGTCGAAGGGTCATCGAGGGACTATGATCTTTTATTCGAAGGGACTTTGCTAAAGTTGTTAGAACATAGTTTGATTCTATAACCCTTGGTTAGAGTTTTGATGATAACAAATACAAAGAATAACAAATACAAAGAATGAATAAATACAAAGAACAAATATGAACCTTAAAAATATGTTTTATGTATGCAGAAATTCTGATCAGATCAGCATCAGAAGATAAGCCATAAAGTATTTCATGCTGAAGCTATCAGATTATACGCTGAATATTGGTGACCAGAACCTGCGCTTAACTACTAATAAACTCTGATTCTGAACAAAGACATATCAAACCAAGTCATCAATATTCTAAAGCGCCATCAATAGTTAAGGAGAAAAGACTCTGAAGCGTTACTGAACATTCAAGACAGAATTAATGCCAACGGCTTTCTTCAGACAAGATCTTCTCCAAAAGGAAAGTATGTTAATAACATTAAACTTGCTTTATGGACAACGTCATTACATTTCCTATATAAACAAGTCAGCTTGCAAAATGAAGCACGTACATACACACAACAATTTGCTAAGAACACCAACCACGCATATTCAAGCTCAAGAAAATTCAATCCTTATTCTAAGATAAACCTGTGTAATTTATCACAGTTGTGATAAACTGTTTTTTGTTAAGAAAACAACAACACATTTTGTTTAATCATATTGTAAAAGAATTCCTTGAGACTAACCGGATTGTGGTTGTACTCAAGAAGACTTTAATAGTTGTTAAAGTAGCTGTTGTAATCTTTTGAGATTAGTGGATTAAGACCTCGTTGGAGAGAGGCAAAATCACCTTGACGGGTGGACTGGAGTAGTTTGAGATCGAATGAACCAGGATAAAAATACTGTGTGATTAAGCTGTTTTAGATCCAAGTTTTCAATTCAACCCCCCCTCCCCTTCTTGTGTTTTTCACATATTCAAAAGTATCCCTATTTTCGAGGGACATGACCAATTATTCATAAGGCAACGAAGAGAGGTTACCCGGCATCACAATGCTGATACGACTTCATGCGAGTGCAAATTTCTGGGCACTCTAGTGTTCAATCATCTTCCACCATTGGATCCCGAAAAGCCCGAAAGCCAATATATATCCTCAGGTTTAAGAAAATTGAACAGGGGAAGCTATTGTACCCCAAAACTTACCCTCTCATATTTCTCAAAACATTGCAAGAAAAAACCCCAAGTGGCTCAAGATTGCTCAAGAGTTGGACAGACAAGCTATCTATTAAGGCAGTCAATTCAAAATTAGGGTTTTGTATTTCACCAAGTTCCTTTCATCCAAATGACCTCAAGTTCTCCCCAATGTCCTAATATGTTCTCAAGTTCATCCATGTCAAATTTCAAACCTTGCAGAGGAAGTTTGCTCAGTCAATTGCTCAAAGGATCCAAAAATCGACTGTGCTAGGGCAAAAGTCAACTGTGACCCAAATACAGTCAAACTTCAAGATTTTTTGTCAACATTCTCATTTTGAAGGATATTTCATAATTTTATCAAGGGTTGATCATGATTCATCAAGGATTGCTCAAAATTCATCACGATTCAAAAGTTGCTAAATTAGGGTTTTGCAAGAAAAGTCAACTCAACTTTGACCAAGCATAACTTTCTCATACTTTATGAGAAATGACCCATCCAAAGCTCATTTTGAAGAGGATGCAATTTCCTACAATCCATCTCCACACCCCCAAGATCAAGAAATTCACTCACAAGAAGTTATGAATTTGGACATTATAGGTCATTTTTGAAAGTCAACAAAAACACCTTTTTTGGCAAAGCTTATAACTTGAGCATGGAATATCAAAATGAGATGACACAAAAAATTTTGGTTAGAGGACATCTCAAGATTTCTAAAAAGTCCAAGAACACTTCCAAAAGTGCAAAATTGAAGAAGTTAGTCATTGTTGAAGTTGGGCATTTTTGCAAAATTGCCAAAAGTCAACTAACCCCAAAACTTCAAATTTTGTCAAATGGGCCCATTCTTTTCCACTTGATTTGATCTTGTCACACTACACACGTGTCCTAGCTTCGGCCTTATGTCCATTTATCAATTTTTCTATTTTATTAGTTTTTTTATTGAATTAATTCATTTTAAATCAAATAAAATCACAAAACTTAATTACGTGAGATCTTTTTCTATTTTCAGAACCTAATCATCATCATCAAGTGAATCAAATTCGTATCATACATAACATGTGCAAAAAGATTGGATTTTGGACAAAATTGGAAGGTTATCAATGGAGGATCAAATCAAATCTCCAAGCATTGATGTACAAAGATTCAGTCCACAAAACTTGACCTAATACATTGCATTATACATATACAAGGCAAAGGACACGAGATAAAAGGTTAGAAGCTGCAGAATCACAAAAACCAAACTTGAGAAAACTTGAAAAAAGCTTGAATCTGAAATCGTGCTTAGAGGTAGTTTCAACATAAAATCTCAACACCATTCACTTGCTGGAAATCCACTGAGTCATAAGCAATCAAAAGCACATTCTCATACCTTCTCAATCGCGCTGTAAGTCTCTCAAAAAACCGCCCTGTACTCGAAATCGTATCCTCGTGTTCTTGCATTTTTTGACAAATTATTGGCATATTCATGATCCTTGTGAAATTTCTAAACTTTCTGCATTATTTGATTGTATTTATGTAGCCTTTAACCCCCTAGCCGAATCTAGGGTTCTTGGTCTTTGTTTTTGGGCGTTTTATTTTCAGGCAAAATCAGTGCAATTAAGAGACATGGATGTAATCAGGAGAGGAAGACGAACATGACCATGGTCTTGAAATCAATTTCCATGGCCTAGAACTAATTTTAGGATGAACCTACAGATTTAGCTGCGGATATAAATCTGCAGGTAAATAACCAGGGTCAAACGTAGAAGACGAAGACGTGGCCCTTTCAAATTCGCCCATTCAAATAATTCGCGCTTTATTTTTGTATTTTCTGGCATGTTAACTTGTTTTCTATATTATTATTATTATTATCCAAAATCATAACAACTAACGCACATTGGTCCAGTGGCAAAGGCGTGTATGCATTGGCCTGCAGGACCTGGGTTCGAATCCCAGGTCCCCATATTATTTGTTGCATTTTTCAGTCAAGTGATTCAGTACAATACCAAACGTGCAGTACATGATACTCCCTCATTTAAATGCTTGCCAGATGGCCCCAGGCCAGATCTGGTGGTCCAGAGTGGATGCCCACCATACTCCCAAGTCAACGTGCACACGTGGAATCAGAAAAAGTCAGCCAGGCCTGCTTGTATTGGGCCACCCAAAATTGCTAATCAACCCCCTAATCAGGCCCAAAACCCCCTTTGAGTATTTCTATTTCTTTCTTTTTATTTTATTTATTTATTTGTTTGATTTATTATTTTTATTAATCACTAACCAATTAAAACTTTTTCCTCATAAAATTAAAACAAAAAAAATATTTTATTTTATAAATTAATTTCAGCATTTTATTTTTGTTAATAAATATCATTTAATTAATTTAGTCTTAATTAGGATTAATTTTAATATATTTTGCAATAATTAAAATCAACTTAGATAATTAGGGTTTATTAACATTGATTAATTTATTTTCTTTCTTTAAATATCAAAAATCCAAAAAATATTTATTTTCATTAATTAATTTATTTATTTATTAATTTAATAATTAATTTAGGATAGTTTCTTTCTTAATTCAAAAATAAACACAAAATGCTTTCTTTCAAAAAAGGGTCAAAACCCTAAAAACTCACCCGATTTAATTTTCCCGCACGCGATCCATATTTATTTCAATATTGTATCTGTTTCACGGAATGTAATAGTTTAATAGGACTTTAATTATTTTATCGCTTTATTTATTTTCCGCATTTTAATTTCAAGGGTTGCTTTTGGCGATGTAAATACCCGACGCCTTGTAATAGTTAGTTTAATTTCCGCAACTTATAAACTGTTAGATGTTTGGTAATAGGGAATGCATGACAAGATCAAATGTTAGAACCTAAAATCAACATAGCTCAGCCATGACATGTACAAAGATAAAATTAACTGAAAACAATACACTCGCACATGCGCACTCTTAGGGTACACCTCACTTGGTTGCCTTCGAACGTGGTCATTGAGTATAGGAAGTTTTAGAGGTCGCCCTCTTGTCCAAAGATCATAGTTTCCTCGAAATGGTTGCCTTGGAAAAATGATCTAAGACATTAGGGTTACCATTAAGGCGTCCTAGCATTGCTTTAGTGACCACACGTCCCTTAATCGAATTGACCCTTAAAACTCCAATGACGGTGCTACCTATTCCTCAATAGTGGGATAGCATTGTCTAAAGGACATTAGCACAGATTGATTCTTTTTTCGAGTAGGTAGATGGTTCTTAATTACTTGCTCTTTCAAAACAAAAATAAGACTCTTCGCACTTACACTTTTCAAACAAAAACTTCTTTCAAACCAACAAACACAAAGAAAAGCAATTTTTGAAAACACTTTGAGCAAGTACCTAAGAGCCTGTGGATAACCACGGATAGAAAGGGTGCTAACACCTTCCCTTTCTATAATCTACCCCCCGAACCCGAGAAATATCTCGAAAAAGGAATTTTTCTGTGTTTTTTTTCCTTTCCTTGTTGGATAAAATAAAAGACAGTGGCGACTCTTGCTTACCGCGACATTTTGCAAAAACAAACGCAAAACACGAACCAACATTCCAAAAACAGTCAGTTCTCTCCCATGTATCACACTTATAATCATGACTAATTTTTTCTCTCTATTACAGTTTATGCCTTCAAGAAAATCTATTTAAACTCAAGTTTCACTCTTTACATTCTTTCACTTTTACTCTCTCAATACCTTCAAATTGTTTTCAGTTCGTACTTTCAAAAAAAAACCTTTCATCTTTCTCAAATTTCTTGTGTGAACATGGCTTCTTCAAGCGTCCAAAACACCAGTACTCAGGAAACTGCTTCTATGGAAAAGTACGAAGAACCATACAGAACTCTACTCACGCCCATTGACAACCTGGAAGTTCTTTCAGAACTGAATGTTGATTTTGAAAGTCTTCAAGAAAATGGCTTCAATCTCTCTGAAGATGTCAATGCTCAAGGATGGAACAAATATTTTGACTGTCTTCTAGGGCCAACGTTTCCAATTCTTGTCAAAGAATTCTGGATTCATGCTTCCTCCTCAAACCATCAAGTTACCTCATATGTCATGGGGAAGAAGATTGTCATTACAGAAGACCTAATTTCAAGACTTATTGGTTACAATGGTGGAGGTGTCAGGTGTATAGACATGGCTGAAAGATGTTCTGATGTTGCTTCAATTGCAAGGGAAATATTCACTCTGGGTCTATGCTCCAGCAAGATTAGGGATCTGAAGGATCATCACAGAATTTGGGCTAAGATAATTCTGGGATGCATCAACCACAGGAAGCCAACTAGCTCTCCTGATTACATAAACAATGATCAGCAGTTTCTGATCTACTTTATCTCCAAGAAGACTAAGGTAAATCTCCCTCACTTGCTTTTTAATCATCTGAGGACCAGTGTAAAGGAGACAAGGGAAGTTGAGAAAACCAAAAGGGACTGGATACCCCTAGGAAGACTCATATCAGATATTCTGATTGAGAATAGGCTGATAGAGCATCTGACTGAAGCACAAGAAATTAGCTCACTAGAAGCAACTGCTGGGAAGCCTCTGAATGCAAAGAATCTGAAAAAGATGAAAATTATTGAGAACATCAAGAAGGAACCCAAAGTTACTTCTTTTGCAACCATCACTTCCAGAAGAATTCCTCTAGATGATTTTCCTCTTTTCTCTGAGATTGACTCCAAGCCTGAGATAATTGTCAGATATATGGATGCGTGTAAGGCAGATGGCACTGCACCAGAAATAAATATCCAGGACTTGCATCAGGAGGCTCCAAAAGTTGTTTTGAAGAAGACCAAGAAAAGGAAGGCAACAGCAGAAGGATCATCCCAAAGGACTCCAAAAGTTGCTAAAAAAGAAAGGTAATCCTACTTCTGTTACTGTTTTGGAATCAATAATTATATCAACATCTGAACCCTTAATTACCCAATCAGAACATCCAACCCCACAAACTTTTGATGACTTTGACATAGGTTTTGATCCATCAAAAACTCTAAGTCTAAGAGAAACTCACTCCCTTCCTATCAATCCAAATCCTGACCAAACTCAACCAGAACTTGCCAAAGTTCTGTCAGATATTGACTCTTTTGACCAAGATATTTCTGCTCCCACACCACAAAATCCAAATCCTCTAATCCCTGATAATCCAAACTCCGAAACTACAACAGATGTTCCACAACCAGATATTCCACTACCTCTCTCTCCATAACAAGATATTCATCATCCACCTTCTCCTCAACCTGAACAATCACAACCAGAAGCTCAAACTTCTGAGAATCCACCATCTGAGACCAATGAATCAGAACCTCAAAATATTTCAACCAACCAATCTTAAGAACCTACATCAGATTCAGACACAATCCCAATCCCAGGAATCACTGAACCACTTGCCATCCGCATGCCTCTCACCATCCTGGACATCCCACAAATTCCTTCTTCTCTAGAATCCACACAACCAAATTCCCCAACCAGTCCAATCATCATACCTGAATCTCCCTCTCCTTCACCCAAGAGCAATCCAGATGACAACGTAAGACTTGTCATTGATCCAACTGTACTGGAACGTTTAGCTACTATATCTTACAAAACCAAAACTTCCATTCCCAAACCAAAACCAACCTAAACCACACCAGATGTTGGTACAAGTTTGTTGATGCTTGAAACAGGAATGCAAGAGTGGATAACCTCCTTGAAGCAAGCTAGTCTAGAGATGACTAATCCCGCTGCTTCTGATTATCTTTGGACAAGTTTCAGAAACTGGCTAAGTTCTGAAACATTGAAGCTAAAAGATTAGAGCTATGAACAGGTTTAACGGAATTTCAGTGATATGCTAAAGGTTTTTATAGACCAAGTCATGAGCCAGCTGCTCAAGAAAGACATTCTCTCTCTGGATAATACTCCCTGGTCAGAACATCATCCCTTAGATGAAGTTTAACCAAAATCGGAAGGTCTCACTCTGACTATTGTTTCAGAAGAGATGATCTCAGCAGAGGAAATGGTTCAAAGTGATCAAGCTGCAGAATGCTCTGAGAAGCATCCAGATACTGAAGAATTCTCAGCTCCTTCATATGACAGGCAAACTCTGGAAGAATTGAAGAGAGAAAATGTTGTTATCCAGGAAAGGCTGGATAAGCAGGAGGATACAAACAAAGAAATCAAGAGCATTTTGAGCAAACAAGAGGAAACCAACACCCAAATCAAGGGCTTGTTGGAAGCTTTGTTCACACGCCTTCCTCCTCCCTCTTAGATTCTTTTCTATTTTAAAAAATGTTTATCTGTAACATTGTTTTACATTGCTTCTGTTCTGAACTACTTATCATTGCTTCTTGTTTTTCAATATAAATCAACTTTTTAGCTCAGATTATATTGCCTTTTTGATAACTGACAAAAAGGGGGAGAAAGTAAAGATATTTTCAATAATGGTTTACTAAGAAAAAAGTCTCAAACATTCTGAACTACTTAACCTCTATCTTCTGAAAAGCTTGAACAGGTACAAAACTCTGATGAAAGACGCAGTTAAACTCTGAAGCTCAAAGACTCAAGGAACTTAAGGGAAGTAATCAACTCAGGGGGAGTTTTTTTTTTCTTTTCTATTCTAAACCTTTTATTCTTTTTTTTAATTGAAAAATTTGGTTTTTGTCATCATAAAAAAGGGGGAGATTGTTAGAACATAGTTTGATTCTACAACCCTTAGTTAGAGTTTTGATGATAACAAATACAAAGAATAACAAATACAAAGAATGAATAAATACAAAGAACAAATATGCACCTTAAAAATATGTTTTATGTATGCAGAAATTCTGATCAGATCAGCATCAGAAGATAAGCCATAAAGTATTTCACGCTGAAGCTATCAGATTATACACTGAATATTGGTGACCAGAACCTGCGCTTAACTACAAATAAACTCTGATTCTGAACAAAGACATATCAAACCAAGTCATCAATATTCTGAAGCGCCATCAATAGTTAAGGAGAAAAGACTCTGAAGCGTTACTGAACATTCAAGACAGAATTAATGCCAACGGCTTTCTTCAGACAAGGTCTTCTCCAAAAGGAAAGTATGTTAATAACATTAAACTTGCTTTATGGACAACGTCATTACATTGCCTATATAAAAAAGTCAGCTTGCAAAATGAAGCATGTACGTACACACAACAATTTGCTAAGAACACCAACCACGCATATTCAAGCTCAAGCAAATCCAATCCTTATTCTAAGCTAAACCTGTGTAATTTATCACAGTTGTGATAAACTGTTTTTTGTTAAGAAAACAACAACACATTTTGTTTAATCATATTGTAAAAGAATTCCTTGAGACTAACCGGATTGTGGTTGTACTCAAGAAGACTTTAACAGTTGTTAAAGTAGTTGTTGTAATCTTTTGAGATTAGTGGATTAAGACCTCGTTGGAGAGAGGCGAAATCACCTTGACGGGTGGACTGGAGTAGTTTGAGATCAAACGAACCAGGATAAAAATACTGTGTCATTAAGCTGTTTTAGATCCAAGTTTTCAATTCAACCCCCCCCCCCCCCCCCCCCCTTCTTGTGTTTTTCACATCTTCAATTGGTATCAGAGCGCCTGGTTCTGAGCTTATACACTTAACCGTGTCAGTACAAGATCCAAGAATCAGAAAAACACTATGGTGGGACCAAGACAAAACATCAGCAATGACAACAATGAAGAAAGGGACAGATTCAGTGGTAAACCTCCAGTCTTTGATGGAGAGAACTTTGACTACTGGAAAGACAGAATTGAGAGTTTCTTTCTGGCCCATGATGCTGATCTGTGGGACATGGTGACTGATGGATACACGCATCCAATGGATGGACTTAGTCATAAGATAGACAGGAAAATGATGTTTGATCAGCAAAATCGTGAATTCAGAAACCACCACAAGGCCATAACAATTCTCCTCAGCGCCATCTCATATTTAGAATATGAGAAAATATCAAACAGAGAAACTGCCAAGAATATGTTTGACTCTCTGAGAATGACGCATGAAGGCAACATTCAAGTCAAAGAAACCAAATCCCTTGCGCTCATTCAGAAGTATGAGGCATTCAAGATGGAAGATAGTGAATCTATAGAAACTATGTTTTCAAGATTTCAAATTCTTGTTGTTGGACTAAAAGTTCTTGACAAAGGGTATTCTACTTCTGATCACGTTAAGAAGATCATCAGAAGCTTGCCAAAACAATGGAGGCCAATGGTCACAGCACTTAAGCTAGCCAAAGATCTCAACAAAATCTCTCTGGAGGGACTTGTTAGCTCCCTCCGAAGTCACGAGATAGAGCTAGAAGAAGATGAACCTCAAAAGCAAGGTAAGCCATTAGCTTTAAAATCTAGCAGAAAATCTGACTCCAAAGTTTTGCAGGTTGTGGAAGAAACCTCTGATGGATCCTCATCAGAGGAAGATGAACTGTCTCTTCTCTCCAGAAGGGTGAACCAACTGTGGAAGCAGAGACAAAGGAAGTTCAGAAATCCCAGAAGATCAAAAAATCAGAATGAATCCTCATCCAGATACAGAAGGTCAGAATCCTCCTCTGGACACAGAAGATCTGAAGGTTCTTCAGGATACAGAAAGCCAAACAACAAAGACATCATCTGCTATGAATTTAACGAGCAAGGGCACTACAAAAGTGATTTCCCAAAGCTTCAGAAGGAAAAGCCAAAAAATAAGTTTCTCAAGGAAAAGAAGAAAAGCCTCATGGCTACATGGGATGATTCTGACACATCTGAAGCTGACTCAGAATCAGATGATGAAAGAGCAAACATAGATCTTATGGAAAACTTATTAGAAGACAGTGAAGCTTCTGATTCAGACTCAAAATTAGACACTGAAGAGGTATTCCCTGACTTTACCATAAACTTTACTAAGGCTGAACTTGCTGAAAGCCTAAATGAAATTCTGGAAAGGTATCAGCAGATCAGAGTCAAATTCAGAAACCTGAAAAGGAATCTTGTCTCTGACTCTGATAAGACTGAGAGTCTCAGATTGGAGAATTCTGAGTTAAGATAAGAATTTTCAAAATTAGAAAACCAATTGCAAAACTCTCAGAAAGAAACAATCTCTGAAACTCCCAGCAATGCTGATGAGATCATCAAAGAGTATGATCACAGCTTTCAGAAGTTTCTAGCTAAAAATATAGACAGAAGAAAGATGGCTTCAATGATCTATGGAGTTAGCATAAATGGCAGAAAAGGAATAGGATATTAAGGTAAGGTACCTACACCAAAAAATTCCATGGACCTAGTTATAAAACACACACCACTCAATTCACATTTTATATATGGGCACACACATGACATAAAATACACGAGTAGTGATTATTCTGTCAAACCAAAATTCTACCAGAACTTTGGTAAAACTAACAAAATAGGACCCAAGAAAATGTGGGTACTTAAGGATAAAATCATACATGTGGCAGATATCTTTAGCAGCAAGACCAAGACACCAATCATGGTACCTGGACTCTGGCTGCTCACGACACATGACGGGAAGAAGGCATATGTTCCAAAGCCTGGAACTTAAGCCTGGAGGCCATGTGGGCTTTGGAGGCAATCAGAGAGGAAAGATCATTGGCTCTGGAACAGTAGGTAATGGAAATCTTCCATCTATAAGTAATGTTTTATTAGTTGATGGATTAATGCATAACCTGTTATCCATAAATCAATTAAGTGATAATGGTTATGATATAATCTTCAATCAAAATTCATGCAAAGCTGTTAGTCAGAAAGATGGGACTATCATATTTAATGGAAAGAGGAAAAACAACATTTATAAAATAAAACTTTCTGAACTAAAGAGTCAGAATGTAAAATGTTTATTGTCTGTTAACAGCGAGCAATGGATCTGGTACAGAAGATTGGGACATGTTAGTATGAGAAGAATATCTCAGATGAACAAACTCAATCTGGTTAGAGGACTTCCTAACTTGAAGTTCAATTCAGACTCTCTGTGTGAAGCATGTTAGAAAGGCAAGTTTGCAAAACCTGCTTTTAAATCCAAAAATGTTGTTTCCACTTCTAAGCCATTAGAACTTATGCACATTGACTTATTTGGACCAGTAAAAACTGCTTCAGTCAGTGGCAAGAAGTATGGGTTAGTAATCGTAGATGACTATAGCAGATGGACATGGGTAAAGTTCTTAAGACACAAGGACGAGTCACACTTTGTGTTTGTTACCTTCTGCAACCTAGTTCAAAATGAAAAGGATCTTAGAATTGTCAAAGTCAGAAGTGATCATAGTGGAGAATTTGAAAATAAAGATTTTGAATTATTCTTTAATGAAAAAGGCATTCTGCATGATTTCTCTTGTCCTAGAACTCCTCGGCAAAATGGAGTTGTAGAACGAAAGAACAGAACATTGCAAGAAATGGCCAGAACCATGATCAACGAGACTAATGTTGCTAAGATCTTCTGGGCAGAGGCAATAAACACAGCATGTTACATTCAGAATAGAATCTCCATAAGACATATTCTGGAAAAGACTCCATATGAATTGTGGAAGAACAGAAAGCCCAACATTTATTATTTTTACCCATTTGGATGCACATGTTTTATTCTGAATACAAAAAATTATTTGAACAAGTTTGACTCTAAGGCACAAAAGTGTATTATGTTAGGATATTCTGAACACTCAAGAGGGTACAGAGTATACAATATAGAAACACAGATTATTGAAGAGTCAATCAGTGTTAGGTTTGATGATAAGCTTGACTCTCAAAAGTCAAAGCAAAATGAATTCCTTGCAGGTATGGAAGTTGAACTCACAGGTACTGAAGACAACTCATCAGCTGCTCTCAACAAAGACACTCCCTCAACAGCTGAAAGAGTCACTACAAGCAATTCAGCACCTTATGTTGATCAACTCCAGAAAAGACTATCCAGAAGCAGCATTGATCACCCAGAAGATACAATATTGGGAAAGAAGGAAGATCCAATCAGAACAAGATCAACTTTCAGAAACCATGAAGAATCCCTCATGGGACTGGTTTCTCTGATTGAACCAAAAACAATTGATGAAGCACTTATGGACAATGACTGGATTCTGGAAATGCAAGAGGAACTAAATTAATTCACCAGAAATGACGTATGGGATCTGGTTCCCAAACCAAAAGGGTTCAACGTCATTGGTACAAAATGGGTGTTCAGAAACAAACTGGACGAACAGGGTGAAGTCATCAGAAAAAAACAATGACTGGTAGCACAAGGTTATAGTCAGCAAAAGGGGATATACTATACAGAAACCTTTGCTCAAGTCGCCTGGTTAGAATCTATCAGACTTTTAATATCATTTGATGTTAATAAAGGCATCACTCTGTATCAGATGGATGTTAAAAGTGCATTCTTAAATGGCTATATAGATGAAGAGGTATATGTGCACCAACCCCCTGGTTTTGAGAGTTCTAAAAATCCAGAATATGTTTTCAAACTAAAGAAGTCACTCTATGGTCTGAAACAAGCTCCCAGAGCTTGGTATGAAAGACTAAGTAACTTCCTGTTAGAAATGGAATTCACCAGAGGGAAAGTGGACACGACCTTGTTCTGTAAGACAGTTAAGAATGACATGTTAGTATGTCAGATTTATGTTGATGACATCATATTTGGATCTACTAAACCCTCTCTGGGAAGAGAGTTTACTAAATGTATGCAGGCAAAGTTTGAGATGAGCCTAATGGGGGAACTCAAATTCTTTCTGGGGATTCAAATAAATCAAACTCCAGAAGGAACTTACATTTATCAGAACAAATATGTCAGAGAACTTCTGAAGAAATTTGATCTCTCAGAATGTAAGCCCTCAAGGATTCCAATGCATCCCACGTGCATTCTGGAAAAAGAAGAGGTAAGTAAAAAGGTAGAACAGAAGGTCTACAGAGGTATGATTGGTTCTCTTCTCTATCTGACGACTTCAAGGCCTGACATTCTATTCAGTGTTTGCATTTGTGCTAGATTCCAATCAGATCCTAGAGAATCTCACTTGACAGCAGTTAAGCGAATTTTCAAGTATCTGAAAGGTACTGCTAATCTGGGTTTGTTTTATATAAAATCAAGTGATTACAGCTTAGTAGGATACTGTGACGCTGACTTTGCTGGAGCTAGAGTAGAACGTAAAAGCACTTCTAGAAGCTTCCAGTTTCTGGGAGAAAATCTGATTTCATGGTCCAGCAAAAGACAATCCACAATAGCACTATTAACAGCAGAAGCTGAATACATAGCAGCAGCTGGATGTAGTACACAGATGCTCTGGATGAAAAGTCAACTTGAGGACTTCAATATATTTGAGAGTAACATCCCTATCCTCTGTGACAATACTTCTGCTATTTGTCTCAGTAAAAATCCTATTTTGCATTCTAAGGCTAAGCATATAGAAATAAAACATCATTTTATTAGGGACTATATTCAGAAAGGGATTCTTAACTAAAAATTCATTGACACAGACCATCAATGGGCTGATGTCTTTACAAAACCTCTTTCTGAAGATAGGTTTAACTTCATTCTGAAACATCTCAGCATGAAGCTTTGCCCAGAATAAATTGTTTTATTTACATATCTTAACCTTCAGAATTTTAGTTATTTTCTGTGAACTACTGATCAACCTGCCTTCAGAATTTTAGAAGTACAAATTGTATCAAAATCTATCCAAGAAGATCTGAGCGTTTCATTTCAAGGATAGAAGTTTGTTGTTCACGTAAGCAAACAATTTTCATCCATTCATCAACTACCTTCTGAGGCTGAACACGCGTTCGCTTTTCTGAAAGGTCAAAAGCGCTGATTGGGTGCATTGAGACACACGTCCTGGGTAACCGTTCCAATATCTTTCTGAATCCCCTAAAATCAGATGTCATTAATTCTTATTGTTGTACCCCAAAATTTTCCCTATCATATTTCTCAAAACATTGCAAGAAAAATCCCCAAGTGGCTTAAGATTGCTCAAGAGTTGGACAGACAAGCTATCTCCTAAGGCAGTCAATTCAAAATTAGGGTTTTGTGTTACACCAAGGTCCTTGGATCAAAATGACCTCAAGTTCTCCCCAATGTCCTAATATGTTCTCAAGTTCATCCATGTCAAATTTCAAACCTTGTAGAGGAAGTTTGCTCAGTCAATTGCTCAAAGGGTCCAAAAATCGACTATGCTAGGGCAAAAGTCAACTGTGACCCAAATACAGTCAAACTTCAATATTTTTTGTCAACATTCTCATTTTAAAGGATATTTCATCATTTGATCAAGGGTTGATCATGATTCATCAAGGATTGCTCAAAATTCATCAAGATTCAAAAGTTGTTAAATTAGGGTTTTGTAGGAAAAGTCAACTCAACTTTGACCAAGCATAACTTTCTCATACTTTATGAAAAAATAACCCATCCAAATATAATTTTGAAGAGGATGAAATTTCCTAAAATCTATCTTCACACCCCAAGATCAAGAAATGCACTCACAAGAAGTTATGAATTTGGACATTATAGGTCATTTTTGAAAGTCAACAAAAACACCTTTTTTGCCAAAGCTTATAACTTGAGCATGGAATATAAGAATGCGATGAGACCAAAAGTGTTGGTTAGAGGACATCTCAAGCTTTCTAAAAAGTCAAAGAACACTTCCAAAAGTGCATAATTGAAGAAGTTATGCATTGTTGAAGTTGGGCATTTTTGCAAAATTGCCAAAAGTCAACTAACCCCAAAACTTCAAATTTTGTCAAATGGGCCCATTCTTTTCCACTTGATTTGATCTTGTCACACTATACACGTGTCCTAGCTTCAGCCTTATGTCCATTTATCAATTTTTCTATTTTATTGGATTTTTTATTGAATTAATTCATTTTAAATCAATTTAAATCAAATAAAATCACAAAACTTGATTACATGAGATCTTTTTCTATTTTCAGGACCTAACCATCATCATCAAGTGAATCAAATTCGTATCATACATAACATGTGCAAAAAGATTGGATTTTGGACAAAATTGGAAGGTTATCAATGGAGGATCAAATCAAATCTCCAAGCATTCATGTACAAAGATCCAGTCCACAAAACTTTACCTAATACATTGCATTATACATATACAAGGAAAAGGACATGAGATAAAAGGTTAGAAGTTGTAGAATCACAAAAACCAAACTTGAGAAAACTTGAAAAAAGCTTGAATTTGAAATCGTGCTTAGAGGCAGTTTCAACATAAAATCTCAACACCATTCACTTGCTGGACATCCACTGAGTGAGAAGCAATCAAAAGCACACTCTCATACCTTCTCAATCGCGCTGTAAGTCTCTCAAAAAACCTCCCTGTACTTGAAATCGTATCCTCATGTTCTTGCATTTTTTTGACAAATTATTGGCATATTCATGATCCTTGTGCAATTTCTAAACTTTCTGCATTATTTGATTGTATTTATATAGCCTGTAACCCCCTAGCCGAATCTAGGGTTCTTGGTCTTTGTTTTTGGGCGTTTTATTTTCAAGCAAAATCAGTGCAATTAAGAGACATGGATGTAATCAGGAGAGGAAGATGAACATGACCATGGTCTTGGAATCAATTTCCATGGCCTAGAAATAATTTTAGGATGGACCTATGGATTTAGCTGCGGATATAAATCCGCAGGTAAATAACCAGGGTCAAACGGAGAAGACGAAGACGTGGCCCTTTCCAATTCGCCCATTCAAATAATTCGCGCTTTATTTTTGTATTTTCTGGCATGTTAACTTGTTTTCTATATTATTATTATTATCCAATATCATAACAACTAACGCACATTGGTCCAGTGGCAAAGGCGTGTATGCATTGGCCTGCAGGACCTGGGTTCAAATCCCAGGTCCCCATATTATTTGTTGCATTTTTTAGCCAAGTGATTCAGTACAATACCAAACGTGCAGTACATGATACTCCCTCATTCAAATGCTTCCCAGATGGCCCCAGGCCAGATCTGGTGGTCCATAGTGGATGCCCACCATACTCCCAAGTCAACATGCACACGTAGAATCAGAAAAAGTCAGCCAGGCCTGCTTGTATTAGGCCACCCAAAATTGCTAATCAACCCCCTGATCAGGCCCAAAACCCCCTTTGAGTATTTCTATTTCTTTCTTTTTATTTGATTTATTTATTTATTTGATTTATTATTTTTATTAATCACTAACCAATTAAAACTTTTTCCTCATAAAATTAAAACCAAAAAAATGTTTTATTTTATAAATTAGTTTCAGCATTTTATTTTTGTTAATAAATATCATTTAATTAATTTTGTCTTAATTAGGATTAATTTTAATATATTTTGCAATAATTAAAATCAACTTAGATAATTAGGGTTTATTAACATTGATTAATTTATTTTCTTTAAATATCAAAAATCCAAAAAATATTTATTTTCATTAATTTATTTATTTATTTATTAATTTAATAATTAATTTAGGATAGTTTCTTTCTTAATTCAAAAATAAACACAAAATGCTTTCTTTCAAAAAAGGGTCAAAACCCTAAAAACTCGCCCGATTTAATTTTCCCGCACGCGATCCATATTTATTTCAATATTGTATCTGTTTCCCGGAATGTAATAGTTTAATAGGACTTTAATTATTTTATCGCTTTATTTATTTTCCGCATTTTAATTTCAAGGGTTGTTTTTGGCAATGTAAATACCCGACGCCTTGTAATAGTTAGTTTAATTTCCGCAATTTAATTTCCGCATCTTATAAACTGTTAGATGTTTGGTAATAGGGAATGCATGACAAGATCAAATGTTTTAACCTAAAATCAACATAGCTCACCCATGACATGTACAAAGATAAAATTAACTGAAAACAATACACTCGCACATGCGCACTCTTAGGGTACACCTCACTTAGTTGCCTTCGAACGTGGTCATTGAGTATAGGAAGTTTTAGAGGTCGCCCTCTTGTCCAAAGATCATTGTTGCCTCAAAACGGTTGCCTCGGAAAAATGATCTAAGACATTAGGGTTACAACTAAGGCGTCCTAGCATCGCTTTAGTGACCACACGTCCCTTAATCGAATTGACCCTTAAAACTCCAACGATGGTGCTACCTATTCCTCAATAGTGGGATAGCATTGTCTAAAGGACATTAGCACAGATTGATTCTTTTTTCGAGTAGGTAGATGGTTCTTAAGTACTTGCTCTTTCAAAACAAAAATAAAACTTTTCGCACTTAAACTTTTCAAACAAAAACTTCTTTCAAACCCACAAACACAAAGAAAAGCAATTTTTGAAAACACTTTGAGCAAGTACCTAAGAGCACGTGGATAACCACGGATAGAAAGGGTGCTAACACCTTCCCTTTCTATAATCTACCCCCCGAACCCGAGAAACATCTCGAAAAAGGAATTTTTCTGTGCTTTTTTTCCTTTCCTTGTTGGATAAAATAAAAGACGGTGGCGACTCTTGCTTACCGCGACATTTTGCGAAAACAAACGCAAAACGCGAACCAGCGTTCCAAAAACAGCCAGTTCTCTCCCACCGTATCACAGAACTGGAGACTCTGCTGGGGACTATCTTAATAAGTGGGGTGTACCTTAGGATTAGATCATTGTGTTTTCAATTGTTTGCTTTGTATGATTTATCTTTGTGGGCTTGTATCGGAGTTACTATAGATCCTAACCTGG
The DNA here is from genome assembly GCA_948472305.1 of Vicia faba. Lineage (NCBI taxonomy): Eukaryota > Viridiplantae > Streptophyta > Magnoliopsida > Fabales > Fabaceae > Vicia > Vicia faba. The sequence goes on along the minus strand of OX451735.1, from coordinate 918,409,455 downwards.
ATCTGGGGGATACCCTTTAGGTAAGTAGCAATAAACAGTGAGGGAACTGTACGGCGTAGACTGATACGGTTGAAGCAATAGCTACATTGGTGTGGCACTTTAGTGTGTACCGATATCCCTTGTGTTGGAACAAGGAGAATATGGGTCTTCTAAGGGGTCATTAAGCACCAACTGACCTTAGAACCCTTAAATTGACAAACTTGGCCATAGAACAGTAGCAGTATGCTACACTCATTGAGACTAAACTCTCGCGATGATTCTGGCCGCAAGAAAAGGTTGCTAAACTGGAATTATGACCGATTGAGGGTAGTCAGTGATATTGAGATCCTCTAGAACCCGGTTACTATTTTTAAGACAGGTTTGAACCAACTGAACTGAAAGAGGGTAGTACCTAAGCTCCTTTCCAGCCTGAAATCTAAGGGCTCTCTGTGTGACTTGTGTGCCTTTACCATGTTTGCTATTTGTGGATACTTGTGGTGTGCTTTCCATCATGACATCATGATATCATAACATTGCATTCATCTTGCATTGGACTAACCTATTTCAAAGACAGGAGGGATTCATCTTTGTTCTGTTTTGTAGGTCATGATGCCCATGCATAGGAATACCATCCGGATTAACTTTGTCCAGGTTCCCACCATGCTCAAAGAATTAGTTGCAAAGATGCCTGATACTACCTCATTCATCAGAAGACATGGTTATCTTCTCAGTTTGGTCACCTCCAAATTGGACGAGCAGATGATGAGTGTCTTAGTCCAGTTCTATGATCCGTTGTACCATTGCTTTACTTTTCAGGACTACCAGCTGGTCCCCACCTTAGAAGACTTCACTTACCTACTTGGTATCCCTATCGGGAGCAGACCCCGTTTACTGGTTGGGAGAAGATCCTTAGATCAGAAGAGATTGCTCTAGCCCTTCATATGACAAAGGATGAGGTGATGGATAATTGGGAGACTAGAAGTGGAGCAAAGGGCTTTCTGACTAAGTTCTTGGTTGGTAAGGCTAATTATTTCTGGGATAGTCTAGACTTCAAGGCATTCGAGGATATTCTGGCTCTTCTGATATATGGCTTGGTGTTGTTTCCGAACTCGGACTCCTTCATTGATGTGAATGCGGTGAAAATCTTCATCTATCGTAATCTTGTGCCCACTCTCTTGGGTGACATTCTTCATCAGCTTTATGCTCGTACTGCCCGAAAGCGGGGAACCTTGATGTGTTGTGCTCCTTTATTGGCGAGGTAGTTTATTTCACACCTTCCCAAATCTGTGTTGAAGAACAAAGAAGGCATGGGCTGGGCTTACGGGGTTATGTCCCTCTCCCATAATGACATCATTTGGACTCTCAAGGGTATGGACGAGGTGGCTATTATTGATCGTTGTGGGGAGTACCCCAATGTGCCATTGATAGGAACCCGTGGAGGAATTTCTTACAATCTGTGCTTGGCCTTACGTCAGTTTGGGTGAGCCAGGAGGGAAGGACCTCATGAGCTGATAATGCCTAGTATCATCTTTGATTTTCAAGGGGATAACGACGAGCAACGCCGCAGGTTCATAAGGGCTTGGAATAGAGTTCACAGATCTGATCCACATGAGCTGGGCCGAAAGACTTCTCTTCCAATGGAGCCATATCTCATATGGGTCCGTATCCGTGCCCAAAAGCTGGGTATGCCCTATGAAGTCGTTCGGCCTATCATTGTCGAAGTTGCTAATGAAGAAGGGGTTCTTCCGACCATCCTCCATCCTCATATGCCCACTGACATTGGGGAACTGAAAAGGTCTTGGATGCAGCTGAGAGAAGAACGGGATGCTTACCGAGAAAAGTTTAACGAGCAAGATCAGAAGATCCAGAAGTTGACTAGGCAACTAGAGAATGAGCGGATTCTCAATGACTATGTTCGCACCGACAAGAAGAGACCATGGGAGCACTGATCGGCCTTTGATTATGTCCTTTCCAATTTTTATTTACTTTTCAGTATTTGCTTTCATGTAACGCCTTAACGGCATCAGTTGAACAATTTGAATTCCAAAGTTTAATCTAATAAAAGTGTGTTTCCTTTCTTGTTTACAAATTTGAATCTCTCGATTGTCTTTGAAATCATATCATGCGCATTTCATTCCATGCACTTCATAACAGGTACCCATTACAGGTCTCTTATCTCCTTCGATGTTTATTTCAGCGCTCGTCATGTCTGCTGAACCATCAATCGAGCAAGCAATCAAGGCCCTACAGGCCCAGAATGCCCAATTCCAAGAGTTGTTCATGAATCTAGCTAAGGGTCAGCAAGATCTGAAGACCCTGATTCTGAAAGAGAAGAAGAAGAAAAAGAAGAGGACAGTCTTGTTTAACATAGTTCACAGGTTTGGAAATAGGCTACGGGATGAAGTTGATCTGACCACCTCAACTGGAGGGAAAGATAGTCAAGTGGAAAGGAGGGCTCCTAGCCATGTGGTCTTTGACAACGAGACGGACTTCGACGAAGACCAGTATCCTCCGGCTGAGGATAGATACAAACAATTGGAAGACCGGTTGAGTGAGATGGAAGTTTAGAAGGTGCTTGGTCTGGACTTTGGAGATTTAGGTCTATCATATGGGGTGGTAATTCCCCACAAGTTCAAGGCACCAGCCTTTGCTAAGTATGACGGAGTTTCTTGTCCGAAGTTGCACCTCCGGTCATATATGAGGAAGATTCAGTCGTACACCGCTGATAAGAACCTATGGATCCACTTCTTTCAAGACAGTCTCTCAGGGACTCAGCTTGAGTGGTTTTACCAGTTGGACGGAGCCAGTATCCGCAGTTGGGAAGATTTGGCTACTGCTTTCTACAGGCAATACCAATACAATTCCGACCTCGCTCCCACGCGTACCCAACTCCAGGGTATGTCAATGGGAACGGGTGAAGGTTTCATAGATTATGCTCAGAAGTGGAGGGACCTCGCCGGAAGAGTACAACCACCCTTGGCTGATCGGGAGCTTGTTGCCATGTTTCTGGGGACCTTGTCTGGTCCATTTTTCAACCATTTGATTGGGAGCTCTTCGTCTGGGTTTACAGAGCTAATTATGACCGGTGAAAGGATTGAGGCTGGTATTAAGGCTGGTAAGATACAAAAGGGTGCTTCATCAAGCACCGAGAAAAAGCCTTTTAAGAAAGAGTCCAGTGTTGTCTACAGTTCGAAAAGCCAGAATAGACCTGAACACCGCTAAGCTGTTAATGCGGTTGTTATTTCAAGACCTGCTGGTGCTCCTCAGCATAATAATCAGTCAAAAGACGAGAGACCTCGAAGGCAATTCACCCGTCTCAGCATGACTTTGTCTCAGATTTTGCCACAGCTATTGAAGACCAATCTAGTGATTCCAAGGGAAGCCCCGAAGAATCCCAACACTACATCATCAAAGTATAACCCTAATGCCCGCTGTGCTTTTCACTCTAATAGCCCGGGGCATGATACAGATGATTGTTGGGTTTTGAAGAACAAGGTACAAGACTTGATCGATGCGAAGGAGATTGAGTTCGGAGCACCAGAAAAGCCTAAACATGAGGCAGGGGTGAATGCTATCGGGGATGACGATGATGAAGAGTTTGACATTGACAGTTGGATCTATCCTACTACCGACGGTGGACCAAGCAACTGGATAGAAAAGGACTTCATCCCTATTTATTTTGTTACCCAGTAATGAAACTTTTTGTTTTGAATATGTAACAGACAATGTTTTAAAACTCTACGGCCCGGTGTCTTACCCGGGTCATTGTGGCTTCATTTGTGAGGGTTTTATGTGTGTCATTTTCATATATCATTAATAAAAGCATCGGACGTTTCTTGCATTTCAAATTTTGTGCTCCTTGTTTTTCTTTCATTATATATTGCAAAACAGCTATTTTACACACACTCACATATACAGGTCCACATCCACTTTGGATCTCACTGGTAACGACTCTTCTACTGCCAGTTATGACTTCGAAAGTCCGATCAACTTAGCCGAAGACGAAGGTGAAGATGATTGCGAAGTGCCTGGTGAACTTGCAAGACTGCTACTCCCAGAGGAGAGGGCTATTCAGCCGCACGAAGAGCCGGTGGAATCAGTGAATCTGGGTACTGTTGTACCCTAATTTTTGCCCCTAAGATTCCTCTATCATATCATATCAACTTGATCATAACAAGATCACATTAGGGTTGGTTCTTCCTCTTTTTTCCTATCTTTAAGTTTGCTCTTGAGGAATCTCCAAGCACCTTGGTTGTGTATTTTGTATATGTGTTGTTGACTAACTTCTAATCAAAATACAAAAAATATTTGTCTTTGTCTTTGTATATTTTTGTTTTGTAGGTACCAAGTCGAAGCATCTGACAAATAAGGATTTCTTGTATTATTTTCCTAAAATCTCTATTTGCAAAGAAAAAGAATTAAAAATTTTCATTTTTTTCACTGATGCAATTGATTGCTCTTAAAGTGCAATCGATTGCACATAGTGTATTTTGTGCCATTTTTGAAAAAAATACATTGTGCAATCGATTTGCACTGTAGTGCAATCGATTGCACAACGTGAAAATTAAAAAAAATCAGCATTTTAAACTTGTCAAATTTTGGCTCAAATTTTCCTTCACTTTTGAAAGATGTATCATTAATTCAAATTTTAGTGCCAATCTTTCATTTTTAAAAAGAATTATCATTAATTCAAATTTTGGCTCTAATATTTAAAAGAATTATCATTAATTCAAAATTTGGCTCTAATTTTTGAAAGAGTTATCATTAATTCAAATTTTGGCTCCAAGAATCAATTACCAAATTACAACTAATCCCAATCCTAAAACTCTATAAATATAGCTCTCATTTCATTCAAATTTCAAGCTTTTGATAGCCAAATCCACCTTGCTAAAAAATCTCTCAATTCTCTCCATCTACCAAATTCACTCAAAGCTCTATTTTCAAAAAGTTAGTAAGCTTTGCATTGAAGCTTACTAATCTTTGAGCTAAACCTTCATCCAAACACTTTTTATCCATCAATTCTCTACATCCAAGCTTGGTCAATTGATTCTTGTGGTTGAATTGAAGCAAATTCTTGAAGTTGTTTTGATAATTCTCTAGATCTACCTTTGGTAAGTTGGATAATTCATCTTTCACAATGTGATCTCTTGGTGATCTTTGGGATTGATTCTTTGAGCATTATTTTATGATTTCAATGGTGTTATTTTCTCATAATTTGATGGAATTTTCGTGCTCAAGTGGATCCATGATCATAAGGTGTTTGAAGGAAAGTTTGAACAAGAAATTGCCCTTTTAAAATGCTATTTTTGCTACTGTAACTGTGTGCAATCGATTTGCACTGTAGTGCAATCGATTGCACAGAAGCAATTTTGCATAATTTTTAGAAAACTATACTGTGTAAATCGATTTACACAATAGTGCAATCGATTTACACAGGGACAGAATGCACTTTTTTGCCTTGTTTTGGGGCAGCTTTGATCCAAAATGCTTTTTCTACTCACTCCTTTTGATTGTTGGTTTGGATTGCAATTTTAAATGTCCAATTTGTCTTTAAACTTAATGGACTTTGTGATATAGATGAAGTTGGATAAATGTTCATCAATTAAAATCTACCTAAGAGTGAATTATTTAATTCATTTTTGGTGCTTTGGATTAATGATATGTTTAGTGCTTTAATCCATCTAGATGAGTGGTTGAATTTAAAGATGAAAGAATTTTGAAATGGTGATCCAAATTACCTTATCATTCCCCTCCCTCTTCATCTTATCCCTTTCTTTTTTAATTGTGCTACATGTTAAGGGATGGTGATCTCTATATCATTTATCCAAACATGAAGTACATAGATTGCTATTGACCGGCCTCAAAATAGGTGTGACTTCTACATAAGTCCACTTACGATTGCTTAACATAGCGCTAAATTTTATCCCGATTCGAATAAATGATCATTAGTGGCCCAAACTTATGATTGCAAGCCCAAGTATGTTAATTTGATCTCTTTGATCCAATATCCTTGAGATTCATTGTGTGGAGGCTTTGGTTCTACCAATCCTCTAATGGATCTACAACACCTTTGGTCAATGCGGATCACTTAAACATCGTTGATCATTACATGTTGCCTTGTGAGAATTCCAAAATGGATGATATACTTGACAAAAAGCAAATGCAACTTGTTGTGTGGAGGCTTAGGTTCTACCAATCCTCTAATGAGTTCCAAATGCAAGTTTCAAGATGGTCATCCAACTAACCACTAATTACTAACAATTAACTTTACTTTACGCTTTTATTCATGCTTTATGTACCATTTACTTTTAGCATTTTACATTTCATGCTATTTTCATCTTTGCTCACTTGAGCATTTACTTTTATGTCATTTTTATTTTGCTCACTTGAGCTTTTCTTTCTTTTTAAAGACACCTAATAATCAACATGAACCATAAAAATCATTAATGATACTTGGACTACATGGTTACTATCCTTTGCATTATGGAGTGATGGACTTCTTGGACTTAGGATTAGAGACCTTGGCCTATCTTGGAGACTTTGTGACTTTATTTGATATTTTGTCTGGAGTTCTTGAGGTTTACCTCAAGACATTGGGTTGTTTGTTTGTTTTGTATGCAGGTTATTGAGATTACGATCTTTGTTTGTAATTTGGAACTCACCCGTATACAGCCGTTACTCTGCCCAATTTTTGCGAAGACTTAACACACTTGAAGTTTGGTTCTTTCAAGAGGTCTAGTACCTTTGCTTGCTTGGTTTCAATCTGAAGAATGGGAATTCTATATTGACTCATAATGTCAAGTATTGGCTTCTTGTTGGTTAGATGGTTCTTATCCCTAGCTTTTACCTTATGCTTTAGGATAGCCTCTTCTTCTCCTCCCATCTTCTTTAATTTCAAAAAATCTTCTCCCTCCTTAAAAAAAAAACTCTTCTTGTTTTGAAACTTGAAACATTTTCATAATAAACATGGACTTAGGTCCATGCATCTTCGAAACATTTTCATAAATAAATTTCAATCAATTTAATAATACCTTGACCTTTTTTTTGTGAGAAGACTAAAAGTCAATCAATCTTATTTCAAACTATTTTGCCACTTTGGCTTTTATCTTTAAACTTTTCTCAAAAGATTAGACTCTTGTCAATCCTTGTAGTGATGCAAACAACTATACTTCTACAATATGTAGTGAAGTGAGATATTTTCCACTTGGGTGTTGAGTGAGGCATTGTTGATTTTAAAATCCAAGCCATATCCTCCACTTTGAGATGATGCAAATTCTCCTTTCTCATGATTGTGGGTAGTAAGTATGTTTTTCACACGGACAATTGCGATGATGTCTTATCTCATAAAATCAACCAACACACTTGTGTTTCAAATTTTTAAAAGAGGAACTACGTGTACCCTGATCCCCTATTGCACGAAAGGTGGTACATAGGCACTAAAGGTTCACAACCGCGGCGGGTGCAAAAAATCATAAAAATATTTCTTTTCTCACCTCCACCATCAATTTTATATACAACACATTTTTTATAGCCAAAATATACAGATTTTTCAAAGAGGTTCCTGCGGAGTACCGTAGATGTTTAGGGTGCTAATACCTTCCCTTTGCATAACCAACCCCCTTACCTTGAATCTTTCCCCCTCTTTTTGGGTTATTCGCTCTTTTCCCATTCCTTTGGAAACAATAAAGTGCAGTGGCTATTTTTTTTTTATTTGTATAAAGTCTAGTCAATCCAATGGCTTAGTCTTGCACATTTCTACCGCTACAAGTACAGATGTAGACAAGAAAGAAGTTAAGATCAGTGCCAATCTGGAGCTTAGTGTGAAGCAATGGTTGATTCATGTTGCGTGACTATGTCGAGATCTTTGTCTGGTCTTACAAAGATATGCTTGGTTTAGATACTGATATTATGGTTCATCGCCTGCCTACCAAGGAAGCTTGTCCTCCAGTGAAGAAGAAAGTTCGCCGAATGCGCCCAGAGATGTCTGAGAAAATCAAGGCTGAAGTTATGAAACAGTTTGATCCTGGTTTTCTAGCAGTTACTTCTTACCCTCAGTGGGTGGCCAATGTGGTTCCTGTACCGAAGAAGGATGGTAAGGTTCGAATGTGTGTTGACTATAGGGATCTGAACAGGGCAAGTCCCAAGGATGATATTCCTCTACCTCATATCGACGTTCTGGTTGACAACACCGCACAGCATAAAGTCTTCTCCTTTATGGATGGTTTCTCCGGTTATAATCATATTAAAATGGCTCCCGAAGACATGGAGAAGACAACTTTTGTCACTCAGTGGGGTACCTTTGGCTACAAGGTCATGCCTTTTGGATTGAAAAATGTTGGGGCAACGTATCAGCGTGCCATGGTTGCTTTGTTTCATGACATGATCCATCACGAGATTGAGGTATACGTCGACGACATGATTGCAAGATCTCAAACTGAGGAATAACATCTGGACCACCTTCAGAAGTTGTTTGACAGGTTGAAGTTGTACAAACTGAGGTTAAACCCGAACAAGTGCACCTTCGGGGTGAGATCTGGTAAGCTATTGGGTTTCGTTGTAAGCGATAAAGGTATTCAAGTGGATCCTGCAAAGGTGAAGCCTATACAGGAAATGCCCGCTCCCAGAACAGAGAAAGAGGTCAGAGGCTTTCTGGGACGTCTGAATTACATTGCCCGATTCATCTCGCACCTAACTACTACTTGTGAGCCAATCTTCAAGCTACTGAAGAAAGATCAAGTAGTATGATGGAATGATGAATGCCAGTCAGCTTTCGAAAGGATCAAAGAGTATCTCCAAGAGCCACCTATTCTGATGCCACCAGTTGAAGGGATACCTTTGATCTTATACTTGATAGAACTCGACAACTCAATGGGGTGTGTGCTGGGTCAGCATGACGAGTCTGGCCGAAAAGAGCATGCTATTTATTACCTTAGCAAAAAGTTTACCAACTGTGAGACCCGATACTCACTGCTCGAGAAAACTTGTTGCGCTTTGGCATGGGCTGCTCGCCGACTGAGACAGTATATGTTGACTCACACTACTCTGTTGATATCAAAGATGGATCTAATCAAGTATATCTTTGAAAAGCCCGCTTTGTCCGGAAGAATAGCGAGATGGCAGATGATATTGACTGAGTATGACATCCAGTACACGACTCAAAAGGCAATTAAGGGAAGTGTGTTGGCAGACCATTTGGCACATCAGGCAGTGGATGATTACCAGTCTATGACCTTTAAATTTCCGAACGAGAATATCATGTTTGTAACTGATTGTGAGACACCTGGACCGGATGAAGGACCTGAGGAGGGATCCCGATTGTCTGTGTACTTTGATGGAGCTTCAAACGCTTTGGGTAACGACATTGGCGCTGTGATTATATCTCCCGACTATGTTTCAACTGCACCAACAACATGGCGGAGTATGAAACATGCATTATGGGTCTTCGAGCAGCAATTGACCTAAGGATTAAGTTCTTGAGTGTCTTCGGAGATTCCACTCTCGTGATCAGTCAGATCAAAGGCGAGTGGGATACGAAACACCCAAATCTTATCCATTACAAGGAGTATGTATTGACGTTGCTTCCACATTTTGAGGAGATAACCTTTGAACACTTCCCTAGAGAGGAGAATCAGTTAGCGGACATGCTGGCTACGATGTCTTCTATGTTCAAAGTCAATTTGGACAATGAGGCTCCCCGGATTATCATTGAAAGATTGGACGAACCTGCACATTGTTGTGATATTAAGACTGAAGAGGTAGCAGATAAACCCTGGTTTCATGAGGTAAAGAGATACCTTAAGGCTCAGGAGTACCCCGAGGGTGCATCTGTTAACGATAAGAAGTTTCTAAGGAGGTTCACGGTGAAGTTCTTCATCAGCAATGGCATTCTTTACAAGCGTAACCATGATTCAACCTTACTGCGATGTGTGGATAAGAACGAGATAGAGAAAACCATGACAGAGTTGCATGAAGGTACTTTCGGAACTCATTCCAGTGGACATACCATGGCGAAGAAAATCCTTCGGGCAAGATATTATCGGTCCACAATGGAAGTCGACTGTTATCAGCATTCTCGGACATGTCACAAGTGCCAAGTTTATGCTGATAAGGTGCACATACCTCCAGTTCCTCTGAACATTTTGACAGTTCCTTGGCCTTTTGCAATGTGGGGCATTTATATGATCGGCGAGATCAGACCTACGGCATCCAACGGGCATCGCTTCATCCTGGTAGCAATTAATTACTTTACGAAGTGGGTTGAAGCAGCTTCCTTTGCTACCGTAACCAAGAACGCCGTGGCACGGTTCATTCGGCATAATCTGATTTGTCAATACAGTGTAACAGAGATGATCATTACGGAAAATGGTACCAATCTCAACAACAAGATGATCACCGAGCTCTTCCAGCAATTCAAGATACAGCATCACAACTCTTCTCCCTACAGGCCGAAGATGAATGGGGTTGTAGAAGCGGCTAATAAGAACATTAAGAAGATTGTGTAGAAGATGACAGTGACATACAATGACTGGCACAAGATGTTACCATTTGCTCTTCATGGGTACCGTACCTCAACACGGACGTCAACAGGTTTAACACCTTACTCCTTGGTATATGGCATGGAGGCAGTTTTGCCCATCAAAGTTCAGATACCCTCTCTTCGGATCATGAAGGATGCAGGTTTGAGTGAAGATGACTGGATTCATACCCGGCTTGATCAATTGAACCTAATCGACGAAAAGAGACTTACTGCTATTTGTCATGGTCAGACGTACCAAAAATGGATGATCAAGGCATTTAACAAGAAAGTTAGACGACAAGAGTATCAAGTTGGGGACCTGGTAATCAAGCGCATCATCCTACCTCAAGGTGATCCCAGGGGCAAATGGACCCCTACTTACGAAGGGCCATTTGTGGTTAAGAACATTTTCTTGGGAGGAGCTATGATTCTAACCACCATGGATGGTGACGACCTTCCTCACCCTGTCAATGCAGACATAGTAAAAAGATACTACGCATAATCAAAGACCCTCTAGGTTGACTGGCCTAGGCAAAAATAAGGGCTTCCCAGTGAACCAAAAGGGTTCGGGCAAAAATAAGGGATGAAAATGAAAAAAAAATCTGTATACCCGGCAAGTCAAAAACCTGAAAAGGCGGCTTGGGCAAAAAATGGTATCCCGGTGGACTGAAAACCCGAAAGGGCGGTCCAGGCAAAAATTAGGGATTAGCGTAACACTATGTCTCATTGGATCATCTCGCATCCGGACTTCGGTGTCAACTATTAAGCTCGGACGGCACTAATCAATTTGATGTACCTTCAACCAAGTAGCAAAGTGATGAGACGCTTGAGGACATAAAGGAAATAGCAGAGTTGGAACCCAGTGGGATTATTCACATAGCTGTTTTGTTTATTTTTTACAAAATGTATAAACTATCTGCTCGGCGGCGTTCTCTTACTAGGACGTCAGCCTCTTGTACAAAAATGCCTATTTACAGGCAAAACTTCAAAATCAATACAATTCATTTTCAAAGAAATTTCAAACTGTTCTTCTTTATCTGTTTTGATTTGCAAAGAACGTCCAATGTTCATTTTCGATATATGCACTTGACATTAATTGCTGCTCATAAATATTTACATGCGAAACGAAAAGATGAATTACTGGTAATATCAGAAACAGGGGCAATAAGAAGTGTCCAAGCTGTATAGTTGCTTTGTCCACCAGGTACAAAGGTAGATTCAGCTGAAGAATATGACCAAAGTACTTTCACTCCCCGCAGCGTAAGACAGTAATGATAGTTCTCCCCAGCTGAGATTTGAAACTATGAACGAATCAATAATGTTCTCCCCGAGCAGAGTTTATCTACCATCAGCACTAAAAAGCTCGATATCCCCGGCAGTCTTAATATTCCCCAGCGGAGTATAAGAATATTCCCCAGCGGAGTATAAGAATATTCCCCAGCGGAGTATAAGAATATTCCCCAGCAAAGTATAAGAATGTTCCTCGGCAGAATACAAGATACCCCCACTGGAGTCAATGTTTCCCCAGCATGGTCTGAAAAAGCTTCCCCAACGGAGTTGAATAATCATCCCCAGTAGACTCTGGAAGTTTATCCCCAGCGGAATACAAAATAAATCTCCCCAGCCCAATTCAAAAGACCATTCCCAGCAGAATTCAGAGATTATCCCCACAAAAGTCTAACAGGGTCATCCCCAGCAAGTTACAACTAAAAGATCATCCCCATCGGAGTCCTTTCCTTTCACAAACAGGAATTCAATCCCCCAACAGATTCGCTATCACCAGCAACGGTAATCCATTCCCAACAGAGTTTATCAGTGGAATCCTCAGTAGAGCATCTCTTCCCCACAGAGAAATCTCCTCATCAGTTTATTCCCCAACGGAGTTATCTTCTCCTGCAGGTTTATTCTCGCAATCACCTTCGTTCACCATCCCTAGCGGAAGTGAAGAATTCAACTCTTGTCTCCAGCAGCTATCTGGGATTTATTTTCCCCAGCTAAAACATTACATTTCCATACATCATGATACATGCATAAACGCATCATACCATACAATCTCATTTATGTTGAGAACATCATTGCTTGATCCATATCATGCATTGCATATGACTGGCCTTTACCTTTCAAGAAAGATCCAGTTAATTTCTCAGCTATGTCAAAAACCTTCTTTGGTTCATTCAGATCGCCGATAAGATCTCCCTGATTCGTATTCCAGTTGAAGATATTCCAAGACCTTGTCTGGTCCAGTTAAATCGATTCCTAAAGATTTTTCTGATGCCGATCCAGTCAAAGTTAAGCCAAGACCTACTCTGGTTCAGTTAGATCGCCGATAAGATCTCCCTGATTCGTATACCAGTTGAAGTTATTTCAAGACTTTTTGTCCGGTCCAGTTAAATCGATTCCTAAAGATTTTTCTGATGCCGATCCAGTTAAAGTTAATCCAAGACCTCCTCTGGTTCAGTCAGATCGCCGATAAGATCTCCCTGATTCGTATTCCAGTTGAAGTTATTCCAAGACTCTTGTCTGGTCTAGTTAAATCGATTCCTAAAGATTTTTCTGATGCCGATCCAGTCAAAGTTAATCCAAGACCTCCTCTGGTTCAGTCAGATCGCCGATAAGATCTCCCTGATTCGTATTCCAGTTGAAGTTATTCCAAGACTCTTGTCTGGTCTAGTTAAATCGATTCCTAAAGATTTTTCTGATGCGATCCAGTCAAAGTTAATCCAAGACCTCCTCTGGTTCAGTTAGATCGCCGATAATATCTCCCTGATTCGTATTCCAGTTGAAGTTATTCCAAGACCTTGTCTGGTCCAGTTAAATCGATTCCTAAAGATTTTTCTGATTCCGATCCAGTCAAAGTTATTCCAAGACCTTGTCTGGTCCAGTTAAATCGATTCCTAAAGATTTTTCTGATGTGGATCCAATCAAAGTTGATCCAAGACCTCCTCTGGTTCAGTCAGATCGCCGATAAGATCTCCCTGATTCGTATTCCAGTTGAAGTTATTCCAAGACCTCCTCTGGTTCAGTCAGATCATCGATAAGATCTCCCTGATTCTTATTCCAGTTGAAGTTATTCCAAGACTCTTGTCTGGTCCAGTTAAATCGATTCGAAGATTTTTCTGATGTCGATCCAGTCAAAGTTAATCCAAGACCTTCTCTGTTTCAGTTAGATCTACGATAAGATCTCCCTGATTCCTATTACAGTCGAAGTTCAGACCACCTATCAACAGTCTCCAGATGGCATCTGTAAGCCCATTCCCGACATCACAAAGCTGATACCACTTCATGCGAGTGCAAATTTCTGGGCACTCTAGTGTTCAATCATCTTCCACCATTGGATCCCGAAAGGCCCGAAAGCCAATCTATATCCTCAGGTTTAAGAAGATTGAATAGGGGAAGCAGTTGTACCCCAAAATTTTCCCTCTCATATTTCTCAAAACATTGCAAGAAAAATCCCCAAGTGGCTCAAGCTTGCTCAAGAGTTGGACAGACAAGCTATCTATTAAGGCATCCAATTCAAAATTAGGGTTTTGTATTGCTCCAAGGTCCTTGCATCCAAATGACCTCAAGTTCTCCCCAATTTCCTAATATGTTCTCAAGTTCATCCATGTCAAATTTCAAACCTTGCAGAGGAAGTTTGCTCAGTCAATTGCTCAAAGGGTCCAAAAATCGACTTTGTTAGGGCAAAAGTCAACTGTGACCCAAATACAGTCAAACTTCAATATTTTTTGTCAACATTCTCATTTTGAAGGATATTTCATCATTTGATCAAGAGTTGATCATGATTCATCAAGGATTGCTCAAAATTCATCAAGATTCAAAAGTTGCTAAATTAGGGTTTTGCAGGAAAAGTCAACTCAACTTTGACCAAGCATAACTTTCTCATACTTTATGAGAAATGACCCATCCAAAGCTCATTTTGAAGAGGATGCAATTTCCTACAATCCATCTCCACACCCCCAAGATCAATAAATGCACTCACAAGAAGTTATGAATTTGGACATTATAGGTCATTTTTGAAAGTCAACAAAAACACCTTTTTTTGCCAAAGCTTATAACTTGAGCATGGAATATCGAAATGAGATGACACCAAAAGGGTTGGTTAGAGGACATCTCAAGATTTCTAAAAAGTCCAAGAACACTTCCAAAAGTGCAAAATTGAAGAAGTTATGCATTGTTGAAGTTGGGCATTTTTGCAAAATTGCCAAAAGTCAACTAACCCCAAAACTTCAAATTTTGTCAAATGGGCCCATTCTTTTCCACTTGATTTGATCTTGTCACACTACACACGTGTCCTAGCTTCAGCCTTATGTCCATTTATCAATTTTTCTATTTTATTAGTTTTTTTATTGAATTAATTCATTTTAAATCAAATAAAATCACAAAACTTGATTACGTGAGATCTTTTTCTATTTTCAGAACCTAATCATCATCATCAAGTGAATCAAATTCCTATATCATACATAACATGTGCAAAAAGATTAGATTTTGGACAAAATTGGAAGGTTATCAATGGAGGATCAAATCAAATCTCCAAGCATTGATGTACAAAGATTCAGTCCACAAAACTTGACCTAATACATTGCATTATACATATACAAGGCAAAGGACACGAGATAAAAGGTTAGAAGATGCAGAATCACAAAAACCAAACTTGAGAAAACTTGAAAAAAGCTTGAATTTGAAATCGTGCTTAGAAGCAGTTTCAACACAAAATCTCAACACCATTCACTTGTTGGACATCCACTGAGTCAGAAGCAATCAAAAGCACATTGTCATACCTTCTCAATCACGCTGTAAGTCTCTCAAAAAACTGCCCTGTACTTGAAATCGTATCCTCGTGTTCTTGCATTTTTTGACAAATTATTGGCATATTCATGATCCTTGTGCAATTTCTAAACTTTCTGCATTATTTGATTGTATTTATATAGCCTTTAACCCCCTAGCCGGATCTAGGGTTCTTGGTATTTGTTTTTGGGCGTTTTATTTTCAGGCAAAATCAGTGCAATTCAGAGACATGGATGTAATCAGGAGAGGAAGACGAACATGACCATGGTCTTGGAATCAATTTCCATGGCCTAGAACTAATTTTAGGATGGACCTACAGATTTAGCTGCGGATATAAATCCGCAGGTAAATAACCAGGGTCAAACGGAGAAGATGAAGACGTGGCCCTTTCCAATTCGCCCATTCAAATAATTCGCGCTTTATTTTTGTATTTTCTGGCATGTTAACTTGTTTTCTATATTATTATTATTATCCAATATAATAATAACTAACGCACATTGGTCCAGTGGCAAAGGCGTGTATGCATTGGCCTGCAGGACCTGGGTTCGAATCCCAGGTCCCCATATTATTTGTTGCATTTTTCAGTCAAGTGATTCAGTACAATACCAAACGTGCAGTACATGATACTCCCTCATTTAAATGCTTGCCAGATGGCCCCAGGCCAGATCTGGTGGTCCAGAGTGGATGCCCACCATACTCCCAAGTCAACGTGCACACGTGGATTCAGAAAAAGTCAGCCAGGCCTGCTTGTATTGGGCCACCCAAAATTGCTAATCAACCCCCTGATCAGGCCCAAAACCCCCTTTGAGTATTTCTATTTCTTTCTTTTTATTTTATGTATTTATTTGTTTGATTTATTATTTTTATTAATCACTAACCAATTAAAACTTTTTCCTCATAAAATTAAAACCAAAAAAAAATTTTATTTTATAAATTAATTTCAGCATTTTATTTTTGTTAATAAATATCATTTAATTAATTTAGTCTTAATTAGGATTAATTTTAATATATTTTGCAATAATTAAAATCAACTTAGATAATTAGGGTTTATTAACATTGATTAATTTATTTTCTTTCTTTAAATATCAAAAATCCAAAAAATATTTATTTTCATTAATTTATTTATTTATTTATTTAATAATTAATTTAGGATAGTTTCTTTCTTAATTCAAAAATAAACACAAAATGCTTTCTTTCAAAAAAGGGTCAAAACCCTAAAAACTCATCCGATTTAATTTTCCCGCACGCGATCCATATTTATTTTAATATTGTATCTGTTTCACGGAATGTAATAGTTTAATAGGACTTTAATTATTTTATCGCTTTATTAATTTTCCGCATTTTAATTTCAAGGGTTGCTTTTGGCGATGTAAATACCCGACGCCTTGTAATAGTTAGTTTAATTTCCGCAACTTATAAACTGTTAGATGTTTGGTAATAGGGAATGCATGACAAGATCAAATGTTTGATCCTAAAATCAACATAGCTCACCCATGACATGTACAAAGATAAAATTAACTGAAAACAATACACTCGCACATGCGCACTCTTAGGGTACACCTCAATTGGTTGCCTTCGAACGTGGTCATTGAGTATAGGAAGTTTTAGAGGTCGCCCTCTTGTCCAAAGATCATAGTTTCCTCGAAACGGTTGCCTTGGAAAAATGATCTAAGACATTAGGGTTACCACTAAGGCATCCTAGCATTGCTTTAGTGACCACATGTCCCTTAATCGAATTGACCCTTAAAACTCCAATGACGGTGCTACCTATACCTCAATAGTCGGGTAGCATTGTCTAAAGGACATTAGCACATATTGATTCTTTTTTCGAGTAGGTAGATGGTTCTTAAGTACTTGCTCTTTCAAAACAAAAATAAGACTCTTCGCACTTACACTTTTCAAACAAAAACTTCTTTCAAACCCACAAACACAAAGAAAAGCAATTTTTGAAAACACTTTGAGCAAGTACCTAAGAGCCCGTGGATAACCACGGATAGAAAGGGTGCTAACACCTTCCCTTTCTATAATCTACCCCCCGAACCCGAGAAATATCTCGAAAAAGGAATTTTTGTGTTTTTTTTCCTTTCCTTGTTGGATAAAATAAAAGACGGTGGCGACTCTTGCTTACCGCGACATTTTGCGAAAACAAACGCAAAACACGAACCAGCATTCCAAAAATAGTCAGTTCTCTCCCACCGTATTACACTTATAATCATGACTAATTGTTTCTCTCTATTACAGTTTATGCCTTCAAGAAAATCTATTTAAACTCAAGTTTCACTCTTTACATTCTTTCACTTTTACTCTCTCAATACCTTCAAATTGTTTTCAGTTCGTACTTTCAAAAAAAAACCTTTCATCTTTCTCAAATTTCTTGTGTGAACATGGCTTCTTCAAGCATCCAAAACACCAGTACTCAGGAAACTGCTTCTATGGAACAGTACGAAGAACCATACAAAACTCTACTCAAGCCCATTGACAACCTGGAAGTTCTTTCAAAACTGATTGTTGATTTTGAAAGTCTTCAAGAAAACGGCTTCAATCTCTCTGAAGATGTCAATGCTCAAGGATGGAACAAATATTTTGATTGTCTTCTAGGGCCAACGTTTCCAATTCTTGTCAAAGAATTCTGGATTCATGCTTCCTCCTCAAACCATCAAGTTACCTCGTATGTCATGGGGAAGAAGATTGTCATTACTGAAGACCTACGTTCAAGACTTATTGGTTACAATGGTGGAGGTGTCAAGTGTATAGACATGGCTGAAAGATGTTCTGATGTTGCTTCAATTGCAAGGGAAATATTCACTCTGGGTTTATGCTCCAGCAAGATTGGGGATCTGAAGGATCACCACAGAATTTGGGCTAAGATAATTCTGGGATGCATCAACCACAAGAAGCCAACTAGCTCTCCTGATTACATAAACATTGATCAGCAGTTTCTGATCTACTTTATCTCCAAGAAGACTAAGGTAAATCTCCCTCACTTGCTTTTTAATCATCTGAGGACCAGTGTAAAGGAGACAAGGGAAGATGAGCATACCAAAAGGGACTGGATACCCCTAGGAAGAATCATATCAGATATTCTGACAGAGAATAGGCTGATAGAGCATCTGACTGAAGCACAAGAAATTAGCTCACTAGAAGCAACTGCTGGGAAGCCTCTGAATGCAAAGAATCTGAAAAAGATGAAAATTATTGAGAACATCAAGAAGGAACCCAACGTTACTTCTTTTGCAACCATCACTTCCAAAAGAATTCCTCTGGATGATTTTCCTCTTTTCTCTGAGATTGACTCCAAGCCTGAGATAATTGTCAGATATATGGATGCGTGTAAGGCAGATGGCACTACACCAGAAATAAATATCCAGGACTTGCATCAGGCGGCTCCAAAAGTTGTTTTGAAGAAGACCAAGAAAAGGAAGGCAGCAACAGAAGGATCATCCCAAAGGACTCCAAAATTTGCTAAAATAGAAAGGTAATCCTTCTTCTGTTATTGTTTTGGAATCAATAATTATATCAACATCTGAACCCTTAATTACCCAATCAGAACATCCAACCCCACAAACTTTTGATGACTTTGACATAGGTTTTGATCCATCAGAAACTCTAAGTCTAAGAGAAACTCACTCCCTTCCTATCAATCCAAATCCTGACCAAACTCAACCAGAACTTGCCAAAGTTCTATCAGATATTGACTCTTTTGACCAAGATATTTCTGCTCCCACACCACAAAATCCAAATCCTTAATCCCTGATAATCCAAACTCTAAAACTACAACAGATGTTCCACAACCAGATATTCCACTACCTCTCTCTCCACAACAAGATATTCCTCATCCACCTTCTCCTCAACCTGAACAATCACAACCAGAAGCTCAAACTTCTGAGAATCCACCATCTGAGACCAATGAATCAGAACCTCAAAATATTTCAACCATCCAATCTAAAGAACCTACTTCAGATTCAGACACAATCCCAATCCCTGGAATCACTGAACCACTTGCCATCCGCATGCCTCTCACCATCCTGGACATCCCACAAATTCCTTCTTCTCTAGAATCCACACAACCAAATTCCCCAACCAGTCCAATCATCATACTTGAATATCCCTCTCCTTCACCCAAGAGCAATCCAGATGACAACGTAAGACTTATCATTGATCCAACTGTACTGGAACGTTTAGCTACTATATCTCACAAAACCAAAACTGCCATTCCCAAACCAAAACCAACCGAAACCACACCAGATGTTGGTACAAGTTTATTGATGCTTGAAACAGGAATGCAGGAGTGGATAACCTCCTTGAAGCAAGCTAGTCTAGAGATGACTAATCTTGCTGCTTCTGATTATCTTTGGACAAGTTTCAGAAACTGGCTAAGTTCTGAAACATTGAAGCTAAAAGATCAGAGCTATGAACAGGTTCAACGGAATTTCAGTGATATGCTAAAGGTTTTTATAGACCAAGTTATGAGCCAGCTGCTCAAGAAAGATATTCTCTCTCTGGATAATACTCCCTGGTCAGAACATCATCCCTTAGATGAAGTTCAACCAGAATCGGAAGGTCTCACTCTGACTGTTGTTTCAGAAGAGATGATCTCAGCAGAGGAAATGGTTCAAAGTGATCAGGCTGCAAAATGCTCTGAGAAGCGTCCGGATACTGAAGAATTCTCAGCTCCTTCATATGACAGGCAAACTCTGGAAGAATTGAAGAGAGCAAATGTTGTTATCTAGGAAAGACTGGATAAGCAGGAGGATACGAACAAAGAAATCAAGAGCATTTTGAGCAAACAAGAGGAAACCAACACCCAAATCAAGGGCTTGCTGGAAGCTTTGTTCACACGCCTTCCTCCTCCCTCTTATATTCTTTTATGTTTTAAAAAATGTTTATCTGTAACATTGTTTTACATTGCTTCTGTTCTGAACTACTTATCATTGCTTCTTGTTTTTCAATATAAATCAACTTTTTAGCTCTGATTATATTGCCTTTTTGATAACTGACAAAAAGGGGGAGAAAGTAAAGATATTTTCAATAATGGTTTACTAAGACAAAAGTCTCAAACATTTTGAACTACTTAACCTCTATCTTCTGAAAAGCTTGAACAGGTACAAAACTCTGATGAAAGACACAGTTAAACTCTAAAGCTCAAAGACTCAAGGAACTTAAGGGAAGTAATCAACTCAGGGGGAGTTTTTTTTTCTTTTCTATTCTAAACCTTTTATTCTTTTTTTTTAATTGAAAAATTTGGTTTTTGTCATCATAAAAAAGGGGGAGATTGTTAGAACATAGTTTGATTCTACAACCCTTGGTTAGAGTTTTGATGATAACAAATACAAAGAATAACAAATACAAAGAATGAATAAATACAAAGAACAAATATGCACCTTAAAAATATGTTTTATGTATGCAGAAATTCTGATCAGATCAGCATCAGAAGATAAGCCATAAAGTATTTCACGATGAAGCTATCAGATTATACGCTGAATATTAGTGACCAGAACCTGCGCTTAACTACAAATAAACTCTGATTCTGAACAAAGACATATCAAACCAAGTCATCAATATTCTGAAGCGCCATCAATAGTTAAGGAGAAAAGACTCTGAAGCGTTACTGAACATTCAAGACAGAATTAATGCCAACGGCTTTCTTCAGACAAGATCTTCTCCAAAAGGAAAGTATGTTAATAACATTAAACTTGATTTATGGACAACGTCATTACATTGCCTATATAAACAAGTCAGCTTGCAAAATGAAGCACGTACGTACACACAACAATTTGCTAAGAACACCAACCACGCATATTCAAGCTCAAGCAAATTCAATCCTTATTCTAAGCTAAACTTGTGTAATTTATCACAGTTGTGATAACCTGTTTTTTGTTAAGAAAACAACAACACATTTTGTTTAATCATATTGTAAAAGAATTCCTTGAGACTAACCGGATTGTGGTTGTACTCAAGAAGACTTTAACAGTTGTTAAAGTAGTTGTTGTAATCTTTTGAAATTAGTGGATTAAGACCTCGTTGGAGAGAGGCGAAATCACCTTGACGGGTGGACTGGAGTAGTTTGAGATCGAATGAACCAGGATAAAAATACTGTGTGATTAAGCTATTTTAGATCCAAGTTTTCAATTCAACCCCCCCCCCCCCCCCCCCCTCCCCTTCTTGTGTTTTTCACATCTTCAAAAGTATCCCTATTTTCGAGGGACATGACCAATTATTCATAAGGCAACGAAGAGAGGTTACCCTAGAAGTGCAAGCGCGAAAGTGATTCAATTCAGTTATTTTATCTTGTATTTAGAATTATATTATCGGTTGATTATTATCTTACAATACACGCCTAACTACTAACAGCATACAATACAGCAGAAATATAAATGTGCGGAAAATAAAGGTCTTACGCTATTATATGGCTTCGGGGCAGTTACATAATAAATATGCGGAAAATAAAACCCTAAAATTATTACATCCTGGGAGCAAATACATAATATAGATGCGGAAAATAAAACCCTAAAATTATTACATCCTGGGAGCATATACATAATAGAGAAAAAGTGCGAGAAAAATAAACCTAAACTATTACATCTCAGAAACACAATGAAGGAATTAGCATGGACCAAAGCATTGTAAAATTGAATAATCGAAATTGGAAAAAGTATGGAAATCGATGATGCATGGGATGCGTGTTTTAGGCTTCTTTCATCATCAAGGATGATCCCAACTTACTTTGTAATGTCTCATGGATTGATTTGAGTGGTTGGTCTGCTTTGAAAGGGATGAAACTAGGATTGCAAGTTTTCCCTAACTTTAACAAAATTTGAGGTTTTTAGGATGTATTTTTCTTGCAAGGTTTCGTGTGTTTAGTGTATGAATATGCTGGCTATATATAGATGAAGAGTTTAGGTTAAGGCATGGGCTTGGACTTTGTATGAAACCTTTGATTTTGTTTGAAAAACAGAAATTGGAATAAGATAAAATATTCTGATTTGTTTTGCAAGTGAACTCCACATGTTTTTTATACCATCTTGGGCCTCCAATAGATTTGAAACAAAGGCTTATGCTGCTTTGCACCTCCCTTTGATATTTATTTGATTTAATTTTGAATTTAAATAAATAAAATCAAAATAAATGAAATTAAAAATTAAAATGGTGTATGAATATATTTAGAGGTCTATTATAAGGTCAAGAACACATTTTTACTCTAAAAGATAAGCCCATTTGTCCCAAAATTTAAGTTTGCTCAAATTGGATTTCATGCACTTTCTCAAAATTTCTCAAGTTGCATCAATCATAACTCTATCAATTTTTATCATATGAAGGTGATCTTTGACTTTTTATAATCCCTAATATGTCCTCTACAATCTCTATGTTGGTTATTTTTCCATTTGAAGATTTTAACTTGATGTAAATTGCTTTAGAAAAAAGTGTCATTTTGTTGAGTTTTAAAATGATCTGTAATGTTTTGGCTCATATCTCTCAAATGAAGCATTTTTTGGCCTTGAGCTTAGAGAGATAAAGTTGTAGAGAATTGGAATTTCATCAAAAATATATTATGTTGAGAATTTTCTGATGAAGCATGTGAAAGTTATGCTTGGTCAAAGTTCAGTTGACTTCTCCTAAAGAAAACCCTAATTTAGCAACTCTTGACTTGTAATGAATCTTGAGTTTTCTTGATGAGTTATGATCAACCCTTTATAAAATAGTGAATGTAAGTTAAAAATATTGATGTTTACCAAAAATATTGAGGTTTGATTGTATTTTGACCTCAATTGACTTTTCACCTAAAATAGTTAATTTTCAATCATCTGAACAATTGACTGGGCAAATTTATGATGTAAGGCTTGAAACATGACATGAAGATTCTTTGAAGTATATTAGAAACCATGAATTCAACTTGAGGCATTAGAAGTACAATTTCCTCTAAGAAAACCAAAACCGTAATTGTAGGCCATTGCTTAGGAGGAGGATCATCTGATCATTCTTGAGTAGTTTTGAACACTTGATAACCTTAGGAGCATGAGAAAGTCATTTTAAAAATGAGAGGGGAAAATTTGGGGTATAACAGTTGCCCCTGTTCAATATTCTTAAACCTGAAGGGTTGGATTGGCATGCTCGTCATTCGAAATCTGAAGGTGGAAGAGGATTGGACACTTAAGTGCCCCAAAATTTATACTCGCATGTACACGAAGTAACACTTGTTGGTTGATTGTTTTGTTTGAATGGGCTTAAAGATACCATTCAGAGAAGTGATAGAGTGTCGTAGGAGATGGGATCACAGATGCCATCCAAATTAACTGTAGATAGGAGTATCAAAACAAGTCTACGCTTGATTGTATCTTGAAGAATGCTTTTCAGGATTCCGTCTCTGAAGGGGAAAAGATTTTCAGAACGAAGTGCTGAAGGAGATGCTTTTCAGAATAAAACTTCTGAAGGGGATGCTTTTCACAATGAAGTGTTGAAGAGGAAATGAGTTTCATAACTCCTCTGAAGGAAATGCTCGCCAGAACTCGGTCTCTAGGGGAAATTCTTTTCAGGGTTCCATCTCTAAAAGGGACATGCTTTTCAGAATGAAGCACTGAAGGAGATGCTTTTTAGAATAAAACTTATGAAGGAGATGCTTTTTAGAATGAAGTGCTGAAGGGGAAATGCATTTCAGAACTCCTCTAAAGGAAATGCTCGCCAGAACTCGGTCTCTGGGGGAAATTCTTTTCAGGGTTCCATCTCTAAAGGGGTCATGCTTTTCAGAATGAAGCGCTAAAGAAGATGCTTTTCAGAATAAACTTCTGAAGGGAGATGCTTTTTAGAATGAAATGTTGAAGAGGAAATGTGTTTTAGAACTCCTCTGAAGGAAATGCTCGCCTGAACTCGATCTCTGGGGGAAATGATTTTCAGGGTTCCATCTTTGAAGGGGATATGCTTTTCAGAATGAAGCGTTGAAGGAGATGCTTTTCAGAATAAACTTTTGAAGGGAGATGCTTCTGAGAATGAATTTCTAAAGGGGAAATGCGTTTCAAAACTCCTCTAAAGGAAATGCTCTTCAGAACTCGGTCTCTGGGGGAAATTCTTTTCAGGGTTCCATCTCTGAAGGGGACATGCTTTTCAGAATGAAGCGCTAAAGGAGATGCTTTTTAGAATAAACTTCTGAAGGGAGATGCTTTTCTGAATGAAGTGTTGAAGGGGAAATGCGTTCCAGAACTCCTCTAAAGTAAATGCTCGCCAAAACTCGGTCTCCGGGGGAAATGCTTTTCAGGATTCCATCTCTAAAGGGGACATGCTTTTCAGAATGAAGCGCTGAAGGATATGCTTTTCAGAATAAACTTCTGAAGGAGATGCTTTTAAGAATGAAGTACTGAAGGGGAAATGCGTTTCAGAACTCCTCTGAAGGAAATCACTTAGTCATGTAGATAGTCTCCCAGTCTTGTTTTGGGAATTCATCCATAACCTGTATGTATATTACTGGTAATATCTTTCCATTTTGCGAACTACAACTAAAAGGACAAAGTTAGTTATATGCAATGTCATGATGTATGTAATGCATTGCGTAATGATGGTCTCAAAATAAATGAGAATATTATATGTGTTTCGTATGCATATGTTATGATCTTTTTGTAAAAGATATATGGATGCAATGTGTTATTGGAGCGTATTAGTAGCCTTGTATAATAATGTCTGATTGGGGAAAATAAATCCCTGATTGTTTCTGGGGATGAAGACAGTAGTTATTTAATTTGACTTTTACTTGGGATTTTTGTTTTCTGCTTGAGGACATTCTGTTGGGGATCCTCGACTTCTGCTTAGGGATAAAAGCATTCAAGGAGAGTCGGTCATTCATAGTTCTTTATAAAATTGTATTATGATTGGAGATGAAAGAGCTGAAATTATCTATAAGCTGTCTGACCGGGTTTCGGATATGAATATTAGCTCTTCTGGGGAGGACAAGATTGAATGATATCTGGCCAGAGAAGAGAATCTTGTCGAGTAATTTTTGCAATGTTGGAGAAATAAACTCCGTTGGGGAAATAAAACCTATAGTTTGTGGTGACTTCACTGAGGAAATAATCTTCGACGGGGATTAACTTGTAGGGGAAAGATCTGAGGAAATAATCTTTGAAGGGGATTAACTTGTGGGGGAAAGATCTGAGGAAATTGCTTTGTGGGGAGCTTCGAACGTTATCCCAAAACCTGGAGTCTCTCGTAAATGCTAATCTTGTTTTCATGCATACATTTGTAAACAGTAATCATATTCAAATGCATATGTTCATTCAGTATAATCATTGGACGTTTTTACAAACAAAACAGAGAGAGTAAATATAGCCTTTGAATTTGAAATTGATTATATATATTTGGAAAGTTTGCCTATAAACAGACAGTTTTATACAGAGAGACAGAAGTCCTAGTAATAGGAAATCATCGTAAAAGAAAAAGGTGTATAAAGAGAAACAAAGAAAAACAGCTATGTGGAAATGATCTCGTCGAGTTTCAACTATGTTATTTCCCATATGTCTTCAAGCATCTCATCCCTCGCTGTCGGAAGAAGTTGATTGAATTGATTTGTACCATTTGAACTTGATGTGGGTAATTATGCTGACTTTAAGCAGATGGGTGATCCAATGGGACATAGTTGTACGCTTTAATCCCTAACTTTTGCCTGGATCTCTATTTCAAATTTTCAGTCCATCGGGATATTCTTTTTTTCCTAGGCCAGTCGACCTAGTGGATCTTTTTTTCATGCGTAGTATTTTTAACTATGTCTGCATTCACAGGGTGTGAAAGATCTTTACTGTCCATGGTGGTAAGTACCATGGTGCTTCCAGAAAATATCTTCTTAATCATAAATGGCCCTTCATATGTTGGAGTCCATTTGCCCCTAGGATCACCTTGTGGTAAAATGATGCGCTTTACGACCAACTCACCAACCCGATACACCTGATGTTTGACTTTCTTGTTGAAGGCCTTGATCATGCGCTTCTGATACATCAGACCATGACAAACAGCCGCGAGCCTTTTTTCATCAATTAAATTTATCTGGTCAATTCTAGTTTATATTCACTCGTCTTCGTCCAAACTTGCATCTTTCATAATCCTTAGAGAAGGAATCTAGACCTCAACAGGTAAGACAACCTCCATACTGTATACTAGAGAAAACGGGGTTGCCTCAGTTGATGTACGTGTCGAAGTGCAATAACCATGAATAGAAAATGGTAACATCTCGTGCCAATCTTTGTATGTCACTGTCATCTTCTGTAAAATCTTCTTAATATTCTTGTTAGCGGCTTCCATTGTGCCATTCATCTTTGGTTGATATGGAGAAGAATTGTGGTGCTTAATCTTGAACTGCATGCCGAGTTTCGTGATCATAGTATTATTGAGATTGGTATCGTTATTTGTGATGATCCTTTCGGGTATGTCGTACCGACATATGAGATTATTCTTAAAGAACAAGGCCACAACATTCTTGGTAACGGACGCAAACGAGGTTGCTTCAACCTACTTCATGAAATAATCAATAGCAACCAGGATGAAACGATGTATGTTATACGCGTTAGGATTAATCTCTCCAATCATATCAATTCCCCGCATTGCAAATGGCCAAGGATCGGTCAATACATTTAGAGGAACTGGAGGCACATGTACTTTATCAGTATAAATCTGGTACTTGTGACAAGTTCTGGATTGACGATGGCAATCAGTTTCCATGGTCGACAAATAATAGCCCGCTCTCAGAATTTTCTTAGCCATCGTATGCCCACTGGAGTGAGTAATAAAAACTCCTTCATGCATATCCTCTATAATTTTCTTAGCTTCCTTATTATCTACACAATGAAGCAGAGTCAAATCATAATTGCACTTGTACAAAATTTCGTTACTCATAAAGAATTTGGCAGAGAACCTCTATAGGAATTTCTTATTGTTGATAGATGCCCCTTTAGGATATTCTTGAGTCTCGAGGTATATTTTTACTTTGTGGTACCAAGGATTTTCCTCTACTCCATCAGTATTCTTGTACCCCAAAATTTTCCCTCCCTTTTTCTCAACACATTATTCACAAGATTTTCAGTGGCTCGATCTTGCACGAGGGTTGACTAGGTTAAGCCATCTCCTCAACACTAATACCTCAAATTAGGGTTTGAGTTTGCATAAAGACAATTTGACTTCTAATACTCCAAATGACTTTCATGGATCAATATGGACCTCCAAGAACGCTCATGACAAGTTTCAAGTCTTGTATCACAAATTATGCTCAGTCATATGACCAGATGACCAAAAAACAACTGTATAGATGAAAACGTCAATTGTACCCTGAAAAGTTAAACTTTGACTTTTTGGTCAAACATTATATTCCAAAGATCAAAATTCATCAATATATTCAAGAATATCAAGCTTGATCATTAAGAAGTCAAGAAAGTCAAAAGTCAACTTGAAAAGTCAAACTTTCCAAGACTTAGAAATTTTTCCAAGTGTTTTATATTCATGACAATTTTTCACCAAGATGCAAGATGATTCAAAAAAAACTTTCAACATAAAAGTTATAGATCTTGATGAGATATAAAACTTTGCTTTGCTGATTAAATCCTAGAAATGCTTGGATTTTGAGTTATAAATTCATGAAGTCATGACATTTTCATCTAACACTTAGAGAAATTTTCAACAGACTTTGGTCAAGATTTTATCCCAACTTCTTGGCATTTTTTCACACAGTTATAAGATGATTTTGTCAAAATGGCCAACATGAAAGTTATAAAGGGTGTTTCAAGTTTCCAAAACATCCAAGAGCATGAATTTATCATACTTGATCTAGAAGATTCAAGGGCATGAAGTTGGGCATCCATTCTTGAATTGAAAGTCATTTTATTAAAGAACACATAACAAAACCCTTATGTTATACTGCATAATATTGTGTTGCATGCCTCCTTGCTTTCAAATGTCATCATAATTTAATGCTTACACCCAATCTTGAGCTATTACCCAAGTGTTTAAGCCTTTGTCCAAAAGATATTTCCATATATGGCATAAAGTTACCATTGATATTCTTGAAAAGCAAACTTTTTGGTAGAAATTTGTCTCGAGCCCATACTTTGCTTGCTTCTGATTTTGCTCCTCCATAAATCATGGAAAGCAGACCCTCTAAACCAGCAACTTTGGTACTTCATCTTGGGATTATGGAGTACTTGACAAAGTTTGATCTTTGCAATCCAACCAAACCATAACATGCTGTCTTGCAAACCTAATCAGCTCATATACACAAACCTCTTGCCTATAAATAGAAGAAGCATTTTCAAGAGAAAGAGGTTAGAAAAATAGAGAGAAAAGCCAGAAGTTTTGTTGATAAAACCTCAAAATCTCATATTCACAAAATCCATAACAGTCCACAAAGCTTCCACTCTTGAGTTTTGAAGTCCAAACCTTTGAACATCTCATACCTTGCAAAGCTCTTCCAAAACCAACTATCCAAACACTCCACATACATCATATAGAAGTTTGTTCAAACTCAAGAACAAGCTTCTGTAACACCTCTATTTTTTCCATGTTCAAGAACAGTCAAGGTAACAACTCAAGCTCAAACATAAATTCCAACTTCAAGGTAAGTCTTCTTGACTTTAACCCTTCATTTCAAGCATCATTAATGATTCATCTTTGAAGATAAAATATAGTAACCATTGCCCTTCAAGCTAATCTTTTGCTTGTCTTCCATCCTTGTCAATTATATGTTAAGAACTAACTTGTACAAACCATAAAACAATGTTGGAGTAAAAAAATTACAGTATGAGTCGACACATACCTATATGAGTCGACACATCTTTATGGAAAAATAGGCTATGAGTCGACACAAAGCCTCGTGAGTTGACACAAACTGCTATACAGGCACAAAACAGAAAGAAAAAAAGGTGCATGAGTCAACACAAAATGCGTATGTGTCGACACAAACAAGGAATGAGTCGATACATACCATTATGCATCGACTCATATTGAGTTGATTTGGTTTTACAGGGGAAAGGAATGGTTATGTGTCGATGCATAGAAGCATGTATCGACACAAATGTTATAAAATGTTTTTTCATTTCTTTTACACTGTTTTTACATGCTTTCTTCATTGTTATTCAATATTGTTATAATATTTAAGCTCATATTTCATCCCCATTCGTAAATTGTATCCCCCATCCCCCTAATGATGTAATAGCGTAGGATTTTAATTTTTGCAAATTTATTGTTTTCATATAATTGTTAGTAATTAGGGTGTGTGTGGCAAGATAAAATCAATTCTTAGAAAAACCCTAATCTCAAGACAAAAATGTATGCAATCAAACACACTTTTCACATAAGCACCCCAAGAGTAACCTCGCTCATTGCCTTTGAAAATAGTCATGTCCCTCGAATATGGGTGCTTTAGCAAAGACCCTCGATAAAAAAGATCGTAGTCCCTCGATGACCCTTTGATGTTGCCTTTGATAAAACGATCTTAGTCCCTACAAAAATTGCTAAAGCGTCTCATAAGTTGCTTTCAATGACTATACAACAAACCAATCCCATCCCTTCACATCCAAAGATAAGGCTTCTTACCAATCAAATGGTAAGATAGCAATGTCAAAGGAGGAGGAAAAGAACTAAAGACTTTTTGAGCAGGTAGAACGTTCTTAGTTGCTTGCTCATAATCCATCTTCAAAATAAACATCTTTCCAAACACACCAAACACTTTCAAAACATGAAATATTTTCAAAAGTCCAACACTTTGTATACATTCTTATAGAGACGAGAATCATTACAATGTTTGCCTAAACGAAGGCGCTTTTCAAAAATACTTTCAAAACACACCACAAACACATTTCAAACAAAGAAATTTTAAAAGCGATCTAGCAAGCAACTAAGAGGCCATTGATAATTACGGATGAAAAGGGTGCTAACACCTTCACTTTTCATAATCTACCCCCCGAACCCAAGAAAATATCTCAAAGGTCTTTCCTGTTCTGTTCACCCTTTCTTTATTGGATAAAAGAAAAGTTTGTGGCAACTTTTGCTATCCGCAACAATTGCGATAAAACACAAAACACCCAAGTCAGTTCTCCCACCGTATTACAAGTATCAACTTCGTAGCAATGTGCTGGTTCGTCTAATCTCTCAATAGTAATTCGAGGAGCTTCATTATCCCATCTGACTTTGAACATAGACGACATTGTGGCTAATGTGTATGCCAATTGATTCTCTTCTCGGGGAATATGTTCAAAAGTGATTTCTTGGAAGTATGGAATTAACGTCAACACATGCTCCCGATAAGGAATGAAATTTGGATGCTTTGTATTCCATTCTCCCTTAATATGACTGATTACTAGGGCTGAGTCCCCATATACATTCAAGAATTTAATTCTCATATCAATAGCAGCCTTGATACCCATGATGCATGCTTCATATTCTGTCATGTTGTTGGTACAGTCAAAACATAACTGGCGGTGAAGGGCGTATGGAAACCCTTGGGAGAGACAATCACATCATCAATTCCATTACCAAGAGCGTTGGAAGCTCCATAAAACACCATAGTCCATTGGGATCCTAGCTCAAGCCCTTCATACAGTCCAGGTTCTTCATAATCAGTAACTAGCATAATATTCTCATCCGGGAACTTAAAATTCATAGACTTATAGTCGTCTACGGCTTGATGAGCCAAATGATCTTCCAGTACACTTCCTTTGATTGCTTTCTGAGTGGTGTACTGAATGTCGTATTCTGTCAAGACCATTTTCCATCTTGCTATTCTTTCGGAGAGAGCAGCTTCTCGAATATGTATTTTATTAGATCCATCTTAGAGATCAACAAGGTGGTATGAGTCAACATATATTGTCTTAGTCGGCGAGTAGCCCATGCCAAAGCGCAGAAAGTTTTATCGAGCAGTGAGTATCTTATTTCACAGTCAGTAAACGTTTTGCTAAGGTAGTATATTGCATGCTCTTTTCGACCAGACTTGTCATGCTGCCCCAGTACACACCCCATTGAGTTCTCTAACACTGTTAAGTACATGATCAGAGGTCATCCTTCAACTGGTGGCATCATAATTGGAGGTTCCTAGAGGTACTCCTTGACTTTGTCGAAGGCTATCTGACAATCGTTGTTCCACCTTACTACTTGATCCTTCTTTAGTAACTTGAAGATTGGCTCACAAGTAGCGGTCAAATGGGAAATAAATCTGGAAATATAGTTCAATCGTCCCAGGAAACCTCTGACTTCCTTCTCAGTACGGGGAGCTGGCATTTCTTGAATAGCTTTAACCTTGGCGGGATCAACTACAATACCTTTACCACTGACAATGAAACCTAGGTCCTTACCGGATCATACTCTAAAGGTGCATTTGTTTGAATTCAACCTCAGCTTATATTTCTTCAATCTTTCAAACAGCTTGTGCAGGTGGTCAAGATGTTTTTCTTCAGTCTGTGATTTGGCGATCATGTCATCAACATAAACCTCTATCTCGTGATGGCTCATATCATGGAACAAATCTACCATAGCACGTTGATAAGTTGCATCAATGTTCTTCAAACCGAAAGGCATAAATTTGTAACAGAATGTTCCCCATTGTGTGACAAAAGTAGTCTTCTCCATATCTTCAGGCGCCATTTTTATTTGATTATGACCGGAGAAACCATCCATGAAGGAAAATACTTTATGTTGAGTGGTGTTGTCAACCAGAACATCAATATGTGGAAGCGAAAAGTTATCTTTGGGGCTCGCCCTATTCAAATCCATGTAGTTTACACACATATGCACCTTACCATCTTTCTTGGGTATTGGCACCACATTTGCAACCCACTAAGGATAGGAAGTAACAACTAAGAACCTGCATTAAATTGCTTCATAACCTTAGCCTTGATCTTTTCTGACATCTCAGGACGCATACGACGAACTTTCTGCTTTATAGGGAGGCAACCTTCCTTCATCGATAGACGATGAACCACAATATCAGTATCAAGCCCTGGCATGTCTTCGTACGCCTAAGCAAAGATCTCAACATAATCATGCAACATATGAATTAACCTCTTTTTAACATTGTCTTCTAGGTTGGCACCTATCTTGACTTCTTTCTTGTCTTTTTCGGTACCCAAGTTCACCACCTCGACCGGATCTTCATGGGGACGTGTGGCCCTTTGTTCTTGCATTAACAACCTAGCAAGTTCTACAGGTATTTCACAATCTTCCTCACCTTCATCCTCGGCTTGGTAGATCAGATTTTCAAAGTCATAATTGGCAATAGCAGAGTTGTTATCAATGGGATCTAGGATAGATTTGGATTTG
The DNA here is from genome assembly GCA_948472305.1 of Vicia faba. Classification (NCBI taxonomy): domain Eukaryota; kingdom Viridiplantae; phylum Streptophyta; class Magnoliopsida; order Fabales; family Fabaceae; genus Vicia; species Vicia faba. The sequence goes on along the minus strand of OX451735.1, from coordinate 918,376,901 downwards.
CAATTTGTTGCGTGGGTATGTGTAAGAATACATAGTTATTTTGAAAACAATAAAGCAAAAGAAAGACAAAGAGCGTAAAATTTGAGTGCAAACGTCCAATGATTTATTAAATTAAAATATGCTTATGAATAATGACAACCCTAACAAATGGATCATTTTGCCTCGGGTAAGGCACAAGGCTTAAAGTCATTGTTTGAATTACATAACCAAAATTTGAAAGCAAGAAAAACAGAAAATAGCATTTACTCCAGACTAAAGGAGATTGGTATAAAGTTCTCAGCCAATTATTTAGCCTATTGGTGGTAGTAGGGAAGATCCAACTGTCATGTCGCAGCCACTATCATCGTCTTCCACGATGTTAACATGATAATTGTGAACTCCATTACTATTATACGGAATGGCGGTCTCCCAGAATTGGCACGAGCACGGAGGATAACCCTCTGAGCCTGAGAAGTGTTACCCAAACCAAACTTGTCAGAATTTTAAGGAATATCGAGAAGCTGAGCCCAAACATTGCAACCACTTTCTTCAACCACAGCCCTAGCGTCTTTCAGAGAAGCCATTTTTGATGGAGTCTTAGGAACAACATAAGTAAATTTATCAACCGAGATTGTCTGAGGAACAACTTCAAAGGTCTTGCAAGGAGTCTCGATGAATTCACCATCCACCTCGACATACTTGAAAGAATTCAAATGTAGAAGTGAAGGCACCTGCCCCATGAATCCAAGGGCGTCCCAGCAAACAAGAATATCTTGGCCGAATATCCATCACATAGAAAGTAGATTCAAAGACCTTGGAACCCACTTTGAATAGAAGATCCACCTCTTCATGCTTCGTTCTCTTTGAACCATCAAAATCTCTCACCACAATGTCACTCGGTTTTAGGACAATCCATTCACAGTCAAGTTTATCTAAAGCATCCTTTGGAAAGACGATCAAAGAGGTACATGTGTCCACCAACACATGAGATAAGGTAGTTCCCCTGCACACAATAGAGACATGTGGGGCCTTATTATGATTCCTTCCTGCGGGAGTTAAGTCTGCATCAGAAAAGCCTAGCCTGCTATCAGTCGTCAGGCTAGCTATATGATTTTCGAACTGATCAACAGAGATTTCTTGTGGTATATGGGCAGATTTCAGAAATCTCACCAAAGCCCGAGCATGGGCTTTGGAGCACAACAACAGGCATAACTTAGATATTTTAGAGGGTGTCTGCCCTAGCTGTTCAACAATATTGTAGTCACTTTTTCGGATAATCTTTAATATTTCCTCCATTTCTTATTTGGAGGGGTCTTCGTCAGTAACATCTTTTGGTGCCTCCGTCTGGGCAGGCTTGGCCATATGTTCTTTATCTTGGATTTCAGTAGTTGATTCAGTAGCAGTGATATGAACTGGTGCAGTAATAGTCTTCAGATAGATTTCTAGAGAGAAAACCATTCCACTTCTAGTAACCTTACTAGTCTCAACAATATTGCCAACATCGGGATTAGTAACTTCAGCATTTTCCACTTCAATATTCAATGGTTACTGTTTGACGCCATGATAATAGACATCAACTCCATAACTCCAAGGGATAGCCTTATCAGAAGAATATGGAATTGGCCCAGGTGCAGTAATAATCAGGGGAGCAACTTTAGGTTCGGCAGTAATCTTCACAGGACCCTTAAAAGTGATCCTTATAGAGGTATCGAAAAATGTAGACACGTCTTCAAGATTCAGGTCTTGGGATGTACTCTCCACAGAAGGAGTCTTCTCAAAAGGAATCTTCTCAAATAGGATCTCACGGTCATCCATCAAACACTGAATACCTTCTTTTAACAATGCATAACCATTGGATTAAGATGCACAATAGTAACAGTCTTCGGCACAACCCGAGAATAAACTGACTTGTAGTAGCTTTTCCTTAACAATCATCAGGGGAGTAGTCAAATCATTCACATTAGAAACATAAGAGACATCTTCAATAGCATTAACACCTTTGTCATGATTAGGCATGGGTGCAGTAATCACATTAGGGGTCTCAGGAGGATCAAATTCAATTTTCTTTGCATCAATCATGTCTTGGATCTTATTCTTCAAAGCCCAACAGTTGCTAGTGTCGTGCCCAGGGATATCAGATTGATACGCACACCTTGCATTGGGATTGTAGTAGGGAGAGGAAGTGTTGGGATTTAGAGGAGGCTCCCTCAATGTAACCATCCCCGCTTTTAACATGTGGTGCAACGCTTGAGCCAATGGCATGTTGATCTTTGTAAACTGCCTCCTAGGTGCTTCCTGCCTATGCTGATTATTCTGTTGTTGTTGCACTAGCGCGGGATTAGAGATCAATACTGCCCCCACAGATTGGTTTTGATCGCTCTTATTATAACCCTTTTGGCTGTACACAGCATTAGATTCCCTCTTACCATTATAGGGTTTCCTCACAACATTTGAATATGTAGCCACTTGGATTTTTCTGCTTCTGATTCTATTTTCCACATGTTCCCCTGTCAAGATCAGTTTGATGAAACCAGCCGAAGAGCTTCCTAGCAGATGGTTATAAAAGGGACCTGTAAGTAATCTCATGAACATGTCAACTAACTCTCTATCACCCAAAGGAGATTGAACTTTGCCCGCAAGATCTCTCCATTTCTGGGCATACTCTTTAAAACCTTCATCAGAACTCATGGGCATACTCTGCAATTGTATATGGGTTAGTACAAGATCACCATTATATTGGTATTTCTTATAGAAAGAAGTAGCCCAAATCTTCCCAAGTGTGAATATTGGTCCCTTCCAGTTGATAGAACCACTCCAACTGTGTTCCAGACAAACTCTCTTAAAAGAAATGAACCCACAATTTCTTATCGATAATGTGCGGTTGGATTTTTCGAACTTAAGACCTCAGATGCAGCTTTGTACAAGAAATGTCATCATACGTGGCAAAGGTAGGAGTCCTGAACTTAGGAGGAATGACAACTCCTGAAACTAGACCCAAATCATCAAAATTCAAACCAGACACCTTCTGGATTTCCATAGCCCTCAGATGCTCTTTTAGCAATTTATACTTCTCATCTGCAGGGAGATACTGCTCATCCAAGCCTTCAAACTTTTACTGTCTTAATCCTATTTGTATTCTTCATCCGAGGGGATATTAAGGTCTCAGACTCCCCTCACTGGACCTCTAAACCTTCTGCCCATATCCAGAACACTGATTGGTTTCTTTGTCTTCTTCTTCTTTTCACTGGTGACCAATACTTTTAACTCTTCCTGTCCCTTGGCTAAGTTCAGGAACATCTATTGGAATTGAGCATTCTGCGCTTGGATATCTCTGACTGTCTGTTCAAGATCCATTTTTCTTCCTGAAATAAACAGCAAGAAGATGAGAAAACATGTCTTGAAATGTACCTATTATGTAATGAAATGCATGATATGTAGATGCAAATGCAATGTTTTGAAGGATCTTACGGGGTAAAAAGATTGTAGATGAATCTGGTTGCAACTTTGACTTGTGGAACATTGAGTCTTCATTTTTGGACATCCTTCTATAAGTATCAAGCTCAAAATATAAAGTGGGTCCTAGCTTTTGACTCAAAGAACGTATTTTGATCTTTGACGACTTCTGGTTAGAGGAAAATAAATCCTCTTCCCCCTTTCTAGCATTCTGGCTTGAAATCCTGCAACAAAGATCCCTAAGATCCTTGAAATGGTTAATAAATACCATGTAGGATGTTATGATGTCATGATGTTATATTTATGTTTAAACAGATAGCAAACACAAACAAATCATACAAGAGCCTTAGGTTTAAAGGCTTGCATGGGGTCCATAGTTAAGTACCATTCTCTATTGAAGTTAAGTTGGCTCAACTTGTCCTAAAATAGTAACTGGGTTCTAGGAATCTCATATCACAGATCTTTCTCGAAGGTTTTATTTTAGTACAACAACTGATTTTCAACCAAAACATCCCGCAGGTCGAATCTCAATGAGTGTAGCATTAAGTATCAACCAACCTTGGACTGCACTAAACTTGGTCATCTCACTACCTTCTAATGGCAAAGGTGGGTCAATTAAGGTTCTAAAAGTCTAGTTAGTGCTAATGACACCACGCGGAAGCCTAATGTTATTCTCGACTGACTCAAGGAACATTAGTACAATCCAAAGTGTCGCACTAACCATAGCCATCATTTCAACCATATTGGTCTATATCGTACAGTTTCCATGATCTATTGATACTTACCTAAGGTACCCTAGATCTGAATGTAAGATCTTGCAAGAAAATAAACCCAAGCAACCCTTTAAAATAAAGCAAACAATTCAAACAATTAAAGCAATTAAAAGTGATCTAGACTCTAAGGTAACCCCTCTTTTTAAGTCAAAAATCCCCAGCAGAGTCTCCAGTTCTATAATACAGAGGGAGAACTGACTTTTTCATTTTATTGCAAATATGCGGATAGCTAGAGTCGTCACCGACTTTTCTTTTATCCAATATTTAGGAAAGGTGAAAAGAACAGGAAACACCTTGAATATTTTGAGTTCGGGGGTTAAGATATGAAAAGGGAAGGTGTTAGCATCCTTTTTATTCTTAGTTATCTACGGGATCTTAATCGCTAGCTCACTTTTGAAAATTTCTTTTTTGTGTAAGTGTTTTGTTTCAAAATATTTTGAAAAGCCAAAGCACGACTGACTTTGTAATGATTCTTGTATCAGTCCTCAAGAATGCGCACAAAGTATTTTTTTAAATATTTGTTTGAGAGTGTAGTGTGAGAAATGTTTTGTTTGTGAGAAAAGTTGTTAACAAGAAATTAGGAGTTTCTTACCCACTAAAGTCTTTCTTATTCTTTTCCTTCTCCTTTAGAGATAGTGCTATCCATACCATTAGTTGGTAGATAGCCCTATCTATTGGATGTGAAGGGAAAATTGAGGGTCATCGTATGTTCATTGAAGGCAACATATAAAGATACGTTAGCAATTTATAGGAAGGACTAGATTATTATTGTAGGCAACGTCGAAGGGTCATCGAGGGACTATGAACTTTTATTCGAAGGGAATTTGCTAAAGTATCCCTATTTTCGAGGGACATGACCAATTATCCGTAAGGCAACGAAGAGAGGTTACCCTAGAGGTGCAAGCGTGAAAGTGATTCAATTCAGTTATTTTATCTTTTATTTAGGGTTATGCTATCTGTGATACGGTGGCAGAACCGACTGTTTTTGGAAAATGCTGGTTTGCGTTTTGTGTTTGTGTTTGCAAAATGTCGCGGTAAGCAAGAGTCGCCACTGACTTTTATTTTATCCAATTGGAAAGGAAAAAAAGCATAGAAAAATTCCTTTTTCGAGATTTTGAGTACGGGGGTAGATTATAGAAAGGGAAGGTGTTAGAACCCTTTCTATCCATGGTTTTCCATGGGCTCTTAGGTACTAGCTCATCTTTTAAAAATTGCTTGTGTGTGTTTGTTTTGAAAAGTTTTGTTTTATTTCGTTTTAACCCTTGTATTAGTCCTCAAGAGTGTTAGGAAGTTGTTTTTGAAAACTTTGTTTGAAAAGTGTAAGTGTGAAAAGTTTGATTTTAAGCAAGTACCTACTAGCATCTACCTACTCGAAAAAAGTTTATTTCTACTCTTGTTTCCTTTAGACAGCGCTATACTACTATTGAGAAATAGGTAGCACCGTCGTTGGAGTTGTAAGGGTCAATTTGAAAGGGACGCAAGATCATTAAAGCAACGTTAGGACGTCTTAGTAATAACCCTAGTGTCTTAAGATCATATTCAAGGCAACATTTCCGAGGCAACATTTCCGAACGGGACTTTTGATCTTTGTTAGACAGGAAAGCGACCACTAAAAACACCCTATACTTAATGACCGTTTATCGAAGGCAACCGAAGTGAGAGTATACCCTAAGAGTGCGTATATGCGAGTGATTTGATTTCAGTTATTATCTTTATACATTAGGGTTTTCTAGCCATTTTATAATTAGCATGCAATCTTGTCATACAATCCTATTAACATACACCTAAACAGTTAATATTTGCAAGAATTAAAATGCAAGAAGTAAAAACTACGTTATTACAAGGCTTCGGGGGAGGGATTAATTTACATAGCCAAAAACCCGTAAAATGATAAATAAAAGAAACTCCTAATTAAACTATTACATACTGTAGGCAGTTACATTAATATTTGCAAAAATAATAAGCGCGCGCGATGAATCGAAACGAGAGAATTAGAGTTTTGACCCCGACTAAGCCTAATTAAAAGAAAAATCATTTTTATGGTTGTGTTATTTGAGAAAAATAGAGTTTAATTGAATAAATGGGAAAAAAACTAATGACTAATTAAGTTTATTTAAGAAAAATAATTAAATTAAATTATTTTTTGTATTTTTTATTTTGAGAAAGAAATAAAAATTAAATCACATGCTAACCCTAGTTTTTTCTAATTGATTTTAAATATATGAAAAAGTTAGAATTAATCCTAAATTAAATTAAACTAACATTAAATTAAATTTAGTAAAATAAAATAAAACCTAATTCTAAATTTGTGAAAATTGATTTTATGATTTTTTTGGGAAGAAAAATAATTAATTTGTGTTAGAAAATAATTAAACTAATTAAATTAAATAAAAGAAAATGGAAAAAGAATAGGAATGTGCCTGAGGTAAATAGCAAAAGGATGGGGTATGAATTGCAATTCTGGGCCCAATAGCGCCTGGCCCTATTTGACTTTCCAGATCCTGTGTGGGGGCTTGACTCATGCCTATGGTGGACTTTCATTGGGAAGCCTTGGATCTGGCATTTTGAAGATCTGATGGTTGGGTGCTGATGATGTATGGTGGGCTTGTTGGACCCTCTTGTACCTGATTATACAAAGAAAAAATATAGAAATCAAGGTTGGGGACCTGGGGATCAAACCCAGGTCCTTGAACATTCATCCACTATGCGCTTGCCAGCTGAGCTGGTAAGGTCATTTGTATAAATAACAACAAACAAATATTATATGATAAAACGAAATATTAAATTCTGAAGCGCGCAAAATTTGAATGGGCCAGTCAGGGAATGCCACGTTACTTTCTTCTTCCTCCCACCGTTGCTAAAAGTTTCTGGACTTTTACCTACAGTCATCTGGGAGTAGGTACAACCTTGTGCATCTCCAAAATCTTATGCAAGCATGATAAATCACAACCAATGGTACCAATCAACTCGTTGCAACCTCATGAGCATCATGGTACCATTATTAATGGCCAATTGTTCTTGTATGCAAAATCCCTAAAAACAATGCATAAACCCTAGCCATCGTACTTTCATATTCAGTTAGCAAAAACGCAATTAAGTGTAACCATTAGCTTGCAAATAACTCAAGGATTAAGAATATGTCAATTATTCATGCTAAAGATGCCAGAATTGATGGATTTGAAATCAAGAAAAGTAAGAAACTGTATGGTACTTACAGCACGATTCTGGATGTTAAGAAGCTTGCTAGTGGTTGAAACACGTTCCTAGGATGTCCAGCAAACATTTGGGATGGCTAGAATGCTTTGAATTGGCCTGGAATGTGGAAATCAGTTTGCCACTTTTCTTGATTTTTTTGAAACTTGCTTTCTGTTTTACACGCCTCTGGCCTCATTGTTTCTGATCTCCAAATGTTCCTTATGTACCCTAGAACGAATTAGGGTTGCAAACTTGTTTCAAATCTTCTCCAATTATGATCATTGATTCATGATTTGATTCTTTGTGTAAATCTTTCCAAATCAAGCAAAATGAAATCTTTTGTGCCCATATGAGTCTTGCACGATTTGATTCCATCTCCAGCTGTATAATAGACCTAAACATGCATAAAATCTCAAGCTTTGATTTGTTTTTGATATTTTCATGATTTTATTTTGATTTTATTTGATTTAATTGAAATAAAATCAAAATAAACGACAAAAATAAAAGAATGACAAATGGAAGGGATCATGGGTCGTGGGTCACATTAAAAACTCAGTGCAAGCATAAAAAGTTGGGCCCATTTAGCAAAAAATGCAATTTTGGCCACATTTGACTTTTGGCAATTTTGCAAAAAAGGTCAACTTTGCCAATGCATAACTCCTTCAATTTTGACCCTAGAGAGGTGTTCTTGGACTTTTTAGAAAGATTAAGATGTCCTCTAAACAAACATTTTGGTCTCATCTTAATTGAGTTTTCCATGTTCATGTATGAAGCTTTGACATAAAAGGTGTTTTTGTTGACTTTTCAAAACGACCTATAATGTCCAAATTCATATCTTCTTGTGAGTGCATATTTTGAACTTGGTAGATGAAGATGAATTGTAGGGAATTTCATCCTCTTCAAAATGAGCTTTGGATGGGTCATTTTTTATAAAGAATGAGAAAGTTATGCTTGGTCAAAGTTGAGTTGACTTTTCCTGTAAAACCCTAATTTAGAAACTTTTGGATTTTGATGAATTGTAAGCAATCCTTGAGGAATCATGATCAACCCTTGATCAAATGATGAATAATACTTAAAAATGAGAATTTTTACCAAAAATCTTGAGGTTTGACTGTATGTGGGCCACAGTTGACTTTTGCCCTAGCACAGTCGATTTTCAGGCCTTTGAGCAATTGACTGAGCAAACTTCCTCTGCAAGGCTTGAAACTTGACATGGATGATCTTGAGAACATATTAGGACAATGGTGAGACTTTGGGATCCTTTGGACTCAAGCATCTTGATCCAAAATGAAACCCTAATTTGGGGTACACTGCCTTAGGAGAGAGTTTGTCTGGTCAACCCTTGGACTTCCTTGAGCAATTTGAGGACCTCACTTGACATGTATTGAGAAATATGGGAGGGTAAATTTTAGGGTAAAACAACTGCCCTTGTTCAATCTTCTTAAACCTAAGGATGTAGATTGGTTTGTCTGCCTTTCGTGATCCGAGGGTGGAAGATGATTGAACACTAGAGTGCCCAGAAATTTGCACTCGCATGAAGTGGTATTGGTCTTGCGATTTCGGGAATGGGATTATAGATGCCATTTGGATGTTGATGTCGATCGCATAAGAGATTTCTTTGCGAGAACCCGTATACCTGTTGTTGAGGAGGACTACGTTGGGGAATGCCGGTCTCTGCCTTGGGGGAAGTAGAATTTTAGGAGCTTCAGTCGTCCGTTACTCTACTGGGGAATCACCTCTTAGTAAAGGAGGTGAAAATGAATTGTTATCTAGTCGATTTCCAGGCTTCACAATAACTTACTGGGGAGATGAGATTAAACTTGCTATCTGGTTGTTCTTCAGGCTTTGCAATTTCTCAATTCTTATCTGGTCGTGCTCCAGGCTTCAGAAGAGATCGAGTGGTTATTCGGTCGCACCCGGGCTTCAACTTGAATTTAAGGCATACAAATATATGGTCAATTTCTGGGTTTCATAGTAATTGGCCGAGTAAACTGTTATTTAGTCGAATTCCAAGCTTCACAGTACCTTATACTGTTATCTGGTCGTGTCCCAGTCTTCAGTATCCTTTGTCATTATCTGGTCGTGATCCAGTCTTCACAGCGTCTTATACCATTATCTGGTCGATTCCAGGATTCATGGTATCTTGTATTGCTATCTGGTCGATTTTCAGGCTTCACAATAACTTGCTGAGGGGTTAAGCTGTTTTCCGGTCGATTTTCGGGCTTTATAGCTTGTATTTAAGATATACCACTATCTGGTCGATTGCAGGCTTCGTAGTACTTTGGAGAAATCAAGATATTATCCGGTTGTTTTCCAGGCTTCATAGCTTGAACTGGAATAGAAATCTTAGTATCGATTTGACTGAACTAGAGAAAACTTGTGAGAACTTGATTGTATCTTTCCCTGAAAGGTAAAGAGTTAGTCGTATGTAATGTCATGATGTATGAAATGTATTGAGTAATGATGTACTCAAAATAAATGAGATTTTGTTGTATGATGCATATGCACATGCCGCGATGTATGGATATGCAATGTTCTTGTGACATTCTCTAGCTGGGGAGAATAATTCCTGGACTGCTTTTGGAGAGTTCAAGGAATTGAGTTCTTCGTCCTTGCTGGGGATAGTGACCGAAGATGATTAGCTAGAGCCTTTCGTCTGTTCTACTTGAGAACATTCCTATGGGAGAAACTCTGTTTGAGGATAACCTTGTAGGAGACTGACTCTGAGGGGAAGAGAGATATTATGTTGGATGATCTGGTGTCTTGGAGAAATAAACTCAGCTGGGAATGAATTTTCGCTGCTGGTGATAATGAATTCTGTTGGAGATTGAATTTCTGCCTGTGGGAGAAATAAACTCCGCAGATGGTAATCTTCTACTGCTGTTCATAGACAAACTCTGCTTGGAGAGAATTTTGCCGACACATTCGTGATTATGAAACTCGGCTGGGTAGAGATAACACCATTGTCTTCGGATACTTCCTACTCTGCGGAGAGTGTGTGTACCTTGAGTCATACTCTCAAGCTGGTTCTATCCCTGTACCTGGTGGATAGAACAATTGTAAGGTTTAGAGACTTCTTGTTTGTCCCTGTTCCTGGAATTACAAGTAATTGTCTTTTGTTTTTCATGTAAACATTTATGAGCAGCAATTATTTTCAAATGCATATATCAAAAATGAATCGTTGGACGTTCTTGCAAAACAAAACAGAAAAGAAAAACAATTTGGAATTTCTTGTGGAAACGAATTGTATTGATTTATGAAGTTGGCCCGTAATAGGAGTTTTATACAAAGAGGCTAACGTCCTAGTAAGAGAACGCCGCCGAAGAATAGAAATTATACAATTTGTGTAAAAGAAAGAAAAACAGTTATGTGAACAATCCCACTGGGTTCCAACTCTGCTATTGCCTTTATATCCTCGAGCGTCTCATCACTTTGCTACTTAGTCGAAGGTAGATCAGATTGATTAGCGCCGTCCGAGCTTGATTGTCGATACCGAAGTCTGGTTGCAAGATGGTCCAATGAGACATAGTGTTACGCTTTGATACTTAATTTTTTTCCTTGACTGCCCTTTCGGGTTTTCAGTCCACCGGGATACCCTTTTTTGCCCAAGCCGCCTTTTCAGGTTTTTGACTTGCCGGGTGTACAGTTTGTTTTCATTTTCATCCCTTACTTTTGCCCGAACCCTTTTGGTTCGCCGGGAAGCCCTTATTTTTGCCTAGGCCAGTCAACCTATCGGGTCTTTGATTAGGCATAGTATCTTTTCACTATGTCTGTATTGACGGGATGAGGAAGGTCGTCACCATCCACGGTGGTCAGAATCATAGCTCCTCTCGAGAAAATGTTCTTAACCACAAATGGCCCTTCGTATGTGGGGGTCCATTTGCCCTTGGGATCACCTTGCGGCAGTATGATGCGTTTGATCACCAGATCCCCGACTTGATATTCTTGTCGTCTGACTTTCTTGTTAAAAGCCTTGATCATTCGCTTTTGATACGTCTGACCATGACAAATAGCAGTAAGCCTCTTTTCTTCGATTAATTTCAGCTGATCAAGCCAAGTCTGGATCCAGTCGTCTTCATTCAAACCTGCATCCTTCATAATTCGGAGAGAGGGTATCTGGACTTCGATGGGTAGGACGACCTCCATGCCATATACCAGAGAGTAGGGTGTTGCCCATGTCAACGTCCGAGCTGAGGTACGGTACCCATGAAGAGAGAATGGTAACATCTTGTGCCAGTCTTTGTACGTCTCCGTTATCTTCTGCACAATCTTCTTGATGTTCTGGTTAGCTGCCTCAACAGCCCTATTCATCTTCAGCCGGTAGCGACAAGAGTTATGATGTTGTATTTTGAACTGTTTGCAGAGCTCGGTGATCATCGTATTATTGAGATTTGTACCATTGTCAATGATGATTCTCTCTGGTACACCATATCGACAAATCAAGTTGTGTCGGATAAACCGCGCCACGATGTTCTTGGTTACTGTAGAGAAGGAGGCTGCCTCAACCCACTTTGTAAAGTAATCAATAGCCACCAGAACGAAATGATGCCCGTTAGACGCAGTAGGTCTGATCTTGCCAATCATGTCGATGCCCCACATTGCAAAGGGCCAAGGAGTTGTCAAAACATTCAGAGGAACTGGAGGTACATACACCTTATCAGCATAGACTTGGAACTTATGACAGGTCCGAGAGTGCTGATAACAATCGGCTTCCATAGTGGACCAATAATATCCTGCCCGTAGGATTTTCTTTGCCATGGTATGCCCACTGGAATGAGTTCTGAAGGTACCTTCATGTAACTCTGCCATGATCCTTTCCTCCTCGCTTTTGTCCACACATCGCAGTAAGGTTGAATCATGGTTACGCTTGTAAAGGATACCATTGTGTACGAAGAACTTTGCGGCGAACCTTCTCAAGAATTTCTTATCATTAACAGATGCACCCTCGGGGTACTCTTGAGCCTCAAGATACCTCTTCACCTCGTGAAACCAGGGTTTATCCGCTACCTCTTCAGTCTCAATGTCACGGTAATGTGCGGGTTTGTCCAACCTCTCGATGGTAATCTGGGGAGCCTCATTGTCCCACCTGACTTTGAACATAGAAGACATGGTAGCTAGCGCGTCCGCTAACTGGTTCTTTTCTCTGGGGAAGTGTTCAAAGGTTATCTCCTCAAAGTGTGGGAGCAACGTCAATACATACTCTTTGTAAGGAATAAGATTTGGGTGCTTCGTATCCCACTCGCCTTTGATTTGACTGATCACTAGAGCAGAATCTCCGAATACACTTAAGAACTTAATCATCAGGTTAATAGCAGCTCGAAGACCCAGGATACATGCTTCATACTCCGCCATATTGTTGGTGCAGTTAAAACATAATCGGGCGGTGAATGGAGTATGACAACCCTCAGGAGATATGATCACAGTGCCAATGCTGTTACCCAACGCGTTTGATGCTCCATCAAAATACATAGACCATCGGGATCCTTCCTCAGGTCCTTCATTCGGTCAAGGTTCTTCATAGTCGGTCACCAACATGATGTTCTCATCCGGGAACTAGAAATTCATGGACTGGTAGTCATCCATGGCCTGATGCGCCAAATGATCCGCCAATACACTCCCCTTGATTGATTTTTGGGTTGTGTATTAGATGTCATACTCAGTTAATATCACCTACCATCTTGCTATTCTTCCGGACAAGGCGGGCTTTTCGAAGATATACTTGATTGGATCCATATTTGAGATCAATAAGGTGGTGTGAGTCAGCATATACTGTCTCAGCCGGCATGTAGCCCATGCCAAAGCGCAGCAAGTTTTCTCGAGCAATGAGTATCAGGTCTCACAGTCGGTAAAATTTTTGCTAAGGTAGTAAATAGCATGCTCTTTTCGGCCAGACTCGTCACGCTGCCCCAGCATGCACCCCATTGAATTATCCAGTACTGTCAAGTATAAGATCAAAGGTCTTCCTTCAACTGGAGGCATCAGAATTGGTGGTTCTTGAAGATATTCTTTGATTCTTTTGAAAGCGGTCTGGCACTCGTCATTCCACTTTACCACTTGATCTTTCTCCAACAGCTTAAAGATTGGCTCACAAGTAGCGGTTAGGTATGAAATGAACCTGGAAATGTAATTCAGATGTCCCAAAAAGCCTCTAACTTCCTTTTCTGTGCGGGGAGCTGGCATCTCCTGTATGGCTTTTACCTTGGCAGGGTCCACCTGAATACCCTTATCACTGACGACGAAACCCAGCAGCTTACCAGACCTTACCCCGAAGGTGCACTTGTTCGGGTTCAACCTCAGCTTGTACGTCTTCAACCTGTCGAACAGTTTCTGGAGATGATCAAGGTGCTCTTCCTCAGTCTGGGACCTTGCAATCATATCATCCACATAAACCTTAATCTCATGGTGAATCATGTCGTGGAACAAAGAGACCATGGCGCGCTGATAAGTTGCCCCAGCATTCTTCAACCCAAAAGGCATTACCTTGTAACAAAAGGTGCCCCACTGTGTAACGAAGGTTGTCTTCTCCTTGTCTTCGGGAGCCATCTTGATCTGATTGTAACCAGAAAAACCATCCATGAAGGAGAATATCTTATGCTGCATGGTGTTGTCGACCAAAACATCAATGTGAGGTAGTGGGAAGTCATCCTTGGGGCTTGCCCAGTTCATATCTTTATAGTCCACACACATCCGTACCTTACCATCTTTCTTAGGTACCGGAAAAACGTTGGAAACCCATTGTGGATAAGAAGTGACAGCTAAAAATCCCGCGTTAAACTGTTTCATGACCTCAGCTTTGATTTTCTCAGACATCTCGGGGCGCTTACGGCGAACCTTCTGCTTCACCGGAGGACAGTCTTCTTTAGTTGGCAGGCGGTGTAGCACAATATCAGTGTTCAAACCTGGCATATCTTCATAGGACCAAGCGAAGATATCAACATAGTCGCGTAGCATCTGTATCAACCGTTGCTTGACACTAGGCTCCAGATTCGCACCTATCTTAATCTCTTTCATGTCTTCCTCTGTACCCAAATTCACTGATTTAACTGGCTCTTCGTGAGGCTGTATGGCCCTTTCTTCCTGCAGTAACAGTATAGCAAGTTCTCCAGGAACCTCACAATCATCCTCACCTTTATCCTCAGCTTGGTTGATTGGATTTTAGAAGTCATAACTGGCAGTAGCAGAGTTGTTATCAATGGGATCCAGAGTGGATATGGATCTGCAGTATGATACGTGAGTGTGTGTAAGAGAATAGCGATTTTAACGGAGTGAGAGACAGAAAAGAAAAAACAAAGAGCGCAAAATTTGCAATGCAAGAAACATTCAATGCTTTATTAATGATATATGAAAATGACAAATAATAAGCCCTTACAAGCAAAGCCAAGGTGCCTCAGGCAAGGCACCGGGCCGTAAAAGTTTCAAACCGTTTATTACAACTCTTAAAAACAAAAGTCAATTATTGTGGAATAAAAGAAACAGGTATGAAGTCCTTCGTCGTCCAGTTGTTCAATCCACCATTGGTTGTAGGGTAAATCCAGCTGTCAATATCTGAATCTTCTTCATCATCTTCAATTTCATTAACTCCCTGATTGCTGATATGCAGAGGAGGTCTTCCAATCCGTGCATGCCTAACAGCCCTTTGAGCCCCTATAGTAAAGCCCAAACCAAATTTGTCAGTTTTGTGCGTGAAATCAGGGAGCCGACCCCAATTGGTACACCCACCTTCTTCGATTACAGCCCTGGCATCCTTGAGGGAAGCCAACCATCTTCATTGGAGGTTTGTCAGTAGCAACTTCAGTTGATGCCAAAGTCTGGGAGACCTCTTCAAAGTTCTGACAAGGGGTTTCGATGAACTCCCCATCCATCTCTATGTAGCGAAAGGAATTGAGATGACTTACCATGTACTCCTCTTCACCCCGTACCGTGACAATCTTACCCTTTACCGGATATCTCAGCCTTTGATGTTGCGTTGAAGTCACTGCCCCTGCCTTATGAATCCAAGGACGACCCAACAAGTAAGAGTATCATGGTCTGATATCCATCACGTAGAAAGTGGAACCAATGATCTGAGAGCCAACTTTAACAGGGATGTCCACTTCCCCGTGCACCATCCTTTTTGACCCGTCGAAAGCCATGACCACAATATTGCTCAGCCTCATAATCAAATCTTCACAGTCCATACGGTCTAATGCTTTCTTTGGCAGCACATTCAATGAAGACCTGGTATCCATCAGTACATGGGTCATAGTAGTGCCCCTGCACTCGATCGAGATGTACAGAGCATCATTGTGATTTCTTCCTTTAGCAGTCAGATCTACATCTGAGAAACCCAACCCATTGTCGACAGTCAAACTAGCTACGCAATCTTTGAATTGATCGGCTGAAGTTTCCTGCGGCACATGCGCAGTCTTGAGGAATGCAATTAGAGCCTTTGCATGGGCTTCAGAACACAACAACAAGGACAACATGGAGATTTTTTACGGGGTCTGCCCCAGCTGCTCGACTACGTTGTAGTTGCTCTTCTTGATAATCTTCAGAATTTCTTCTATCTCTTGTTTCAAGGCTTCCAACATAATTTTTCTAGGCGCCTCCGTCCGGGCAGGCTCACCTGTGACTTCTTTGCCCCGAGTGCCAGATGGCTCGGCGATAGGGGTGATAACTGGAATAGGAATAGGAACTGGAACAATAGTTGATGTAATAGCAGATGGAATGATAATAGGCTTGTGAACAGTCAGAGGGGAAATCTCGGGAGAGAAGAGTCTTCCACTTCTGGTGACTTTACTAGCCCCGACAATATTGCTGATGTAAACATCAACTTCCTCACTTTTAAAGTCTTTTTTGACTCCATGGTAATACACATCAGCACCATAGTGCCAAGGGACAGCCTTGTCTGAAGTGTATGGGATAGGACCGGGAACAGTAATTATTAACGGAGCAATTCTTGGGACGGATGTAATCCTAACAGGCTTTCTCGAGGAAACCTTGGAAGGATTGGCGGAAATGGTTATGATGGCAACATCTTGAATTAGAACCAACGGAATTAAGGGCTTTTCAAACAGGATCTCTTTATTATCCATCAGGCGCTGAACACCCGATTTCAATAAGTGGCAACCAGCAGGCAGAATTGAACACATGTGGCAACCTTCACCACAGCCCGGAAATAAACCGGCTAACAACAAATTTTTCTTAACTGTCATCAGAGGAGTAGAAATTTCTTCCACGGAGGTCACACTTAAATCATCATCCACAGCATTTACTCCATGACCATGTTTGGGCATGGGAGCAGTTATGACGTTGGGCTTCTCCAGAGCGTCAAACTCAATCTCTTTGGCTTCGATCAAGTCTTGCACTTTGTTTTTCAAATCCTAATAGTTGTTTGTATCGTGACCTGGACCTTCGGACTGATAGGCGCAACGGTCATTTGGGTTATAGTGAGGAGAAGTGGTGTTGGGGTTCTTCGGGGCCTCCATCAGAGTTACCAGATTGGTCTTCAATAATTGTGGTAGAATTTGAGACAAGGACATATTGAGCCGAGTGTACTGCCTCTGTGGTCTTTCCACCCTTTGTTGATTGTTGCGTTGTGAAGCAACTGTGGGTTTTGATATCACTACCGCATTTACTACTTGACGGTGTTCCGGTCTACTTTGGCCCCTCGAGCCGTAGACTGCACTAGCTTCTTTCTTACCAGTGAAAGGATTCTTCACTGCACTTGATGAAGTATCCCTCTGTATTTTACCACTTTGGATACCGACTTCTACTCTCTCTCCAGTCAAAATCAACTCAGTAAACCTAGATGACGAACTGTCGATCAGATGATTGAAAAATGGACCAGATAGCGTCCCCAAGAACATATCAACTAACTCTCGATCAGATAAAGGGGGTTGGACTCTTCCAGCCAAGTCTATCCACTTTTGAGCATAGTCCTTAAAACCTTCACTTGCACCCATAGACATACCCTGGAGCTGAGTACGAGTGGGAGCAAGGTCGGCGTTATACTGATATTGCCTGTAAAAAGCAACAGCAAGGTCTTCCCAGTTTCGGACATTGGCTCCTTCCAACTGATAAAACCATTCAAGTTGAGTCCCTGACAGACAATCTTGAAAGAAATGCACCCACAAATTTCTATCAGCAGTGTGGGATTGGATTTTCCTGACATACGAGCGGAGATGGAGTTTTGGACAGGACACTCCATCATACTTAGCAAAAATTGGAGCTTTGAACTTATGAGGGATCACCACTCCCGACACCAGTCCCAGTTCTCCGAAATCCAAACCAGGGATCTTCTGAATCTCCATAGCACTCATTCGGTCTTCTAGTTGCTTGTACCTATCCTCGGCAGGAGGATAGTGCTCATCATCATAATCTATATCATTATCAGAAACTGCAGGACTCGGGCCCTTTTCTTCTTCTTGGTTCTCCCCATCCTTGGACGAAGAGATCAGATCAACTTGCTGTTGTAACCTATTCCCAAACCTTTTGCCCATACTCAGAAGAACCACCTTCTTCTTCTTTTTCTTCTTCTCCTTCAGAATGAGAGTCTTCAAATCCTCTTGCCCTTTAGCCAAGCTCAAGAACATCTCTTGGAATTGGGCGTTCTGTGCCTGAAGATCTTTGATGGCTTGATCAGAAGACATTTATGCTGAAATAAACAACGAAGGAGATGAGAAACCTGTAATGGTACTTGTACTGATGTGCATGATAATGGGATGCGTATGTAATGATTTCAAAGACTTTAGGAGATTTAAATTTGCAAACCAAAAATAAACAAACTTTATTAGATTAACTTGTAAAAGGTTCAAAAATGCCTTTGAGGCGTTACAAAGAAGTAAATGAAAAACAAATCTAAAACTAGAAAAGCAAAAATCAAAAATCCCATGGACGCTTCCCCTTTGTGCTGACGTAGTCATTGATTATTCTTTCTTCCTCGAGCTGCCTGGTGAGCTTCAAAATCTTCCTTTCTTGCTCATGATACTTCTCCCGTTAAGTATCTCTTTCCTCTTTCAGCTGAATCCAAGACCTCTACAATGCCCCAGGATCAGTGGGCATATAAGGATAAAGAACCGTGTAAGGAACGCCTTCTTCATTAGTGGGCTCCACAATCACTAGCAATACGGCTTCATAAGGCATCCCAAGCTTCTGGGCACGAGCTCAGACCCATTGTAAGTAAGGCTGCATAGGAAGGGAAGTCCTTGGTCCCAACTCTTGGGGTTCAGATCTGTTCACCATACCCCAAGCTCGTATAAACCTCCGGCGATGCTCCTTAATGTCTTCCTTGTAGTCAAAGGAAATATCCTCAAGAAGTAGCTCATGGGGACCATCTCTCCGAGCACGACCAAATTGTCACAAAGCTAAAAAAGGATTGTAGGTTATACCCCCTCTGATTCCAAGCAAAGGGACATTAGGGTATCCCCCACAACGATCAATGACATCAGTGACTTCCATAGCCCGAGAAATCCAAAGAATATTTGTATGGGCAAGTGACATTATTCTGTAGGACCAACCCAAACCTTCTTCGTTCTTCAGCACAGACTTAGGGAGGTGCGAAATAAACCACCTCAACAGCAACGGCATGCAACACATAAGAGTCCCTCTTCTCCTCACAGTACGAGTGTAGAGGGCATGCAAGATATCACCCAGTAGAGTAGGCACAGGATTGCGAGAAAGGAAAATCTTGACAGCATGCACATCCACAAAAGAATCCGGATTTGGGAAGAGAACTAAACCATAGATAAGGAGAGCCAAGATATCTTCGAAAGCCTGAAAATCCAAATTATCCCAGAATAGTTGAGCCTGATCTATCAGAAATTTGGCTAAGAATCCTTCAACCCTGCTTCGTGTTTCCCAATTGGATACTACATTAGCCCGTTTCAGATGCAAAGTTGAGCCAAGGTCTTCTGGTCTAGGAACCTCTTCCATACCTGTGAAGGGTACCTGCTCAAGGATGGATATGCCCAATAAATGAGAGAAGTCTTCTAAAGTGGGAACCAACTGATAATCTGGGAAGGTAAAGCAATGATGCACAGGATCGAAGAACTGGAAAAGCACACTTATCATCTGCTCATCAAACTTTGAGGTGACAAGGCTAAGAAGTTGACCATGTCTCTTAATGAACATAGAAGTTTCAGAAACTCTTAAGGCTAGCTCTTTAAGTTGAGTAGGTATTTGCACAAAGTTAACTTGGATGGTATTTCTGCGCACGGAAGCCATAATCTGCAAAATGGAACAGAGATAAATCCCCTCGGTCTTTGAAATGGTTAGTGTAATGAAATATGAATGCCATGTTATAATGCATGATGTCATGGTAGAAGAAACAACAAGTATAATAGATAACATGCATGTCAAAGTCAAGCAAGTCACACAAAAGCCCTTAAGTTTAAGGCTTGCATGGAGTCAAAGGTATTACCCTCTTGAAGTTCAGTTGGTTTCAACCTATCTTAGAAAAAGTAATCGGGTTCTAGAGGTTCTCAATATCACTGACCATCCTCCATCGGTCATGGTTTCAGCTCACGCAATCTTTTCTTGCGGCTGGAACTATCTCGAGAGTATGGTCTCAATGAGTGTAGCATCGAGTATCAACCCGTTCTCAACTTTATACCGAGGCCGGCTATCTCACTACTTTCTAATGGCCAAGTTGGTCGATTAAGGGTTCTAAGGTCAGTTCATGCTTAACGACACACATAGCAGTCCCGTATTCTCCTCGTTTCTCCACAAGGGATACCGATACCAACCAATGTTCCACATCAATGTAGCTACTGCTTCAACCGTATCGGTCTACCCCGTACAGTTCCCTCACAGTTTATTGCTACTTACCTAAAAGGTGTCCCCAGATCCGGGTTAGGATCTATAGTAACTCCCAAACAAAACCCTTAAAAGTAAAGCAACCAAAACAATCAAGAGAAGCAATTTATGATGAACTAAATCCTAAGGTATACCCCACTTATTAGATCCCCAGCAGAGTCGCCAGTTCTGTGATACGGTGGCAGAACCGACTGTTTTTGGAAAATGCTGGTTTGTGTTTTGTGTTTGTGTTTGCAAAATGTCGCGGTAAGCAAGAGTCGCCACCGACTTTTATTTTATCCAATTGGAAAGGAAAAAAAGCACAGAAAAATTCCTTTTTCGAGATTTTGAGTACGGGGGTAGATTATAGAAAGGGAAGGTGTTAGCACCCTTTCTATCCATGGTTTTCCATGGGCTCTTAGGTACTAGCTCATCTTTTAAAAATTGCTTGTGTGTGTTTGTTTTGAAAAGTTTTGTTTTACTTCATTTTAATCCTTGTATCAGTCCTCAAGAGTGTTACGAAGTTGTTTTTGAAAACTTTGTTTGAAAAGTGTAAGTGTGAAAAGTTTAATTTTGATAAAGTACCTACTAGCATCTACCTACTCGAAAAAAGTTTATTTTTATTCTTGTTTCCTTTAGACAGCGTTATCCTACTATTGAGAAATATGTAGCACCATCGTTGGAGTTGTAAGGGTCAATTCGAAAGGGACGTACGATCACTAAAGCAATGTTAGGACGTCTTAGTAATAACCCTAGTGTCTTAAGATCATATTCAAGGCAACATTTCCGAGGAAACATTTCCGAACGGGACTATTGATCTTTGTTAGACAGGAAGGCGACCACTAAAAACACCCTATACTTAATGACCGTTTATCGAAGGCAACCAAAGTGAGAGTATACCCTAAGAGTGTGCATGTGCGAGTGATTTGATTTTAGTTATTATCTTCGCAAATTATGGTTTTCTAGCCATTTTAAAATTAGCATGCAATCTTGTCATATAATCCTATTAACATACATCTAAACAGTTAATATTTGCGAGAATTAAAACGCGAGAAGTAAAAACTACGCTATTACAAGGCTTCGGGGGAGGGATTAATTTACATAGCCAAAAACCCGTAAAACGATAAATAAAAGAAAATCCTAATTAAACTATTACATACTGTAGGCAGTTACATTAATATTTGCAAAAATAATAAGCGCGCACGATGAATCGAAACAAGAGAATTAGGGTTTTGACCCCGACTAAGCCTAATTAAAAGAAAAATCATTTTTGTGGTTTTGTGTTATTTGAGAAAAATAAAGTTTAATTGAATAAATGAAAAAAAAACTAATGACTAATTAATTTTATTTAAGAAAAATAATTAAATTAACTTATTTTTTGTATTTTTTATTTTGAGAAAGAAATAAAAATTAAATCACATGCTAACCCTAGTTTTTTTCTAATTGATTTTAAATATATGAAAAAGTTAGAATTAATCCTAAATTAAATTAAACTAACATTAAATTAAATTTAGTAAAATAAAATAAAACCTAATTCTAAATTTGTGAAAATTGATTTTATGATTTTTTTGGGAAGAAAAAGAATTAATTTGTGTTAGAAAATAATTAAACTAATTAAATTAAATAAAAGAAAATGGAAAAAGAATAGGAATGGGCCTGAGGTAAATAGCAAAAGGAGGGGGTATGAATTGCAATTTTGGGCCCAATAGCGCCTGGCCCTGTTTGACTTTCCAGATCCTGTGTGGGCGCTTAACTCATGCCTATGGTGGACTTTCATTGGGAAGCCTTGGATCTGGCATGTTGAAGATCTGTTGGCTGGGTGCTGATGATGTATGGTGGGCTTGTTGGACCCTCTTGTACCTGATTATACAAAGAAAAAATATAGAAAGCGAGGTTGGGGACTTGGGGATCGAACCCAGGCCCTTGAATATTCGTCCACTATGCGCTTTCCAGCTGAGCTAGTTTGGTCATTTATATAAATAACAACAAATAAATATTATATGATAAAACAAAATATTAAATTCTGAAGCACGCAAAATTTGAATGGGCCAGTAAGGGAATGCCACGTTAATTTTTTCGTCCTCCCACCATTGCTAAAAGTTTCTGGACTTTTACCTACAGTCATCTGGGCGTAGGTACAACCCTGTGCATCTCCAAAATCTTATGCAAGCATGATAAATCACAACCAATGGTACCAATCAACTCGTTGCAACCTCACGAGCATCATGGTACCATTATTAATGGACAATTGTTCTTGTATGCAAAATCCCTAAAAACAACGCATAAACCCTAGCCATGGTACTTTCATATCCAGTTAGCAAAACGCAATTAAGTGTAACCATTAGCTTGCAAATAACTCAAGGATTAAGAATATGTCAATTATTCATGCTAAAGATGCCAGAATTGATGGATTCGAAATCAAGAAAAGTAAGAAATTGTATGGTACTTACAGCGCAATTCTGGATGTTAAGAAGCTTGCCAGTGGTTGAAACGGGTTCCTAGGATGTCCAACAAACGTTTGGGATGGCTAGAATGCTTTTAATTGGCCTGGAATGTGGAAATCAGTTTGCCACTTTTCTTGATTTTTTTGAAACTTGCTTTCTGTTTTACACGCCTCTAGCCTCCTTGTTTCTGATCTGCAAATGTTCCTTATGTACCCTAGAACGAATTAAGGTTGCAAACTTGTTTCAAATCTTCTCCAATTATGATCATTGATTCATGATTTGATTCTTTGTCCAAATCTTTCCAAATCAAGCAAAATGCAATCTTTTGTGCCCATAAGAGTCTTGCACGATTTGATTCCATCTCCAGCTGTATAATAGACCTAAACATGCATAAAATCTCAAGCTTTGATTTGTTTTTAATATTTTCATGATTTTATTTTGATTTTATTTGATTTAATTGAAATAAAATCAAAATAAATGACAAAAATAAAAGAATGACAAATGGAAGGGATCATGGGTCGTGGGTCACATTACAAACCCAGTGCAAGCATAAAAAGTTGGGCCCATTTAGCAAAAAATGCAATTTTGGCCATATTTGACTTTTGGCAATTTTGTAAAAAAGGTCAACTTTGCCAATGCATAACTCCTTCAATTTTGACCCTAGAGAGGTGTTCTTGGACTTTTAAGGAAGCTTAAGATGTCCTATAAATAACCCTTTTGGCCTCATCTCAATTGAATCTTCCATGTTCATGTATGAAGCTTTGACATAAAAGGTGTTTTTGTTGACTTTTCAAAATGACCTATAATGTCCAAATTCATATCTTCTTGTGAGTGCATATTTTTAACTTGGTAGATGAGGATGAATTATAGGGAATTGCATCCTATTCAAAATGAGCTTTGGATGGATCATTTTTTATAAAGTATGATAAAGTTATGCTTGGTCAAAGTTGAGTTGACTTTTCCTATAAAACCCTAATTTAGAAACTTTTGGGTTTTAATGAATTGTAAGCAATCCTTGAGGAATCATGATCAACCCTTGATCAAATGATGAATAATACTTAAAAATGAGAATGTTGACCAAAAATCTTGAAGTTTGACTGTATGTGGGCCACAGTTGTCTTTTGCCCTAGCACAGTCGATTTTTAGGCCTTTGAGCAATTGACTGAGCAAACTTCCTCTGCAAGGCTTGAAACTTGACATGGATGATCTTGAGAACATATTAGGACAATGGTGAGCCTTTGGGATCCTTTGGACTCAAGCATCTTGATGCAAAATGAAACCCTAATTTGGGGAAGACTATCTTAGGAGAGAGTTTGTCTAGTCAACCCTTGGACTTCCTTGAGCAATTTGAGGACCTCACTTGACATGTATTGAGAAATATGGGAGGGTAAATTTTGGGGTACAACACTATCAATTGATTATTATCTTGCCGTACACGCCTAATTACTAATAACATATAATACAATAGAAATATAAATGTGCAGAAAATAAAGATCATACGCTATTACATGGCTTAGGGGCAGCTACATAATAAAGATGTGGAAAATAAAACCCTAAAACTATTACATCCTGGGAGCAGATACATAATAGAGATGTAGAAAATAAAACCCTAAAACTATTACATCCTGAGAGTAGATACATAATAGAGAAAAAGTGCGAGAAAAATAAACCTAAATTATTACAATCAAATAATGTGACCTATACACTTTTATCTAAAAATTAAAATAGCAAAAAAGAAAATAAAATATGAGAAAAAGTTTTGGTATTATAGAAAATAATTTTTAATGATAAAAATAATTAATAAACCTAAAATTTCTAATTGATTTTAATATTTTTTTTAAAAATTAGGTTTAATTAATTAATAAAAATAAAATTCAAAATTTTAATTGTTAAGAAAACTAAACCTAATTTAATTAGTATTAGAAAATTATTAGGTCTAATTAAGATTAATTTAATTAAAATTAGAGTTTTAATTAAAAGAAAATAAGTGAAAAAAGAAGAAATATAGGGTTAGTGAAAAAGGTAGAGAAATAATGCATGGGATGGGTGTTGAACCCACGCCCTTGGATTCCCCAACGTACCCTTCTACCACTGTGTCAAGCTGCTTGTTGTGTTAGAAATACAAGTGCGCCGCATAATATATGAAACCTGCATGAATTGGAAAAATATGAAGAAAAAAATTGCAAAAGGCAGGGATCGAACCCACGCCCTTGTATAGTAATTTCTTAACGCGCACGCTCCTGCAACTGGGGTGGGTGTATATCCGTTAATAAAACCAAACAAAATAAATATAAGATAAACCTGATTAGAGGGACCGGAGAAGCACTGGAGCCCTAGCTCCGGTCGTCTTCTCCGGTGAGACATTTTTTAAAACTTGTGAAATAAAACATATTAGTGACCAAATAGGATCCTAATACCCTAAATCGAGGGCTGCGAATTCAATGGTTCCCTTAGTTTTGACTAATTCTCCATGCATAATGAAATACGAAGAAAATATTATCAATCAGTTCAAGAATGGCAACGCATGATTCTGGCATCATGGGGTTCATGCGATGATTCAGACCTGCATATTTACATCTCAGAAACACAATGAAGGCATTAGTATGGATCAAAGCATGGTAAAAATAAAAAATTGAAATTGGAAAAAGTATGGAAATTGATGATGCATGGGATACATGTTTTAGGCTTCTTTGATCATCAAGGATGATCCCAACTTTCTATGTAATATCTCAAGGACTGATTTGAGTGGTTGGTTTGCTTTGGAAATGAGTGAAACTAGGATTGCAAGTTTGCCGTAACTTTGACAAAATTTGAGGTTTTTAGGATGTATTTTTCTTGCAAGGTTTCCTGTGTTTAATGTATGAATATGCTTGCTATATATAGATGAAGAGTTTAGGTTAAGGCATGGGCTTGGACTTTGTATTAAACCTTGGGTTTTTTTTTTCGAAAAATAGAACTAGGTTAACAATTGATTGTGTCTTTTACCTTTTGTAATTTAATCCTGCATAATTTATTATTTTGGTAAAAGCTTTTGTTAGTAGATGATGTCTTAAAATCTGTCTTGATATTGTTTTTTGGTGTTGGGACATCAGTCTTTGAAATCTAATTTAAAGTGCCGGAATTTCAATTAGAAAGTTCTAGATTTTGTGTGTGAATCATTAATATGGATTATTTCGTGTTGGTTTTATTCATATTTTGTAGCATATAAGCATATGATGAAAGTTGATAGATTGGTTTATATTAGAAAGCCCTAGATTTTATTTGTGAATCATTAATGTGGATTGTTTCGTGTTGGTCTTATTCTAATTTTAGAGCATATAATCATAGGGTGAAAGCTGATAGATTGGTGTATATTAGAAAGCCCTAGATTTTGTTTGTGAATCATTAATGTAGATTGTTTCATTTTTTCCAGATTAATATTGAGTGTATATGAGTGTGTACATGATACTAAGATTTAAGATGATATATTAAACTGAATAAAACTTTCATTAAATAAACCTTACAAAAAGTTTCATTAAATAAGCCCTAAAGCTAAGCTAATAATCATATCAAAATCCTATGGGTGAGAGAAAGTTTGACCATGTATAATCTGCTTCATCCTCATCATCAGAATCGATGATGACTGGCCTTTTCACCTTTCTTCTTCTTCTTGATCTCCTCTTCCTAGGAATTCTCTTGAGTCTTAACAGTTCGGTTTCACAAGAGCATTTTCTTTCTATTTCTCTGATTTCTTTGGATGGATTGTGAGGAGGGTTTTGCACAAGGGAAACTTCAGTTTTCTCAGCATTGTTGAAAGCTTCAGCAGAAGTACCCATTTTGATTCTTCCTTTCTCTGATTTCTTTGGAGGAATTCCTCTTTTATATTATTTCTTCTGATTTTTCCTCTTCTCTGATCCTTGAAAGTCTTAAAGCCAAAAGATTTCACGCATATCAAGTTTTCTCATTATTGGTTCTTTAATTCTATATGTTTTCTTCTCTTGGAATTTGGAAAGATCTTCTGGTTTCCTACCTTGAGTTGTTGAATGATTACATCTCTTTTTCTTTTCAAATTTATTTTTCACTTCTTGGATATCCTTTCTTATACAGAGTTTGATGTAGTAATATGTACATAATGGTTGCCTACCTCAAGTTGTTGGTTGTATCTCTTTGTCTTTTAAAATTTATTTTTCACTACTTTGAACGCATAGTTTTATCAGATAATGTGTACATAATGGAATTATGTTTGTAATACAAGTTTTGATATTCAATTAACGAATAGGTATATTGTTGATTTTGGTATGATACGATTGAGAATTATTCTTAAATAATATAACAATGGTTGTTAGTTTAACCGTTATTAGAAGTAGAATAATAAATGAGAGTGCAGGAGTCAAATCCATAACCTTTAAGTTATTTCACAGCGGTTGTTTCCGGATATCGTAATAATAAACAGCACATTATCCAGTTTATAACAATGATCAACCTCTTGTTATGGTAACTAGCATACATATAATCACACGCTACCTGACAATGTACGTGCTACCATCATTATATGTGTTTCGTAATCGTCATTGTTTATGTATTTCGTAGTAGTGTCCCTTTGAAGACTTTCTGCTTTGAATTGTCCTTTCTGAGCTTGAGACATTAGTGACATGGCTCCTCGCATTCAAAGCACGTGATATATTTTCTTGCATCTGACTTCCTTTGTCCATAAGTTGATTCGAAGCGACCACCTATCATTTTGAATCCTCTGCCTTTGCCTTATCTTTTCTTCCAGAGTTTATTTACTCTTCTGGAGAGCAGAGACAACTCATCTTCTTCTGAATCTTCTTTAAATTCTCCTTCTTCTTCATCTTGAAGGACTCTAGTCTCTTCAGACTTTCCCATAGATTTCAGAGCCATTGATTTTCCTCTTCTTTGAGGCTCGTCTTCTTCAAGCTCTACCTTCTAACTTCTCAAATATCTAACTAGTTCCTCAAGAGAAATGTTGTTCAGATCCTTGTCCAGTTTCAGTGTATTTACCATAGGCCTCTATTTCTTGGGTAGGCTTCTGATAATTTTCTTGATGTGGTCTGCAGTAGAATACCCTTTGTTCAGAATATCCAGTCCTACAACAAGAGTTTGAAACCTTAAGGCAAGCGCCTTGGTTTCTTTCAATTGAGCATTTCCTTCATGAGTCATTTTCAAGGAATCAAATATAGACTTCATTGTGTCTCTATTTGTGATCTTCTCATACTCAGAATAAGAAATAACATTCAACGGAATGGTTCTAGCTTTGTGATGATTCTTGTAATCTTTCTTTTGTTGCTCAGTTATCACTCTTCTTTTTATCTTGTTACCACTAACATCAACAAGATGTTTGAAGCCATCAACTACCATACCCCATAGATCTACATCGTGAGCAAGATAAAAAAACATTGTATTATATCTTTCCAATAGTCAAACATTTCTCCATCAAATACTGAAGGTTTGGCATTATAGTTATATCTTTCATTCATAATGGGTATAACTAGTGGAACGATTCCCGCCATTGTGTTTCAAATAAAAGATTTGGATCTTTATCTGACAGGTGAAGTGTTTGATAAATAATCAATACCATAACTGGAGCTCTGATGCCAATTGAAGGTACATGAAACACAAGAAATGGGGGTTTGAATTAGGTTTCTAGATTTGAATCTTTTTCTACCCAACTCAATCAAAGATGAAATAAGAACAAAAATAAATGAAAACAAGTATTTTTATACTGGTTCACTGTTAACGAAGTTAATCAAGTTCACCCGCCAAGGTGGTTTTTCCTTTCTCAACAAGGACTTAATCCATTATAACCAACCTGATTACAATCCACGAAGACTATTCGTCAATGTCTTCTTGAGAAATTTTGACTATACCCTAGTCTCTCAAGGAACAATCAACTCAAAAGTTAAGATACAAAAGGTGTGTTAATAAAAATGCTTCTAAGAAAGTAGATTACATAAGTTGAAATACAAAGATGAACAAAAAAGTGTTTCTAGCAAGTATATGAACAAAATTTCCTTTCTTTACAACTCTTTATACAAAGATGAAATATTTACGTTTTAAAGTTCACGTGAAAAGTTGTTAGGGAAAACATTTTTGAGCAAAAGTTGTTCTCCATTATTCCAAGTCTTTTTTATATAGCCAAAGAAAGATCTGTTGGAGGGTAGAATGGGAATTCCAAATTCCAAATGTATTCTTCATAACAGCCAATGAGAGTGGTAGACAACATCGTACCATAATACAGTGAGAGCGCCATAAAATCATAGTAGTGAGAGGAATACTTGATCTTGTACCATGTACTATTCATTCACGTAAAATCTTTTTAATCTTATATTTTAATTTGTAGAGGCTTCAGAATATGTGTTGATGAAGCATGTTTAGAAGGATCAACACTAGAAAGAGAGTCTTCAGATCCTTGTCTTTAAAACTTGTTCAACAGAACCTTATCTTTAGAGTCTTCAGAGCTTGGTCTTCAAAACCTCAGAACTTGAAATTTTATAATTTTTAGAGCTTGAGAAGTCTTTATAAACTCTTTCATCAGAGTCACAGACAGAAGCTTTATACTAATGTTCTTCATAGTTGTTGTTTAGAAGCATTCCATAACTTGATAATTTATTTGTAACATGTAATACAGAGGGAGAACTGATTTTTGCATTTTATTGCAAATATGCGGATAGCTAGAGTCGCCACTGACTTTTCTTTTATCTAATATTTAGGAATGGTGAAAAGAATAGGAAAGACCTTGAATATTTCGAGTTTGGGGGGTAAGATATGAAAGGGGAAGGTGTTAGCACCCTTTTCATCCGTAGTTATCTACGGGCTCTTAATCGCTAGCTCACTTTTGAAAATTTCTTTTTTGTGTAAGTGTTTTGTTTAAAAATATTTTTAAAATCCAAAGCACGACTGACTTTATAATAATTCTTATATCAGTTCTCAAGAATGCATACAAAGTATTTTTTTTTGAAAATATTTGTTCGAGAGTGTAGTGTGAGAAATGTTTTGTTTGTGAGAAAAGTTGTGAGCAAGCAATTAGGAGTTTCTTACCCACTAAAGTCTTTCTTATTCTTTTCCTTCTCCTTTAAAGATAGTGTTATCCATACCATTAGTTGGTAGGTAGCCATATCTATTGGATGTGAAGGGACAATCGAGGGTCATCATATGGTCATTGAAGGTAACAAATAAAGATACTTTAGCAATCTATCGAAGGTACTAGATCGTTTTCGTAGGCAACGTCGAAGGGTCATCAAGGGACTATGATCTTTTATTCGAAGGGACTTTGCTAAAGTATCCCTATTTTCGAGGGACATGACCAATTATCCGTAAGGCAACTAAGAGAGGTTACCCTAGAAGTGCAAGCGTGAAAGTGATTCAATTCAGTTATTTTATCTTGTATTTAGAATTATGTTATCGGTTGATTATTATCTTACAATACACGCCTAGCTACTAACAGCATACAATACAACAGAAATATAAATGTGCGGCAAAAATAAAACCCTAAAACTATTACATCCTGGGAGCAGATACATAATATAGATGCGGAAAATAAAACCCTAAAACTATTACATCCTGGGAGCAGATACATAATAGAGAAAAAGTGCGAGAAAAATAAATCTAAATTATTACAATCAAATAATGCGACCTATACACTTTTATCTAAAAATTAAAATAGCAAAAAAGAAAATAAAATATTAGAAAAAGTTTTGGTATTTTAGAAAATAATTTTTAATGATAAAAATAATCAATAAACCTAAAATTTCTAATTGATTTTAATATTTAAAAAAAAATAGATTTAATTAATTAATTAAAATAAAAGTCAAAATTTTAATTGTTAAAAAAATTAAACATGATTTAATTAGTATATGAAAATTATTAGGTCTATTTAGGATTAGGTTTAATTAAAATTAGAGTTTTAATTAAAAGAATATAAGTGAAAAAAGAAGAAAAATAGGGTTAGTAAAAAAGGCAGAAAAATAATGCATGGGTGGGTGTTGAACCACGTCCTTGACTTCACCAGCGCACCCTTCTACCATTGTGCCAAGCTGCTTGTTGTGTTAGAAATACAAGCGCGCTGCATAATATATGAAACCTGCATGAATTGGAAAAATATGAAGAAAAAAAGATTGCAAAAGGCAGGGATCGAACCCACGCCCTTGTATAGTAATTCCTTAACGCGCACGCTCCTGCCACTGGGGTGGGTGTATATCTGTTGATAAATACAAACAAAATAAATATAAGATAAACCTGATCAGATGGACCGGAGAAGCGTCGGAGCCCTAGCTCCGGTCGTCTTCTCCGGTGAGACATTTTTTATAACCTGCGACACAAAGCATATTAGTGACCAAATAGGACCCTACCCCTCTAAATCAACGGCTGCAAATTCAATGGTTCCCTTAGTTTTGGCTAATTCTCCATGCATAATGAAATACGAAGAAAATATTATCAATCGGTTCAAGAATGGAAACGCATAATTCTGGCATCATGAGGTTCATGTGATGATTCAGACCTTCATATTTACATCTCAGAAACACAATGAAGGCATTAGTATGGACCAAAGAATTGTAAAAATAAATAATCGGAATTGGCAAAAGTATGGAAATTGATGATGCATGGGATGCGTGTTTTAGGCTTCTTTCATCATCAAGGATGATCCCAACTTACTTTGTAATGTCTCATGAATTGATTTGAGTGGTTGGTCTGCTTTGAAAGGGATGAAACTATGATTGCAAGTTTTCCCTAACTTTGACAAAATTTGAGGTTTTTAGGATGTATTTTTCTTGCAAGGTTTCGTGTGTTTAGTGTATGAATATGCTGGATATATATAGATGGAGAGTTTAGGTTAAGGCACGGGCTTGGACATTGTATGAAACCTTTGATTTTGTTTGAAAAATAGAAATTGGAATAAGATAAAATATTAATATTTGTTTTGCAAGTGAACTCCACATGGTTTTTATACCATCTTGGGCCTCCAATAGATTTGAAACAAAGGCCTATTCTGCTTTGCACCTCCCTTTGATATTTATTTGATTTAATTTTGAATTTAAATAAATAAAATCAAAATAAATGAAATGAAAAATTAAAAGTGTGTATGAATATATTTAGAGGTCCATTATAAGGTTAAGAACACATTTGTACTCTAAAAGATAAGCCCATTTGTCCCAAAATTTAAGTTTGCTCAAATTGGATTTCATGTACTTTCTCAAAATTGCCCAACTTGCACCAATCATAAATATCTCAAATGTTATAATATTAAGGTGATCTTGAACTTTTTATAATCCTCAAGATGTCCTCTACAATCTCTATGTTGGTCATTTTTCTATTTGAAGATTTTAACTTGATGTAAATTGCTTTGACAAAAAGTATCTTTTTGTTGACTTTTAAAATGATATGTAATGTTTTGGCTCATATCTCTCATATGAAGCATTTTTTGGCCTTGAGCTTAGATAGAAAAAGTTGTAGAGAATTGGATTTCCATCAAAATGAGTTTTGGTTGAGAATTTTTTGATGAAGCATGTGAAAGTTATGCTTGATCAAAGTTCAGTTGACTTCTCCTAAAGAAAACCCTAATTTGGCAACTTTTGACTTTTAATGAATCTTTTGAGTTTTCTTGATGAGTTATGATAAACCCTTGATCAAATAGTGAATGTAACTTCAAAATATTTATGTTTACCGAAAATCTTGAGGGTTGAGTGTATGTTGACCATAATTGACTTTTTACCCAATACAATTGATTTTCAATCATTTGAACAATTGACTGAGCAAATTTGTGATGTAAGGATTGAAACTTGACATGAAGATTATTTGAAGTATATGAGAAACCATGAAGTCCACTTGAGACATTAGAAGTCCAATTTCCTATGAGAAAACCAAAACCTTAATTGTAGGTCACTGCTTAGGAGGAGGATCATCTTATCATTCTTAAGTAGTTTTGAACACTTGATAACCTTAGGAGCATGAGAAAGTCTTTTTAAAAATGAGAGGGAAAATTTTGGGGTACAACATAACGCATACTTTGCATCTCTCTAGAGTTAAAGTGTTCTTATTCCAGAATCTGATGATGTCACACGCCATTCAATTAGAGTCAAAACCTGTTAGCAAAAGATACACACTAGACAAAATCATTAGGGTATAAAATTGTTCTCTAACAAACAATGTATTGATATCATCAAAACTAAAGGCTAGATGTTGAACCAAATCTTGTTCTTACACTATCAACATCATATTTTTGATGATGAAAAATCATGAACATGTAACATTACTTTGATTAACATAACACATAAAGACAAGCAAGTGCTAAGACTCTTCCAATCAATCAAAGATGCATAAGATAGTTGGGCCAGCTCTTCCTTTGAATAAAGGCAAAGAGTTAGGGTTTAATTATCAACGTGATATCCTCTGATGATGGTGTCTGACTTGAAGATATATCAAGCCTCATCTTCAGGAATAATCAAGTGAAGTGCTTATGTGATTGGTATATCTAGCAATAAACTTAAAGCTTCAATGTGTGAAAGCTCGTATGATCGTGTCTAAGAGATCAGTGTTTTATACAAACACGATGGCGTTTTCATAAAGTAATATGGAATAAATTACAAACTCTTTTAAATCCATTATTTTTCAAAGAAAAATACCTAAAGCTATTTTAGAGCCTAGCCATATGAAATAGGATCTGTGATATTTATTAAGGCAAAATTTTCCAACTGTCTAATCGATTAGACCAAGTTTCTAATCGATTAAATAAGGGATAAACTTGTCTATAATCGATTATGCTAGTGTCTTAATGAATGGAAATTAATCTCTATCTAAATCTTCTAAAATGGTCATATACAATTGATTATTTATGTTATCTAATTTTTCACATGGATCATTTCCTTTTTTGAATCATCATATGACCTATAAATAGAGGTCTTCCTTTTCATTTTTTCACATCCAGAAATGTGAAATATCTCTCTCTCTCTCTCTCAAATATTTTCAAATTCTCATATAAATTTCACCATAGCACTTTGAGAAAAGGCTCTTGTATTTAATTGAAGAAGTTTTTCCTGAAAGAGTAATATTGTAAATTCATTGAGAGTTCTTTTTTCTTCTTGAGTGAATACTTCTTCCTTAGGAAATATTCGTTTTGGTTTTCAGCTAAACCTGTTTAAAGCTTTGTTTGGGGGATCTGTGTTAATTCTCTATTTGGTTCATGAGTTCAACCACTTAAGATAAAGCTCTCTTATGGGTTCTTGAAGATAACAAGTGAAATATCTTCTTATCGATTATTGAGATCATCCCGGCTTAAAACTTTAGTTGGTTATATATCATCCTAGTGTAAAATCTTGGTTTAGTTGAATCTGGGTTGGCTCAAAAAATATCTCTCACAACATCTAAGTTATCTCTTATTCTACTCCAACAAATATAATTTTCATCTTCCATAATCTTAAAGAGATGTTGTATCTCAGTTTTAGGACCTCTGATCTCTTTTAATAATTTACTCTTATGTTTATATACTTGAGTGGTTTGAGTAAAATTCTCTAAATCTTGCTCTTCCAAGGAAAGAAATAAGTGTGTTGTTGGAATATTGTGCTTTGTCAAATCAACAACATTTTGTCACTCATCTAAACTTGGATAACCAACAAATGCATGATCTTCAAATCTATTAGGTAAATTATGGGTGTGAAGTCCATATTTTACATTAATCTTCCATACCGAACCATCATTAGACGGTGTTAATCTTATTTTGAATAGACAATTTCATTTTTTAAGTCACAATTTTTGTTGCATCATTTGCTTCCTTGTATTTTCCACCTCTATCATAACCAAAGTTTAATATGTTGTTTCTCCCACTCTTTTCCCTTTCAAAATCTGAACGAGTAATGACAATAGTTACTTTATGTTTTATTCCAACCTCCTTAATTCTCCTTATCGCTTCTTCTCGTGTATCAAATTTTTGCGTAGTTGAGAATACATCATTGGTATCTATCCATATCTAATTTTTATTGCATACATGTAAAGCGATCATTATATATGTGAAACATAAAAACAAAAATAGTTAAAAAATGGGGAAAAATACATACTGAATAACTTATAGGTAAGTTATCTGGTGAACAAACATGAAAATAATAGGAAAATTTATAACCAAATTATCCGATTAAATATTTATAATACTGATTAAAGATTATGAATACATCAGTATACCAGAATATTTGAACGCGAGTTATTAGGTGAAGGGAAACTACTAGAGATATCAATTTGCATCTGTTACCGGGGATTATCAGTTTGGAGCTTCGAAGTCGGGGATATTTCTCCCGTGGGGATAGGGATGGAGAGAAAACTTCCCCTGATGACACTTTGGGGTGGAGATCGGGGAAGTACCCTCCACCCCACAAATTCTCCGACCTCGACTATATTATTTAATTTTATATATAATTATAGAATTTTGCATGTTTTTTTTCTTCTAAAAAAGTACTTCATATATTAGGAAATTAAAATTCATCAGTCGATCATTTTTTATTTTGTTTCGTTGTATGATATATTGTTTCACTAACCAAGTATCCATCCCTACCAATTCTCATTGTCTACTCTGTTCCTCATATCTCATGTTCTTATCATCTTTACAATAACCATTATCTTTTGTTCATTGCATTTATGGTAACTACTCTTCAACTTCATTATACTTCAATTAGTAACCTATTTTTCATTCATTTAGTAAATTAGTGATTATGTTTTTGTAACAACAAATGCTTTTATATTTTTTTAGTTATTGATGTAAGATGTGTTTTTGTTTTTTAAAAATAAAGATGTAAAATATATGTTAAAAAAACACAAGAAAAAAACAGCAAAATATTAGTGTCCTAGTTTTGATCGAAAAGTAGAATTTTTTTTTTAATATTCGATCTCCCTGGATCTCCAATTCTCTGTGGGGATATGTGGGGATGGGGATGGGGGAAAATATTTTCACGTGACAGAGATCAATGATGAGGATAGAGAAAATATTGAAGGACGAGACGGAGAGTGGAAAAATATCATCCAAACGTTCTATGTCCCGTTTACATCCCTAAAAACTACTTATCCAATCTCAAAATTAAATAAAATTCTCTAGTACATTGATTCACAGGTAGAGAATTATCCAATCTCAAAAAAGTTAATTCTTATGGTAAAAATTAAATGATAAATTATATGATAAGTAAAAAAAGATAAAATTGAAATATTTTAAAAATTGTAGGAAAATAACTCTATTGATGTAGGATAAAATGTCCATTAATATGAGTAAACATGGTAAAAAAACACTCATATTTTATAAGTGGTCTCAGGCCCAAACAACCTAATGTTTTCTTTTTGTTGGAAAAACAACAAAATTATTAATTTGGATTTGTATATATGTTGTTAAATTATATGGGCCTTTTTTCCACAAGCCCAACTAGAACTAGTTTCGGAGCTTCCAATATCCTTATGGGCTAGATATATGTTTCATAAAAGTCTTTATACCCAAGAAATGTTTTGACAAGAAAACAATATAAATAGGAAAATACTGTTAACATATTTTTATGAATGAATAAAATTCACATAAACTTCGTCAAATTTAATGAGACCTATGTGGATGTTAAACAAGAAAAAATATGTGTTAGAGAGTGGATTGATATTATAATTTACAAAATTAAATTGAAGGTTTATTTGTGAAACAAGGTGGTTTATATGTCTTACATATAAAAACTTGAATTTAATAGAAATGCATTAAAATGTAAAGTATTTTTTACAGTGACAATGAATTATAATTATTAAGTTATATGACTTTTATTTTAGTTATATATAAAGTAATAATTATAAATGGTTGTAATAGATTGATAGTATAAAAAATTTATATTGATAATTAGGGGTGACAAAACGGGTTGTGATACGTAAGGTCAGTCTACGTATCTGTCGAAAAATGACGGGTTGGACTGAGATTTTGGATCTGCTGTCCATCAAAATCTACCTTGCTAAAAACAGCCGTCCATAAAGTCTATCCCGCCAAAATCAGCAGTCTACCAAAATTCACTGTGTTTATTGGTTCAACTTATTTCACCTTAAATCCGTTATTTTTTTATTAATTCTAGTACAATTCTCGATGATTTTATTTTATACTATATATACAATATTTTTTTAAGTAAATTTTATTAAAAAGATGTTTTATAAAAAAATATTTTAAAAAATAAGTGAAAAATTTAATTAAAATTTAAAAAAAAGTCTTTTAATATATTAAAAAACAAAAATAAAAAATAAATAAAAAATAAACGGACAAATCCGCTACCCGTCAATCAGTCACTTTGACAGGACGAGTCTGATTTTTATATCCATTTTTATTTATAGATTTGTCTATTTCACTCTTTTTTTTAGCGGTTTAAGACGAAATAAAATGAAACGGAGCAGACAATCTATTTTAACATCCGTAATAATAGTTCATAACTATTAATCTCTATAAACTTTGACAAGTTAAGTAATTTTTTTATAGAAAATGTCTAGTGGTTAAATTCATACATTTACAAAGAGGAGAGGAATTGTAGTAAACGATACATTACTGTCCCCACTGAAAATCTGGACTGTGAAACGTGTGTGAGGAACAAAGAGACAAATTATTAGGTACATATGTCACTGACAATATTATTTTTTCTTATCATCTTGCTACCAGGTGAATTATGTGTTTGGTTTTTCTTGTGCATTCCATGGTAAATATACTACTCCCTGCGCTAACTAATTTATTTGAAATAAAATAGTGTTTTAAAATAAATGATTTATTTTAATTTTTAATATATTTTTTCTAATTTTATTATTTAATTAATTAAATTTTTATCATTTTCAATAAATAATTAGAAATATTATAATAAAAATATTATTTTCTCTTATTTTTATATGTTTTATTAAATATAGATAAAATAATAGGCTGAATCACTTATTGTAAAACAAAACGGAGACGGTATCATTTCTTCACCAAAATTTGGTTAAGATGTTTTCGGAACATCATCAAATATTCCTAATAAATCGGAATGATTTTAGAGGTAGAGTTTCAAAGTTTTCTTTCTCACTATCTTCGTCCATAAATATACGATTTCGTTGAGTAAATTGCAGAAATTAAGAAAGTTTGTTAGATAATAAATTTATTGACTATTTTGTATAATTTTAAAAATTTATCTTTAGGAGAGAAGAATAATTAATATGTATGTAATTGTATTTATTATAAATTGCAGAAAAATATGTAATATAATTAGGTGTTTGAAAAAAATAATTAATGTATTTTAAAATTTGAAGAGGATTGTATAAAAAGAGACAAGAAAAAAACTCAAGAGAGTCTTATAATTAAGGACGGACTTCGTATATATTAAAAGTGGTCTTAGTTTTTCATCCAAACTAAATCAATTTTTCAAAACTCAATTTATTCATATAATGTTCTATATAATTAATATTAATTTGTGTCTCTAAATTCGAATTATAGAACTAATATAATTAACCGTAAACAAATCGTTTGATAGTTATAAATTTGTTGAGAAAAAAATAAGCGTGGATAGAGCGAGGAAACTCTACATTGATTTAAAATGTGGAGATTTAAGTATTTATAAATGGAGAATTCACACACCAATTATCTTAAGTTTTTTGGATGATCTTTATTCCACATTTCTCTTTTAGGAGTGTACTTCATTTCATTTTCAATGATCAAGAGCTAATTTTGAGTAGAAGGTCATGTAAGCTTGCAAAATATTATAGGTCATTATGAAGTTCCATACTTAGATATTTTTCTAAGTATGAATATCAGTTGGTTTTTCCCATTTTCAAAAAGGCATAATTCTCAACTCAAGTGGCCAAATTAAATATTTATTCGCACATTGTAAAGTTTGTGATCTTGTCTTTCAAATGCAAAAGGAATCAAGTTATAAAGCCTCCTATATTGCTTACCCCATGGTTTTGAAGTTGGTAATTTGAAACTGAATTTTCCACTTGGAGTCAAATTTGAATTTGATTAATGTGGCTTCTAATAACTAAATTGATGCACGATTTTCACTTAAACATGTTTAGCAAAGTTGTCTGAACCAATTAGAAGACTAAAACGCATTATTTGAGTGAGTTTTGATAAGATGCTACTCATTCTTTTGACATGGCATCAGGTTGGCACAATTTTTCTCAATATCTCATCATCTCACATGCTTAAGGACTTAATTCATTTCCCTATTAATAGAGGATGATATTCCTCTAATTTCCCAAGCTTTAGAGAGCCAAAATCACCCTGTCAGACTCCCTATCGAAGCTCATTTTTTCTCAGATCGATTTCCTACTTAGAACTCTTTTCAACCTTTTTTGCTTTGATCAATCGGCTTCTCTAATCTTCCTTGAAGTTATTCCAACCAGTTACAAGCAATCAGAAAGCCTGAATCGTCTTTACCAACAAAGTTTTCATAGCTTCAAAAGTCACCTTTTCTCAAATTTTTATTCATTGCTCTGTACTCCTCTCTTCCCCGAAGCTTATGCTTCAACTTTTGAAAATGGTGATGAATTAAGCATTCCATTAAGGTTTGAAGTTTGACGCACTTCCAATTTCTTTTAAAATTTTCACTCTAAACTTTGAATAAATTCAAACTAAATATATGGTTGAACTAACGATTAGAAAATGAGTTGATTGATACTCGTTTGAGCCTATAATATTGTCATTGAAATTTAACAATTTCTGCACATTTTTGGGAGGTCTGGAGGTTGAAGATGATGTGTTGGCATCATCCAGCCAATGAAAATGTGACACTTGCATGTCTAATATGCATTTGAATATTTGATGATTTCATGTTGAGCCATTGACTTGGTGTATGATGCGTTGCATGTTGTGGACCATGTGATCTGCTACCTCAATTAATGAGGCAGATCCATTGGTCCTCATTTTTTGTGATTTTATTATTTTTAAACAATGGATCATGTGCAATTTTTCAGGAAAAGACCACAGTGTGTTGTTATGTTGACCATTGGATCTACTTGCTTTAATTAGTCAAATCCATCCAATGCACTACATTAATTAGAATTTTTTTTTTTGTTTTTAAATTGTTTTAAACTTCAAAAAAATTAGAAAATTCATTTTAAGATTAAAAAATCTGAAAAAATTACTGAAACTCCTTTTTAATTTTCTCTTCCTGGTTTTGTTTTTCTCACAAATTTATTTTACCATTTGGTATTTTTTATAATTTTCATGACATTTAGAGTTTTTTTTTTAATGTTTAAAAATACTTTTATGACTCCAAAAATTATGAAAAGTTTTGTCAACACTGCTTGATTTGTGTTTGATCTCTAGTAATTTTTTGAGATTTTTATTTGGTGTTTTGATGTACTTTGTATATTTCATCAGTTAATTCCAATTAATTAACCATTTAAAATTTGTTTTTATTTGTTTTTAATTGTTTTAATTGCATTTTTTTGTAATTGGTTCTGACTTTATGATAGTTGGTCATATCCTGGGTCAATTTTTTCAACCTCATTGGATCTTGGGTGTTGATAGGTTAAAAAACCAAATCCATCAAAATAGATCAATGATGTTTATGCTAATTGAATCTATTTCTTGATTTGCTTTGAGTTTATAGTTCCATTTTGATATTCCCTTCCATCTCTATCTTATCTCCTTTTTCTTTCCCTTTGAATTATCATTAGTGGCCCAAAATTACGTTTGGAAGCCCAAGTATGATTGATTATTGGACTATAGTTCAAAACCTATGAAGCTTTTTGTTAGGAGATTTTGATTTTATCAATCCTCTAATGAGTCTTCATCAAATTTGACCTAAGTTCTTTATTCAATCATCATTGGAAATTTATTATGGATTTTATCTCCTTCATCTCTTTCTTCTTATTTTTCTTTGAATGATTATTCGTGGCTCAAACTTATGTTTAAAAGTCCAAGTATGATTGATAATTGAACTATGGTTCAAATAAATTTGAAGATTATTGTTAGGAGATTTTGATTCTATCAATTCTCTAATGAGTCTTCATCAACTTTGACCTAAGTTCATTATTCAATCATCATTGGTCACCCCTTCTAACAATTAATCATTAACCACTAATTTCTAACTTCTAATTTTACTTGTATGCCTCTTTTATTATCTTATGCTTTATTTTACTTTATGCTTTATTCATTATTCATTCTCATATTTATGTTTATGCTATTTTATTTTTTCCAACTTGGACATTTACTTTTTCTATTTCTTTTTTCTTTGTCCACTTGGACTTGTTATTTTATTCTTAAAACATTAATAATCCAACTTGAACATTAAAAGACTTAATGCTCTTTCTGGACTATTAATTATTATCCTTGGCATATTATAGTTGTGGACCTCTTGGACTTAGTATTAGAAGCTTTGATACTTAGAGACCTTGAGACCTTTGGATCTTATATTATTTTGTTATTCTGTTGTGTATTGGGAAATCTTCTGTGTGCAGGTGTTGTTATGTTGACCTTAAGTGATCTATCTGATACATGGCTCAATATTGAATACATTGCTTTGGGTTTTTAAATACCTTGATTTTATTTGATACTTCCTTACTGAAGGTAGAGAAAAACACAAGAAATGGGGTGGGGGTGGGGGGGGGGGTGAATTGGGTTTTAAGAAAATATTCCCCTTTAGAAAATTATTTGATTCAACTATGAAATAATATAAAATGCAATAAATATAAAGAGACACATTCAGTTATCCAGGTTCATTGTTAACTAGGCTACTCTTGCCCACCCTCCGAAGGTGATTTTCCTTCAACAAGAACTTAATCCATTATAACCAAACCGATTACAGATGCACGAGCTATCTGTCGGTGACTAATAATCAACAAATGATCAGCAACCATTGACCCCTTAAGAAATATGACCTACTTGGTCTTTCTTAACAGGATTTCACAATGACCCGCAACCATTGTCATTTTGAGTCTTCTGACTAACACTAGTCACTCAAGGAACAACATAATGATACGTTCAGTGATCTTCACGAGATATAACGATCATTGACCCTATCAGAAATCTGATCAACTTGATCTTTCTATAAGGAATTTCTTACAATGACTCTCAGCCAGTGATCTCTTAAGAATTCTGACCTTTCTGGTCCCCTAAGAGATATAGCGATCATTGACCCCATAAGGTTTCTGACCAAACTGGTTCTTAGAATAGGATTTCATCTATGATGACATCAGTCAACGTCTTATCAAGTATTCTGATCTTCACTCGATCAC
This sequence comes from Vicia faba, assembly GCA_948472305.1. Classification (NCBI taxonomy): domain Eukaryota; kingdom Viridiplantae; phylum Streptophyta; class Magnoliopsida; order Fabales; family Fabaceae; genus Vicia; species Vicia faba. The sequence continues at coordinate 918,335,098 of OX451735.1, read as the reverse complement.
TTGAGAAACCAACCAATTCTAAACAGAATTGTTTTTCTAGAGATTACATGAGTGCTTCTTATCAAGCAGATTACTCCTAATTTAAGTACATATTGTTTGACATGATTCTGAGCAAATACTCGTGTGTACAAACAATTTACATGAAGATCTTAAGAAATAACACAATCTGAGCAACAACTCTTGTGTTTTACATATTTCTACAAAGATGAGTATAATCAAAGTTAAGTGCATCATCTTGTAGTCTTTTTGTCTTCATCTTCATTGTCAAGTAAGCTATGAGCAACAAATCCTTGCTTCTTTATAATTCTGCCAAGATGTATATGATCGGTAGGTTGAATAACATCTTGTAGAATTCTTCATCTTCATCTTCTTTCTTCATTAAGCAAGATATGAGCAACAACTCTTTGCTTTTCCATAATTATGCCAAGATGTATATGATTGGTAGTTTAAATAACAACTTGTAGAATTCTTCATCTTTATCTTATTTGGTTAGCTTCAGCATGTTCAGCGTAACAGCTCCAACAACGTCTGCATCCATGGCTTTCCAGCAACTTTTCTTCATTTCATATTTCTCCTTTTATAGCCTTCAAATAAAAGAGTCATTGTAAGGATAGAGAAGTCTTTTCTTCTTCCAACGCTTGATTCACAACAAATATATTCAAGAGAGGTTTGGAACAGTATGAAATGTCACTTTCCTATACTTGCTGCTTGCAGTAAATAGCGTATGTCAGTGGGAGAACAACTTCTTTGAATAGTACTATCAGTGTATTATTTTCTTTTTGACTAAGTTTCTTGATCTTTATCTTATAATGATGTACTTCTGATTATGAAGTATTAATCTTGGAAGAGATCAATCACTTATCTTTGTTCTTCTGATGACTTACTAATGAGTAGTTCAGAAACTACTTTATTGTTGTAGTGCAGGAACACCAGAGTGGTCAGAACCAAATCTTATATTCAGAATTATGGCCAACAGCCTATCTGAAACACAAAGCTTTTCTTCTGATCTAGAACTACTCTTGAAGGCATAATTTTTTTCTAATCTTGAGAGAAGAATATTATGTTGAGAAGATGTTTCTCTTCGGATACTTTTAATAGTGGATTCTTGTTTTAGAAATTATCTACAACAGCCTATCTGAGAAACAAGTCTTGTAATTTTACGTGAAAGCTTTTCTGATGAAGATATCAAATTATGTTGTTATGATGGACCTTAAAATAAGATATTATGACAACAACCTATCTGATTCTCAAGTATTTGAATTCATAAGATTTAATTCTTTCCTTCTTGCTGGATTGATTGTGATTGAGGAGTGATAATGATCCGAAAGATCTTTCTTTGTTGTAGAGTCGTGGTCTTTCAGATGTTTGAACATTGCCTTCAGATATACAAGCAACAACTTATCTGATGAACAACTTCTTTGAGAGAAATCTCTTTTGATATACCTTGTTTTGATCTCTTGATAATCAACTTTTCTAAGATGCATATCAAATATTTGATTTCTTAAGCAACAATTTGTACCAGCATATATAATTATGACTTTGAATTCCTTCTTTCTGATCTCTTGAGCTTTTAATTGATTCCCTTTATTATGAACATTCAACATTCCTTAGAAATGTTGATTTTTTTGTAGAAATGGTCACAATATTTCCTCTATTGAGTGCAGTGGTCTTTTTGGTGATATTTATCTTCTGACGAATATTACTTCTGTTGAGTAGATTGGCTTGAGAAGATATCCTCTTTTGATCTTGTCTTCTTATGGGATTTAAAATGTTGATTAGAGATTAGTCCACAAGATCTTTCTTTCTTTTCATCCATTCTTCTTATGGAATACTACTGATGTTAAATGAAGGTGCTTATTCCATGAACTCTCTGAGTCTTTCAGAAATATGAGCAACAACTCTTCTAATGAGCAAATCTTGACTTCTGATCTTGGAGTAGAAATTTTCTTCACATGTGTTTAGAATCTTGAATTCATATTTAGAATCCAAGCATCAGCTCTTCTAATGAATGAATCTTGATTTCTGATCTTCTGCGTTGGAAGCTTGTTTCTTGTGCAGTTTTGATTTCTGATCTTGAAGCAACAACTTGTCAGAAACTCCTTCTTTTTGAAAACTCATTGAGATTCTTTTCTTGTCGAACATTCAACATTCCATAGAACTATTGATGTTACATTAGAAACAAAACTCAATGGTTCTTCTTCTGAGTGATAAAGTGATTTTGATGATATCTTGATTAAGACTATCCAGAATTCTAATAATTTATCTGCACACTCAATGAAACCATTAGAAATAAAAAATTTCTTCATAAAATATATGCTTGTTATCATCAAAACTCAGAGATTAAGCAAAAATCCAAATTTTGTTCTTACAATCTCCCCCTTTTTGATGATGACAAAATCATGTATTTTGATGAAACAATTTTACAGGGTTAAATCATAAACAAAGTAAAGTTAGAGTTTAAATATCTCTCCCCGAATTGGAAACTCCCCCTGGGATAAACAATCTCCCCCTAAATCATAAACGTATGATCTTTCAAAGATTTGGAGCAATGTTATCCTTTCTGAATCTGATCAACATCATTAATTTAACCTTTAAGGTTATCAGATTATCCATGCTTTCTCAGAGCATTTGAAACTTGATTTATCAGAGTGAAATCAATTTCATTTTCAATGTTCTTTATAGAAGTTATGCACATTCTAAGTAATTTTATAGTTTATGTCATGTTAGAATGTCATGTAACTCACAGGGTTAGAGAATTGTTATTATTCAAAATCATCATTATTCTTTCTCCCCCTTTTTGTTATTATCAAAAGGATATAAGAAGTGCCAAAAGAAAACATCTGACTGAATTGAGATTAAACAAAGCAAGAAACTAGATTTCATATGATTATAAAAAATATAGTAATCAAAAGACAAAATGAAAAATATCAGAAAGACATAACATGATTAACACTTAATTGAACCACTGATCATCAAAGTTTTCACACACATCTTCTTTCAAAGCATCATTACGACCAACGCGAATCCTATGAATTATTCTTACAATTTCTCCCTGAACAAAAACTTATGACAAGATTCTTCCATAAGGAATAAAAGATTTATTTAAATTTCTAGAAGAAATGATAGACTCCTTTAGATGATTGAAGATGATTTGAGTAAGATTAATCAGAACATGATTTAGCAGACAGAAGATCAGAATCTTATCATCATTGGTAAAGAAATTTTTGCTAACACCAGAAGGACAAAGATTTGTCAAGATAAAGCGAAACCAATCTTTGGAAATAGGCTTAAGATTCTCAGGGTTTGTAGAATCAAACTCAGAAGATGCATTAAAGATGAAGATCATCTTTGAATCAAGGATGCTGCTAAAGAGGCGCAATTAGTGATGATACTCATTTGAGGATAATTTATTGCTTCAGCAATGCATGCAGCAGTGAAGGAAACATCCCAACCATAGATATATGAAGAGATTGAGATACCTCTAAAACAGGCATAAGTATATTTACAAAACGTTTTTTCAAGATTTGGATAGATGGGTCCTTTTAGTATGGAAAGATAGCGATTCCAATTTTGGAAGTGAATGTTAAGGTGGAAATCTTGACCAACACCAAAAAGTTTTGGTTGGTTTTCAATGATAATTTCAAAAAGATCATCATCTCCACGAAAGGTTCTTGGGTTTAAGGTGAGAGACATTTTGACAAAGGATTTTAGAGGATTATGGTGTGAGATGAATGGAAAATAAAAATAATAAGGGTATAAATAAAATAAAAATAAAATGTGAACAACATAAGAAATGATTTCCTTACGTAAGGTAATCAGGCTTGGAAGACACAATAATAAATGAACGAGGGAAGACAAACATACAACTTTAATTCATATGGTTCTTAAAGAGAGAGAAAGATAAAATGCAAAACAAAAAAAAGAGACATGAAAAAAGATGAAATGTGCTTATAAAGGCCTCTTATCAATTAAAGATGTTTCAGTATTTATCTTGATTAATAATCAAAAACACAAAAAAATGTTGGTGGCATATGAATTTTATTGAGAACAATTTCAGATCCAAATATTGTGATTGTTAAGAAAAACATTATGAGAAGGACCATTCAGATAGTTATATGTAATATTTTATATTATAATGGAAACAACACACTTTTCATAACATTTAAAACAGAGAATACAATTATTGTGCAAAAACTAAATGATTAATAACACAACATAGTTAGAAAACATAACAAGTACTCAATCAAACCCTAAGGACTTCACATCTATATTCTTCAAGAGCATCTTCAGGACCAACATGACGAACTACTTAAACAATCCCAGTCTTAGAGAAGAGAGCAGAGAGAACTCTTCCAAAAGGAATAAAGGAATGGTGATGAATTTTGGAAGCAGCAATTAAATCCTTTAGATATTTGAAGATGGTTTGAAGAAAGTTAATTTTGACATTATTCACAAGGAATTAGATTAGAACTATGTCTCCATAGGCTAAGGAATCTAGGTTTACTCCTCTAGGATGAAGGTTGGTTAAAAAAAGCTGAAACCAAACAGTGGTAATAGGAGTAAGGTTTTCAGGATTTGGTTTGTATCTCATAGAAGTGTCGTGAATGGTGCTGACTCTTTCCACGAAGGAGTAAATATTTTGAAAAACCTAAACAGTGGTTCCATCTAGAGCGCATCCAATTGCGGTTGCAATAGATGTTAGAGTGATGGTGATGGTATTACCAAAAACAGTAGAGGAAATGGATGAGTCGTCAACAGAAGCATATAACCAAAAATATTCGACCAGATACGGGTAAATAGGCCGCAACATAGAAATGTAGTGGGCCACCTTTGCACAGTGATAAACTGTATGAAACTGAGACCATCGTTGCTTAGCCGAGAAAAGAGTGAACGAAGTTCACAGATAACTTCAAGGAGTTCCTCAAAGCCATGGAATGTTTTTGAAGCCATAAGGAGTAAAAGAGATTTTGATGAAAAGAAGGATGGATGTCGGAGAAGAAACCAAAAAGGATTTTAAATAGATGGATAGAGAACGAGATTGACTGGTGAAAGGATATGAGAAGATAACAAGAGATAACAAAGCTGATAATAAAAGAAGGCTCGTGGGAAGAGTGAAATAACGAGTTTCAAGATGAGAGATAGAGAGGGAAAAGACACTTGAATATAAAGAGATAAAGTGTTCTAACATATCCGATTTCTAATAACGCATTTTTACCAAGTACATCAGTCACATTAATTACTACACACAAAAAGTACAAGTAAATTTTCATTAATTTTAAAAAAAATTTGAAGGGAAGATGGAATTTTTAGGAATCTAGAAAATCATAACACATAGGCAGAGTCATAAAAAGTTTCATACAAAAATATTATTGCATATAATCAAATATATGAAAAGATATGCGCAAAAGGGTTGAAGAGAATTATTAACATTCCAGACTGAAGGTAAATACTTTTTCTTAAAAAGACAACTTCTAACTTGTAGAAGAATCTGGTCAATTTTTTCAGAGAACAGTTAAATTGCAAACCTGGTGACTTGAGATGATTTCCTCTTCATTATGTCTTGTTTCTGATCATTAATTTAATAGATACCGAGATGAGTGCACTTCATATACTTCCTTATTATCATATGTTCAGCTGGCTGATGGAAGAAACTTCTTGGATGCATCTTGTCTTGATATTCATGAGTTACTTTCAAGACATGCCTTTTAGATAAACCTGAATGTTTGAAAGGATCCCTCTTTCTTTCATTTCAATATATAACATTCATGGTTTTTCTCTTTCTGGATCTCTCTACACTGTTATGTATTTGATTCAAAAATCAATAACAGAGTCGGGCTCTGATACCAATTGAAGATAGATAAAAACACAAGAAAGGGGGGTTTGAATTGGGTTTTAAGAAAACATTCCCCTTTATAAAGTTATTTGATTCAACTATGAAAGAATATAGAATGCAATAAATATAAAGAGACACATTCAGTTATCCAGGTTCACCATTAACTAGGCTACTCCTGCCCACCCTCCTCAGGTGATTTTGCCTTCAACAAGGACTTAATCCACTATAACCAAACTGATTACAGATACACGGGCTACCCGATGGTGACTAAAAATCAACCAATAATCAATAACCATTGACCCCTTAAGAAATTTGACCTACCCAGTCTTTCTAAACAGGAATTCATAATGACTCACAACCATTGTTATTTTGAGTCTTCTCACTAACACTAGTCACTCAAGGAACAATACAATAATACGTTCAGTGATCTTCACAAGATATAACGATCATTTACCCTATCAGAAATATGATAAACTAGATCTTTCTATGAGGGATTTCTCACAATGACCCTCATCCAGTGATCTCTTAAGAATTCTGACCTTCCTGGTCCCCTAAGAGATATAGCAACCATTGATCCCATAAGGTTTCTGACCAAACTGGTCCCTTAGAATAAAATTTCATCTACGATGACATCAGCCAACGTCTTCTCAAATCTTCCGATCTTCACTAGATCACTTGAGGAACCAACCAATTCTAAACAGAATTGTTTTTTTAGAGATTACATAAGTGCTTCTTATTAAGTAGATTACTCCTAATTTAAGTACATATTATTTGACATAATTCTGAGCAACAACTCTTGTGTACAAACAATTTACATGAAGATCTTAAGAAATAACACAATTTGAGCAACAACTCTTGTGTTTTATATATTTCTACAAAGATGAGTATAATCTAAGTTAAGTGATGCATCTTATAGTCTCCTTGTCTTCATCTTCATTGTTGAGCAAGCTATGAGCAAAACCTCTTCGCTTCTTCATAATTCTTCCAAGATGTATATGATAGGTAGGTTGAATAACATCTTGTAAAATTCTTCATCTTCATTTTCTTTCTTTATTGAGCAAGATATGAGCAACAACTCCTTGATTTTTCATAATTATGCCAAGATATATATGATTGGTAGTTTGAATAACATCTTGTAGAATTCTTCATCTTCGTCTTAGTTGGTTAGCTTCATCATTCTCAGTGTAACAGCTCCAACGGTGTCTGCATCCATGGCTTTCCAGCAAGTTTTTTTATTTCATATTTCTCCTTTTATATCCTTCAAATAAAAGAGTCCTTGTAAGGATAAACAATTCTTTTCTCCTTCCAACGGTTGATTCCTAACAGATATATTCAAGAGAGGTTTGGAACAGTATGAAACATCACTTTCCTATACCTACAGCTTGTAGTAGATAACATATGTTAGTGGGATAGAAACTTCTTTGAATAGTACTACCATTGTACTATTTTCTTCTTGACTAAGTTTCTTGATCTTTATCTTCTATTGATGTACTTTTAATTCTAAAGTATTAAGCTTGGAAGAGATCAATCACTTATCTTTGTTCTTCTGACGATTAACTGATGAGTAGTTCAGAAATCACTTTATTGTTGTAGCACAGGAACACCAGAGTGGTCAGAACTAAATCTTGTGTTCAGAATTATGGGCAACAAGATATTTGAAACACAAAGCTTTTCTTCTGATCTAGAACTACTCTTGAAGGCATACTTTTTTTCCTGATCTTGAGAGATAAAGATTGTGTTGAGAATATGTTTCTCTTCAGATACTTTCAATAGTGGATTCTTGTTTTCTGAATGATCGACATCAGCCTATCTGAGAAACAAGTCTTGTAATTTTATGTGAAAGCTTTTCCAATGAAGATATCAAAAGCTTTTCTGACAATGGACCTTGAAATCAGATATTATGACAACAACCTATTTGATTCTCAAGTCTTTGAATTCTTGAGCTTTGATTATTTTCTTCTTGCAGGATTGATTCTGATTGAGGAGTGATAATGATCCAAAAGATCTTTCTTTGTTGTAGAGTTATGGTCTTTCATATGTTTGAACATTGTCTTTAGATATACAAGCAATAACTTATCTGATGAATAACTTCTTTGAGTGAAAGCACTTCTGATCTACCTTGTTTTGATCTCTTAAAAAATCAGCTTTTCTAAGCTGCATATCTGATGTCTGATTTATGAAGAAATAGCTTATATTAGTATATCTGATTTTGACGTTGAATTCCTTCTTTTTGATCTCTTGATCTTTGGATTGATTCCCTTTCTTATGAACAAACATTCCTTAGAACTGTTGATGTTTTTGTAGAAATGGTTGCAATATTTCTTCTGTTGATTGCAATGGTCTTTTTGATGATATTTATCTTTTGACGAATATTACTTCTATTGAGTAGATTGTCTTGAGAAGATATCATCTTTTGATCTTGTCTTTTGATGGATTTTGAAATGTTGATTAGATATTAGTCCACAAGATCTTTCTTTCTTTTCATCCTTTCTTCTGATGAAATACTTTTGATGTTGAATGAAGGTGTGTATTCCATGAACTCTCTGAGTCTTTTAGAATCTTGACTTTGTCTTTAGAAATGTGAGCATTAACTCTTCTGATGAGTAAATCTTGACTTCTGATCTTAGAGTATAATCTTTCTTCATATGTGTTCAGAATCTTGACTTCGTCTTTAAAAGTCAAACATTAGCTCTTCTAATGAATGAATCTTGACTTCTGATCTTCTATGTTAGAAGCTTGTTTCTTATGCAGTCTTGATTTCTGATCTTGAAGCAGTAGCTTATCATAAACTTTTTCTTTATGGAAACTCATTGAGATTCTTTTCTTGTCGAACATTCAATATTTCATAGAACTACTGATGTTACATTAGAAATAAAACTCAATGGTTATTCCACTGAGTGATAAAATGATTATGATGATATCTTGATTAAGATTATCCAGAATTCTAATAATTTATCTGCACACTCAATAAAATCATTAGAACTAAAATTATTCTTCACAAAATATATGGTTGTTATAATCAAAACTCAAAGATTAAACACATATCCAAATCTTGTTGTTACACTTACTTGTGGTTTACTTTCATATGGTGATTGATATGATCTTGGTCTATTTGGTACTTGTGGCTTTAATCCAAAGGATGAGAATTCTATGTTGACTTCATTATGTCAAGTGTGAACTTCTTATTTGGTTAGACTCTTCTTTACCTTACTTTTACTTTATGCTTTAGGATAGTCTCTTCATCTCTTGCCCATCTTCTTTAATTTCAAAATCTTCTCCCTCTTTTTTAAAACTCTTCTTGTTTTCAAACTTGAACCACTTTCATAATAAACTTGGACTTAGATCCATGCATTTTTCAAAACTCTTTTCTTAATCAAGTCATTAATCAATCTTAATCAAGATATGACTTCTTTCTTCAATACTTAAAAAATACAAAGCAAATTCAAACCATTTTTGTGATTTGGCTTTCCACTTTAAGATTTTTTCTTAAAATTAATCAACACACTTTCAAACTTTTTTACCCGAACTTCATGTGTTTTGATTTCAACATTGCACATTGTTGGTATGTAGGCCCAGAACTCATTGGAAGCTTTGTCAAATCAAAAATCATAAAAAAAAAATACTTCTTTTTTCATCTCCACAATCTTTTGTAAATATTTCTTTTTAGCCAAATTCACAGATTTTCAAAGAGGTTCATGCGAACTACCGTAGATGTTTCGGGTGCTAATACATTCCCTTTGCATAACCAACTCCTTATCTTTATCTTTATTTCATTTAGGTTGTATTCGCTTTTTTCCCTTTTCTCTTTGGAAACAATAAAGTGCAGTGACGACTTTCACTTTCTGAGTTAAGTCAATTAATGACTTAGTCGCAACTTTTTGTCGCTACAGGTAGGAGGCATGTCCCATTGAAAAAGTGTCAACACTGATTTAAGTGTAGGTGGGTAAAAGAACTTCTGCTTGAGAGGAGCATTGTGGATAAACTCACACCTGAGGGACAACGTTGGAATAAACAAGTGTTGAAAAGTCTCACATTAGTTAAAAATTAAAAAGTTTGAGCATTTATAAGTGAGAGAATCCATACACCTATCACCTTAAATTTTTTTACGAATATTTGATATATCTTTCATAAAAATGTGTTGCTCGTAAAAAAAAAAAAACTTCAATAAAAATGATACTATCATATTTCAGTCAAAGCCACACAATAATTTATCATAATTTAACAAGTTTATAAATAAAAAAATTATGACAGGTAAAATAATCTCCTTTTCCCTTGATTTTTTGATAAACTAATGTAAATCCATTTAGTTTTTTATCTAGGTTTCATAAACAAAGCAATAATTATCGGTGTTTATAAATTGAGATATGATATATGAACATCAAAAATATTTAACATTGTACCGACACCCTATTTGTCTCTCAGCTACTTTTTAATTATACTTACTTTTATTGATTCCAAAATTATAGCTTGTACACCAAATATTTCAAAAGACACCTTATGGTGTCTAATTCCATGGTGTCCAAATATCAATTCTGTTATAAATTTAAAAAATGATATAAAGAAATATATGACCACACTGTTGAATAAATAGGATCAAAACAATCATGAAAAGCTAAAAAAAAAAACAAATAACACAAAAGCCAAAATATAAAAAAGTCATGCAACCAAGTATCACAGCTAGCCTGTTACACAACAATTTTAGTTATTATTTATTGTAGTCACCTACGTTTTAATGATAGGATTTTTATAGAACTCGTTCTATTTTTTATTGCTATGGAGAAAATGTATTTTAATTCAATCTTAGTGAGTTTCAATATTTTAAGTGTATAATAACATAATCTCTTATAATTGAACATGGTGAATAATATATAAAAAGTGTTTTAATCATCTTGACACCACATAAGATACATGCACTTAACGGATTTTGTTATAAGCTCAGAAACTATTACTCTAACATGCGTTTTCTTACTTTGAATTGTAACTAAGGTTCCAAAAGAATGTTTGGTCTTTAAATTTTTTATGCCTATAGCAATAGGAATATAATTGAAGTATCAAGCCATTGTTGTGAGGAGCTACGCCCCATACAAGACGAGAAACTAAGGTATTCATGTTCATTCTACTTACAAAATACATATATTATTTCAAATCGATTTTATCTTACTCTTTTCTTGTTTAAGGTCGTGAAACTCTCGTATGTCAATATTATCTCTCTACATGATGGCTCTTATAGTTTGTAATTAATGACACTCGTTATATATAAAATAATAACTAGTTTAATTTCATAGCAAAATTTAGAATAAAATCACAAAGAATGATAGTTCAACCTCTAACCAAATGAATCATGTAAAAATGTAAATGTCACCTTACAACACTATTATACAAAATTCATTTCATAACGATGGAAAAAGGAATACCGTCACGGTTGATTAACCGTTGTGAGGTAGGAGTAATTGTAAGTATGATGTTTTTCACACAGACTTGTGACTATTGTGATAAAATAGGTGGTGTGCTACCTATCACAATGATTATCTTAAACAACTCTTGTGACATATTTAAATGTCATGGGTTTGAAACTCAGTGATTGTATGATATGTAACATTCAGTGTGCTACCTATCACAACAATATTGTAAATAATTATGGTAAAATACTTTATTTTTTAATTTTAATTTATTTTTTCATATATTACAAATTCGTATTTCATTGTACATGTATTTTATACATATATTACCTAAATATTTTTTACATCAAAGCCAAAAATATTATTTACAAACATATATTTATACATCATTGTTATATATTTACTACGCCATATAAAGGAATAGACAGCGTTTTTTTTTTGCCATAGACAGCGTTTTAAAGCGCTGCCTATTCCTGCCCTGCTGTGAGTAAAGACAGCGCTTTTTGTCAATGTAAAAGCGCTATTAAATATAACCTTTAGACAACGCTTTCTAAAGTATCCCTTTAGACAGCGCTTTAACTTTAGACAGCGCTTTTAAAAGCACCGTGTAATGTATATTTTTGTTCACTTTTTTTCTTCTGTTTTAGGCAGCGCTTTCTTTAAAAACGCTCTCTAAAGTCTCTGTTAGGCAGCGCTTTTTAATACACTCATTTAGGCAACGCTTTCTTTAAAAGGGCTTTCTATTCTCCACTATAGGCAACACTTTTTTGTTTAAAGTGATGTCTAATGTTCACGTATTTTTTAATATATACAACTTATATTTTAAGCGTTCTCTACAAATAATCATTTAAAATAAGCGTTGTCTTTCAAATTTGTACCAGATTTCATAAATTTACAGCTTTAATCCAATAAATATGCACCAAATTTCTATATTTATATATACAACTTTAATCCAATAATTTATATATACATAAATTTGATACAACTTGAAGAATCCAATAACTTATATATACATAAATTTACATATTTATATATACAACTTTAATCCAATAAGTATGCACCAAATGTACATATTGCTATCTTCTAGAGCTGATATATTCTCTACTATCTTTTCTACAAACAACAACAATGAAAAATCTTAAATAAACTCGTTATCTTTATATCTTCTACATATGCACCTACCGAGACAAAATCAACAAAGACATATAAGAACCAAGCTATATAACACTTAAATCTTATAACTATTATAATTTAACACAAACTAATGTAACAAAAACAAATCAAGAATTTGTTATAATCCACCATTAAAAATTCCCCACTTCATACCATAATAAAAAACAAAAATTTATTTGAATTTAAATCTAATACCATCATAACTAACCTTCCATATAACAACAACAACAACAACATTGCAACACAATTTACCACACTAATGAAGACATATTATCTCATCAAAACTCAAACTTATATATATTCAAAAATTATCATCAATGAAAGTGTCACAATACCTCATAAAATTCTCATCTCAATAATGTATTGACACAAATCCTCCTTAATTTCGTCCAATTGATCTTTCAAGTAAGTATAAGACTTGTATTTATCAAAGTATTATATAATATAACATAATATGATTTAGTTAAAACTAATTAATTAGATGAAATGTGTTAAATATTAAAATAAATCATAAGTTAGAAATTCATACCATGGTTGGAATCTCTATTTTATTCAAAATAATAATTTCTTTCATAAACTCAACAAAAAATAACCGCAGTCTATACCATTACGCTGACGAGGATACTGCACATGGAAAAAATACGAATATATATCAGGATATATAGTTTAACTTGTTTTATCAAGTAGCATCATTAATATAATCAAAATTGTGAAAATATACCTGCACTTTGATCCATTTAATGTTGTTTGCTTTACTCTTTGGTACTTGAGTATCTCTTTGTGATCGAAAAATTTGTATAACTCTAACAAAATATAAACGAATATTTAGAACAATCTCACATAAATAAATAAATATACAAACAAATATTTAGAACAATCTAACTTACGTATCAACCATGTTCTTCATATCTGGGTATTTTGTCCAATTACCTTCTAATGAATTCAGATAATATACAATTTCTCTTATATGATTAATCACAATCAACAACCAGTGTCCATTGTAAGATAAACAAAGGTTAAATAAAAATATCATTAAAATTAAGACTATTCATTGAAATGAGTAAATAAATTATTCAATTAATTAAATAAAGTTGGTCGAAGTATACCTGATGTATGTATCAATAACTCCGAGCCCTAATTTTGATTGTCCAAAAACTTAATCCATATCCTTTTTACTAATTGTTTTGTAATAGGAAAACCCAAAAATACCTTCCTCCATAGATATATTACGAGTACCTCTGTCAGTCAAATCTGATATTCCTATTAATTTCTAAAGGCACGACCTATACCGAGAAGTGGGCGTTTTTTCTAGCCGCGGTCTTTGCAACATCCTTTTTTTGTGTGGACATGTTGCCAATTTCAGGCTTCTTACTCCTATTGACTTATTGCATCTCTTTAGCATGATTCTAAAGATCAAATGCATATAAGTTAGGTGAAGTATAAGATCATGAATTAACATTTTCTATGTGTATATATATATATATATATATATATATATATATATATATATATATATATATATATATATATATATATATATATATATATATATATATATATATATATATATATATATATATATATATATATATATATATATATATATATATATATATATATATATATATATATATATATATATCAATGTACCTCTTTTTTGGATGCAATTGACTCAGTTTGCCGCGTAATCCCCTTATCTTTTAATTTGGATTTTGTAGGAGTCTAACATTACCATGAAAAAAATGTACGTTAAATGGTCGTAAAAAATTTGAATGCTCAAAGGTTCATAATGTTTTTCAACATACCTCATCATCTATTCAAATGAGGTTTGACGACCATGCAACATATGATCCTGTTGCCTCTCCCATCAATGTTGCATCTGAGATATCGTCTGGTAAAGGTAATGGTGCATCCCTCTCTAAAGCAATATCAATTGATACTTTCAAAAATCCAGCAGAGAGCAGTTTATGGTGAAGTACTTCTCCCAAAGTGTTATGCACTTTTCCCTTGCCAACCATACGATAAGTCGGTGATGATAAATAAAGCTGACAAGGTGAAATGCCCTAAACCAATAATAAATATGAAATTTTTAATGTGTATATATGTAAATTAAAAAATTGTGCTAATTCATAATAATATATATTACCTCGGGAGATTTTGTTGGAAATCACAATTGATACTATCTTTGTAACTAGTATCCTTGAATCCTGAACCTTGACTTTCTGACATGTATATTTCGTTATCCTTTTCCAACTCACGAACTTTAGCTTTTAATTTTTCTAACTCTTTCATCACTTCTTTATTGCTATGACCTTTCTTCTTTTGATGGTTACCCAAAGATGTTTGAGTCACCCCAAATCTCTTACCCTTCACATGACTGGTATACTCAGGAACATTTAATACTCGACTAAGTATGCTCCTGCAATCATAGTCTTCAGGTTGAGTTAAAGATTGGGATAGACTCTCCTAAAATTCACATGCATATAGAAATAAATTAGTGGTGATTAAAACTCATAAATTCTTTGTTAATAAAATTTTAATTTAATTAAAGGAATACTGATATACTTACACATTTCTCATAAATTTGAAGCACATATTCCTTAACAACTCCATCCTTATCCACACGAGCAGCCTTTCACATAACATCTTCCATAAGAGATGTTTCTTGACTTTTCTCCTCTTCTAACTACACATTAAGAGAAATAATAAGATCAATTGTAATGCATGATGAACAAGTATATCATAGCATCTATATATACTTACCATTCTTTGTAGTAAGCGTGCATATCTCATACACCCTTTTCTGTATAGTTATGGGGGACTTAATGCTCGTTGGTGATTTACGACACTCACATCCTGAAAATCTGAGGTTATTCGTTTTCCATTAAAGGTTTCTCATTCTTCAGGTGAAATCAAGCCTGCATACGTCTTTGGAAGTTCTGCATCGATAAAATTGTTATCGACATCCCTAAGAAACTTGTTTGTTAAAAAAGATCGAATCCCTCTGAGTCTTTTTCCAATCAACTGAAGACAATATGTTTTTCGATCATCATCAATGTTAAAAGACCTCTACGAAAAAATATACATAGAGTGCGTTAGTAATTTAAAGGCATAACCGTAAACAAAAACAAATGACATCACATATGGTACCTGTATATCACTCCATATTTTTTCTTTAGCGGGTTTCAACTCTCAAGGGAACCAATGTAACTTGTCATCATTGAACCATTAGGCTCAATTAGTTGTTTGTCTTCATTCTAGTGTACGTCAAATTTGAAACCTTTATCTCTTGCACAAATGATTGACTTTATAATAGTTATTTCTCATCTAATATCATTCTCCATATCATGAACTGATTTATTTCTATCATTATTAGAAGCATCATGTGATTTTTCCTCGTTACTATCCATTTGACCTGTAATATTAAAGAAAAACATAAACACCATATAAAATTCAAGTAGCAATGAATGAATAAACATAATATAAAAACATAAACACAATACAAAAACATAAACAATATATAACAATTTTATTGAATGACAGAATATATAAAATTTTACTAGTACCTT
Source organism: Vicia faba (assembly GCA_948472305.1). NCBI lineage: Eukaryota > Viridiplantae > Streptophyta > Magnoliopsida > Fabales > Fabaceae > Vicia > Vicia faba. The sequence goes on along the minus strand of OX451735.1, from coordinate 918,319,124 downwards.
TTTCACTAACATCTCTTTCTTTTCTTGGTTGGAATATGAATTACTTGGCTCTTAACAACTCAGACGGATGGATTGATCCAAATTCCCTCATTATGATCATTTATGATATATGATTCATCCGCTATAATACTCTCAATTTGATCATTTCATATATACGACCCATTCCCTCTAACATATGACTCATTCTCAAAATCAATATCACTTTGATTTACACTATTATCATCAATCACTTTTTTATATAAAAACACTATAGACCATTTCGTACTTGTCAGATCAGTGACATAGAACACTTGTTTAGCTTAAGAGGCTAGAATAAAAGGCTCGTCTTTATACCCCACCCTATTAAGATCCACTTGTAAAAATATCGACTTATCCATTCATATTCCACTATTATGTACCCACTTGCAATCAAATATAGGAATCTAAAACTTCTCATAATCAAACACCCAAATATGCTCGATAACCCCAAAATGTGATAGATTTGAATATTTGGAGTTTAAGTCCTTCATACTTGAAATGTACATTGCTTAAGCTACCACTGTGACACCACTATTTTGCATAGTACTTTTATCATCTTGTTATTTGGTATAAAATGTGTATGCATTAATTGCATATGCGCTATAAGAAAACACGTGCAAACACAGACCATATGCTAAACATCTCAATCTTTCTGTTATTGAAGCGGGATTTAAATCAAACTTTGAATAAATATGATCCTTGAACCATTGTATAAATTTTTTATTGTGCTCTCACACTATCCAATTTTCATTTCTATTCAGATTTAAACCCCATAGTACATCCTTGTGCATTTCAACATACAGCTCAACCTCATTGTCATTGTGCAGAACATATAAATGCACTTGATCTCGTTCAATCCTACATACTGTCGCAATTTTATTTCCAATTAAATTTTTCCTTCCTTTTGAAAAAATGAGATTTGGGTAGTCCAATTAATTGAACATTGGACAAATATTCAGTACAAAACTCAACCGCTTCTTCAACAATGTATCGTACAACTATACAACCCTCTGGCCGACTTTGATTTTTCACATACCCTTTTAATATTTTCATATAATGCTCAACAGGATACATACATCTCATATAAGCTGGTCCACACAATTGTGTCTCTTTCACAAGATGAACAATAAGATGTACCATAATGTCAAAAAATGAGGGAGGAAAATACATTTCAACCTCACACAAAGTAATAACTATTTCTTTTTGCAATATTGGTAAGATCTCAAGATCAATCACCTTACTAAAAATTGACTTGAATAAAAAACACAATTTAGTTATCGCTCTTCTTACCTTTTTTGGAAAAATAGAATGTATACCTATTGGTAGAAAATGCTCTATTATAACATGGCAATCATGCGTCTTTAAAATTATTAACTTGAGGTCTTTCATAGACCCAAGTCTTCTAATATCTGAAGAGTAACCTTCTGGAACTTTAACTTCACTTAGAAACTTACACAGTATTTTTCTCTCCTTTCTAGATAAAGTATAAGCAACAGGAAGTATATATTTTCATTTTCCTTTCTTCATGGGTCCTAATTCAGTTCTTATTCCCATCGGTATCAAGTCCTTTCTTGCTTTAAGGCCATCCTTAGACTTTCCTTGTATATTGAGTAACGTACCAATAACACTTTCAAATACATTTTTTTCAATATACATAACATCAAGAAAATGTATTACATACAATGACTTCCAATATGGAAATTCAAAAAAAATTGACCTCTTCTTCCACCCACCCTTGACAAGCGTATATGCAAAAGGCTTGCCAAACTGAGTACTCATATCTTTCACCTTTTCAAAAATTTGGTCACCTGTCAATGTACGTGGAGCTTTATTATGTTATGAATTTCCATTTAATTCCTTTCTCCACCCATGGTGGTGATGATTATAATTTAAGAATCTACGATGACTAAGAAATACATTCTTTTGACAAAATTCCAATTGCTTCCAATTTGTGTTTTCTTAATAAATAGGACACACTTTTTTACCTTTAGTGTTATACCCTGATATATTTCTGTATGCCGGAAAATAATTAATTGTGCCAAAAAACATCGCCCTCAAATTGAAACTTTCTTTCATATATCCATCATAAACCTCCCACCGTTCTCCCACAAAATCTTTAAATCTTCGATTAAAGGTGTCAAGTATACGTCTATGTCATTCCCTGGTTGTTTAGGCCCAGAAATTAACATAGATAACATCATGTAATTGCGCTTCATACATAGCCATTGAGGTAAGTTATAAGTCATAATAATCACAGGCCATGTGGTATGTGAGATGCTTTGAAGACCATGTGGATTCATTCCATCAGTAGATAATGCCAAGCAAAGGTTTCTTGCTTCTCCTCCAAAATCAGGATAATCATTATCAATTCTCGACCACTGTGATAAACCTGTCAGATGTCAAAACTTTACATCAATATTTCTTTCATTTGCATGCCAAGTCAAGTGTCTTGCATTGGTTTCACTATGAAACATGCATAAATTTAGGATTTATAGGAAAATTCCATAAGACTTTTGCTGGAGACAATTTTTTCTTATGTCGAGATAACCACATTTAGGACACTCATTTAATGATGCATATTTATTTCCAAAAAAATCCAATCATTTGGACAAGCATGTATCTTATCATAGCTCATGCCAATAGAGCACAACATTTTTTTGGCCTCATAGGTTCGATTAGGAAGAACATTATCCTCCGGAAGCATATCTTTCATTAGGACTAATAACTCTGTGAAACTTTTATTCGACCATCCATTGCTCGACTTTAAGTTATACAAATTTAATATCACAGGCAATCTTGTGAATTTAGTGCAACCTTGATACAACAGGTTCTCTGCATCGCTTACCAACTTCTCAAACATTTTGGGACAATCCTGAATATATTCCTCAAGTACTTCTGCAATATCTTCGACTCGATCACAATCGTATATATCTGTTCCATTGTCGTCTGAAGCATATGTCGTATTATCCCCCAGTTCAACATTCCCATTACTTTTCTCACCATGAAATATCCAACATGTATAACTTCGATCAATTCCATTCCTCAGTAAATGCGATCCCAACCCAACTGCGTCAACCCAACCCCCATAATAACAATCCAAACAAGGACATTTCATTCGATTGGGGTTTTCGGCATGTTCAACATCAAACTTAACGAATTCTAATACCTCATTCTCGTACTCTTTTGACAATCGATTGGAAGACATACATTTTTTATCCATGGTTTTACTACTAAGTAAGCTAAACAAAAACAGTATAATTAATCACACAGCTATACAAAGGAACAACTAATTACCTGTATAGAAATCAACAACTTCTGGAACCAAATAATGTAATATTCTTGGAACGATCATAATTTCACTCTTCACAAGAGAAATCAGAGATGTAGCAGCGACGATGAAATTAGGCAACAACTACACATAAAACGGGAAAGAAACTAATGTTACAACCAAAATTATCATTTGAAATCAAATGATATAACAATAAAATAACTGTAAAGTTAAAGACATTAATTTGAGAGTGGTGTGATTAACTTTATCAATATCAAGTATCTATGTGGCCACTCATTTTGGAACTTATTGTTTCAATGACATGTTGGGTTATATTTTAATTTTATAAAGGTTTATAATGATATAAACATGTTATTACTTAATTTGGACAAAAATACAATTGTTCGTTAATTTTTATGTAGATAGTTCTATTTGTTTCTGATTGATTTCAATATTGAAATTTTTAAAAGGGGTTTTATATGGTGCTTATATGTTTGGTTGGATGATAAAAGTGTTTCACATTTGACACATGTTAGTGATAAAAATGATCCTTTACTACAATAGCTCTCGGCATATGATCCTTTATCACCAGGATCATATGAGAAATCACAATTTATATAATGCAACTTTATCTAATTATAGGTGGTGCCACTGGATGTGCTTCTAGAAGGCCTAAAATGTCTCTAATATCATAAAAACAATTTATATGATGCAACTTTACCTAATTATAGGTGGATGTTATATTTTAACTCATGAAAGTAGGAAGAAATTCTCATAAGGAAACAACAGTAGGCTTCAATGGTTAGTCTTTTACAGAGTCAATGGTATGTCACTTGAAGGAAGTGGTACAATTGATGACTGAGAACAAAAAGGGTGAGACCTTCCTTGTAAGCCTCATAAGGTATAAACTAATTTCACTTACAATTTTAAGAAAATTAAAATTAAATTTTGATGCTTAAAACACTAGTTAATCCATGGATGACATTTTTCCATAAGGACCTAATGGAATAACATTACCAACATTACCAGGACCTTGTAACATGGAGAAACTGTCATCTAAGATGGAACATTGGAAAACTAACACTATTTATTTTGCAGGTAGAATTACTCTAGCTAAGAGTGTTCTTGAAGAATTGTCGGTTTATCCCATGATGGCGAATTCTATCCCTAAAGCTTGTATTGAAGACATTCATAAAATGGAGCAGAATTGTTTATGGGGAGATACGGCGGAGAAAAGGCGTTTTCATGCAGTCGGTTGGGAAGTGGTTGCTCAGCATAAAAATGAAGGAGGGTTAGGGTTTGAAAACTTGATCAAATGAATAATGCTTTCTTGGGTAAGCTAGCATGGCAATTCAAGAAGGATGGGAAAGATTTGTGGAGCCAGGTTCTTAGAAGTAAATATAAAGTTTCAAACTTGAATGAGTATAATTTGCATGGGAATTATTCTCCATTTTGGAATGATATTGTAAGAACTTGGAATAAGGTGGCCAAAAATGATGTTTGGAACACATGCAATGGAGAATCTATCAATGCCTGGATCAATTGTTGGTTGGGAAATAATGTGATTATACAAGAGTTAGATATCCAAATTCCATATTGGCTGCAAGGAGTTAAGCTTAATGAATTGGTTAACAATAGGGGGGATTGGGATTTGGAAAAGATGGAGGATTGTATGCCGGCGAATGTGATACAACAGATAAAAGCTCTTCTGCCTCCAAGTCAAGAAGCTGAAAATTATGAGTTCTTCCTTGCAGGAACAAGCAAGGATAGTTATTATGTTAAGGAGGTTTATGCGAGATTATCAATATCTAATGTGCATGTTAATAATAATTTGTGGAGCCTGATATGGAAGCTTAATGTGCAAGAAGGGGTTAGAAGTTTCATTTGGCTGCTTGATCACAATTGGGTTTAGATGGATATGCTCAAGAGTAGAAGAGGATTTGGGAGTGCGTGTTGTGATCTTTGCGGAGGTACAAGTAAAACTACTCTTCATATGTAAGGGACTACTCTAAAGAAGATGAAGTCTGGAGGAATAATGTCCCAACAGTCGATACTAGACTAAATATAATTGCAAGGCTGCATAGTGTTTGGGTAAATATTGGATTTGCCTCTTCTAAAGTGTTCGGGTAAATATAGAAATGTGAACTACTTCAAGAGAGCAACAATAGTCATGGTTTGTGTTTTGGATAATATTCACTAGATAATTAGTATAGTTGCATACAACTTGCCATTAATTATTCACCTTTTATCAAATTTTTGTAATAACAGTAAACATAAAAAATAACAGTAAAAGTCAGCTGACCTGGTTGTTGAGAATAAGCAATCAATGGTCTGATACAGTAAATGGGAGGAGGACCATCTTCAAAAGTCTTTACCACTATAGTTTCAAGTTCAAGAAACATATCAATTCAAAGATTAAAATCATTTTCACAGACCATGCAATCAAATTGATATTTTCACAGATCCATCAACATATCAGCTCAAATCAAAAGAAATCAATACTTACTGAAATGTTGAAATGATCAGAATAGTTGAAGATGTGATTTGTTGTCAAACTGAAATGAGGGGAGTTGTTCTGGATGACTTATGATTGTTGTTTATGGAGAGGAATTTATGAGGATATTGACTGAGTTGAGTAGAGGTTGAAGGGAAGAGAAAATGATTGAGCTTGCTGAATAGAGGAGATCGTTTGATGATGCGAACCACGATGAAGGAGAATGTGTTAACCATTGGAGAGATGGAGAGGAGAAGAAGGTTGTGCACTCTGAAGTTGATCGAAGAGATAATGAAGGATATGGGAAAATTTTGAGTTTCCGATAAGAGATTCAAGAGTTGTAGAGAAAGATGTTGAGAGAATATGGGAAAATATCTGAGTTTTAGGGTTTTCGTATTTTTAATTTAGAAATTAAAAATTAATGACCTTAGGCAGCGCTTTTTGATGTATTTCCTTTAGCAGCACTTATTCATAAAAAAGCGCTTTCTAATGTATGGTCTATAATAGTGCTTATATGAAGCGCTTTCTAAACACATCCTTTAGCAACGCTTTCCAGAAGCACTTTCTAAAGTGTGGGTATGTATGGTCTTAAGTGGCGCTTTTTAGAAGCGCTTTCTAAAGTAAACCTTTAGTAGCGCTTTTCTCAAAAAAAATATAAAGTTATTGCAATGCTTTAGGAAAAAAGCGTTGTCTATAGTGTACTGCCTAAAACAAATTTTGTAGTAGAAAGCGTTTCCTAAAGTATGGCTTTAGCAGCGCTTTGGGCCTATGGCAACGCTTTTTACTGTTGGACCTATAGCAGCGCTTTGAATTTAGGCAGTGCTTTTTAGAATTTATTTTTTATTTCAATTTTAATTGATCTTAGGCAACGCTTTCAGAAAGCGGTGCCTAAAGTGTGGCTTAGGCAACGCTTTTTCTTAACTTTAGGCAACATTTTTTTCTAAAGCGTTGTCTAATGTATATAGTTTTAAAATTTAAAATTTTATCGGGATATATAGTAGCGCTTTAGTACATAAGTACTGTCTAAAGTGTGCTGCCTAACAACAGTTTTGGAGTAGTGATTACAAACATGATGTTAATCCAAAATCATATATTTAAAAACATCAAAGCCAAAGTCATACATTAGCACCTTTTTCAATTAGCACATTGAAAATAAATGTCCAACGTCTACAAGTGTCTTATAAGTCATCGGAGGAGAAAGGTGTCTGGTCGTTAAACGTCTACATAAAAAGCGAAGAAAATTAAATATCGTATAATTTAAAATATAATAGCAAACTTAAACATTAATATGTTATTGTAAACATTTCATGACATAATATATATTTGATCCCAAGAATCAACAATTTCGACAGAGACAATGCTTAACATGTGTTTCATTACATAATACCCACTCTCGTATCTCTCTACTTTTATCATCGTCTTCATATTTAAACATGCCATGAATATATAACCATACATGTGCGTGCGCATACACACACACACACATACACACACACACACACACACACAAACACACAAACACACACACACACACACGCACACACACACGCACACACACACACACACGCACACACACACACACACACACACACACACACACACACACACACACACACACACACACACACACACACACACACATATATATATATATATATATATATATATATATATATATATATATATATATATATATATATATATATATATATATATATATATATATATATATATATGTTAATGTTTTGCTAAATGTCTTAACATTTGGAGCAAAATTGTTTTGAATGATGTCAAAGCAGATGTCTTGACATCTGCCTATTGAACTAATCTCAGTCCAAAATCAGTTAAGTCTTTTGTTTCCTGATTTCCAGCATTTTATAATTCAGGATTCGTGATCTACAAGCTGCGGAAAATATGAAGGAATATTTTTCAAATTTCATAATTTTATCTTGGCCTGTTTTTGTGGAAATATTCAAAAGATTTGAATATTTATGTTTAAGCCCATGCCCAAAACTTCGCATATATAAGGACTTGCTTCCTTATTCAAAGACAGGCAACTTTTGAAGAAGAATACTTTCTTTATGATTAGAAGTCTAGGCTTTTTATTTGTAATACACTCTAAGTATTAGTTAAGTTCTTCACTGTAAGTGATTGAAGGGATTTGAGGATGGCCTCATACGTAGGTGAGCCTTAGGTAGAAGTTTAGCTTGGATAATGATTAAGTGATTAGATTATAAACTAGTTTTTAATGAGGATCTATGAATTGATACTACTTAGTGAACTTGTCCCTGGCTTGGTAGCCCCCAGAGTAGGTGTTGTTGTACACTGAACTGGGTGAAGGATCTCTTGTGTTTTTATTGCTTTTGATTTTATTGCACCTTACTTGCAAATAGATATTTGTGTCGTGACATCTCATTCGACATCACATATATGATACCAGAATTTCCATTGGTATCAGAGAAGGCATCCTGCTCTTTATCTGGGTGAGATCCAGGGAAGGTACTTTCTAGTACTATGGACAAGGAAGGAGGATTTATGAAAAGACCACCCATTCTGGATAGAAGCAATTATGACTACTGAAAGCCACGTATGGTTGCCTTTTTAAAGTCCTTAAACAACAGGGCCTGGAAAGCTATTTTAAGAGGATAGAAACACCCTGTCAAATTGGGATAAAATGGAGAACCCACTTCTAAATTAAAACCTGAAGAAGATTGGTCTAAGGAAGAAGATGAAATTGCTCTTGGAAATTCTAAAGCCTTGAATGCTATATTCAATGGAATTGACAAGAATATTTTCATATTGGTGAATACATGTGAAGTTGCTAAGGATGCATGGGGAATTCTTCAATCCACTCATGAAGGCACATCCAAAGTTAAGATGTCAAGACTTCAGCTGCTCACCACAAAATTTGAGAATTTGAGGATGAAAGATGATGAAAGTATAAATGACTTCCATATGAACATCCTTGAAATTGCTAATGCCTCCAGTGCTTTAGGAGAGAAAATACCTGAAGAAAAATTGGTGAGAAAGATGATCAAGTCTCTTCTCAAGAGATTTGATATGAAAGTAACTTCTATAGAAGAAGCCTAAGACATTGATAAAATGAAAGTGGATGAACTTGTTGGATCCCTTCTAACATTTGAATTAAGCATAAATGAAAGATTTGAGAAGAAAAACAAAAGCATAGCCTTTGTATCTAATACTGAAGATGAAGAAGAGGACTATGATCTGGATACAAATGGTGGAATATCAAATGCACTAGCTATGCTTGGAAGACAATTTAATAAAGTGATAAAAAGAATGGACATGAACCAAAGGTCAAATGTCAAGAACATCCCATCTGACATTTATAAGTCAAATAAGGTAGGAAGGAAAAGGGATGAAGAAAAATCTTCTCAAGGGAAGGGAATACAATGTCATGAATGTGAAGGCTTTGGTCACATTAAAGCTGAATGTCCTATATATCTAAAGAAACAGAAGAAGAATTTATCTGTTACTTGGTCTGAAGAGGACTCAGAGAGTGATCTTGAAGAATCTGCCAAATATGTGAAAGCATTGATAGGAAAATATGTATCTGATGAAGAGTCTAGTGATGGGGAACTAACCTTTGATGAGTTAGTTTCTTCATACAAAGAATTATGTCTCAGAAGTGCAGAAGTATGTCTTGAAGGGAAGAAACATAAAGCCCTTATAACTCATCTAAAGGAGGAAAGGGAAGAGCATCTTAAAACTATTTTTTATCTGGAAAGTGAAGTGTCCTCTCTAAATTCAAATCTTGATAGAATGGTCAAATCTCTCAAGATGCTGAATAATGGGTCTGACACATTAGATGAAATTCTCCAAGCAAGAAGAGTGACAAGAGATAAGAGTGGTTTATGCTCCAATGAGAAAAAGGAACCAACTCAGAACAACCTGCATCTGTACCCACACATGCCAAAGCTAAACCAAAGATGTTGAATCATATGTCTGAACATGATAAGAAAGGTCATCTTGGGAAACCTCATGTGAAGAAAGGATATCATGGCAAACCTCATGGGAAGAAAAAGATTAATCACACTAGAGAGAATCCCCAGCCCTGGAAATGTCATCACTGTGGAAGACTTGGACATATAAGGCCCTTCTGTTTCAAGCTATATGGGTATCCTAAAAATAATCCTCTTCACTAAATTGATAAGATTCCCCAAAATAGCAAAAAAGAAACAATGGGTTCCCAAGTCTAATGTTAGAAGTCTCATTGCTCACACCTCTCTCAGAGTATCAACCAAAGATGACTGGTACTTTGACAGTGGTTGTTCTAGACACATGACAGGTGTCAAGAATCTATTGGTGGATGTCAAATCTCATTCCACCAGTTATGTGACTTTTGGTGATAGAGCAAAAGGAGAAATCAAAGGTGTTGGCAAGCTTGATTGTTCAGGAGTTCCTAATCTTGATAATGTGTTACTTGTAAAAGGGTTAACAGCTAACCTAATAAGTATAAGCCAACTATGTGATCAAGGATTCAAATTTAACTTCTCCAAGGAAGAATGTCTTGTGTGCAATGAAAAGAATGAAGTTGTCATGAAAGGAATAAGATCCAAAGACAATTGTTATCTATGGGTTCTTCAAGATTTAAACCTCTCCTCGACACGTGGTTTAGCCAAAGAAAATTAATTTAAACTATGGCATCAAAAATTGGGGCACTTGCATCTGAAAGTTATGAAGAGAATTATTTTTGAAGAAGCAGTGAGAGGGATTCCTAAGCTTAAGATAGAAGAAGGAAGGGTGTGTGGTGACTGTAAAATTGAAAAGCAGACTAAGATGTCACATCAGAATATTCAACATCTTACTACATCAAAAGCTTTGGAACTTCTTCACATGGACTTTATGGGACCTATGCAGGTTGAAAGTCTTGGTGGTAAGAAGTATGCTTATGTTGTTGTGGTTGACTTTTATAGATACACATGGATAAACTTTATTAGAGAAAAATCATAAACTTTTTAAGTATTTAAAGATCTTTATCAAAAACTAAAAAAGGAAAAGGAAAGCCATGTCATAAGAATAAGAAGTGATCATGGAAAGGAATATGAGAACAACAAATTTGCCGAGTTTTGCTCTTATGAAGGAATCAGCCATGAATTCTCTTCTCCCATTACTCCTCAATAGAATGGGATTGTAGAATGCAAGAATAAAACTCTCCAAGAATCTTCCTGAGCCATGATTCATGCTAAGAAGCTACCCTACCATTTCTGGGCTGAAGCTATGAATATTGCATGCTATATTCATAACAGAGTCACTCTAAGGAAAGACACTTCAACTACTTTGTATGAAATATGGAGGGGAAGAAAACCAACTGTAAGATACTTTCATGTATTTGGAAGTAAATGTTACATCTTAGCTGATTGCGAACAAAGGAGGAAGATGGACCCCAAGAGAGATGAAGGAATATTCCTGGGTTACTCTATAAACAGCAGAGCATACAAAGTTTTTAACTCCAGAACCAAAGTTATGATGGAGTCAATATATGTTACTATTGATGATAGAGGATGGAATGTTGAAGAAGATGTTGGAACATCTTTGCTCGATAGTCCAACTGAATCAAATGACACAAGTATTGATTCTAATCCTCCTCAAGAAGATCCCTAACCTAGTCAGCTCAATAAAGGACCTTCAATCAGAACTCAGAAAGATCATCCTAAGGAGCTCATCATAGGAGATCCAAACAAGGGACTTACTACCAGATCAAGAGAAGATATTTCTAACTCTTGCTTTGTATCAAAAATTGAGCCAAAAAATGTCAAAGAGGCCTTAACTGATGAGTTCTGGATTAATGCTATGCAAGAGGAGCTGGAAATATTCAGTAGAAATGAATTTTGGGATCTAGTTCCAAGACCTGAAGGGACAAATGTGATTGGAACTAAATGGGTATACAAGAATAAATCTGGTGAAAAAGGGGTGGTCACTAGAAATAAGGCAAGGTTAGTTGCTTAAGGATACACTCAAATTGAAGGAGTGGACTTTGATGAAACCTTTGCTCCTGTGGCTAGACTTGAATCAATCAGACTACTGTTGGGAGTTGCATGCATTTTGAAATTTAAATTGTTTCAAATGGATGTAAAAAGTGCCTTCTTGAATGGGTACCTAAATGAAGAAGTTTTTGTTGAACAACCAAAAGGATTTGTTGATCCAAGTTTTCCTAAACATGTTTATAAACTAAAGAAAGCTCTGTAAGGATTGAAGCGAGATCCAAGAGTTTGGTATGAAAGAATGACAAAATTCCTTAGGAAGAATGGATATAGGAAAGGTGGCATAGACAAAACCCTCTTTGTCAAAGAAGAAGAAGAAGAAGGTAAGATTATGATTGCTCAAATCTATGTTGATGATATTGTATTTGGAGGGATGTCAAATGAGATGGTGGAACATTTTGTCAAGCAAATGCAATCTGAATTTGAAATCAGTCTTGTTAGAGAATTAACCTATTTTCTTAGTCTTCAAGTTAAACAAATGGAAGACTCCATATTTTTATCTCAGAGCAAGTATGTCAAGAATATAGTGAAGAAGTTTGGGATGGAGAATGCCAGTCACAAAAAATCCCCTGGCCCATACATCTGAAGCTGACTAAAGGTGAAAAAGGAGTTAGTGTAGACAAAGTCTCTACAGAAGCATGATAGGCAACCTTCTATATCTCACAGCTAGTAGACCAGACATTGCCTTTGTGGTAGGGGTGTGTGCAAGATATCAATCTGATCCTAAAGTTAGCCATGCCAACCATGTGAAGAGGATTCTTAAATATGTGAATGGGACAAATGATTATGGTATGTTGTACTCTCATGGATCAAATTCTGCCTTAACTGGTTTTTGTGATGCTGATTGGGCAGGAAGTGCTGGTGATAGAAAGATTACATCAGGAGGATGCTTCTTTCTGGGAAATAATCTCATATCTTGGTTCAACAAGAAGCAAAATTGTGTGTCTCTATCCACTGCTGAGGATGAGTACATTGCTGCAAGAAGCAGTTATTCTCAATTGGTTTGGATGAAACAAATGTTATAAGAATATAATGTCAAACAAGATGTCATGACATTATTATATGACAATTTAAGTGCCATAAACATATCAAAGAATTCCATTCAACACAGCAGGACCAAGCATATTGACATCCGTCATCACTTCATAAGAGAGCTTGTTGAAGAAAAGATTGTTTCCTTAGAACATGTAGCCACTGAATTGCAACTGGCTGACATCTTCACAAAAGCTTTGGATGATAATCAATTTGAGAACCTAAGGGGGAATAAGGGATATGTTTATATGAGAGTTTGTATCAATTAAAAGTGTGTGGGAATATCATTAAAGTGATATTATGTTATTTGTGTTTCCAACAAATAAATTTTAGAAAACAATCATTACAAGACTGCCTTAAATTGTTTCCCACACGTTACTAAATTTCTTCTCTCTACTTTCACAAACTCTTCATTCTCCTCAAAAGAAGAAGAAACCTTGACATTCCTCACCTCCTTGCTAGAAAATTTTCAAACATGTCTCAACATCACACATCATCTTCCTCAAAATCTGCAAATGAAAATCTTTCTCTTGACAGAGTCCTAGATGTTACTCCTCTATCAACGATCCCTCCGCTTGATAAAAAGGTCAAGAAACCTAGATCATCACCAGCTAAGAAATCTAAAGATGATAAAGTTAACTCTTCTACTGCTACTGACAATTGAACTGAAGAAGAAATTGTCAATGTTGATAGAAGCATCATAAGGCTTGTGGACAGGGCATTAAATGAAGGATTTGTTGTGCCTGGGATTTTTACTCCCCTTGCCCGCATGCCTCCTCCTGCTGAAAAAGGAAGTAATCCTAAAAATGATGCTGCTGAATCATCCAAGAATGATGTTGCTGATAGAAAACTTGAGAAGCTTGCCACCTCTACCCTAAAAGATGTGGAAGAAGAAAATGTTGATCAAAATGTTGAGGAAAATATTGAACAAAATGTTGAAGAAAACTCTCCTTCTAAAGAAGATGTTGCTCCCTTCAAGGATGGAGAATGTCACAATGTTCTGAATGTAGTCAATGTTGAAGAGCTCTCTGACAATGAGCTCATCACTAATGTTGTATCTGGTATTGCTAGAAGGCTAAAGTTCCAGAGAGTGAAAGATGCAAGTATCACACCCCCTCCCAAAGCAATCAAGAAGAAAACCATGTATGGACCCCTAAAAGCAGGAAGTAAAGTGGTCCCTCCTTCTAGCAAGAGAAAAGCTAGACCTGTTACCTCTACTGATGATGATGAGGATGCTGTAAAAAGGACCAAGAGTAAGAAGAAAGTTTCTCTAATTGAAGAGACTGACTCTGACTATGATTTCGATCAAGATGCCCAAGACATCTCTCCTATCAAAAAGTCTGCAAATAAGAAATTGTTTGTTAGGGTTCCTGATGCCCCACTTGACAACATCTCCTTTCACTCTATTAAGAATGCTGAAAAGTGGAAGTATGTGTATCAAAGAAGGATTTCCCTGGAGAGAGAACTAGGAGCTGGTGCCTTGGAATGTAAGGAAATCATGAAGCTGATCTCCTATGCTGACTGATGAAAACAGTTACCAGGTTTGCAAATTGCTATGAAACTCTTGTTAAGGAGTTCATTGTTAATATTCCTATTGACTATGATGACCATAAGAGTAAGGAATATAGAAAGGTTTTTTTAGAGGATAGTGTGTAGAATTTTCTCCTGCCATTATAAACAAATTTCTAGATAGGTCTGAAGATGTATGTTGTGAGCTGGAAGTAACAAATAATCAAGTGTGTAGAGCCATTACTGCTAATGAAGTAATTGAGTGACCAATGAAAAACAAACTTCGTGACAGCAAACTGAGTGTAAAATATGCAATTTTACATAGGATTGGAGCTGCAAATTGGGTTCCCACTAATCACACTTCAACCATCTCAATTGGTTTAGGAAAGTTCGTTTATGCTATTGGAAACCAAAAACTTTTTGATTATGTGACTTATATCTTTGATCAGACCATCAAACATGCAGGAACTTGTGCCATTAAGATGCCAATTGATTTGCCTTCCCTCCTCTGTGGAATTATCCTAAACCAGCATCCTGGAATCCTAAGTGGAAATGATGTTGTGTGCAAGAGGGAGTCTGCCTTGACCCTCCATTTTAAGCTCTTTTCAGGAAAACATGTCCCAGACATTATTTTAACATCTGCTCCTGCTGAAAAGGCCTCCACTAAGGATGAAATGATCAATGAACTAAGGGAAGCCTGCAAGGAATTAGATGATATGATCAGAGTGAGCTCAGCTAGGAAGAAAATCTTTGAAAAGATGATCAAGGACCTGCAAAAGGATAGCAACCTTGATGATGCAGTGAGCTCTGAAGGTGAAGACTCCAATATGGAAATAATTTCTGGTTCAAACAATTCAACTGGTTCGGATGACAGTTAGACTACCTGATATTTCTGTGAACACTTTGTTTCCTTTTTTTTGGCACTTGCATGTGCTTGACATTTGAATTTTATTGTTTTTACCCTAATACTGATATTCATTTGATTGCATCTTTTCTTTGGCATGTTAATGACTAAAAAGGGGGAGAGAAAGTGAGTGACTTACTAACCACTGACTGACCACTGACCATTAATCGAGGGGGAGCCTTATGTCCCAGAAGATGTTTTGACATCTTCCTGTGCTAACAGCTAACTTCTAACTGAATGTATGTCTTGATTGCCTTGCTTTTGCCGCTGCTCTGGTAATATGCTTTGACAATGTTTTAGCCAAAATTTTCCAAAGGGGGAGTTTGTAAGTGTTTGTTGGCAGCAATTTTGGTAAAACAATGACTTGTTAATATTTTGCTAAATGTCTTAACATTTGGAGCAAAACTGTTTTGAATGATGTCAAAGCATATGTCTTGACATCTACCTACTGAACTGATCTCAGCCCAAAATCAGTTAAGTATTTTGTTTCCTGATTTCTAGCATTCTATAATTCAGAATTCATGATCTACAGGCTACGAAAAATATGGAGTAATATTTTTCAAATTGCATAATTTTATCTTGGTATGTTTTTATGGAAATATTCAAAAGATTTGAATATTTATGTTTAAGCCCAAGCCCAAAACTTCGCATATATAAGGACTTTCTTCCTTATTCAAAGACAAACAACTTTTGAACAAGAATATTTTCTTTCTGATTAGAAGTCTAGACTTTTTATTTGTAATACACTCTAAGTATTAGTTTAAATACTTGAGTTGTTATTTGAGTTGTTAATTGTGTATCATTCATAAGCTTTTAAGCATTGAATGATTGAAGTGTTTAAAACTTATTAATTTTGTTAAGTTCTTCACTGTAAGTGATTGAAGGGATTTGAGGATGGCCTCATACCTAGGTGAGTCTTAGGTAGAAGTTTAGCTTGGGTAGTGATTAAGTGATTAGATCGTAAACTGGTTGTTTACTGAGGGTCTATGAATTGATACTATTTAGTGAACTTGTCCTTGGCTTGGTAGCCCCCATAGTAGGTGTTGTTGTACACTGAACTGGGTGAACAATCTCTTATCCTTTTACTGCTTTTGATTTTACTGCACCTTACTTGCAAACAAATATTTGTATCATGACATCTCATTCGACACCACATATATGATACCAGAATTTCACACACACACACACACACACACACACACACACACACACACACACACACACACAGATATATATATATATATATATATATATATATATATATATATATATATATATATATATATATATATATATATATATATATATATATATATATTGTTGTACCCCCAAATTTTTCTTCCTTTTTCTCAAGACATTTTCTCACAAGGATTTTCAAAATGGCAAGTTAGCACAAGTACAGTTGGATTTTTGGCTCTCAAACATCAAATAAAATAAGAGCAAGTTTTCTTTGATTCATAAGCTTCGATTGGGTATTTGGTCCTCTTCGATCATGCTTTGATTCATAAGCTTCGATTGGGTATTTGGCCCCATTCGATCATGATTTGATTCATAAGCTTCAATTGGGTATTTGGTCCCCTTCGATCATGCTTTGATTCATAAGCTTTGATTTGGTATTTATCCCCCTTAGATCATGTTTTGATTCATAAGCTTTGATTGGGTATTTGGTCCCCTTTGATCAAGCTTTCGTCCACCAGCTTCGATTGAGAATTGGGTCCCCTTCGAGCAAGCTTTGGTCCACAAGCTTCATTTGGGCATATGGCCCCCTACAGGTTTGCTTTGATTAACCATCAGTAGCCCCCTACAAGTTTAATTCGATTCACCGGCATTAGCCTCCTACATACTTGCTTTGATTCACAAAGCATTGGCCTCCTGCATGTTTGTTTTGATTCACATAGTAGTGGCCTCCTGCATGCAAGCTTTGATTGAGCTCTGGTCTCTTACGTGTCTTCTTTGATCCACAAGATAAGTGCTTCCTCTATGCTTGCTTTCGACGCACAAGGCAAAGGTTTCCTCTTCATGCTTTCCTTCGATTCATATGGCAATAACTTCTTTCACATGTTCTTCGACTCACAAAATGGTGGCTTCCCTCATGCTAGCTCTGACTCCACCTCTAAACCCTTCGACATACATAGTTTCTACACTATGACACATAATATGGTCCATTCGAAGAAACATTCAAAAGGTCCATTCGAAGAAACATTCCAAAGGTCCATTAGAAGAAACATACAATTGGTGCTTTCGAAGGACATACATTTGGTCCATTCGAAGGACACACAAATGATGCCTTCGAAGGACATACAATTGGTCCATTCGAAAGACACATAATTGTTGGAAACAAGTTTTTTTTCCTTTTGATGAGTTTGGTTCAGGAGGCTTGTTGGCCAAAGTCCTACATGCTGCCAAGCCCAAGCCTCCTGCACAATTACATTCATGACAAAAGAAGCTTCGACTGGCCAGAATAAAGTTTTCTATTGGGCTAGTTTGGTATTTTCAGAGCCAATCGAAGAACAAGGCAAATAGGGGCTCAATCGAAAAAGCCATAATAATGAAGCCCAGAGCCATCGAAAGGAGCAATTCAGAGTCAATCGAAGAACAAGGCGTGGAGGCATTCGAAGGAGTCAGGGAGTGAAACATGTCCAGGTTCATCCCAAAACCCAAAAGGGTAAGAATTCATCAAAGATGGCAATCCTTTAATTTTTCTGATTTTTCCTTTAAAGCTTGGTTAATGGTCGTCCCTTGCCATTTCCATTCACCCCTATCCCCTATAAGTACAAGCCTAAAGATACATTTCCAGGGACGAAAAAAGAGATAAGAAAAACATTGCCATAGAAACATTCTTGCAGAGAGATCACACATTGCCTATTGAAGCTGCACACACACTGCCTTAGAAAGCCACACCAAAAAATCTCAAAATCTTCCCAAAATGATCCAAAATCGAAGCAACCTTCACAGGCCTCTTCAACAAGCGCTCCACTCACTCCCTGAAGGTTGCAGGAGGCGTTCCCAAGCACTAGGCAGGTCCAACGCACGCTGGAGCATCACTCACATAATCTCTCCGTTGGTAATTTGCTTTTGATCTTAAACTAGCTAAGTATGCAGTTTTAAATTCACGTTAATTATACATTCATGTTATTGCTGATGTTTGTGATTGCTTTCATGTGTTACATACAAGTTTAAGTGTAGGGACGAGATCGTGCCATTGCTAGGGCATAATCTATATTTTCTTTCGAATCTCATGATTCATGATGTTACAAGACGAAATAGCTTTCGATTCAGAACCAGGGGATTCAAACTAGGATGATGTAGCCACAGGCTGTCGAATCCAAGACCAGATTTGACCCAGGTCTGGATTTTTGTTTTGTTTCCCTAATGAATTTCCTACAGATCCCGTGTTCTCAGATCGAAGGAGTATATCATGCACCATCATTCTCCTAATGTCAGATGTTGGCCATCCAGATCCCGTGCCCCCCAAATGTGCAGCCCATCGTGCACCTTCGACCATTTTCCTCATTGGATCAAAAAACAGCTCTAGGCTTCTTTTTGATCGGGGCCTGCATTCAACAATTTGCACAGTTTCCTTCACTATCCTGGCCCATTTAAATTTTATTTTATTTTATTAACTTATTTCTTTTTTATTTGTTTTATTTTATTTACTCAACAAAATAATTATAAAAAAATCACAAAAATTAGGTCTAGTCTTTTATAATTAAAATTAATTTTGTTAACTAATTAATTAATTACTTTAACATTTTTTCTTAAAATTAAAACTAAATAGACTTGGGATTTTAATTAAAATCATTTTCCCAAAATAAAAACAAGACAAAACAAAACAACAAAAAGATTTTCTTTCGTTTAGGATTAGACGTTATTTTCAATTCGCGCACGTTTTTTTGCTTTCTTTATTTTCATATTAATGTACTTGCTCATGGGATGTAATAGAAATTAACTATAACTCTTTTACCGCTTTTCTTTATTTTTCCCATGTTTTGGACATGTAATAATCCCCCTCCCTGAAACTATATAATAGTGTAGCTTTAATTTCCACACTTTAAATTCCTGTACAAATATTAACTGTTAGATGTATGTTAATATAGGATTGCATGATAAGACTAAAATGAATGTTAGCAAACCTAACATCAAGATAAATAACTGAAACACAATACACTTGTACATGCGTACCTCTATGGTACTCCCACTTTGGTTGCCTTCATAAAAATAGTCACAACTCTCGAAACGTGAGAGATGTTAGTGGCTACCCTCCGGTTTAAAAAGATCATAAGTCACACGATGACCCTCTCGACGTTGCCTCGGTAAACAATGATCTTAAAACCCTAGGGTAATTACTAAGGTTTCTTTCCCAATTGCCTTTGTAACTATAAAACGTCCCTTCGAATGTCCTTCAAACATCCAAAAGACTAGGGCTACCTACTCACTAATAGTAGGATAGCATTGTCTAAAGGAAAGGAGAAAAAGAACGAATATTTTGATTAAAGTATATAGCTGTTAGATGCTTGCGCAAACAAACTTTTACACTCACACAAAACAATTTTCAAAAACCTTTTCAAAAACTCTTTATCAACACTCTTGAGGACTGAGACAAGAGTTATCATAAAGCAAATCACCTCACTAAGGCATTTCAAAAATAATTTTCAAAAACACAAGGTATTTCAAAAATGCGCTAAGCATCTAAGAGCCCGTAGATAACTACGGATGGAAAGGGTGCTAACACCTTCGCTTTCCATAATCTACCCCCTTACTCTGAAACAAATCTCGAAAGGTCTTTTTCTGTTCTTTTCACCCTTTCCTTTGTTGGATAAAAGAAAAGTCGGTGGAAACTCTTGCTTACCGCAACATTTGCAAACATAAATGAAAAATCAGTATAAACAGTCGGTTCTGCCACCATATCATAGAACTGGCGACTCTGCTGGGGAATAAAAAAATGTGGGTTTACCTTAGAGTTTAGTTCATTCTATATTTGCTTACATTGTGTGTTTAGTTTGATTTAACTTTGAGGGTTTGCTTGGGTTTACTTGTAAAGATCCTACACCCGGATCTAGGGCACCTTTTAGGTAAGTAGTAATAGATCGTGGGGACTGTGCGGGGTATACCGAAACGGTTGAAATGATAGCTACGTTGGTGTGACACATTTGTTGGTACCGGTAGCCCTTGAGTAGTCAAGGAGAATATGGGGCCGCTGTGTGGTGTCATGTAGCACTAACTGACCTTAGAACCTTTAATTGAGAAACTTGGCCATTAGGAAGTAGTGAGATAGCCGGCTTTGATGCAATCTGAAGTTGATTGATACTCGATACTACACTTATTGTAATCTGACTTCTGGGATATTTCGGTCGCCAATAAAGAGGCTTGCGTTGAAACAATGTCGGGTGAAGAAAGATCAATGATATTGAGATTTCCTAGAACCCGGTTACTATTAATAGGACAGGTTGAACCAACTAAACTTCAAGAGGATACTTAACTATGGAATCCATGCAAGCCTAAATCTAAGGATCTGTTTGTGTGCTTGTATATATCTGTTTGTACATAACATCATAACATGGCATGTCACACTAACCATTTCAAGGACTTTTAGGACTTATCTTTGTGTCTGTTTTATAGGACATGGCTCCCATTTGTAGAAATACTATCCAAGTCAACCTCGTAAGGGTGCCTCCTCAACTCAAAGAATTGGAATCAAGGGTTCCTGAGAATTTCCCATTCACTAAAAGACATGGTCGACTCCTCAATTTGGTCACCTCAAGCCCTGACGAAGACACGGTGAAAGTTCTCTTTCAGCTCTTTGACCCTTTATATCATTGATTTACATTTCCTGACTACCAGTTGGTTCCTACCATGGAAGAGTTTTCTCAGTTATTGGGAGTTCCTATTCTCAATCAATTACCCTTAAATGGTATATAAAGAGACACAAATCCCGAGGAGATCGCTCGAGCCCTGTATTTACAACAGTCTGATGTTGTGACAAATTGGGAAACAAGAAGCAGTGTCAAAGGGTTTCTAGCCAAATTTTTGTTTGAGAAGGATCCCCATTTTTAGGATCCTCTGGACTTACAAGCCTTTGAAGAGGTGTTGGCCTTCTCATCTATGGAATGGTACTGTTCCCTAATCCGGACCAACTCATAGACGTGAATGCGGTCAAAATTTTCATGTCTCGTAATCCGTTGCCCACTTTACTGGGAGACATTCTGCACTCTTTTCACACTCGCACCATAAAGAGAAGAGGAACCCTCATGTGTTGCACTCCTCTGTTGGCTAGGTGGTTTATTTCGCACCTACCTCGATTTGTGTTGAAGAATGAGCAAGGCATCATGTGGTCTAATAGGTTGATGTCTCTCACGCATTCGGATATTCACTGGTGCCTTCAATCTCTGGAAGACGTTACCATCATTGATCACTATGGGGAATTCCCTAATGTCCATCTCCTAGGAATTAGGGGAGGAATCACTTATAACCCTTGTTTGGTGTTGCGACAGTTTGGGTATGCTAGGAGGGATGGTCCTCATGATGTACTGGTTCAGGGAATTGCATTCGACTATGAGAATGATGTCCAAGGGTACCGTCAGAGGTTTATTCGAGCTTGGGGCATGGTGAACATAGTGGATAGCAAGACATTGGGGCATAAGAACTCCATCCCTTTGGAGCCTTATCTTAAGTGGGTGCGAGCACACGCTCAAAATCTCATTATGCCTTACCCCGCCATCCCACCTATCAAAATGGAACCTATTGCTGAGACAGATATACCTCATACTATTCTCCATCCTGACATGCCGACTACTCTCAAGGAATTGCAAAGATCTTAGATTCAACTCAGAGAAGAACGAGACACCTTTGAAACCCAGTTCTATGCAAGCGAGAAGAAGGTTTTGAAGTTTACAAGACAACTGCATGAAGAACAAAGTTTGAATGCCTACATTGCACCAAAGAGGATGCGCTCATGGGAAGCCTGAGTCCTGTTTGATTTAAGAGTTTTGTTTTATCTTTGTTTCTTCCATTATAAGCTCAAAAGACATCATTGTAATCATTTAAACTTATGAATGCAACTAATGTTTGTTCTCTCTTTGTCTAAGCAAATTTAAAATCTTAAAAGTCCTTGAAAACATTGCATAAACATTAACATGCATATCATTACATAAGCAGGTATTTCGAGACAGGCTTCTTATTCTTTTTCCTGTTTATTTCAGCAAAAGAAATGGCTCTTGAACAAACAATAAAGGACCTTCAAGCTCAAAATGCTCAGTTCCAACAAATGTTCCTGGCTCTGGCTAAGGGGCAAGAATATCTTAAAGCTCTTATCATCAAGGAGAAGACCAAGAAGGCAAAGAAACCAACTGGTATTTTGAATATGGGAAGAAGGTTCAGAGGAACGGCCAAGCAAGCTCTAGATTTCGCAACTCTGTCAGACGAGGGAGACAATCAAGAAGAAAAGCCCAAGGAAGAAGACAACAACCCCGAAACTAATGAAGAAGAGGCTGACTACTCTGAAGAACAGTATCCTCCTGCTGATGATAAATACAAACAGCTGGAGGATCGTCTCAATGCTATGGAGATTCAGAGGGTACCAGGTCTAGATTTTGAAGAGCTAGGATTGGTCTCAAGAGTGGTTATCCCGCAGAAATTCAAGGTCTTCGCATTTTCTAAGTAAGATGGCGTCTCCTGCCCTAAGCTGCACTTAAGATCATATGTCAGGAAGATTCATCCCCGCACTACTGATAGGAATCTGTGGGTACATTTCTTCAAGGAAAGTTTGTCTGGGACGCAGTTGGAATGGTTCTATCAATTGGAGGGAACCAACATTCGTAATTGGGAAGACCTGACTGCTGCTTTTTACAAGCGGTACCAATATAATGCTGACCTCGCTCCAACTCGTACACAATTGCAAAGTATGTCTATGGGTTCCGACAAGGGTTTCAAAGATTATGCCCAAAATTGGAGAGGCCTTGCGGGAAGAGTCCAACCTCCTATGTCTGATAGAGAGTTGGTGGACATGTTCTTGGGCACGTTGTCTGGTCCATTCTTCAACCATCTGATTGGTAGCTCTTCAACTGGGTTTATTGAGCTGATATTTACTGGTGAGCAAGTAGAAGCTAGTATTAAGAGTGGTAAGATCCAGAGAGATGCATCCTCCAATACAAAAAAGAAAACCTTCACTAGAAAGAAGGAGCTCAGTGCTGCTTATGGCCAGAGAAATCAAAGAAAAACTGAACTTCGTCCGAAAATAGGGGCTGTTATAATCTCTAATCCTGCATCAGACCAACAATGAAACAATCAGCACAGACCGGATGCGCCCAAAAGACAGTTCACTTGGATCAACATGACCTTATACCAGGTTTTGCCACACCTGTTAAAGTCCAATCTGGTGTGTGATACAGTGGGAGAACTGACTTGAGGGTTTTGCGTTTGATCGCAAATGTTGCGGTTAGCAAGAGTCGCCACCGACTTTTCTTTTATCCAAAAGGAAAGGTGAAAAAGCACAGGAAAGAACTTTGAGATTATTTCTTGAGTTCGGGGGGTAGATTATGAAAAGGGAAGGTATTATCACCCTTTTCATCCATGGTTTTCCATGGGCTCTTAGTTACTTGCTAGATCACTTGCTTTTGTTTGAAATTATGCTTTGTGTGGTTTTTGAAAGTATTTTGTAAAGAGACCATTGTTTAGGCAATCTTTGTAATGATTCCTGTTTGTAAGAATGTATAAAAAGATGTTTGATCTTTTGAAAATATTTTCAAGTTTGTAAGATGTTTGAAAGTGTATGTGTTTGTTTTCTTTGAAAATAGAAAGGATGTTTGTTTTGAAATGGAGCAAGTAATTAGGAGAAATCTACCTACTCAAATGTATTTCTTCTTCATTTTCTTTTCCTTTGACATTGTTGTCTTACCATTGATTTGGTAAGCAACCCTATCTTTGGATGTAAACAAGACGGACGCGGGTCATCGTATAACCATGATTAGCAATGTTGCAAGGTATCTTAGCATTCTTTTTGAGGGACTAAGATCATTTGTAAGGCAACTTAGATAGCGTCATCGAGGGACTATGATCTTGTATTTGCTTGTTTTGGCTAAGATACCTTACATGCGTAATATGACCATTTTGTATAAGGCAACCAACTGGAATAACCCTAGGGTTGCTTGTGTGCTAGTGTATTATTTTCATGCTTGTTTTGGTCTTGAATTAGGGTTTTCTAAGTATTGATTTTAATCTTTCCATACAAACCCTAATTACTAGCATGTTATATAAAAGCGATAAATTGCGAAATTTAAAGTTACAACGCTATTACAACATTTGTGGGGAGGGTATACAAATTCAATGGGGATTTGCAAGAATATAAACCTAGTTAATCTATTACAACCAAATTGAATGGGTATTAATGTACAAGGAATTAAAATAAATAATATACAAAAATGAACAAGTATGCAATAATGTGAAGGTGAAGAAAAATGAGTATTTGTTTGATTTTTTAGAAAAAAGGATTTTTGTCTTAATATGATTAAATTAAAGAAAAATAATTAATAAAAAAAGAATTTGTTTAAGGAATGATTTTGAATAAAACCCTAGTTCTATTAATCAAAAGAAAATAAGTTTAAAAAGGTATTTTTTAGTATATATTGTTTATGTCTTGAAGATATTTATGACATTATAAAATATTTTTAGTCTTTTTATTATATAAAAAATAATGTATTTAAATTAAAAGAAAATAACAAATAATCTAATTTTATTTATATTTACAAGATAATAAGTAAGAAAATAAATAAGGTATAATTAATGAAAATATTTTTTGTGAGAAAAATAAAATAAAATAAGTCAAAATATAAATCTATCATTTTTGTATTTTATGATTTTTTTTAGTATTTAGAAAATATATTTAAGAAAAATAAAAATGAAAATAAAAAATAAAATAAATAAATTTGGGCCAGGGGTGTCAATGGGAAACAGGGAGGTCAACTAGCAAAAATAAAAAAATAAGTCTGTCCCAAAGAGGCCCAGCGCCCTGCAAACAAAAAAAGTTAGAATTTGTAAAAACATGTAAAAGTGCAAAAGGGTACCACTGGGGCTCGAACCCAGGTCCCATACATTACAGGCGCACGCTTCTACCACTGGGGTGGCTATACATCCGTTAATACAAATAAAACAATAAATATGTAAGGTAAAACGGGCCCTGAAGACTTCATCTTCAACCTCCAGCCAGACCAACTGTAACTTGCTCATTTCTCATCAAAAATGAAAATTATAAACATGAAACTTGTAGCAAATTTTGTCACGATTCCAGAAATGTAAAGTATTAAAACTATAGATCAAAGATAAGCATGAATTTTAATGGCCCTAATCTGAACCCTAAAAATTTCAGAAGTTTCAGTTTTAAAATTCTCTAAGCTCAAGCAAAATTAATGGAAACTATGGACATGGTTAGCTTCAGGGCAATGATATCTACATGTTTTATTCACAAATAAACTATTGATGATGCCTGTATGAAGAGTTCCAAGTTGAGAAAACTTACCTCAAAACTGGAAATCATGTTTGGAGTTTGAGCTTATTTCAAGCAGTGGTGATGATCAGGTTAGCTTCCTTGAGATCCTAGGAAGCTAATGCAATGGTTTGCTTGAGTTGAGAGTGGCTGAAATGACTTCGAGAAGTCAATGTGAAATGCTTTGTTTTTGGTTATGGAGGATATGGTAATTGGTGTTACAGTAATGAAACAGGGACATGGATAGGTTACACTTGATGTAAGTAAGCTTTAGAAACTAAAAGGCCAAGAAACGCACGAGGGAAATGTGAGTTTGATGTTCAAGGTCAGAAGCTGTGCAACAATGGAGTTTTTGTGCAATTTCTGATTTGAGAGAGTTTTGGTGTATTTCAGGGTACTTAATCTCGTCCTCTAGCTCACAAATAGTGACTCTATTTATAAGCAACAAGTTTGGTATGCTCTAGTTGATCAGAATTCAAAATCACAAGTTTATGCATAACATGTGATTTTTTTGAGAAACCAAGTTTCAATGCTTTGTACTTGGTTCATAGAGTTGTTAACTACTTTAAACACAATCCTTCTGACTTTGTGGATGGATTGTAATCAAGTAAAACAAGTTGGGAGCTCAAGAAGCTGACTTTGTGCATAAAGCTTGCTTTACAAGAATGGATATGTTACTTTCTCCCTAAAATGGAAAATTGATTTGGACAAAGCTTGAAACACTTGGATAAGGGCATAATCAGTTGTGTAAACCATTAATTATGGAGTGAAAAACAAGTTTGAGGCCTGCAAAGTGAGGATTATGCAGCATGACTATGGATTTGGTTCATGTGTTCATAAAAAATGACTTGTAATTCAAGTGACAAAACCCTAACTTCATCTCTTCGATTCTCCCTACTCAAGAATGATCTTAAGGAGTTCTTGGTTATTTTGGAAACTTGCAATTTTCTCTACAACCCATATTTGAATTGCTTTTGAATATTACTCTTGGAACTATATGAAAAAGTGCCATGAAGTTAGGTCAAAATCCTGGCCAAATTAGGGCAAAATTTCACTAAGTGTTTAGTTTCATGACCACATGTTCATAAAATTATAACTTGAGATCCAAGCATTTTTGGAAGGAGTTGTGTAAAGAAAATTTGTAGATTTCATGGATATATAAAACTTTCATGTTGTAAGTTTCTCTTGAATCATCTTGTATCATGGTGGAAATTTTGTTCAAAATTTTGAAAAAACATGAAATTTCCAACACTTAGAAAAATTTCTGTTTAGAAATTTTGACTTTTCAAAATGAAATCTTGACTTTTTGATTTCTTGATGAATAATTTTCATATTTTGACATGTTTTGATGAATTATGATCTTTGGCACTTGATTTTGACCAAAAAGTCAAAGTTTGACTTTTCAGTATATAATTGACTTTTGATCAGTTGACTGCAAAATTCATCTGTCAATTCAATGGACTTGTAATGTTTTGAGCTATGTCATTAGGTAAAAATGATGCAATTGGACTCTTGAGATCATGCCTTAAACCAATTGATCATTTGCTAGGTCAAAAATCAAAAATTGTCCTTTCCTAGTCAAAACCCTAATTTTTACCATTTTGCCCTTTTGGAGATTTGATCAAATTTCTTGAGGAATTATGGTCCAAACTTGATCAAATGATACATATGAGTCTAAAATGTTGATGTGGATAAAAAATTATGAAGTTTGACTGTAAATTGGCCATGGTTGACTTTTTCCCCAATACAGTTGATTTTTAGGTCAACTGCTCAATTGACTGAACAAAAATGTGATTCAAGGCTTGAAACTTGGTATGATTAATATTGAGGGTCCATAATTATCCATTAAAGTAATATGGGGAATTGGAAGTCCAAAAATCCTTGTGAAAACTCAAACCCTAATTTTGGTCATAAGTGCTTGAGGAGGTGTCTTGAGCTGATCAAACCCTAGTGCAGTCTTGAGCCCAAGGAGATCTTGTGAGTAAATTATTGATAAGTGAGAGGGAAAATTTTGGAGTAAAACATCTGCCCCTGTTAAATCTTCTTAAGCCTGAAGAGTTAGATTGACATATTTTGCCATTCGTGACTCGAAGGTGGAAGACGATTGGACACTAGAGTGCCCAGAAATTTGCACTCAACGATGTGATGGTAGAGGGAATGGGCTTAAAGATGCCATTTAGAGAGGTAATAGAAAGTTGTTGGAGATGGGCTTGTAGATGCCATCCAAGAGTGACTGTTGAATTGTAATTTGTAAGTTGAAAGAATGAGTATCAGAATGGCGTCAGTGTCTGGAGTGTATCTGTACTGTATCTGAGAATTGCGTCTGAATGAGTATCCGAATGGCATCCGTGTCTGGAGCGTATCTACATTGTATCTGAAGGAGGATTTGAATGAGTATCAGAATGGAGTCCACGTCTGGAGCGTATCTGAACTGTAAATGAGTTTCAGGATGGCATCCGTGTCCGGAGCGTATCTGAACTGTATCTGGAAGCTAATTTTGAATAAGTATCAGAATGGCATCCGTGTCTGGAGCATATCTAAACTGTATTTGGAAGAGGCTCTGAATGAGTATCAGAATGGCATCTGTGTTTGGAGTGTATCTGAACTATATTTGGAAGAGGCTCTGAATGAGTATCAGAATGGCATTCGTGTCTGGAGCGTATTTGTACTGTATCTGGAAGTTGAAAACTGAATGAGTATCAGAATGGCATCCATGTCGGGAGCGTATCTGTACTGTATCTGAAATTTGAATGAGTTTCAGGATGGCATCCGTGTCTGGAGCGTATCTGAACTGTATCTGAAGACCGAATCTGAATGAGTATCAGAATGGCGTCCGTGTCTGCAGCGTATCTGAACTGTATCTGGAAACTTTGAACATTGTTAATGGTAGCTGTTAATCTTATCCTCAAAAGGGTAAAATGTTAGCTAAAATGCAAAGTTATGTTGTATGAAATGCATGGTATGATGCATTTGTGTAATCAATGTTTATGATATATGGATGCGATGTATGCGTATGTGAGCTAATCTGCTGTACTGTTGTTGGATTGGGGAAAATAAATCTTTGACTACTGCTGAGGACATGGAGTGCAGGTCTTCATGTTGTGAAGTTGAAGTGTTGATGAATTTCTGCTTAGAGAAATAAACTTTGTTGTAAGGGAAATTCCATGTACCGCCTGTAAAATCCTGTTGGGGACTCTTGAGAAATTTGGATGACTTCTACTGGGGATTGATAATTAGAAATTTTGTTCTGCTGGGGATTAAACTGTACACTTCGGGGGATTTTTATGGAAAATAACTTATAGAGATTTCCCTATCTCTTAAAGCAATCAGTAACTGTCTTTTATTTTGTTTATTTGTAAACAGTAATTATGTTCAAATGCATATGTTCAAAAATGAATCATTGGACGTTTTTGTAAACAAAACACAAGAGTAAAGAAAAAAACAGATAGTTTTGCAATTTCAAAGGGATATCTTTGTATTGACTTTGAGTAAGTATTTTTGTAAAATGAGACAAACATTCTAGTAAGAGAATTCCGTCGTAAAAAAATGAAAATTTTAATACATAGAAAAGATAGCTATGTGCAATAATCCCATGGGGATCCCATTCTACTATAGCCTTTGTATCTCCGAGCATCTTGTCTATTTGTTGCCTCGTCTGAAGATGATTGAATTGATCAGCACCTCTGAGTTTATCTGTGGAAGCCAAAGGTTGTCCGTACGGTGATTCAACGGGACATAGTCATACGCTTTTATTCCCTAACTTTTGCCTGAACCGCCCTTTCGGGTTTTCAGTCCACCGGGATACCCTTTTTTGCCCAAGCCGCCCTTTCAGGTTTTCAGCTTGCCGGGTGTACAAATTTTTTGTTTTATCCCTAATTTTCCCCCGAACAGTTTTGGTTCTCCGGGATGCCCTTGTTTTGCCTAGGTGTGTCAACCTAGCGGATCTCTTATGCGTAGTATCTTTTGACTACGTTTGCGTTCGCAGGGTGCGGAAGGTCGTCGCCATCCATGGTGGTCAGAATCATTGATCCACCAGAGAATATGTTTTTGATTACAAATGGTCCTTTGTATGTAGGAGTCCATTTTCCCCTGGGATCACCTTGAGGCAATATGATATGTTTGATCACTAAATCCCCGACTTGATATGCTTGTCGTCTGACCTTTTTGTTGAAAGCCTTGATCATCCGTTTTTGATACATTTGACCATGGCAGACAGCGGTAAGCCTTTTCTCATCGATCAAGTTTAGTTGATCAAGTCGAGTCTGGTTCCAATCGTCTTCATTCAACCCTTCATCCTTCATAATTCTTAGAGAAGGGATCTGACCCTCAATAGGCAAGATAACTTCCATGCCGTAAACCAGAGAGTAGGGTATTTCCCCAGTTGATGTGCGAGCTGTGGTACGATATCCGTAGAGAGCGAATGGTACCATCTCATGCCATTCTTCGTACGTGACTATCATTTTCTGTATGATCTTTTTAATTTTCTTATTCGCGGCTTCGACAACACCATTAATCTTCGGCCGGTAAGGGGAAGAATTGTGATGTTGGATCTTGAACTGCTCGCACAGGGCGGTGATCATAGTATTGTTCAGGTTCGTACCATTGTCTGTAATGATCCTCTCCGGGATACCGTACCGACATATAAGATTATACTTGATGAACCGGGCGACAACATTCTTGGTGACAGAAGCGAAAGAAGCTGCCTCCACCCACTTTGTAAAATAGTCAATGGCCACTAAGATGAAGCGGTGTCCATTGGAGGTTGTTGGATTGATTTCCCCAATCATATCAATCCCCCACATAGCAAAGGGCCAATGAGTCGTCAAGAAATTCAAAGGAACCGAAGGTACGTGCACCTTGTCAGCATAAATCTGACACTTGTGGCAAGTTCGAGAGTTTTGATAGCAATCTGCTTCCACGGTAGACCAGTAATAGCCTGCCCGTAGGATTTTCTTTTCCATCGTATGCCCACTGGAATGGGTGCCAAAAGTGCCTTCATGTAATTCAGCCATGATCTTTTCAGCTTCAACCTTGTCTACACACGGAAGTAAAACAGAGTCATGGTTGCGTTTGTAAAGAATGCCATTACTAAGGAAGAATTTAGCAGAGAATCTCCTTAAGAACTTCTTATCGTTGACTGAAGCTCCTTCTGGGTATTCTTGGGTTTCGAGATACCTCTTGACTTCATGAAACCAAGGATGGTCCACTACTTCTTCAGTATTAATCTCGTGACAATGTGTTGGTTCCTCCATTCGTTCAATGGTAATCTAGGGAGCCTCATTATCCCATTTAAGTTTTAACATAGATGACATTGTGGCTAGTGCGCCTGCTAGCTGATTTTCTTCTCGCGGGAAGTGCTCGAAGGTAATCTTCTCAAAATGTGGGAGCAATGTCAAAACATGTTCTTTGTAAGGGATAAGGTTAGGTTGTTTAGTGTCCCACTCCCCTTTGATCTGGCTGATAACCAAAGCTGAATCTCCGAATACATTCAAAGATTTGATCCCCAAGTTTATGGCAGCTTTGAGACCAAATATGCATGCTTCGTATTCCGCCATGTTATTTGTACAATTGAAGCAGAGTCTTGCAATAAATGGAGTATGACACCCTTAAGGAGATATGAGTACGGAACAAATACCATTGCCGAGTGCGTTAGATGCCCCATCAAAAACCAGAGTCCATCGGGATCCTTGTTCAGGTCCGTCATATGGCCTGAATTCTTCACAGTTGTTTACCATCATGATGTCTTCATTCGGGAATTCGAACTTCATGGACTGGTAGTCTTCCACAGCTTGGTGAGCAAGGTGATCAGCTAGTATACCGCCCTTTATTGTTTTCTGGGTAGTGTACTGTATGTCATATTCTGTCAGGATCATCTGCCATCTCGCTATTCTCCCAGAGAGTGCAGGCTTCTCCTTGATTCTAACATAATCTCTATCTTTAATGTATCTTCTGGCGTCTTTGAACCCACAAACCTTGAGAAAATTCTACATGTCCCTTAGGGTTGGTTTCAGTTTATTCTGATGAATCTTCGTCCCTGTGGTCTCCACAAAGACTTTCTGTATCACAATGATAAGCTTCTAATTCTCTGTTGGCTTAAACGTACCTATTTACATTTATCTCAGGTCATATTCAACTATCTTAAGGAATGCATCATCATTTCCATAAAAAAGAACAAATCCTTCATTCCATATGGAAGAGTTCTAACAGAAGTTTTTATCAAAGAAAATATTATGAAAATTATTCGTAGGATAGGTGGTGGTCCTGACGTCAAATTTAAATATGAATGGTGTGAGACTTTTGATATTTTATGGTTCAATTAGGTGTAAAAATTATTATGTATTGACGATAGCCTTCATTATATTCTCTGGTTATTGTATGTGTGTCCTTCACTTCTGTGATTTGTTGTCTCTTAATTTTAATATGTGTTGTCTTTTGTCTGCTCTATGTTTAATCTATGTGCTTTGTATCCTCTCTGTTTTTAAATGAATTCAAGTTTTTATGTTATGTTGCTCAATCCTTGTATTCACATTGTTTTTCAAAAATCAAGTATTTGTTTTTTTATTCACATTGTTTTTTAGTAACTGACGGTTGCCCTTGCATTTGTAATCACTTTGGTTATAGCGGATTAAGTCTTTGTTGAAGGCAGAATCACCTGAGGAGGATGGACATGAGTAGTCTAATTAATAGTGAACCTGGATAACCGAATGTGTTCTTTATTCTTCATTGTCTTTATAACTTTTATCATTTGAGTAATTAGAATTTGTAAAGGGAAATATTTCTATAAACATAATTCAAACCCTCCATTCTTGTATTTTCTCTCCCTTCAGATGCTTCTTTGAGTCATTTAAGAATTCTCCTATTTATATCTTTTTCATCTAACAAGTATATCTTTGTTGATCGAGGACATATTACAACCGTATTTCCTTATACTTGCACTCGTCATATCCTACATATATGATAACAATTTACACTTTAGATAGGATAAATTAAGAACATATTGTCACACATTATCAATACAAAAAATTATTACACCATGTCACTTAGAGACATGTTCACCATATCTTAAGTCATCTAGAAGACCCAAGACTCTCACACACATGTTTAACATTTGTTCTCCATAACATTTTCAAGACTCTTGAACACTTCACACTAGATGTTTTGATAATATAATGCAATTTCGTTACTCTTTCACGAAACATGTATTCATGGTACAATATAACTCTATGAGTAAGGAATGTGAAAAGATATGCTTTAATAGAGGCACACATATTAAAGCTCTCGTAGACTCGTTCTACTCACACTATTTTTTAGGTGGTACACTAATATACAAAAGGATTGCATGGTAGTTCCAGACAATCGAGATGCTTCTTCGAGTCGTTTAAGAATTCTCCTCTTTATACCTTTTTGATCTAACAAGTGTATCTTCGTTGATCGAGGAAAAATTACAATCACGTTTCCCAATACTCGCACTCGTCGTATCCTACATATATGATAACAATTTACACTTTAGATAATAGACTTTGGCGATGTATCCCCTCGTCAACTCCAATTACCTCTTATCTTTAAGAACCATCATCAATAAGACATTAAGACTTAGCATACTCTTAACTTGAATCATAGATTCTAACACATCGTTTTTTGGTCATAGACTCAAATTACTCTTTTATCTTTGAAACTCTCATCACAATTACAGTAAAATTAGGTCTTAGCACAATAAATCACTTATTATTAGTTTTATAGTGCACGATGTGATCCTTGTTCATTAATATCACAAGGTTGTTTAATAAATAAAAATTTACTATAGAAATTTTCATTAATTATATTACATATTTGAATTTGAAAATAAAAACAATAGTGTTAAGTTTGAGAAACACGTAATTCATCGTAGAGAATTTACAGGATTCAAATATTGACATGATCTTGTTAAAGATGTGTTGTTTAATATATTTTGATGGATTAGAGTTTCTGTTAAGAAAGATGTGTCTATAAATTTTTTAACAGATCATCGAGACAGAAGATCGACGCTTAGACCAACAAATATTTTATATATGATTGGATATGAAGAAAACATGCATGTGTGGATTTGACTGAATTTTTCTCCTCTGTGTGGCTGAGGATGTGAGGTTTTAATGTATGTCAAACAATTTTCATAATCACTTGAAGTAAAATGGTAAAACATGGGAATTCCACGTACACATGCATAATAATATTGTGCCCAAGATAAAAAAGAAATAGACTTATGAACAATGTATTTTTAAAACGTAAAAATTACAATAAAATTATATTAATGTTGCACCCGTAAAAATACAAACATAATAAAAAAGAATGTAGACTTAAAACAAAACAAAAAATACAGATAAAATGGACAAATATGTAATGAATGGAACCATCTTACCACCCTATAAGAAATGTTTGACTAAACTAAAATAAGTAGGTAATTAAAAGTATTTCTTTTATGTCATAGTATAGACGTATAGATGTCTTATCGAACAAATATTATTGAACCCATTTTTGGTCTATTTTGTAAGAAGTTATTGTTGACTTTGTTCTATGATACCTTACAATAATAAAAATGATGAACATTTGTTATGTAAGAATACAAATTCAAATTTGTATATTTTTCTAAATTTGTATATCTATCTCAAGAGTATGAAAGTGCAAGAAACCAAAGTTATCTTTCTCTTAACTCTCAAGACTTGAGTGGGAAAGCACAATTAATGGCACCTCATGGGTCTTCAAAATTCACTGTCACATGGTCCCTAATGAATCCATCAAAGTATTCACCATGTGATTTCCTACAGAGGCATAATGGTTTTCCTTATAAGGTTAGACACATAGTCTCTTTCTTCTTTGTTTCACATGCCACTAACCTTATTATTTACTTCACTCTTTTTCATTACTAGATTTACGTAAAAACCCTTCATGTGTCATTGTTTGACTCATTGATGTTGGAGAGTTATGTCAAACCCTATCTAAAGTATTTGTAAATAAATAATCAAGAATATTGAAGATGGAGATTTGAAGATAAGACATGGAAAATATAATGGACCACTAACTATTGTAGTGATCTAATCTTTATGCTGTGAATTAGTGTGTGGTCCATTATTGAATAGCAATAACTAGTTATTTTTCCTTTTCTTTTTTCTCTTTTTTGAAATATTTTTAATTTCATCTCATTCTGGTTATTATTATAAATAAATATTTATTTTTTATATTTATTGAGTAATAAATATATTTGATTTATATAAAAGATTAAATGTATTTATTATTTAATAAATCTAAAAAAAATTTGTTTATAATAACAACCAAAAGAAGTACATAATTTTTCTTATGTTTTCCTTTCTATTTTATCTTCTTGTCCATGTCGTTTATAAATTAGAGGACAATTTTGACAAGAGGTAAAAGATTATTGTTAGTAAATGATTTTAAACGATTTTTTTATAGATATATTTAAATATTATATAAAGTTTTTTTTTCTCTATAAAATGAGCTCAAAATTTAAATTTTATATTTAAATTCAAGTTATTTTAATCTTGAATAAGATTTTAAAAATATTATATTTAATTTATTTTATGTTTAAAAATTAAATTTTTCGTAAGAATTATTTATAATGTTTCAATACACCAATAAAAAAATTAAAAAATGTGTATTAATGAGTAAAACTACTTGTAGAATAATTTTGTAGTGATTTAAAAAGTATAATTTTTTATGAAGACAAAAAGTAAAATTTGAAAATTTATAAAGTTAAAAATTATATTTGAACATAAAAATATTATTTTAAAAGAGACACATTTATTTTTATAAAGTTATATCTTAGCAAATTTTAACTAAAAAATAATTAAATATATCTTAAGATGCATGTTGCAAAACATGTCTTCATACAAATACAAATAAATGAATATATTATAATAAATTTCACGTGAGATTGTTATAACACACTCACTTATTTTTGTAAAAGTGTATTTTAGTAAATTTTAACTAAAATGTAGTTAAATACATCTTAAAATCCATATTGTTAAAATAGATTTTCATAAAACAAATGAGTTTATCCTAGCAAATCTCTATTTTAAATTAGTAATTATTATTTAAAATAAATAATAATAGTAAAGTGTTTCAATATTATATAATAATAATAATAATAATAATAATAATAATAATAATAATAATAATAATAATAATAATAATAATAATAATAATAATAATAATAATAATAATAATAATAATAATAATAATAATAATAATAATAATAATAATAATAATAATAATAATAATAATAATAGGAAAAATATTTTTTAATATTTTTAAAATTAAAACTACTTAAAAATAAAAATTAAATATAAAATCGATCAAATGATTGATAAGCCCTTAACTGCAGTGACTGCATCCTTTTCTAAGTGTATTGTATCATAATCAGACAACTCATTTTAATTCTCCTTTTATTTTGTTTAGAAAATTGAAATCAAATCCAATTTAAACGTGTTTTGACGTATGAAGAACCAAAAACATCTAGTCAAATTAGTTGTGTCATTTTTAATTCTTTTCAAGTGTGAAGGATTTCTTTGTGCGATGAGATTCAATATTATGTTATATTAATTCTGAACTCTAAATTGTTTTCTTATTTATTTTATATGTCATATATTTAAAAACAAATGACACCTATTAAAAAAAATTAAGGCTTTAAATACATTTTTAGTTCTCTATTTTAAAATTCAATTTTTTTATCTTTAATTTTATTCTTTCTGTCTTATAATAAGTGTCTTATATGAGTTGTATAGTTCTTAAGAAAATGATTACATATATTAATTTTAAAGATAAAGTTAGTATCATTTATTAAAATATGAAAATTAATAAATTAGAGTATAGTAGTGTTCGCAGTGATTTCTGGCGAAACAACCGCTAATTTTCCAAACAAATTTGATATCTATGATTACTCGCATGATCGACTAAATTGATCCTAGGACATTGTCTTAACGTTAATTGTAACACTTTTTTGACGGTTTGTGTTAAACACGACGTAATACTTGTGCATGTGTTTGTGTAAAGGCTTGAAATACAAAAGACTTCTGAAATTAAATTCAGATGTAAAGGTTTAGACGAAGCGTTTTAATTAAAAAAAAGGTTTGAATGTAAATACTTGACAATAAAAAGACTTAAGACTGGAATTAAATGACTTGATTGTAAAGGAAAAAATCTTTTAAAAGAAATTTGATTTATAAAGCTTTGCAGGAAAATGAAACAATTCGACAAAACATAAAGAAATTAAGAACAATTGCAAGAGTACGTAAAAGAATGGTTCGAAAGAAAATTATGTTGATAAGTGCATTTCAAAGATAAAATTGTGAGGTCATACGTACATTTTCAACGAACTCTTTCTCTGTAACTTAGTACTTGAGTATTTTGTGAGTAACTTTGTACGAATTATGATCCTTCCTTTTCCTAACACTAAGGAGCTATTTATAATGTTCTAACCATAACGGTACTATTCTAAGGAAAAGCCACGTCGCTTCTTGCATGTCTTTCGACACTCTAAGGCTTCCACGCGTCCTTCTTATCCAAAGAAACTATTTTTGAATTTCAAACATTCCCGCTCAAGCCTTCAGCAACGACTTTCTCACGTAGCCGTCGAAACGTGCGTCTTTGACAAAACAAAAACATTTGTTTTTTCCAAACTATCTTCGACTCAAATCCAGTAATAATATACTTCGACTATAGCTTTTTTCAAGCCATCTTGTGGAAATTTTAAATGAATAATTCCTTTATTAACCTGGTCGAAATTCCCAGCTAACAAATTGCCCCCAATAAATGTCTGTTTCAAATATGTGCAGAAATAGGCATTTCTTGTGATTTACGTTATTTCGACCAGCAAAAAAGAACCCTTTCGTATTTTAATGAGATCATCATGACATCTCTTCCCAAAAACGTCTATTCAAGATGTGCGTGCAGCAGTTATAATGATGAATAACCATTTCCAATGTCAGGTGACTTGACAAACTTCTCACTTCTCCTTCAGGATGCGAACATGTGTCCTTTGATGGACAATCACTCTTCACTATAAAAAGGGTTTTTCTCCTTCCTCTCTCTTACTTTTACAAACTTCTCTTAGCAAAAACCCTTTCAATTTCCGTAAAACCCTTTCCTTTCCAGAAAAACTCAAAAAATCTCCAGAAAGACCTAAAAGAATCTCAACAATGGCCTATGATAAACAGCAAATCCAAATCAAAATCAAAAACTCTGGAGCTTCCACAGGTTCAACTTCTCAATCCATTCCAACTATTAAAATAATCACGCACGAGAACAAGAAATTTATTACACCTCTGAAGCTGTCCAAAGAACAAAAAGCCATTTATGCTTCCCAAGTATTAATCTCCTCTTCATTATCTGGTAAAACCCTAGGATTCCCAGGTCCTTTAGTTTCTACTGAACATTTGGAAGAATGTAAAAAAAATTTCCCAACTTATCATGATGTTAGACCCATAGCTAATAAGGGAAATATTTTTGATGATTCTTCCAAATCCCCCAAAAATACATCTACAGAAATTCCTGAAGCAATGAATAGGGAACCTTTCCAAATGAATTATATTACTGAGAATTTCAGACCTTTTCGATCTTGTCCCACTTTGGACAAGTCTTATTTAAATTGGCTAGGTAAAGTAGAGAAAAAGAAAAGTCAATTTTGGAAAGATTTAAGTATTTTCGACCTGATCCAGATGTCGAAATTAGGTTTTAGCTATTGCCAACCTTTACTTCTTGTGTCTCACTATTTTTGGGATACCACTTATAACACCTTCCATCTTCCTTGTGGGATGATAACCCCTACACTGTTCGACATAGCAGCCATCACAAGACTTTCTCCTATTGGAGAAACATTTGACCCTTTTCTCAACTCCGACAACACAATAGATTTCAACACAAAAACTGCTTCTTTCAATGCCTATATGAATTTTTATCACACGGACGGCGAAGATGTTTCTAACATCAAACATATAGCTTTCTTAGCCTTATGGTTGTCCAAATTTGTTTTCTGTTGCAAATCCCTCCAAGTAGCTAGAAGATTTTTAACTTTGGCTAACCAACTGCACTCTGGTCGAAAGGTTTGCCTTAGTGAATTATTACTAGTAAGTTTGTACGAAAGTCTGGGCTCTGTTGTAACCAAGCTCAAAGAACATGAAGCTGGTAGTAACCTCCTTTTAGTCGGACCTTACTGGCTTCTTCAACTGTAGCTGAATGCCACCTTCGAACCATCCCTTCAAACTTTTGGAAATGTGAGTGAAGAAGACCCCATGATAGCAACAAGAAGTATTGAAGGAACTAGGCTTCTGCTACTGACTTCCAGTGAAGACATGAATCTTCAATCCAGCCTCACCAAGTATATTCTGATGTTCTCAAAACGTCATGCCTTTACTCCTGCCATGGCTCCCTTCGCCAAACAAACTCATGGCCCCTCCTGGTTTACTGTTTCGATTGAGGAAGCCATAAAGGATGCCAATACTGAAGTCGAAGATGTCTGGCGTGCATTCTTCCTATCCAGACTCCTCATTTCCAGGATTCTGCCTGTGAAGAACTACGTATGCATGTTATCCTATCAACCAAAATAGGTCTCTCGATAATTTGGGTTGAATCAACTTGTCCCCGTATCTCTTTTTAACCGTAAGAAGGAAATCTACTATGCCGGAATAGATTATGTTATGAGGGACGTGGTGAAGCATCAAGAATATCATGCCTATTTTGCCGTCTTCAAACTTGCCCCCTTTCGACCCTGCGACTTATATGACTAAAGGCTTTTACACTTGGTGGACAAAGTTTTATTCTAACAACATGTTCGACAGCACTGAAATAAAAGATCAACTGACCCAAGCCTTTTCATCTTTGCAGGATCATGGACCCAAAGGTAAAACTACTCATTGCAAAGAAATAAAAGCTTTTCAGGATTATTTTGAAACTGTCTATGACCCTATGCAGCTTAGTTGAACAGTCTATCAAGCGTCACTCATTTTGAAAGAAAAATTTACGAAAACTCTTTCAAAATTAAAACTTCCCAAATCTATAAAACCTGAATTCAAGTATGATTTAGCCTTCAAACTGCAACCACCCAAATTTCCAAAATTACCCACAGCGGACTTTGCTCTGGTACTTTCGCCACCTTATCCAGACTGGTTCGTCTGTGGGAACATTTTCCATGACTTACATAATGATAGTAAAAAACGTGCAAAAAGGGTTGTTCCGACTAAGCTCACTCTGGACAATTTCGACGGTTTCCTACACTATAACTTGTCTGCTGTGAAAATCATTTCTCCAACACTTCAAGGTGCCATGTCGAAAAATGTACTTTAACTTTCCCATCTTGACATGTTTCCTTCTAACTTTGTGAATTTTTAGCCGTTGAAAGAAAAACCCCCAAAAAGGGAAAACCCACTTCAAAGACCACTCCAACCGGAACTTCAAAACCAGACAATGCCGGGAAGAAAGTTTCTTCAAAAAATACTGCCAAAGCTTCTGATGTCTTCATACTAAACTTTCCTTTCTGGAATTTCTTCTAGTTTCGCTTACTTATCAAAAATTTGATGTTTTCTGCAGGATGGAAGTTCGCCAATCGCCAAGGCGAAGAAGAGAGAAAATGCTTCTGAAAAAGAAGTAATTACAATTGAAGGTAACAGCGCTGATGACTCTCCTCCTCCTCTGAAGAAGCAAAAGAAAAAGGGGTCGAAGGTTACTTCGTCCCAGGGTACTTCCCAAAAGGAAACCGAAACCGCTACTCTCCCTACTTCTGCGAAAGAAGATGGGCCTCCACCCTCTGGAGCCAAAATTTCGGAGCGTATTGGAAGCAATACCTCTACTGCTGATAAGGTATTTATTTTAGACTCTTATTTTCATTTCCTTGCACTTTGACATATTACATTTCCTGAACAAACATTAACATTCACTCTTGCAGGAAAAATCTGTCAAGTCACCCAAACCTTCCGACCCTCTCAGAAATCCGACTGTCGAAGGAAATCCTTCACCCCCTCCCAATGCTGGAATTGCATAAAACAAAGGGTCCGCAAATGGAAACCCTCAACCTGAGTCAAAGGACGCAGAAGATCGGGAGAATTCTTCTCCTGAGGCAGATGCTCAAAAAAGTGGCACTCCTACTGACACATCTGAGGAAATTGAAACGGATGAGGACACAAAATGTTCTTCCGACATAGAAGGATTCTTCAAAGGTAACGAAGGGATGAGAGATGAAGAAGGAACCGTCGAAGAGTCAGAACAGACTCTCAATAACAAAGACTTGGATTCCGCTCACGCCACTGGAGAGTCTAACCCTGTTTCGATGCACAACCAGCCTTCTTCAAGTCAGCCCACCATTGCCACTCTCTCAGAAGAGGAAAGAACTGCCCTCAAAGCAACGGATCCCTTAAAGCATGTCAAACTAATGATGGCTTTAAAGGATCCATCTCTTGCTAAAACATTTCCTGGTGCCTCTGCCCAAGCTGGTGTTGGTACCAAAGAAACTTCTTTTGATGCCCTCTTGCAACAGGTGAAGCAAGTTGTCTTCGATGCTGACCTTTTTACCACCCTAAAGGAGGATTACACCGCTGCTTGTCGGATAAAGACACTGATTTCTAAGATACCCATCATAGCGTGTCCACCTGATGTGGGTGAAGCTTTAGTTGATATACAGCAGTTGATTGATCAAGTGAGTTCTGAGTTCAATAGAGATTTTAATGCCCAGACGAAACTTCAAGCGGCGGAAAAGGCACAATCTCTTGAATATGAAAAATCTTACAACACCTACACTGCCTCTGAAACTCTCATGCAGTCGAAGAAGAAGGCTCAAGAGGAATACAATAACTATGCATCTTCTATCCAAGTTTAGGAAACTCAGATTTCAGAGTTAAAGGCGAGGATTGTTGAGGAGAAAGAGAGACAGGCTGCCATTCAAGTCTTGAATGACCCTCAGGATGATCTCTTGGCGAAGGAAATTGTTGCTCACGTGGAAGCGGCTACCAATATGGACAAAGAAATAGCTAGGATCCAAGAGTCCAAAGTGGCTATCCAGTATAAACTTAATTTGTCGAAGATTAAATATGCAAGGATAAAGAGCAATCTTCCTTTCTAGATTTTAGTTGTACGCCTTAACTTTCTTGTTGCATTGCCCTTTTAATTGTAATATTCAGACAAATGCCATTCTCTGGCACTTTTAATTAATTTTTGGAAATCTATGATATCTTACAATAGCCATTTTAGTATTTCCATCTTGGCTTCGTTTTACTTAATTGTTACTACTCTTTTCTTATTCTAATTTCCTGCAGAAATGGTTTGTACTTCTTTAAATATTTCCCATTAACCCTTAGGATCCTTCTATCCTCTGTTAGTTCTTCCACCTCATACGCGTTATTCAAAAACACTTTTAAGATTCGAAAAGGACCTTCCCAATGGGGAGACCACTTGCCTAAAGCTTGATTCTTTTTATCCATAGGTAGAATAACTTTCCAAACTAAATCATTGGCAACGAAAGTTTTACCTTTCACCCTTTTGTTGTAGGCTCTAGCTACTTTTTCCTTCTGCCTTATTAACACTTCTAAGGCGTGCAACATTTCTTCGTCTAAATCTATCAATTCATTCAACATCATTTCCCAATAAAGGTTTGGAGCTATCTCTTCCTGTTTTTGAATGCGAACTGACTGCAAAAAGATTTCGACTGGTAATACCGCATCATGCCCAAAGGTAAGTTGGAATGGTGTAGTATTGGTTGCTTATTTATGTGACGTTCGACAAGCCCAAAGTGCTTGATCTAACGTTTTATTCCAGTTTTTAGGCTTCTTTCCGACATGCTTCTTGATTAAGCCTATTATGACTTTGTTGGCTGCTTCGACTTGACCATTTGCTTGAGCATAATATGGTGTAGATGTTAACAATTTGAACCCCGTTTCTTTCGCGAATTCTTGCATCTTTCGACCAGTAAAAACTGACCCTTGGTCCGTAGTTATACTTTCTGGGATTCCAAACCTATATAGTATATGTTTTTGGACAAATTCAATGACTGTTTCTTGGTCTACATTCGCCAAAGGAATAGCTTCTACCCATTT
This sequence comes from Vicia faba, assembly GCA_948472305.1. Lineage (NCBI taxonomy): Eukaryota > Viridiplantae > Streptophyta > Magnoliopsida > Fabales > Fabaceae > Vicia > Vicia faba. The sequence goes on along the minus strand of OX451735.1, from coordinate 918,276,348 downwards.
GGTGAAATAATCTATTCCTACCGGTATATATCTTTGTCCTTTAGACGAAGTGGGTCGAATCTCTCCTATTAAATCCAATGCCCATCCTCTAAAAGGCCATGGCTTAATGATTGAATGTAATTCACTTGCAGGGGCATGTTGAATGCTTGCATGCATCTGACATTCTTGACAACCCTTGGCGAAGTATATAAAGTCTTTCAACATAGTTGGCCAATACATTCCATATCGAAACAACAACCATTTCATCTTATGTCCTGCTTGATGGGCCCCACAGGCTCCGCTGTGAACGCTTGATAATGCCAGATATGCTTCGTTTTCTCCCAAGCATTTTAACAAAATTCCTTCAGGGGATTTTTTGAATAATTCGTTTCCCATCAAGAAATAGGATAAAGCTCTGTATTTAACCTTTCTATTCGTGTTGATCGAAGGGTCTTTTAGGTAGTTAATAATTGGGCTTCTCCAATTTGTATCTGCCATAGTACCTATATTTAGTACCTCAAACTCTTCTGGGTTGGCAAACCCTAGCCTAGTAGTTTCTAAGTTGATTGGGGATAACCTTGTATCCAATGCTTTCCCTCTTATCTCAATCAAACCTTATAATCTTTCCTTTGACACTTTGTACCCTGAGGCTATTTGTGCCAAGTCATTTGCTTCTTGGTTTTTTATTCTAGGGACATGTTTTATATCCACATATTCAAATTTCTTGAGCAATCTATTAACCAAGACGAAATACATAATCAAGTTATCTTTTATGCATTTGTATTCTTTTGTTAGTTGCTTTATTACCAATTTAAAGTCACCTTTGATTTCGACTCTGGTTGCCCCCAATTCCAATAAAGCTTTGAGTCCAGCAAGAAACGCTTCATACTCAGCTTCATTGTTTGAATAAAGAGGTCCTTTAGTCTTATACTTAAGCTTTGTTGGAATTCCTTCAGGAGAAATCAAAAGTATTCCAACTCCGCTACCATTCCGGTGTGTTGAACCGTCGAAGAACAATCTCCAAGGTTTTGGCTCAACATAGAGTTGGCTTTCGACCACTGCATAGTCTACTATAAAGTCTGATACTATTTGACCTTTAATTGCCTTTAAAGGCATGAAAGTTAAAGAAAATTCTATGAGGGCCAAAGCCCATTTGCCAATTTTGCCATGCAAGATTAGCTTTGACAGCATATGTTTTATAACATCACAATGAGACGAAACAAAAACATCTACTGGTTTTATATAATGCTTGAGTTTTGTACAGGAGAAATATAAACACAGACATAACTTTTCTATTGCAGTATATCTTGTTTCTGCATCGTTTAAAACTCTACTAAGATAATGGATGGCTCTTTCGACGCCATTTTCGTCCTCTTGGGCTAACATACTACCTAAAGTAGTGTCAGAGGCTGATATATAGAGTCTCATAGACTTCTTCCCATTTGGGGGTGACAGAATGGGCAGTTGCACCAAGTATTTCTTGATCTTGTCAAAAGCTTCTTGATGTTCCTTGTTCCATTCAAAATTTCCTTGCTTTAGGCGTAGGATAGGTGAAAAAGCTTGCGTTTGACCACTGAGATTAGAGATAAATCTTCTTAAGAAATTAACTTCCCCAATAGTGACTGCAATTCTGTTTTTGTCGAAGGTGCCTTTGTTTCCATGATAGCCTTTGTTTTATTCTGATTGATTTCTATCCCCTTCTTATGGACCACAAATCCCAGAAAGTCTCCTTCCTGCACAAAGAAAGCACACTTAAGAGGGTTCATCTTCAAACCATGTTTTCTCATTCTTTAGAATGATTGGCGAAGATGATTCAGATGGCTTTCGTCTGATCCGGACTTCACTACAATGTCATCTATTTACACCTGCATAAATGTTTCGATAAAATCATGAAATATAGAGTTCATTTCTCTTTGGTACATTGCCCCAACATTCTTTAGGCCGAAAGGCATAACAATCCATTCATAGGTGCCAATTTCCCTAGGACATCTAAAGTCTATTTTAAGCACATCTTCCTCAGCAATAAAGATCTGATTATAACCTGAATAACCATCTAACATACTAAGGTATTCAAAGCATGCGGCTAAATCAATCAACATTTCTGCCACTGGCATCGGGTATTCATCCTTGGGGTAGCAACATTCAAATCACGAAAATCTATGCATACCCTCAAAGAACCATTTTTCTTAATAACAGGTACTATGTTAGCAATCCATTTGACATACCTTGTGGTCCTGATGAAATTGCAACGCAGGAGTCTTTTGACCTATGTCTTGATTTTTGAAAGGATTTCTGGGGCGAATCTCCTTGGAGCCTGCTTGATGGGCTTCTTGCCATCCTTTATAGGCAGTCTTAGTTCGACCAGTTCCCTTTCCAAACCAGGCATCTCGTCATAATCCCAAGCAAAACAATCTTTATTTTCTTTAAGGAGCGAAATGACTTTTGCCTTCAAATCGGGTTTCAGTTTAGCACTGATGTAAGTGATGCTTTTTGAACTCCCGTCTCTAAGATCAATATCCTCAAGGGGGTCTTGAGCCAACATCTTAGGACTTGACTCTGTCGGATCTTTTTCGAACCCTAAGGGCTCTTCGTCATAGATGGCATCTAATCTTTGACTCACCTGCTCACCTTGAACCTGTTCAACAGTTGGTTCTGAGTTGAGGTTTGCTCCAGATTCTGCCACATTGGTTGCTTTGGTAGTGGCTTCGCCAACCACATTTGTTGTTGCAGCTTCAACAACCGCCTATCTTTTATTCTCGGCTACATAAGCCGAAAGTCTTTCAAAGAAAGAAGGTTCAGACATGGTCAATGCCTGTGTCCCATCCAGTTGGCCGTTTTGAAGAACTGTTTTCGACATTCTCCTGGTCATCTAGTTCTCCCATAATTTCTCTGTCCCAACGAAATCCATTTGGGAGCAAAGTTAGATAATACAATGCATTCTTGTTGGGTAAGTAGCAATCTCCTACCACTCCACATGGTCCAATGTTTGCTAGATTTTTGTCAAAGCTGGTTCTGTTCACCGTGTTTACCTCTGACATGTAGTAACCTTGATCCCCTTCGATGTTTTATACAATTCCATCCTCTCTCCATATGGTCAATCTTTGATGCATGGTCGATGGCACTGCCCCCACCCCATGTATCCATTCTCTCCCTAGCAGCAAATTATAATTTTCTTTTGAAGGAATCACCGTGAACATAGTTGGTCTTGTCACAGACCCAACTGTCAAGTTTACTTGAATTACCCCCAAGGTGTGACCTATTTTCCCTTCATAGTTAGACAACACCATATTGTGAGGTTTAATGTCTGTGTCGAACATCCCTATTCTTTTCAACATATAATGAGGCATCAAGTTAACTGCAGCCCCTCCATCCACCAGTACTTTGTTAATACCAATGTTTTCGATCTTGGCCCTTATATACAAAGGTTTCAGATGGTTTCTCATAGCTTTGTCAGGCCTTTCGAAGAAGGCATTTTGCTCTTCGACTGCTCCATTATTGAGGATGTAGTAACACACTGGTTTATGTTTCACCATCTCCTCTTCATCAGCTTCTTCGTAGTCTTCAACTTTAGTTTCCTGATAGTACTCATGGGGGATAACGGACACCATGTTGCAATTCATGTTCAGAGACGACACGCCATCAGAGTCAAAATCGTCTGTCGATATATCTTCATATTTTATGGGGTTTCCTTGAGTCACTTCTTTCGTTTTCTGCTGTTCCTAAGTGAACAACCTTCGTCCTACCGGTGGTTTGACGGGTGTCGATGTTCCAGATACTTCTTTGGTATTTCTTGACTCACCTACCTCTTTCTGCTTTGATTCCCTTTCTATTTTCCTTGCTCTCTGGTGTCTACGCCACTGGGATCTTGACATGGGTTTTTTCCTTTGTAATTGTCTAGCCTGTGAGCCTCCCTTTTTGATGCCTGGAATTGCCTTCTATAGGCGAAAGTTGTTCTGCCTCCCTTGTCGAAACTCCTCCACTTTGATTTCTCATCATTAACATGCATCCATCGGTCAGTTGGTATCTCAGCAGGTACTTTGAACTAAACTCTTCTTGCCTTGGGATGTGGGCTATCTGGCCTTTTCGATGTTCCCCTTTTGCCAAACACGTACATCCTTGGGTTTGCTTCCCTTGGCTCCCAGCTACCATGGAAAGGGATTCGTTCAAACATTTCAGCAATCTCCTTATCATATACTGCGCCACATCTTGGGCACATTAGGATTTCTGATTCTGCTTTGTAATATCGGAGTATGAAAACCAAAAGCGTTTCTCCTGGCCTTGGGTATACTCTCATCAGTTGACTTTATTGGCGCCAATTTCCTTGGGTGTTGATGCGTTAAACCCTCTCATAATTTTCAGCCACTCTTCGACTCAATATAATGGAGCACCTTGGGCACAACAATGTCTTGTGGGCATTCCTCTCATGGCATCTCCACAAGTATTCGCGCAGATTCTCATTTGCCTTTGGGTAGCCAAAACTCTTCCTCTTTTGTTGCTTCAACAAGCAGTTTTCCAATTCCTCCATCTCTGAAGCGGGTTGGTCCAGATTGACCATGTTGACTCCCATGGGTACTTCAGAGATTTCCATTTCTTCGAACCTAACTCTGAGACCTTCAGTAGTCTCATTAGTAATTTTCACAGAACCCTCAGTAGTCCCAAATTTGATTTTTCCAGCCTGGGGGTCTTCAACGTTAGTGTCGAAGGATCCTCCAGTGTTTAGGCCATCAGTAGCCTGCTTTCCATCTTCCACGATCTTTTCTTGGTCAGTGTTGACTATGTCCACCATATTGATATCCAAAGGTTCAGCGTAGTTGGTGGCAGCCACATTCAAAGGATCAACATCCACCTTCATAGGACCTTTTCCTTTATCAGCGAATTTTAGACGTCCATCCTTGATAGCATTCTGAATTAAATCCCTGAAAATAAAACAAGCTGATGTTTTATCGCCAAGAAAACCATGGTATTTGCAATAACCTCTTTTCTTCCGTTGTTCTAACGGAGGAACTTTAGTGTTAGGAGGCACTATCATTTGGCCATCCTTTACCAGTAAATAAAATATTTCGTCACATTTAGTGACATCAAAAGTGTAATTTCTTTTAGGATATTTATCACTCTTTTCCTCTTCGACGGGGTTCTTCCCATTTGAAGGTGTTAACATTTTACAAGAGTAAGGGGGTGCCTCTTTTAATTCAGCCAAATCTATGTCTACTTCTTCAACCCCATAAGGGTTGTTATGCGGCTCATATTCTTCATTTTCGAATTCGACATAGGCTACCCTTTCTTTTGTATGATTTTTATTTGCCCTGGCCTTTTCAGCTTTCAGTCGTTCGACCTGTCGAACTCTATCTGCCAACTGGGCCATATCTCTCAAGTGTTGAGTATCTAACTTCTTTCTAATGGAGTAATCTAATCCACCTGCAGCCATTTCGACTAACTCATGCTCAGGCACCACAGTAAAGCATCTAGATTTCAGAAGACGAAACCTATTCAGGTAGTCATCTATGGGTTCTGTGAATTTCCTCTTTACACTTGCCAATTCCTTCAAACTTATCTTCGTTTGTCCCACATAAAACTGTTCATGGAACAGTTTCTCTAAGTAAGACCACGTATCTATGGAACTAGCAGGTAATGTGGTGAACCATGTAAAAGAATTTTTGGTTAGTGAACTAGGGAAATCTTTTATTCTTAGATCTTCTTTGTTTTCCAAGTTTCCCAATTCTGTCAAATATATGGCTATGTGCTCAATAGTGGATTCATTTGTATCCCCTGAGAAATTGGTGAATTTCGGGATCTTGTGACCCCTTGGCAGTTCTGTTTGTAGAATAAATTCCGCTATAGGGGAAGTGTAGTTGGGGCGTCGAAACCCTGTGTTTAAACCATTATTAGCCATGATTCTTTCGACTATATTTGTTATATTATTTTCGACCAACAGGTTGCCTTGTCTCATTCTATGAACAACTTCATCTGCATCTTGGCCTCTATTGATCATGGCTATTCTCCTGGGTGGTTCCTCAAGATTTGGCTGTCGAATATCTACTGGTTCAACTTTTGGTTCTTCGAGAATATTTTGTCTAGGTTGTTGAACCTGGTTTATGGTTGGTTCTTCTTGAATTCCTATGATATTCTGCCTGCGTCGAACAGGTGGTTGGGGGTTCCCAAAGAAATCCGCTATTCGCGCCATATGCGCTGACAACTGTTGGTATGATTGGGTGTTTTCTTGATTGGTTCTATTTATATTCTGGATTAGGGAAGAAAAAATAGTATTCATTTCCCTTGCCAATATTCTAACCATATCCTGGTTACTAGCGTCCATTTGTTGTCTAAGTGTTGCCTGGGTATTTGTTGTTAAAGTAGGCATCTGGGCTGACAGGCCTTGGTTTTGGGCGCTTCGACCAATTGAACCAACATTATGAATCGGCGAAAAAATACTTACGTTAGGTTGCGTATATGCGGAAGTGTCATTGTGTAAACCACTCATGAATGATGATGAGGGCCCTCCATATGATTGTTCTGTCCAAGGCCTAAAATTTTCGAATCCTGATGGCCTGTGGGGTGTCGAAAGTGGTACTTGGCCTCCTACATATGTCAAAATAAGGTCATTTTGAGTATTCGACAGAGACTCTGATGTACCCCCAAAGGGGGGCACGTTGGTCGCACTAGCCACATAAGCAGTTCCTGTGTAAGGTGGATGCAAAACAACTTGAAACTCCAACTTCTGGCCTTCGGTTCTCCCTGCTCACAAATGATCTCAAGGACTTCTTTGACATTTTGAAAAGCTTGTAATTTTCTCTACAACCCATCTTTGAATAAGTTCTGCAAAATCTAAATGGAACTATGTGAAACTTGGGTCAGAAGTTAGGTCAAAATCCTGACCTAAAATGCTCAAAATTTCACTAAGTGTTTTAGTTTCATGACCATGACTTCATGGATTAATAACTTGAGATCCAAGCATTTCTAGGAGAATTTGTGTAAAGCAATGTTTTATATCTCATGGAGATATACAACTTTCATGTTGAAAGTTTCTTTTGAATCATCTTGAATCATGGTGAAAAATTGGCTCAAAGTTGTGAAAAAATATGAAGTTTCCAACACTTAGAAAAATTTCTAAGTTTGGAAACTTTGACTTTTCAAAATGAAATATTGACTTTTTGATTTCTTGATGAACAAGTTTCATATTTTGACATGTTTTGATGAATTGTGATCTTTGACACTTGATTTTGACAAAAAAGTCAAAGTTTGACTTTTCAGAGTACAATTGACTTTTGATCAGTTGACTGAAAATCAACTATCAATCAAATGACCTTGAGCAATGTTTTGAGTCATGACATTAGATAAAAATGATGCAATTGAACTCTTCAGATCATGACTCAAACCAATTAACCATTGGCTAGGTCAAAAATCAGAAATTGCCCTTTCTCAGTCAAAACCCTAATTTTGACCATTTTGCCCTTTTGATGATCTGATCAAATTTCTTGAGGAATTGTGGTCCAAACTTGATAAAATTATACACATGATTTTATAATGTTGATATGGATAAAAAATTATGAAGTTTGACTATAAATTGGCCACAATTGAATTTTCCCCCAATACAACTGATTTTTAGGTCAACTGCTCAACTGACTGAGCAAAAATGTGATCCAAGGCTTGAAACTTGTCATGAGTAATCTTGGGGGTCCATAATGATCCATGAAAATCATATGAGGCATTAAAATCTCAATTATCCTTGTGCAATCTCAAACCCTAATTTCAGTCAGCAGTGCTTAAGGAGGTGTCTTGAGCTGATCAATCCTTGTGCATTCTTGAACAAAAGGAGATCTTATGAGAAAATATTTGATAAATGAGAGGTAAAATTTTGGGGTACAACAACTGCCCCTGTTCAATATTCTTAAACCTGAAGAGTTATATTGGCGGATAGGCCATTCGTGACTTGAAGGTGAAAGATGATTGGACACTAGAGTGCCCAAAAATTTGCACTCGAAGATGGATTGTGAATGGGCTTATAGATGCCATTTGGAGGAATGATGGATATTTTTTGGAGATGGGCTTGTAGATGCCATCTAAGGGTGACTGTTAACAGAGAATGGACTAAGCCTGAACTTGAATTCAACTGGAAAATAATCAGAATAAATCTTTGGGGGCGATTTATCTGAACCAGGAGAATTCTTTTATGTTGTTTGACTGGGAAGAATCATAATAAATCTTGGAGTGATTTATCTGAACCAGAAGTGTTCCTTTGGAAAGTATCAAGATAAATCGTTGAGGGGTTTAAACTGAACCAAAAAGATCTTGAATATTCTTTAACTGGAAAGAATCAGAGTAAATCTTTGTGCGATTCATCTGAACTAGAGAAAGTGTCTGTTGGAAAGAACCAGAATAAATCATTGAGAGATTTATCTGAACCCGAAGTGTTCCTTTGGTAAGTATTAGGATAAACCGTTGAGGGGTTTAAACTGAAAAAAAAGATCTTGAATATTCTTTAACTGGAAAGAATCAGAGCAAATCTTTGTGCGATTTATCTGAACCAGAGAAAGCGTCTGCAGGAAAGAATCAGAATAAACTATTGAGAGGTTTAAACTGAACCAACAGGGATCTGGAGAAGAATCAGAATAAATCGTTGAGAGATTTATCTAAACCAGAGAATACGTCTATAGGAAAGAATCAGAATAAACCGTTGAGAGATTTAAGCTGAACCGACAGAGATCTGGAGAAGAATCAAAATAAATCATTGAGAGATTTATCTAAACCAGAGAAGACGTCTGCGGGAAAGAATCAGAATAAACTGTTGAGAGGTTTAAACTGAACCGGAAGGGGATTGAAAGAAATATCTGTTATGTAGATGGTTGACCAATCCTTTCTTGGGAATTGATCTGTATTTTAGTTGTTGAAAATTTGACGATGATTTTCTATTGATTGATCTTTCTTGAAAAGGATGAAAGGTTAGTTGTATGGAATGTCATGATGTAGGAAATGTATGGTACAATGATGTTCTCAAAATAAATGATATTGTGTCGTATGTATCTGTGTTGTCAATGTTATGACATATGGATGTAATGTATGGACACATTAATTGTTATGCTGCAGTATTTCTGGAGTCGGGGAAAATAAATCCCTGAGCACTGTTGAGAATGAGGAGTGCAAGTCTTCATGTTTTGAAGTTGAAGTATTGATGAGCTTCCATTTTTTAGAGAAATAAACTCTTTTGTGTAAGGGAAACGACGTGTATTGCTTGTAGACCTTGTGAAATCCTGTTGGGGAATCTTGAGAAAATGGGTGACTTTCACTGAGGAATCTCTGGAGTGGTAACTGGAAGTTTTGTTCCGTCGAGGATGTGAGAGAGCTTGATATCATTAAGCTGCATACTGTGGGGGATTTTATGGAATAGTCTAAAGATATTATCCTATTTCTTAAAGCCATTAGTGATTGTCTTTCTATTTTCTGTTCCTCTTTTTTTGTTCATTCATAAACAGTAGTTATGTTCAAATGAATATGTTTAAAAATAAATCATTGGACGTTTTTGTAAACAAAACACAGAAATAAAGAAAAACAGATAGTTTTGCACTTTCAAAGGAATATCTTTATATTAACTCGAAAAAGTATTTTTGAACAATGAGACAAACATTTTAGTAAGAGAATGTCGTCGTAGAAAATGAAAATTTGATACAAAGAAAAGATAGCTATGTGAACTAATCCCATGGGGTTCCAATTCTGCTATATCCTTTGTGTCTCTGAGCGTCTTGTCCACTTGTTGCCTTGTCTGAAGTTTGATCGGATTGATTAGACCCTGTGATACGGTGAGAGAACTGACTTGAAGGTTTTGCGTTTTATCGCAAATGTCACGGTTAGTAAGAGTCACCATTGACTTTTCTTTTATCCAAAAGGAAAGGTGAAAAAGCACAAGAAAGACCTTTGAGATGTTTTCTTGAGTTCGGGGGGTAAATTAGGAAAAGGGAAGGTGCTAGCACCCTTTTCATCCATGGTTTTCCATGGGCTCTTAGTTACTTGCTTAGATCACTTACTTTGCTTTGCTTTGTTTGAAATGGTGTTTGGTGTGGTTTTGAAAGTATTTTGTAAAAGAGGCCATTGTTTAGGCAATCTTTGTAATGATTCTTGTTCGTAAGAATGTATACAAATATGTTTGTCTTTTGAAAATGTTTTCAATGTTTTGTAAGATGTTTTGAAATGCGTGTGTGTTTGTTTTTGAAAATAGCAAGAATTATTTGAAAAAGGAGCAAGTAACTTAGAAGCTATCTACCTACTCAAATGTCTTTCTTATTCATTTTCTATTCCTTTGACATTGTTGACTTACCATTGATTTGGTAAGCAACCCTATCTTTGGATATAAACGGGACGGACGTGGGTCATCGTATAACCATGATAGCAATGTTGCCAAGTATCTTAGCATTTTTTAGGGACTAAGATCATTTTGTTTAGGCAACCTTTGAATAGCGTTATCGAGGGACTATGATCTTATTTTTATTTTGCCAAGATACTTCGCATGCGTAATATAGCCATTTTTGTTTTAGGCAACCAAGTGGAAGAAACCTTAAGGGTGCTTGTGTGCAAAGTGTATTATTTTCATGCTTTTGTCTTGTATTTAGGATTTTCTATTTTTGCTTTGTTTTGTTCTTGTCATGCAAACCCTAATTACTAATCATGGTATAAAGCGATAAATTACATAATGTAAATATACTAGACTATTACAACAATATTTATGGGAAGGGGGGATACAAGTTTGAATGGGGATTTGCACAAATATAAAGCTAAATATATTATTACAACCAAATCGAATATGCATGAATTAAATAAATATAGTACAAATATTTAAAATGCAATGCAATGTTTATGTTAGAAAAATGTTTTAGGTCTTGTTTTTGTGTAAGAAAAATATTTAATTTAAACCTAAAAAAAAAGAAAAAAACAATATTTATTTTTGGAAGGGGATTAAACCCTAGTTTTTATTCAAAGAAAATAATGTTCTATATTATTATTTTGTATATTTTTTGTATAAAAAAAATAATATTATACCTAAATACTAAAAAATTAAATATGTGTAAAAAATAAGTATTTATGAGTGTAAAAATGTATAACAAAAAATATATAGTATATTTAATTATTTACAAACTTATTAAGAAAATAAATTCTATTCTATCAAAATAAAATCAATTTTTTATGTGAGAAAATAATAAAAAATAAAATAAAAGTGTAAAAATAAAGAAATTATTTTTAGGGATTTTTTATCATTCAGAAAAAATAAACAAAAGCATTAAATATAAAAATATGCAAAAATATATAAAAATATAAAATATTTAGTCAGGGGGGGTGCAATAGCAAGTCAGGGGGGTGCAAATAGCAAAAACAAAAAGACCCTGGCGACCAAAAGCCCAAGACTTCATCCCTGTCCTTCGTCCAGCTTCCTGCACGCGTTTTAGTTCAAACCTGTATCTTGCTTATGCTTGCATAAAAACAAAAACTCATAATATGAAAAATGTGGCATTTGAGCTCACGATTCCAACCATATAAATTATGTGACCTAACTCTTAAAGATCAAAGAGAATTTTAGAATCCCCAAATCTTGACCTAAAAATTTAAGAGACTTCAAGCTTCAAATTCTCTTAGCACAAGTAATGTAAATGAAAAGTGTTGTACCCCAAAATTTTCCCTCCCATATTTCTCAAAACATTGCAAGAAAAAATCTCCAAGTTGCTCAAGGAAGTCCAAGAGTTGGTCAGACAAGCTATCACCTAAGGCAATCAACCCCAAATTAGGGTTTTGTGTTGCATCAAGATCATTGAGTCCAAATGACCTCAAGTGCTCCCCAATGTCCTAATATGTTCTCAAGGTCACCCATGTCAAATTTCAAGCCTTACAGAGGAAGTTTGCTCAGTCAATTGCTCAAAGGTCCAAAAATCGACTATGCTAGGGCAAAAGTTAACTGTGACCTATAAACAGTCAAACTTCAAGATTTTTTGTCAACATTCTCATTATGAAGTATGTTTCATCATTTGATCAATGTTTGATCATGATTCATCAAGGATTGCTCAAAATTCATCAAAATTCAAAAGTTGCTAAATTAGGATTTTCAGGAAACGTCAACTCAACTTTGACCAAGCATAACTTTCTCATAATTTATGAGAAATGAACCATACAAATATCATTTTTAAGAGGATGCAATTTCCTACAATCCGTCTTCATAACCCAAGATAAAAAAATGCACTCACAAGAAGTTATGAATTTGGACATTATAGGTCATTTTTGAAAGTCAACAAAAACACCTTTTTTTTACAAAGCTTATAACTTGAGAATGGAATATCAAAATGAGATAATACCAAAAGGGTTGGTTATAGGACATTTTAAGCTTTCTAAAAAGTCCAAGAACACTTCCAAAAGTTCAAAATTGAAGAAGTTATGCATTGTTGAAGTTGGACTTTTTTGCAAAATTGCCAAAAGTCAACTATCCCCAAAACTTCAAATTTTGCCAAATGGGCCCATTCTTTTCCACTTGATTTGAGTTTGCATCATGGCCCACGTGCCCTAGCTTCATCCATGTGTCCATATTTCATTTTTATTATTTAATTTGATTTTTAATTGAATTTATTCATTTTAAATCAAATAAAATCATAGAAAATCCAAGGCTTTGATAACACATGATCTTTAGGCTATTTCAGGCTTTTATTACAATCATTATCATCATCAAATTCGTATCAAATCAAATCATGTGCAAAAAGATTGAAATAAATCAAATTTGGAAAGGTTTAATGGTGGAATCAAATCCAATTCATGTGCATTGATATGGAGAGATTTGGACCATGATTCTTACCCTAATGCAAAGCACATTACATAAAGAAGCAAAACACACAAAAACAAGGGTTGGAAATTGTTGAGAGAGGCAAAACAAGAATTGAAAAAAACAAAAAAAAGTGAGAGAATAAAGTCAGGGTTAGAGGCAGTTTCAGGACATGAGACTTGCTCCAATCGCTTCCTGGGCATTCACACAAGCTACCTGGATCAAAACCAAGCATTTTCAGACGCCCTAACGCACTGTAAGTCACACGATAGTCACCCCTGTTCTTGGTTTCGATTTGAATTATTCTTGCATCATTTGAGAAAACTAATGACATATTTGTGATCATAAGAGCATTTCCAAGCTTTTCATAATATTCAATTGCATTTATCGGGCTTATATGAAGAACCACCATTGTTTGGGTTCGGTTCTTATTTTTGGACGTTTTTATTCCAGGTACAATTGACCCCCATAATGGACATGGTTGTGACCGGGAGGGTGAGACGAACACAACCATGCCCTTGGAATTCATTTTTGTGGCCTGAGAAGGATTTTTGAAACGAACAAGCTTGTAGCTACGGACTCCTGTCCGTTGGTATAGGTGGTGAGACTTTTGGCCACGATTGGGAGGTCAGGGATGACGCGTGGCATTCATCCACTGGCCAATTCAAATATAACGCGCGTTTTATTTTTTTTCTGACTAATAATTCTTGATTTATTATATTATCATTTATATGTATTATGTTAACAATTGAAACAATGTGGTGTAGTGGCAAAGCAAGCGTGCAAACTCCTTCAGGACCTGGGTTCGAATCCCAGGTCCCCCACTTTCTCAATAATTTTGTTTTTCAGGTATTCCCATGCGTGCACAAGCTTGCAGTACACCATAGTCCTTCATCCACTCAAGCGCCAGATGGCCAAAGGCCAGATCTGGTGGTCCAAAGCTGAAGGTCCATCAAGAGGCCAGTCAACATGCTTGTACCAGATCCAAAAATGTCAAACGGGCTAGTTGATAATGGGCCCACGAAATTGCTATCAACACCCCTGAACAGGCCCAATTCCTCATTCCCTTTATATTTTATTTTTGTTTATTTACTTTTATTTTATTTATTTAAATCTCTAACCAATCAAAAAAAATTCTGTTTTATTAAATAAAATCACAAAAAAATATTTTTTATTTCAATCAAATTTTTAACTTTTATTTTTCTTAATAAATTTATTAATTAACTAGGTTTTTAATTAGAAAACTTTAATTTATTTTTGTAAATAATTTTAATTAATTAGATTTAATTAGATATTAACCACTAAATTAATCATTTTAATTTCTTTCCTAAATAATCAAAAACTCCACAAATAATTTATTTTCTTCATTAATTAATTAATTTAATTTAATTTAGTAATTAATTTAGGATTTATTTCTTTCTTAAAATAAAAACAACAAAAAGATATCTTCTTTAACCAAAAGGGTCAAAACCCTAATCATGTGTCCGATTTAATTTTTGCATCGTGATTTACTTTTTTATCCAATAATGTACCTATTTCCAGATAGTAATAGTTAAATAGGACTTTTAATTATTTTTATTGCTTTATTTTATTTTTCAAAGGGTTTGTCTTTGGAGATGTAAATACCCGACGCCTTGTAATTTAATTTCCGCACCTTTAATTTCTGCAAATTATAACTGTAGATGTTTGATAATAGGGTTTGCATGACAAGAATGAATGCTTAATCTTAAAATCAAATTAGATCACCCTTAACATGTGCAAAGATAAAAATAACTGAAAACGACACACTCGCACATGCACACTCTTAGGGTACATCCCACTTGGTTGCCTTCGTACGCGGTCATTGAGTATAGGTAGTTTTAGAGGTCGTCCTCTTGTCTAAAGATCATAGTCGCCTCGAAATGGTTGCCTCGGATATTGTTGCCTCAAACAAATGATCTAAGACATTAGGGTTACCGCTAAGGCGTCCTAACATTGCTTTAGTGATTGCATGTCCCTCATTCGAATTGACCCTCAAACTCTAACGATGGTGCTACCTACTCACTAATAGTGGGATAGCATTGTCTAAAGGAAATTAGCATAAAACGATTCCTTTTTCGAGTAGGTAGATTAGCACCTATAATTGACCAACTTGGCCATAGAATAGTAGCAGTATGCTACACTCATTGAGACCCAACTCTCGCGATGATTCCGGCCGCAAGAAAAGGTTGCTAAACTGGAATTATGACCGATCGAGGGTGGTCAGTGATATTGAGATCCTCTAGAACCCGGTTACTATTTCTAGCACAGGTTTGAACCAACTGAACTGAAAGAGGGTAGTACCTAAGCTCCTTGCCATCCTGAAATCTAAGGGCTATCTGTGTGACTTGTGTGCCCTTACCATGTTTGCTATTTGTGGATACTTGTGGTGTGTTTTCTATCATGACATCATGACATTGCTTGCATCTTGCATTGGACTAACCCATTTCAAAGACAAATGGGATTCATCTTTGTTTTGTTTTGTAGGTCATGGCACCCATGCGTAGAAACACCATTCGGATTAACTTTGTCCAGATTCCCACTCAGCTTAAAGAATTGGTTGCAAAGATTTCATATACTTCCTCTTTTATCAGAAGACATGGTCACCTCATGGGTTTGGTCACTTCCAAATTGGACGAACATATGATGAGTGTCTTAGTCCAATTCTTTGATCCACTGTACCATTGCTTTACTTTTTCGGACTACCAGTTGGTCCCTACCTTGGAAGAGTTCTCTGATCTGCTTGGCATCTCCATTCTAGAGCAGACCCTGTTCACAGGTTGGGAGAAGATCCTTAAGCCGGAAGAGATTGCTTCAGCCCTCCATCTGACAAAGGCTGAGGTAATGTCTAATTGGGAAACTCGTAGTGGAACAAAGGGCTTCTTGACTAAATTCTTGGTTGGTAAGGCCAATCAGTTCTGGGACAGTCTAGACTTCCAGGAATTTGAAGACATTCTGGCTCTTCTCATATATGGTTTGGTGTTGTTTCCTAACTCAGATTCCTTCGTCGACGTGAATGCAGTGAAGATTTTCATATCCGGTAATCCTGTACCCACTCTCCTGGATGACATTCTGCACTCTCTTTATGCCCGAACTGCTCGGAAACGGGGAACCCTTATGTGCTGTGCTCCATTGCTGGCGAGGTGGTTTATTTCTCACCTCCCTAAATGAGTTTTGAAGAATAAAGAAGGCATGGGTTGGGCCTACAGGATTATGTCCCTCTCTCACATGGACATCATTTGGACTATTAAGGGTATGGAAGATGTGGCTATTATTGATTGCTGTGGGGAATACCCCAATGTTCCACTGATAAGAACCAATGGAGGAATCACCTATAACCCTTGTTTGGCCTTACGCCAATTTGGGCGAGCTAGGAGGGAAGGACCTCATGAGTTGCTGATGCCGAGCACTGTCTTTGACTTCCAAGGGGATAGTGATGAGCAACACCCCAGGTTCATACGAGCTTGGGATAGAGTACACAGGTCTGATCCGCATGAGTTAGGTGCGAAGACTTCACTTTTGATGGAGCCATATCTCCGATGGGTTCGAATCCGTGCCCAAAAGTTGGGAATGCCGTACGAAGTCGTCTTGCCTATAATTGTTGAGGTTGATGATGAAGAAGGGGTTCCTCCTACCATCCTCTATCCATACATGCCTACTGACATGGGGGAATTAAAGAGATCGTGGATGCAGCTGAGAGAAGAGCGGGATACTTACAGAGAAAAGTATCACGAGCAAGAGCAGAAGATTTAGAAGTTGACAAGGAAGCTGGAGAGCGAGCGGATCCTCAATGACTATGTCCGCACCGACAGGAAACGACCATGGGAGCACTGATTGTCTTTTTGATTATTTCTAGTTTTTCTTTACTTTTCAGCTTTTCTTTCTTGTAACGCTTTAAAGGCATTTGTTGAACAATTGAATTCAAAGTTTTATATAATAAAAGTGTGTTTCATTTTGGCTTACGGATTTGAATCCCTAAAGTCTTTGAAATCATGTCATACATATATCATTACCATGCACCCCATAACAGGTACCCTTACAGGTTTCTCATCTTCTTCGCTGTTTATTGCAGCATTATATCTTCTGAAACATCAACTGAACAAGCAATCAAGGCTCTACAAGCTCAAAACGCCCAGTTCCAGGAACTGTTCATGAGTTTGGCCAAGGGTCAGCAAGATCTGAAGACCCTTATCTTAAAAGAGAAGAAGAAGAAGAAGACGGTCCTACTGAACATGGGTCGCAGATTCGGAAATAATTTGCGAGAAGATATTAATTTGACTCACTCATCTGGAGGGGGAGATAATCAGGAAGAAAGGAGGGCTCCTAGCCCAGTGGTTTCTGATAATGAGACTGACTTTGATGAAGACTAGTATCCTCCGGCTGAGGATAGATATAAGAAACTAGAGGATCGTTTAAGCGCGATGGAAGTTCAGAAAGTGCCTGGTCTAGACTTTGGTGATTTGGGTATGTCATCTGGGGTGGTAATTCCCCACAAATTTAAAGCACAAATCTTCTCTAAATACGACGGGGTTTCTTGCCCAAAACTGCACCTCCGTTCGTATGTTAGAAAGATCCAGCCATACACCGCTGACAAGAATCTCTGGATCCACTTCTTTCAAGACAGTCTCTCAGGGACTCAGCTTGAATGGTTTTACCAGCTGGAAGGAGCTAGTATCCGTAATTGGGAAGACCTGACTGCTGCTTTCTACAAGCAGTACCAATACAATGCCGAACTCGCTCCCACGCGTACCTAACTTCAGGGTATGTCCATGGGTGCGGGTGAAGGTTTCAAAGGTTATGCTCAGAAGTGGAGGGAACTTGATGGCATAGTGCAACCACCATTGGATGATAGGGAACTAGTGGATATGTTTGCTGGGGACCTTGTCTGGTCCGTATTTCAACCATCTGATTGGAAGTTCTTCGTCCGGGTTTACGGAGCTGATTATGACTGGGGAAAGAATAGAGGCCGATATCAAATCCGGTAAAATACAGAAGGGTGATTCATCAAGCACCGAGAAGAATCCTTTTAAGAAGGAGCCAAGTGTTGTTTACAATTTAAAAAGCCATAATAGACCTGAACGCCGCCAAGAAGTTAATGCGGTGGTTATATCAAGACCTGCTGTTGCTCCTCAGCGTAACAATCAGCCAAGGGCCGAGAGGCCGCGAAGGCAATTCACTCAGCTCAACATGACTTTATCCCAGATTCTGCCACAGTTGTTGAAGACCAACTTGGTGATTCCGAAGGAAGCCCCGAAGACTCCCAATACAACATCACCGATGTACAATCCGAACGCCCATTATGCTTTTCACTCCGATTGCCCGGGGCACGATATGAATGATTATTGGGTTTTGAAGAATAAGGTACAAGACTTGATTGATGCAAAAGAGATTGAGTTCGAAGCGCCTGAAAGGCATAATGTTGTGACTGCTCCTATGCCCAAGCATGGAGTGAATGTTATAGATGAAGACTCGTTTGTGGTTTCTGTGAAAGACATTGTTACTCCCTTGATGACTGTGAAGAAGAACCTTCTGTTAGCCGGTTTATTTCCGGGTTGTGACGAAGGTTGCCGTATGTGTTCCGTCCTACCTACCGGTTTCCATCTTTTGAGGTCAGGTGTCCAACTCCTGATGGATAATAAAGAAATTCTGTTTGAGAAGACTTTTGTTCCTTTGGTTCCTACTGAAGAAGTTGCTATAATCACCATTTTCGACAATTCTTCCAAGGCTTCCTCGAGAAAGCCTGTTAGAATTACATCCGTTCCAAGAATTGCACCGTTGATCATCACCATTCCTGGGCTAATCCCCTATACATCAAATAAATCTGTCCCGTGGCACTACGGGGATGACGTGTACTATCACAGAGTTAAACAAGATTTAAATGCTGATACCGACATCGGTAATATTGTTGGATCTAGTAAAGTCACCCGCAGCGGAAGATTTTTCTCCCCTGAGATATCTACACCAACTATCCGGAAGCCTGTTGTTATTACGCTTGTCAGTACACCTGCTAATGTCCCTGTTCAAGTTCCAATTCTTACCCCTGTTGCCGAGTCATTTGACACTCGGGGCAAAGGGACCACCGGTGAGCCTGCCCAGACGGAGGCACCGAAGAAGATTACTATTGAAGCCTCTAGACAAGAGATGGAGGAAATTTTAAAGATCATCAAAAAGAGTGACTACAATGTAGTCGAGCAGCTGGGGCAAACCCCGTCCGAAATCTCTATGTTGTCTCTGTTGCTATGCTCAGAAGCCCATGCCAAGGCTCTGATCGCTTTCCTGAAGACTGCCCATGTACCGTAAGAGACATCAGTTGATCAGTTTAAAGATTGCGTGGCTAGTCTGACTGCTGATAATGGGTTGGGTTTCTCTGACGCCGACTTGACTGTTAAGGGGAAGAATCACAATGACGCCCTGCATGTCTCCATTGAGTGCAGGGGCACTACTCTAGCTAATGTGTTAGTGGATACTGGGTCTTCGTTGAATGTGTTTCCCAATAAGGCACTAGACCATTTAGACTGTGAAGGGCTGGAGTTGAAGCCGAGTAACATTGTAGTCAGGTCCTTTGACGGGTCCAAGAGGATGGTACACGGAGAAGTGGATATTCCAATTAAGTTTGGTTCTCAGGTTTTCGCATATACATTCTATGTGATGGACATTCGGCCATCTTATTCTTGTTTGTTGGGTCGTCCATGGATCCACAAAGTTGGGGCAATAACCTCAACGCTCCACCAGAAGCTAAAGTACCCGGTGAAAGGGAAAATTGTGACAGTACAAGGAGAAGAGGAGTACATGGTGAGCCACCTCAACTCTTTTCGGTATGTAGAGATGGATGGGGAGTTCATTGAGACCCCATTTCAACATTTTGAAGAGGTTCCCCAGACGCTGGCATCAACATAAACTGCTGTTGAAGATCCTCCAATGAAGATGGCTTCCCTAAAGGATGCCCGGGCTGTTGTTGAGAAAGGTGGGTGTGCAAATTGGGGCCAACTCCCTGATTTTGCACATAAGACTAACAAGTTTGGTTTGGGTTTCACTATAGAAGCTCAAAGGGCTGTTTAGAGTGCACAGATCCGAAGACCTCCCCTGTACATCAGCGATTCATGAGTAAATGCCATTGAAGACAATGTTGAGGAGTTTGAGTTTGACAGTTGGATTTACCCGACTATCGATGGTGGATTAAGCAATTGGACGGCAAAGGACTTCGTCCCAATTTCTTTTATTACCCAGTAATGAGACTTTTGTTTTAAATTTGTAACAGACAATTTAAACTTTACAGCCCAGTGTCTTACCCGGGGCACCGTGGCTTCATTTGTGAGGGCTTTATGTGTGTCATCTACATATGTCATTAATAAAAGCATTGGACGTTTTTTGCATTTCAAATTTTGCATTCCTTGTTTTTCTTTTATTATATATTGCAAAACAACTATTTTACACACACTCACATATACAGGTCTACATCCACTCTGGATCTCACTGGTAACAACTCTGATACTGCCAGTTATGACTTTGAAAGACCGATCAACTTAGACGAAGACGAAGGTGAAGATGATTGCGAAGTTCCTGGTGAACTTGCTAGACTGTTACTTCAGGAAGAGAGGGTTATCTAGCCGCATGAAGATCCAGTGGAATCAGTAAATCTGGGTACAGGGGTAGACAAGAAAGAGGTCAAGATTGGTGCAAATCTGGAGCCTAGTGTTAAGCAACGCCTGATTCAGATATGTGAGACTATGTTGAGATCTTTGCCTGGTCTTATGAAGATTTTCCCGGGTTGGATACTGATATTGTGGTTCACCGCCTGCCTACCAAGGAAGACTATCCTCCAGTGAAACAGAAGGTCCGCCGAATGCGCCCAGAGATGTCTGAGAAGATCAAGGCTGAAGTGATGAAACAGTTTGACGCTGGCTTTCTAGCAGTTACTTCTTACCTACAGGGGGTGGCCAATGTGGTTCCTGTGCCGAAGTAGGATGGTAAGGTTCAAATGTGTGTTGATTATAGGGATCTGAACAGGGTAAGCCCCAAGGATGATTTCCCTCTGCCTCATATCGACATTCTGGTTGACAACACCGCACATCATAAGGTCTTCTCCTTTATGGATGGTTTCTCCGGTTATAATCAGATTAAAATGTCTCCGGAAGACATGGAGAAGACAACCTTTGTTACTCAATGGGGTACCTTTTGCTACAAGGTCATGCCTTTCTGATTGAAAAATGCCGGGGCAACGTATCAGCGTGCCATGGTCGCTTTGTTCCATGACATGATCCATCATGAGATTGAGGTATACGTTGAAGACATGATTGCAAGATCCCAGACTGAAGAAGAACATCTTGACCACCTTCAGAAGTTATTTGACAGGTTGAGGTTGTACAAGCTACGATTAAACCCGAACAAGTGCACCTTCGGGGTGAGATCTGGTAAGCTGCTGGATTTCGTCGTAAGTGATAAAGGTATTCAAGTGGATCCTGCAAAAGTGAATGCTATACAGGAAATGCCAGCTCCCCGAACAGAAAAAGAAGTCAGAGGCTTTCTGGGACGACTGAATTACATTGCCCGATTCATCTCACACCTGACTGCTACTTGCGAGCCAATCTTCAAGTTACTGAAGAAAGATCAAGTGGTAAGATGGAATGATGAATGTCAGGCCGCTTTCGAAAGGATCAAAGAGTATCTCCAAGAGCCACCTATCCTGATGCCTCCAGTTGAAGGGAGACCTCTGATCTTATACTTGACAGTACTCGACAACTCAATGAGGTACGTGCTGGGGCAGCATGATGAGTCTGGCCGAAAAGAGCATGCTATTTATTACCTTAGCAAAAAGTTTACCGACTGCGAGACCCGATACTCGTTGCTCGAGAAAACTTGCTGTGCTTTGGCATGGGCTGCTCGCCGGCTGAGACAGTATATGCTGACTCACAGTACTCTATTGATATCAAAGATGGATCCAATCAAGTACATCTTCGAGAAGCCTGCCTTGTCCGGAAGAATAGCAAGATGGCAGATGATCTTGACTGAGTATGACATCTAATACACGACCCAAAATGCGATCAAGGGAAGCGTGTTGGCAGATCATTTGGCACATCAGGCAGTGGATGATTACCAGTCTATGAACTTCGAGTTCCCGGATGAGAATATCATGATAGTGACTGATTGTGAGACACCTAGACCGGATGAAGGACCTGAGGAGGGATCCCGATGGTATATGTACTTTGATGGAGCTTCAAACGCTTTGGGTAATGGCATCGGTGCCGTGATCATATCTCCTAAAGGCTCTCATACTCCATTTATCGCCCGAATATGCTTCAACTGCACCAACAACATGGCGGAGTATGAAGCGTTCATTATGGGTCTTCGAGCAGCAATTGACCTAAGGATTAAGTTTCTAAGTGTTTTCGGAGATTCGGCTCTCGTGATCAGTCAGATCAAAGGCGAGTGGGATACAAAACACCCAAATCTTATTCCTTACAAGGAGTATGTATTGACGTTGCTTCCACACTTCAAAGAGATAACCTTTGAACACTTCCCTAGAGAGGAGAATCAGTTAGCGGACGTGCTGGCTACGATGTCTTCTATGTTCAAAGTCAATGGGGACAACAAAGCTCCCCGGATCATCATTGAAAGATTGGACGAACCTGTACATTGCTGTGATGTTGAGACTGAAGAGGTAACAGATAAGCCTTGGTTTCATGAGGTGAAGAGGTACCTTGAGGCTCAGGAGTACCCCGAGGGTGCATCTGTTAATGATAAGAAGTTTCTGAGGAGGTTCACAGCGAAATTCTTCATCAGCAATGGTATCCTTTACAAGCGTAACCATGATTCAACCTTACTGCGATGTGTGGATAAGAACGAGGCAGAAAGGATCATGGTAGATTTACATGAAGGTACTTTCGGAACTCATTCCAATGGACATACCATGGCAAAGAAAATCCTTCGGGCAGGATACTATTGGTCCACAATGGAAGCCGACTGTTATCAACATTCTCAGACCTGTCACAAGTGCCAAGTCTATGCTGATAAAGTTCACATACCTCCAGTACCTCTGAATGTCTTAACGACACCTTGGCCTTTTGCAATGTGGGGCATTGATATGATCGGCGAGATCAGACCTACAGCATCCAACGAGCATCGCTTCATCCTGGTGGTTATTGATTACTTTACGAAGTGGGTTGAAGCAGCTTCCTTTGCTACTGTAACCAAGAACGTCGTAGCATGGTTCATTCGGAACAATATGATTTGTCGATATGGTGTACTAGAGAGGATCATTACAGATAAGGGTACAAATCTCAACAATAAGATGATCACCGAGCTCTGAAAGCAGTTCAAGATACAACATCATAACTCTTCTCCTTACCAGTCGAAGATGAATAAGGATGTTGAAGCGGCTAATAAGAAAATTAAGAAGATTGTGCAGAAGATGACAGTGACATACAAAGACTGGCATGAGATGCTACCATTTGCTCTTCATGGGTATCGTACCTCAACACGGACGTCAACAGGGGCAACCCCCTATTCCTTGGTTTATGGCATGGAGGCAGTCTTGCCCATTGAAGTTCAGATACCCTGTCTTCGGATTATGAAGGATACAAGTTTGAGCGAAGATGACTGGATTCAGACCCAGCTTGATCAGCTGAACTTAATCGATGAAAAGAGACTTACTGCTATTTGTCATGGTCAGACGTATCAAAAACGGATGATCAAGGCATTTAACAAGAAAGTTAGACGACAAGAGTATCAAGTTGGGGATCTGGTAATCAAGCACATTATCTTACCTCAAGGTGATCCCAGGGGAAAATGGACCCCTACTTACGAAGGGCCATTTGTGGTTAAGAACAGTTTCTCAGGAGGAGCTATAATTCTAACCACCATGGATGGTGACGATCTTCCTCACCCCGTCAATGCAGACATAGTGAAAAGATACTACGCATAATCAAATACCCGCTAGGTTGGCTGGCCTAGGCAAAAATAAGGGCTTCCCGATGAACCAAAAGGGTTCGGGCAAAAATAAGGGATGAAAATCAAAATCTGTACACCCGACAAGTCGAAAACCTGAAAAGGCGGCTTGGGAAAAAAGGGGTATCTCGATGGACTGAAAACCCGAAAGGGCGCTCCAGGAAAAAATTAGGGATCAAAGCGTAACACTATGTCTCATTGGATCACCTTGCAACCAGACTTCGGTATTAACTATCAAGCTCGGGCGGCGCTAATCAATCTGATCTATCTTCAACCAAGTAGCAAAGTGATGAGATGCTCGAGGACATAAAGGCAATAGCAGAGTTAGAACCCAATGGGATTATTCACATAGCTGTTTTGTTTAAATTTTTCACAAATTGTGTAAATTCTATTATTCAGTGGTGTTCTCTTACTAGGACGTCAGCCTCTTGTACAAAAACGCCTATTTACAGGCCAGACTTCAAAATCAATACAATTCATTTTTAGAGAAAATTCAAACTGTTTTTCCTTTTTCTGTTTTGTTTTGCAAAGAACGTCCAATGTTCATTTTTGATATATGCATTTGACATTAATTGCTGCTCATAAATATTTACATGCGAAACAAAAGACGATTACTGGTAATATCAGAAACAGGGGAAAATAAGATTTGTCCAAGCTTTACTGTTGCTCTATCCACCAGATACAAAGGTTGATAGAGATGAAGAATCTGGCTAAAGTGCTTTCACTCCCTGCAGAGTAAGAAAAGACTGTAATGATAGCTCTCCCCAGCTGAGACGTGCAATTGTAAATAAATCGGTAATATTCTCCCCAAGCAGAGTTTATTTGCCATCAGCACTGAAAGGTCTTAATATTCCCCAGCGGAGTATAAGAATATTCCCCGGCAAAATACAAAACATCCCCAGTGGAGTTTGAAAATTTTCCCAGCGCAGTCTGAAAAAGCTTCCCCAGTGGAGTTTGGAGAATAATCCCCAGTAGACTTTGGAAGATTGTCCCCAGCAGAGCTCAAATGATTATCCCCATTAGAGTCTAGAAGGTTATCCCCAGTGAAGCCGCAACTGAAAGATCATTCCCAACGGAGTTCTTTCCTTTCACAAACAGAAGTCAATCCCCAACAGGATTCAGTATCACCAACAACGGTAATTCATCCCCAGCGGAATTTATCAGTGGAGTTCTCAGTAGAGCATCTCTTCCCCACAAAGTAGTCTCCTCATCAGTTTATTCCCCAACGCAGTTATCCTTTCCTGCAGGCTTATTCTCACAATCATGTTCGCTCGCCATCCCCAGCGGAAACGAAGAATTTAACTCTTTTTCTCCAACAGCTATCCGGGATTTATTTCCCCCAGCTAAAACATTACATTTCCATATATCATGACACATGCATATACGCATCATACAACATAATCTCATTTATTTTGAGGACATCATTGCTTGATATATATCATGCATTGCATACGACTGACCTTTACCTTTCAGGAAGGATGTAGTTAAGTCCTCAGCTATGAAGCCTTTACCCAAGTCGAATTACTGACAGTTCTTAAATCTCAACAGAATTATCCTACATTGAATTACAGACAAGTCTTAAATCCCGATGAAGATGTTTCCCTCAGTCGAAGTACTGACCGGTTCTTAAATCTCAACCAAATTATCCTTAGTTGAATTACATATAAGGTTTTAAATCTCGACAAAGTTCCTCTGTTGAATTACTGACAGTTCTTAAATCTCAACAGAATTATCCTCCGTTGAATTACAGACAAGTCCTAAATCTTGATGAAGATGTTTCCCTCAGTCGAAGTACTGACCAATTCTTAAATCTCAACCGAATTATTCTCAGTTGAATTACATATAAGGTTCTAAATCTCGGCAAAAGTTCCTCCGTCGAATTACTGACAGTTCTTAAATCTCAACAAAATTATCTCCAGTTGAATTACACACAAGTCCTAAATCTCGATGAAGATGTTTCCCTCAGTCGAAGTACTGACCGGTTCTTAAATCTCAACCGAATTATCCTCAGTTGAATTACAGATAAGGTTCTAAATCTCGACAAAATTCCTCCGTCGAATTACTGACAGTTCTTAAATCTCAACAGAATTATCCTCCGTTGAATTACAGACAAGTCCTAAATCTCGATGAATATGTTTACCTCAGTCTAAGTACTGAACGATTCTTAAATCTCAACTGAATTATTCTCAGTTGAATTACAGATATGGTTCTAAATCTCGGCAAAAGTTCCTCCGTCGAATTACTGACAGTTCTTAAATCTCAACAGAATTATCCTCGGTTGAATTACAGAAAAGTCCTAAATCTTGATGAAGATGTTTCCCTCAATCTAAGTACTGACCGATTCTTAAATCTCAACCGAATTATCCTCAATTGAATTACAGATAAGGTTCTAAATCTCGACAAAGTTCCTCCGTCGAATTACTGACAGTTCTTAAATCTCAATAGAATTATCCTCCGTTGAATTACAGACAAGTCCTAAATCTCGATGAAGATGTTTCCCTCAGTCGAAGTACTGAACGGTTCTTAAATCTCAATCGAATTATCCTCAGTTGAATTATAGATAAGGTTCTAAATCTCGACAAGTTCCTCCGTCGAATTACAGACGAGTTGCTAAGTCTCAACAAGAGTTTTCTCGGTTGAATTACGGGCGAGTTCTTAAATCTCGATGAAGATGTTTCCACCCTCAGTTGAATTACGGGCAAGTTCTTAAAATTCAGCAGAGATGTTCTCTCAGCTGAAGTACAGGAAAGCTCCTAAATCTCAACAAAAATCAGACTTCCCCAGCAGAATCTTCTACAACAACAGGTATACAAGCTCTCGCTAAGGAATCTCTTATGCGATTGACATTCCTTCAGATGGCATCTTTATACCCATCCTCCTGTTAGAAATCTCCAAATGGCATCTTTAAGCCCATTCCCGACATCACAAGGCTGATACCACTTTATGCTAGTGCAAATTTCTGGGCACTCTAGTGTTCAATCATCTTCTACCTTCGGATCACGAAAGGCATGAAAGCCAATCTACATCCTCAAGTTTAAGAAGATTGAACTGGGGCAGCTGTTGTACCCCAAAATTTTCCCTCCCATATTTCTCAAGACATTGCAAGAAAAAATCTCCAAGTTGCTCAAGGAAGTCCAAGAGTTGGTCAGACAAGCTATCTCCTAAGGCAGTCAACCCCAAATTAGGGTTTTGTGTTGCATCAAGATCCTTGAGTCCAAATGACCTCAAGTGCTCCCCAATGTCCTAATATGTTCTCAAGGTCACCCATGTCAAATTTCAAGCCTTACAGAGGAAGTTTGCTCAGTCAATTGCTCAAAGGTCCAAAAATCGACTCTGCTAGGGTAAAAGTCAATTGTGACCTATAAACAGTCAAACTTCAAGATTTTTTGTCAAAATTATCATTTTGAAGTATGTTTCATCATTTTATCAAGGGTTGATCATGATTCATCAAGGATTGCTCAAAATTCATCAAGATTCAAAAGTTGCTAAATTAGGATTTTGCAGGAAAAGTCAACTCAACTTTGACCAAGCATAACTTTCTCATACTTTATGAGAAATGACCCATCCATAGATAATTTTGAAGAGGATGCAATTTCCTACAATCCATCTTCATACCCCAAGATCAAAAAATGCACTCACAAGAAGTTATGAATTTGGACATTATAGGTCATTTTTGAAAGTCAACAAAAACACCTTTCTTGCCAAAGCTTATAACTTGAGCATGGAATATCAAAACGAGATGAAACTAAAAGGGTTGGTTAGAGGACATCTCAAGCTTTCTAAAAAGTCGAAGAACACTTCCAAAAGTTCAAAATTGAAGAAGTTATGCATTGTTGAAGTTGGAATTTTTTGCAAAATTGCCAAAAGTCACCTATCCCCAAAACTTCAAATTTTGCCAAATGGGCCATTCGTGACTTGAAGGTGGAAGATGATTGGAAACTAGAGTGCCCAGAAATTTGCACTCGAAGATGGATTATGAATGGGCTTATAGATGCCATTTGGAGGAATGATGGAGATTTTCCGGAGATGGGCTTGTAGATGCCATCTAAAGGTGACTGTTAACAGAGAATGGACTAAGCCTGAACTTGAATTCAACTGGAAGAGAATCAGAATAAATCTTTGGGGGCGATTTATCTGAACCAGGAGAAGTCTTTTATGTTGTTTGACTGGGAAGAATCAGAATAAATCTTGTAGCGATTTATCTGAACCAGAAGTGTTCCTTTGGAAAGTATCAAGATAAACCGTTGAGGGGTTTAAACTGAACAAAAAAAGATCTTGAATATTCCTTAACTGGAAAGAATCAGAGTAAATCTTTGTGCGATTTATCTGAACCAGAGAAAGTGTCTGTTGGAAAGAATCAGAATAAATCGTTGAGAGATTTATCTGAACCCGAAGTGTTCCTTTGGAAAGTATCAGGATAAACTGTTGAGGGGTTTAAACTGAACCAAAAGAGATCTTGAATATTCTTTAACTGGAAAGAATCAGAGTAAATCTTTGTGCGATTTATCTGAACTAGAGAAAGCGTCTGCGGGAAAGAATCAGAATAAACTATTGAGAGGTTTAAACTGAACCGACAGGGATCTGGAGAAGAATCAGAATAAATTGTTGAGAGATTTATCTAAACCAGAGAAGACGTCTATAGGAAAGAATCATAATAAACCGTTGAGATATTTAAGCTGAACCGACAGGGATCTGGAGAAGAATCAGAATAAATCATTGAGAGATTTATCTGAACTAGAGAAGACGTTTGCGGGAAAGAATCAGAATAAACCGTTGAGAGGTTTAAACTGAACCGGAAGGGGCCTGAAAGAAATATATGTTATGTAGATGGTTGACCAATCCTTTCTTGGGAATTGATCTGTATTTGAGTTGTTGAAAATTTGACGATGATTTTCTATTGATTGATCTTTCCTAAAAAAGATGAAAGGTTATTTGTATGCAATGTCATGATGTATGAAATGCATGGTACAATGATGTTCTCAAAATAAATGAGATTGTGTCGTATGTATCTATGTTGTCAATGTTATGACGTATGAATGTAATGTATGGACACATTAATTATTATGCTGCAGTATTGCTGGAGCCGGGGAAAATAAATCCCTGAGCACTATTGAGAATGAGGAGTGCAAGTCTTCATGTTTTGAAGTTGAAGTATTGATGAGCTTACATTTTTTAGAGAAATAAACTCTTTCGTGTAAGAGAAACACCGTGTATTGCTTGTAGACCTTGTGAAATCCTGTTGGGGAATCTTGAGAAAATGGGCGACTTTCACTGAGGAATCTTAGGAGTGGTAACTAGAAGTTTTGTTTCGTCGGGGATGTGAGAGAGCTTGATATCATTAAGCTGTACACTGTGTGGGATTTTATGGAATAGTCTAAAGACATTATCCTATTTCTTAAAGCCATTAGTGATTGTCTTTCTATTTTCTGTTCCTCTATTTTTTGTTCATTCGTAAACAGTAGTTATGTTCAAATGCATATGTTCAAAAATAAATCATTGGACGTTTTTGTAAACAAAACACATAAATAAAGAAAAATAGATAGTTTTTCACTTTCAAAGGAATATCTTTGTATTAACTCGAATAAGTATTTTTGTACAATGAGACAAACATTTTAGTAAGAGAATGTCGTCGTAGAAAATGAAAATTTGATACAAAGAAAAGATAGCTAGGTGAACTAATCCCACGGGGTTCCTATTCTTCTATAACCTTTGTGTCTCTGAGCGTCTTGTCCACTTGCAGCCTTGTCCGAAGTTTGATTGGATTGATTAGACCCTGTGATACGGTCAGAGAACTAACTAGAAGGTTTTGCATTTTATCGCAAATTTCGCGGTTAGTAAGAGTCGTCACCGACTTTTCTTTTATCCAAAAGGAAAGGTGAAAAAGCACAGGAAAGACCTTTGAGATGTTATCTTGAGTTCGGGGGGTAGATTATGAATAGGGAAAGTACTAGCACCCTTTTCATCCATGGTTTTCCATGGGCTCTTAGTTACTTGCTTAGATCACTTACTTTGCTTTGCTTTGTTTGAAATGGTGTTTGGTGTGGTTTTGAATGTATTTTGTAAAAGAGGCCATTGTTTAGGCAAACTTTGTAATGATTCTTGTTTGTAAGAATGTATACAAATATGTTTGTCTTTTGAAAATGTTTTCAATGTTTTGTAAGATGTTTTGAAATGTGTGTGTGTTTGTTTTTGAAAATAACAAGGATTGTTTGAAAAAGGAGCAAGTAACTTAGAAGCTATCTACCTACTCAAATGTCTTTCTTATGCATTTTCTATTCCTTTGACATTGTTGACTTACCATTGATTTGGTAAGCAACCCTATCTTTGGATGTAAACGGGACGGGCGTGGGTCACCGTATAACCATGATAGCAATGTTGCCAAGTATCTTAGCATTTTTTAGGGACTAAGATCATTTTGTTTAGGCAACCTTTGAATAGCGTCATCGAGGGACTATGATCTTATTTTTATTTTGTCAAGATGCTTCGCATGCGTAATATGGCCATTTTTATTTTAGGCAACCAAGTGGAAGAAACCCTAAGGGTGCTTGTGTGCAAAGTGTATTATTTTCATGCTTTTGTCTTGTATTTAGGATTTTCTATTTTTGCTTTGTTTTGTTCTTGTCATGCAAACCCTAATTACTAATCATGGTATAAAGCGATAAATTGCGTAATGTAAATATACTAGACTATTACAACAATTTTTATGGGAAGGGGGAATACAAGTTTGAATGGGGATTTGCACAAATATAAAGCTAAATATATTATTACAACCAAATCGAATATGCGCGAATTAAATAAATATAGTACAAATATTTAAAATGCAATGCAATGTTTATGTTAGAAAAATGTTTTAGGTCTTGTTTTTGTGTAAGAAAAATATTTAATTTAAAACTAAAAAAAACGAAAAAAATAATATTTATTTTTGGAAGGGGATTAAACCCTAGTTTTTATTCAAAAAAATAATGTTCTATATTATTATTTTGTATATTTTTTGTATAAAAAAAATATTATACCTAAATACTAAAAAATTAAATATGTGTAAAAAAAAGTATTTATGAGTGTAAAAATGTATAATAAAAAATATATAGTATATTTAATTATTTACAAACTTATTAAGAAAATAAATTCTATTCTACCAAAATAAAATCAATTTTTTATGTGAGAAAATAATAAAAAATAAAATAAAAAAGTAAAAATAAATAAATTATTTTTAGGGATTTTTTATCATTCAGAAAAAAATAAACAAAAGCATTAAATATAAAAATATGCAAAAAGATATAAAAATATAAAATAGTTAGTCAGGGGGGTGCAATAGCAAGTTAGGGGGGGGGGGGTGCAAATAGCAAAAACAAAAAGGCCCTGGCGCAAAAAAGCCCAAGACTTCATACCTGTCCTTTGTCCAGCTTCCTGCGCGCGTTTTAGTTCAAACTGTATCTTGCTTATGCTTGCATAAAAACAAAAACTCATAACATGAAAAATGTGGCATTTGAGCTCACGATTCCAACCATATAAATTATGTGACCTAACTCTTAAAGATCAAAGAGAATTTTGGAATCCCCAAATCTTGACCTAAAAATTTAAGAGACTTCAAGCTTCAAATTCTCTTAGCACAAGTAGTGTAAATGAAAAGTGTTGTACCCCAAAATTTGCCATCCCATATTTCTCAAAACATTGCAAGAAAAAATCTCCAAGTTGCTCAAGGAAGTCCAAGAGTTGGTCAGACAAACTATCTCCTAAGGCAGTCAACCCCAAATTAGGGTTTTGTGTTTCATCAAGATCCTTGAGTCCAAATGACCTCAAGTGCTCCCCAATGTCCTAATATAATCTCAAGGTCACCCATGTCAAATTTCAAGCCTTACAGAGGAAGTTTGCTCAGTCAATTGCTCAAAGGTCCAAAAATCGACTATGCTAGGGCAAAAGTCAACTGTGACCTATAAACAGTCAAACTTCAAGATTTCTTGTCAAAATTCTCATTTTGAAGTATGTTTCATCATTTGATCAAGGGTTGATCATGATTCATCAAGGATTGCTCAAAATTCATCAAAATTCAAAAGTTGCTAAATTAGGATTTTGCAGGAAAAGTCAACTCAACTTTGACCAAGCATAACTTTCTCATAATTTATGAGAAATGACCCATCCAAAGCTCATTTTGAATATGATGAAATTTCCTACAATCCATATTCATAACCCAAGATAAAAAAATGCACTCATAAGAAGTTATGAATTTGGACATTATAGGTCATTTTTGAAAGTCAACAAAAACACCTTTTTTTCCAAAGCTTATAACTTGAGCATGGAATATCAAAATGAGATGATACTAAAAGGGTTGGTTAGAGGACATCACAATCTTTCTAAAAAGTCTAAGAACACTTTCAAAAGTTCAAAATTGAAGAAGTTATGCATTGTTGAAGTTGGACTTTTTTGCAAAATTGCCAAAAGTCAACTATCCCCAAAACATCAAATTTTGCCAAATGGGCCCATTCTTTTCCACTTGATTTGAGTTTGCATCATGGCCCACGTGCCCTAGCTTCATCCAGGTGTCCATATTTCATTTTTATTATTTAATTTTATTTTTAATTGAATTTATTCATTTTAAATCAAATAAAATCATAGAAAATCCAAGGCTTTGATAACACATGATCTTTTGGCTATTTCAGGATTTGATTACAATCATTATCATCATCAAATTCGTATCAAATCAAATCACGTGCAAAAAGATTGAAATAAATCAAATTTGGAAAGGTTTAATGGTGGAATCAAATCCAATTCATGTGCATTGATATGGAGAGATTTGGACCATGATTCTTACCCTAATGCAAAGCACATTACATAAAGAAGAAAAACACACGAAAACAAGGGTTAGAAAGTGTTGAGAGAGGCAGAACAAGAATTGAAAAAAACACAAAAAAGTGAGAGATCAAAGTCAGGGTTAGAGGCAGTTTCAGGACACGAGACTTGTTCCAATCGCTTCCTGGGCATTCACACAAGCTACCTGGATCAAAACCAAGCATTTTCAGACGCCCTAACGCACTGTAAGTCGCATGATAGTCACCCCTGTTCTTGGTTTCGATTTGAATTATTCTTGCATCATTTGAGAAAACTAATGACATATTTGTGATCATAAGAGAATTTCCAAGCTTTTCATAATATTCAATTGCATTTATCTGGCTTATATGAAGAACCACCATTGTTAGGGTTCGGTTCTTGTTTTTGGGTGTTTTTATTCTAGGTACAATTGACCCCCATAATGGATATGGTTGTGACCGGGAGGGTGAGACGAACACAACCATGCCCTTGGAATTCATTTTTGTGGCTTGAGAAGGATTTTTGAGACGAGCAAGCTTGTAGCTACGGACTCCTGTCCGTTGGTATAGGTGGTGAGACTTTTGGCCACAGTTGGGAGGTCAGGGATGACGCGTGGCATCCATCCATTGGCCAATTCAAATATAGCACGCGTTTTATTTTTTTTCTGACCAATAATTCTTGATTTATTATATTATCATTGATATGTATTATGTTAACAATTGAAACAATGTGGTGTAGTGGCAAAGCAAGCGTGCAAACTCCTTCAGGACCTGGGTTCGAATCCCAGGTCCCCCACTTTCTCAATAATTTTGTTTTTCAGGTATTCCCATGTGTGCACAAGCTTGCAGTACACCATAGTCCTTCATCCACTCAAGCGCCAGATGGCCAAAGGCCAGACCTGGTGGTCCAAAGCTGAAGGTCCATCAAGATGCTAGTCGACATGCTTGTACCAGATCCAAAAAAGTCAAACGGGCTAGCTGATAATGGGCCCACGAAATTGCTATCAACACCCCTGAACAGGCCCAATTCCTCATTCCCTTTATATTTTATTTTTGTTTATTTACTTTTATTTTATTTATTTAAATCTCTAACCAATCAAAAAAATCTGTTTTATTAAATAAAATCACAAAAAAATATTTTTTATTTCAATCAAATTTTTAACTTTTATTTTTCTTAATAAATTTATTAATTAACTAGGTTTTTAATTAGAAAACTTTAATTTATTTTTGTAAATAATTTTAATTAATTAGATTTAATTAGATATTAACCACTAAATTAATCATTTTAATTTCTTTCCTAAATAATCAAAAACTCCAAAAATAATTTATTTTCTTCATTAATTAATTAATTTAATTTAATTTAGTAATTAATTTAGGATTTATTTCTTTCTTAAAATAAAAACAACAAAAAGATATCTTCTTTAACCAAAATGGTCAAAACCCTAATCATGCGCCCGATTTAATTTTTGCGCCGCGATTTACTTTTTTATCCAATAATGTACCTGTTTCCAGATTGTAATAGTTAAATAGGACTTTTAGTTATTTTTATTGCTTTATTTTATTTTTCAAAGGGTTTGTCTTTGGCGATGTAAATACCCGACGCCTTGTAATTTAATTTCTGCACCTTTAATTTCTGCAAATTATAACTGTAGATGTTTGATAATAAGGTTTGCATGACAAGAATGAATGCTTAATCTTAAAATCAAATTAGATCACCCTTAACATGTGCAAAGATAAAAATAACTGAAAACGACACACTCGCACATGCACACTCTTAGGGTACACTCCACTTGGTTGCCTTCGTACGCGGTCATTGAATATAGGTAGTTTTAGAGGTCATCCTCTTGTCTAAAGATCATAGTCGCCTCGAAATGGTTGCCTCAGATATTGTTGCCTCAAACAAATGATCTAAGACATTAGGGTTACCGCTAAGGCGTCCTAACATTGCTTTAGTAACCGCATGTCCCTCATTCGAATTGACCCTCAAACTCCAACAACGGTGCTACCTACTCACTAATAGTGGGATAGCATTGTCTAAAGGAAATTAGCATAAAACGATTCCTTTTTCGAGTAGGTAGATTAGCTCTTAGATACTTGCTCTTTTAAAAACAAAATCTTTTTTACACTTACACTCCTTTTCGAACAATGTTTTCAAAAACACTGCAAACGCTCTTGAGGACAAAAGCAAGAGTTAAATCGAAGTTTTCAAAACAAAACTTTTTCAAACCTACAAGCACAAAGAAAACAATTTTGAAAACAATTGAGCAAGTACCTAAGATCCAGTGGATAACCACGGATAGAAAGGGTGCTAATACCTTCCCTTTCTATAATCTACCCCCTGAACCCGAGAAATATCTCGAAAAAGGAATATTTCTGTGCTTTTTTCCTTTCCTTGTTGGATAAAATAAAAGTCGGTGGCGACTCTTGTTTACCGCGACATTTTGCAAAAAACAACCCAAAACGCAAACCAGCATTTCAAAACAGTCAGTTCTTCCCACCGTATAACAAAAAAATAATGATATGTACAACTTCGTTATGATGAGAGCTACATTTTTTCTCCATAAATCGTGGCTTGAAGTTGCCTATATACAGAGATAGAGTTTAAGAAAATACCTCCTTCAACTGGAATCGTGTAGGACAATGTAGGGACTTTAATAGAGGCCTGATGATTATTTAAGCTTTCTTGAACTTCCCTGAACCTATTCCAATGCTTATCTTGCTCTGAGGATGGCTGGAACTCTCTGACCAAGTCAAACTGCAAGCTTCCAAATTGAAAATGGCAGATGGTGAAACAAAGGTTACAGAACCAGGGTGGTGGCTTGGATTGACTAGGTAGCAAGTGTTTAAGATGTTTGAATCAATTAAACACAAAACACACGAGCCAAATGAGAGTTGGCTGAGCTTTTGCAAAAACTGCGAGCTTGGGCAGTTTTGTGGTATTTTTCAGTTTTTAGAGAGTTTCAAGTCCAAGCCAAGCGTCTTATACTTTGTACCAAGTTTGCATATTAGTATAGAAGTGATACCAAGTCAGCTTCTTACTAGTTGTGCAAGCTTTAGCCCTTTTGCCAATTTTCTTGTACTTGAAGTAAAGTTGACAAGACCAATCAGACATGCTTGTACCAGCTTGCTTGAGGGCTGAAATGAGTTTGTACAATTTTCTTGAGAGCTGTAGAGTTTGCTTGTATCAAGGGGACAGGTCCAATGCTCCAAGTTGACAAAGTTGCAAAAGTGCATCTTTATGAAAATGGCAATGTAACCTTTTTGCCCAAAATGGAAATACATCTTGTGTAAAGCTTCAAAATCAAGGATAAAGGCTTTGTCAACTGAGTATGAATTTAGTTAAGGAGTGTATAGCAAGCTTAGGACCTGTAAAGCAAGATATAACCAGCATAGGTTTGATTTGCAACTTGATTCTATGTGAAAATGGCTTGAACAAAAAGTGAGAAAATGCCAACTTCCCTTCTTCGATTCTCCCTACTCAAAAATGATCTTGGAATGTTCTTGGACATTTTAGAAAGATTGCAATGTGCTCTATAATCCATATTTGAAATGAATTTTTAGATACATCTTGGAACTAGGTGAAAAATTTCCATGAAGTTGGGTCCAAAACCTGCCTAAATTAGGGCAAAATTTCACTAAGTTATTTAGTTCATGGCCATGTATTCACAAATTCATAACTTGAGATCCAAGCGTTTTAGGGAAAAGTTTGTGAAGAAAAGTTGTATATTTCATGGAGGACTACAACTTTCATGTTGGTAACTTTTCTTGAATCAAAATGCATCATGGTGAAAAAGTGGTGAAAAGTTGAGAAAAAATAAGAAAATTTTTATACTTAGAAAAATTCTAAGTTATGAAAATTTTCAAATTAAAACCCTAATTTTCAAATTTGATTTTCTTGGTGAACAAGTTTCATATTTTGACATATCTTGATGAATTATGACCCTTGACAGTTGATTTTGACCAAAAAGTCAAAGTTTGACTTTTCAGTATACAATTGAGTTTTGATCAGTTGACTGCAAATTTCATCTGTCAATCCAATGAACTTGAGATCTTTTGAACCATGTAATTAGGTCAAGATGATGCCATTTAATCCTTGAAATCATACTCGAACTCAATTGGTCATTGGCTAGGTTAAAAATCAGAAATTGCCCTTTCTCAATCAAAACCCTAATTTTGACCATTTTGCCCTTTTGATGATTTGACAAATTTCTTGAGGAGTTGTGATCCAAACTTGATGAAATGGTACATATGAGTCTAAAATTTTGATGTGGATAAAAAATGATGAAGTTTGACTGTAAATTGGCCATGGTCGACTTTTTCCCCAATACAGATGATTTTTAGGTCAACTGTCCAACTGACTGAGCAAAAGTGTGGTTCAAGGCTTGAAACTTATCATGAGCAATCTTAGGGGTCCAAAATGATGTATGAAAGTCACATGAAGCATTGGTGGTCCAAAAATCCTTGTGCAATCTCAAACCCTAATTTTGGGTTAATAGTGCAGGATGAGATGTCTTGAGCTGACCAAACCCTAATCTTGTCTTGAGTCCAAGAAGTCTTGTGAAAAAAGTCTTGATAAATGAGAGGGAAAATTTTG
This sequence comes from Vicia faba, assembly GCA_948472305.1. NCBI lineage: Eukaryota > Viridiplantae > Streptophyta > Magnoliopsida > Fabales > Fabaceae > Vicia > Vicia faba. Next base: position 918,239,225 of record OX451735.1, on the reverse strand, counting down.
GGGTACAACAGCTGCCCCTGTTCAATATTCTTGAACCTGAAGAGTTAGATTGGCGAGCTTTGTCATTCGTGACTCGAAGGTAAAAGATGATTGGACACTAGAGTGCCCATAAATTTGCACTCGACAAAGTGTAATTGAGGGAATGGGCTTAAAAATGCCATTTGGAGAGGTGATAGAATATTGTTTGAGATGGGATTGTAGATGCCATCCAAGAATGTTTGTTGAATTGTAAGTTGTAAGTCAAAAGAATAAGTATCAGAATGGTGTCCGTATCTGGAACGTATCTGAACTGTATCTGGAGACTGAATCTGTATGAGTAATAGAATAGTGTACGTGTCTGGAGCATATATGAACTGTATCTGAACTAGAATATAAATAGGTGACATAATGGAAACCGTGTTTGGAGCGTATCTGAACTTGAAATCTGAACTAGAATCTGAATAGGTGACATAATGGCAACCATGTTTAGAGGTATCTGAACTTGAAATCTGAATAAGTAACAGAATGACTTCCGTGTATGAAGTGTATCTGTACTGTATCTGAACTTAAATCTGAATGAGTATCAGAATGGCATCCTTGTTTAGAGCGTATCTGGACTGTATCTTGAAGTTGAGGTCTGAATGAGTATCAGAATGTCATCCTTGTCTAGAGCGTATATGGACTGTATCTTGAAGTTGAGGTCTGAATGAGTAACAGAATGGCTTTCGCATCTGGAACGTATCTGTATTGTATCATGAACTTGGAATCTGAATTAGTGACATAATGGCTTCCGTGTTTGGAGCGTATCTGGACTGTATCTTGAAGTTGAGATCTGAATGAGTATCAGAATGGCATCCTTGTTTGGAGCGTATCCGAACTGTATATGAAGTTGAGATCTGAATGAGTATCAGAATGGCATCCTTGTCTGGAGCGTATCTATACTGTATCTGAAAGCTGAATCTGAATGAGTATCAGGATGGCATCTGTATCTGGTGCGTATCTGAACTGTATCATGATTGCATATCGTTAATGGTAGCTCGTTAATCTTATCCTGAAAAGAGTAAAATGTTAGCTGAATAACAAAGTTATGATGCATGAAATGTATGGTGCAATATATGCGTTTTATCAATGTTTATGATATATGGATGTAATGTATGCGCATGTAAGCTGATTTCCTGTATTGCTGAGGAAAATAAATCCTTGATTGCTAAGGATATGTGGATTCTTCATGTCTTGAAGTCGAAGTATTGACAAAAATTCCGTTGGGAGAGTAATGCCATGTACTTCTTGAGTAATATGCTTGGTGGAATCCAGAGAATTCTGATGACTTCTACTGGGGATTAATGACGGGAGCCTTTGTTCTGTCGGGGAGCAATGAAAACTCTGTGGGGAAAGGGCTTATTCCTGTTTGGGAAAAAATTCAGGAGTTTTGGTCGTCTGCCGCTCTACCGGGGAGTTATCCTAGGATGGGGAGAAACAAAACTTAACTGTTATCTGGTTGCTTTTTAGACTTCAAGTCAACTTGTTGGGGAATTTGGATAAAATGAATGGTTTCCACTGTGGATTAATAGTTTGAAGTTTTGGCCCCGCTGGGGATCTTGATGACGTACTGTAGGGATTGCTCATGGAATAGCTTAAAGACATTTTCCTATTCTTTCAACCTGTCAGTAATTGTTCTTTTTCTATTTTGTTTACTTGTAAACAATAATTATGTTCAAATGCATATGTTCATTAATGAATCATTGGACGTTTTTGCAAATAAAACACAAGTGTAAAAAGAAAAGGACAAATGGTTTTCTGTACTTTAAAGAGATATCTTTGTATTCAATTTGAATAAGTATTTTGTACAAAGGAGACAGACATCCTAGTAAGAGGATGGTGTCGTAAAAAATAAGAAAAATTTATACAAAGAAAGATAGCTATGTGTAACAATCCTATGGGGTTCCCATTCTGATATAGCCTTCGTATCTCCGAATATCTTGTCCATTTGTCGCTTCATCCGAAGATGATTGAATTGATCAGAAGCTCCGAGTTTGTCCCTGAGGAGATTGTCCTTAAAGTGATCCGACGAGACATAGCCATATGCTTTATTTCCCTAACTTTTTCCTGGACCGCCCTTTCGGGTTTTCGATCCACCGGGAAACCCTTTTTTGCCCAAGTCGCCCTTTCGGGTTTTCAACTTGCCGGGTGTACATATTTTTTTATTTTATCCCTAACTTTTGCCCAAACCTTTTGGTTCACCGGGACGCCCTTGTTTTTCCTAGGTGTGCCAACCTAGCGGGTCTCTTATGCGTAGTATCTTTTGACTATGTCTACGTTCGCAGGGTGTGGTAGGTCGTCGCCTTCCATGGTGGTTAAGATCATTGCCCCACCAGAAAAGATGTTCTTGATTACAAATGGTCCTTCATAGGTAGGAGTCCATTTTCCCCTAGGATCACTTTGTGGCAAGATGATGCGCTTGATCTCTAGATCTCCAACTTGATATACTTGGCGTCTGACTTTCTTGTTGAAAGACTTGATCATCCGCTTCTGATACGTCTAACCATGGCAAACAACAATAAGTCTCTATTCAACAATTAAGTTTAACTGATCAAGTCGGGTTTGAATCTAATCGTCCTCACTCAAACCTGCATCCTTCATGATTCTTAAAGAGGGGATCTGAACCTCAATAGGTAGAACAACCTCCATGCCATAAACCAAAGAATATGGTGTTGCCCTAGTTGATGTGCAAGTTGTGGTACGGTACCCATGGAGAGAAAACGGTAGAATCTCATGCCAGTCTTTGTAGGTGACTGTCATTTTCTATATGATCTTTTTAAGGTTTTTATTAGCGCTTCGACTGCACCATTCATCTTTGGCCGATAGGGGATGAATTGTGATGTTGAATCTTGAACTGCTCACACAAGGCGGTGATCATAATATTATTAAGGTTTGTACCGTTATCAGTGATGATCCTTTCTGGGATACCGTACCAGAAAATAAGATTCTGCTTGATGAAGCGGGCAACAACATTCTTAGTAACAGATGCGAATGAAGCGAATTCGACCCACTTTGGGAAATAATCAATGGCCACTGGAATGAAGCGGTGTCCATTAGAGGCTGTAGGTTTGATCTCCCCAATCATATCGATTGCCCACATAGCGAAGGTCCAAGGAGCTGTTAAGACATTTAGTGGAACCGGGGGCACGTGCACCTTGTCTGCATAGATTTGACACTTATGATAGGTCCGGGAGTGTTGATAGCAGTCTGCATCCATGGTAGACCAATAATAGCCTTCCCGTAAGATTTTCTTTGCCATCATATGCCCACTAGAGTGAGTGCCAAAGGTGCCTTCATGTAATTCGGCCATGATCTTTTCAGCTTCAATCTTATCCACACAACGGAGCAGAATAGAATCATGATTACGTTTGTACAGGATGCCATTACTTAGGAAAAACTTAGTGGAGAATCTCCTTAGGAACTTTTTATCATTGATTGAAGCTCCTTCTGGATATCCTTGAGCCTCGAGATACCTTTTGACTTCATGAAACCAAGGTTGGTCCACTACTTCTTCAATATTAATCTCGTGACAGTGTGCTGGTTCGTCCATTCGTTCATAGTGATCTGGGGAGCCTCGTTATCCCAATTAAGTTTAAACATAGATGACATTGTGGTTAGAGCATCTGCTAGCTGATTTTCTTCTCGCAGGAAATGCTCGAAGGTAATCTGCTCGAAATATGGTAACAATGTCAAAACATGTTCTTTGTAAGGTATAAGATTTGGATGCTTAGTGTCCCATTCTCCTTTGATCTGACTGATGACCAAATCTGAATCTCCAAACACAACCAAATATTTGATTCACAGGTCTATGGCAGCCTTGATACCAAAGATGCATGCTTCATATTCTACCATGTTGTTCGTACAGTTGAAGCAAAGTCTGGTAGTAAAAGGAGTATGGCACCCTTCCGGAGATATGAGTACAGCGCGATACCATTACCAAGTGCATTGGATGCCCCATTAAAGAAAAGGGTCCATAGGGATCCTTGTCCAGGTCCGTCATATAGTCTGATTTCTTCGCAGTTGTCTAATGTCATGATGTCTTCATCCGGGAATTCAAACTTCATGGATTGATAATCTTCTACAACTTGATGAGCAAGATGATCAGCTAGCACACTTCCCTTTATAGCTTTTTGGGTCGTGTATTGTATGTCATATTCTGTTAGGATCATCTGCCATCTAGCTATCCTCCCAGATAGAGCAGGCTTCTCAAAGATATACTTTATCGGATCCATCTTAGATATCAGCAAAGTGGTATGAGTCAATATATACTGTCTTAGCCGGCGAGTAGCCCATACCAGAGTGCAACAAGTTTTCTCAAGCAGTGAATATCTGGTTTCATAGTCGGTAAACTTTTTGCTCAGGTAGTAAATAACGTGCTCTTTTTGGCCAGACTCGTAATGCTGCCCCAATACACACCCCATTGAGTTCTCTAAAATGGTCAGATACATGATCAATGGTCTTCCCTCGAGTGGCGGCTTCAAGACAGGAGGCTCTTATAAATACTCTTTGATTTTGTCAAAAGCAATATGACACTCATCATTCCATCTGACTACTTGATCTTTCTTCAACAACTTGAAGATTGGTTCACAAGTAGATGTTAGATGAGAAATGAATCTGGCAATATAGTTCAGGCATCCCAAGAATCCTTTGACTTCCTTCTCAGTGCGAGGAGCAGGCATTTCTTGTATTGCTTTAACCTTGGCAGGATCAACCTTGATGCTTTTGTTGCTGACAATGAAACCTAAGAGTTTACCGGACCGGACTCTGAAGGTGTACTTGTTCGGGTTCAACCTTAGTTTGTACTCCTTCAATCTGACAAACAACTTTTGCAAGTGGTCAAGGTGCTCCTCCTCAGTTTGTGATCGGGCTATCATTTCATCTACGTAGACCTCTATCTCATGATGTATCATATCATGAAACAAAGCTACCATGGCACGTTGATAGGTTGCCCCGACATTCTTCAGTCTGAATGGAATCACTTTATAGCAGAACGTACCCCACTGTGTGACAAATGTAGTTTTCTCCATGTCCTCAGGTGCCATTTTGATCTGGTTATAGCCTGAGAATCCGTCCATGAAAGAAAATACTATGTGCTGGGTTGTATTGTCAACCAGGATGTCAATGTGTGGAAGTGGAAAATCATCTTTAGGGTTGGCCCTGTTTAAATCTCTATAGTCCATGCACATTCTTACTTTGCCGTCCTTTTTAGGCATGGGGACAATGTTGGCAACCCATTGAGGATAGGAAGTAACGGCCAGAAATCCAGCATTGAACTGTTTCATGACTTCCGCTTTGATCTTCTCTGACATGTCAGGTCTCATGCGGCGGACTTTTTGCTTCACTGGTGTACAATCTTCTCTTGTGGGTAGACGGTGTACCACAATGTATGCATCAAGTACCAACATGTCTTTGTATGACCAGGCAAAGATCTCGACATGATCATGCAACAGCTGAATTAGGCGCTCCTTGATACTCGGCTCTAGATTGGCACCTACTTTGATTTCCTTTTTATCTTCCTTGTTGCCCAAATTGATTGTATCCAACAGCTCCTCATGAGGATGAATAACTCTTTCCTCTTGTTGTAGTAGTCTGGCCAATTCCCCCGGCACCTCACAATCTTCCTCACCTTCGTATTCGGCTTGGTAGATCAGATCTTCAGAGTCATTGAAGGCTATAACAGTATCGTTACCCATGGGATCCGGAATGGAAGGGTACCTGCATTTGTGAGTGTGGGTGTGTGTAAGGGTATAGCCATCTTAAAACAATAAAATGTAAAAGAAAGACAATGAGCACAAAAGGTTTATATATGAAAAAGCGTCCATGATTCATTGAATGTCATATGAAGATGAAATAAAAACCCTTACAAATGGACCAATGTGCCTCGGGTAAGACACAAGGTTGAAAATGTATGAATTGTTTGTGAATATTACAAGTCCAACAAAAATGTAAAAGATAAACTACTGAGAGATGAAAGTTATTGGGACAAAGTCTTTGGCTTCCTAGTTAAGAAGTCCTCCATTGACAGTAGGAAATATCTAATCTTCCAAGTTGTCATCTTCTTCACTGTCTACCACAGCGTTGGCCCCTGGATTACTAATCTTCACAGGTGGCCCTCCGGTACGGGCGCGGCACACAACCTTCTGAGCAGTTGAAGTAAACCCCAAGCCAAACTTGTCTGATTTGTACGGGATGTCCGGAAGCTGCCCCCAGATGGTGCATCCACCCTCTTCCACTACTGCCTTTGCATCCTTTAGGGATGACATCCGAAGTGGAGGTCTTGTGATCTTAGGAATCAAGGATACTGCCTTGGTTACCGCCACTTCTTGAGAGACTTCTTCAAAATGTTGGAAAGGGGTTTCAATGAAATTCCCATCTAACTCCACATATTGGAAAGAATTCAGATGACTAATCATGTACTCCTCCTCCCCGTGGACAGTTATGATCTTTCCTTGGACTGGGTACTTCAGCATCTGATGCAATGTGGAGGTGACAACACCGGCATTATGAATCCAGGGGCGTCCTAACAGATAAGATTAGGAGGGACGGATGTCCATCAGATAGAAGGTTGAATTGAAAGTCTGAGTTCCCAAATTTATCGGGATGTCCACCTCCCCATGGACCATCCTCTTAGAGCCGTCAAATGCTCTCACAACTATGTTATTGGGTTTTAAAGTCAGCCCCTCGCAATCCAATCTATCAAGGGCTTTCTTTGGTAAGACGTTTAAAGATGATCCCGTGTCCACCAAGACATGGGCTAGGGTTGTTCCTCTATACTCCACTGAGACATGTAATGCCTCGTTGTGTTTTCTCCCTTTGGGTGTCAAGTCAGCATCAGAGAAACCCAGGCCATTATCAGCTGTCAAACTGGCCACACATTCTTGGAATTGGTCAGTAGACGTCTCTTGCGGCACATGAGTTGTCTTCAGAAATTTTACCAGAGCTTTAGCATGTGCCTCAGAGCACAGCAGCAATGCTAACATGGAGATCTTGGAAGGGGTTTGCCCCAATTGTTCAACCACATCATAATCACTCTTCTTTATTATCCTCGGGATTTCTTCCATTTCCTTCTTGGATGTTTCAGGGATAGCTAGCGATTAAGCCTTCATCCGGACAGGCTCTTCTTGAATGCTTTTTCCTTTATTCTCAGCAATGGAAGTATTGGTAGGGATAGGGATTGTATTGTGTTTGTCGGTAGGTACGCTTGCAGGTATAATCACTGGTGCAAAGGTAATCTTCGGAACAGCCACGGGTCCAAAGACTGACTTTGAAGGGGCAATCTCTGGAGAGAAGATTCTACCACTACGGGTAATCTTGCTAGTTCCGGCAATATTACTAATGTCGGAATTGTCCTCTTCGGAGCTCTCTTCTTCGGTAGCCAGTTCGTCTTGTTTGATACCATGGTAGTAGATTTCTCCACCAAAATTCTATGGTACTGTTTTATCGGACTGATATGGGACCGGCCCGGGCATTGTAATCTTAAGTGTAGTAGTATTTGTAGCATATGTAATCCTAACGGGTCTTTTAGGGACCCTGGAAGGATTGGCGTAGATGGTTATGATAGAAACTTCTTTAATTGGAACAGGGGAAATAGGATCTTTCTCAAACAAAATTTCTCGGTTATCAATCAGTTGTTGGATACCTTTTTTCAACAGAGGGTAGTCAAATGACGAGGATAGGCAAATATGGCAGTCTTTGTTAGAACCTTGGAATATACCAGCTTTCAACAAATTCAACTTAATAATCGAGAGCGGAGTCAACAGTTCATCCATGGTGGCAACAAATAAATCTTCCTCAACAAGATTGGCATTGTGACCATGCCTAGGCATCGGAGCGGAAATGACATTCGGTTTCTCAGGCGCTTCAAACTCAACTTCCTTTGTGTCTATCAGGTCTTGAATCTTGTTCTTTAGAGCCTAACAGTTGTTGGTGTCGTGCCCTGGACTTTCAGAATGGTGTGAGCATCTGGCATTCGGATGGTAGAGAGGAGACGCAGTATTGGGATTTTTGGGGGCCTCTTTTAAAGTCGCCAGATTCAATTTCAGAAGATATGGTAGAACCTGGGCTGGAGTCATGTTAATCTTGGTGAATCGCCAGACTGGCCTTTCCACCATTGGTTGGTTATTTCTTGGCTGGTCTTATGCAGGCTTTGGTATCATAACGGCCCCCACCGTTGGCCGACGTTCAGTTCTTCCTTGATTTCTATATGAATAGGCAGCAGGCACTTCCTTCTTCCTAGTGAAGGGCTTTTTCACAGCTGTAGAGGCAAACGCGTCTTTCTGAATCTTCCCACTTCTTATACCGGCTTCCACCCTCTCGCCGGTTAAAATCAATTCAATAAACCCTGCAGAGGAGCTCCTAATCAGATGATTAAAGAAAGGGCCTGATAGAGTTCCCAGGAACATGTCCACCAACTCCCTTTCAGACAAAGGGGGTTGCACCCTTCCGGCTAAATCTCTACACTTTTGGGCGTACTCTTTGAAGCCCTCATTTGAAACCATAGCCATACTCTGAAGTTGAGTACGGGTAGGCGCCAAATCGGTGTTGTACTGATACTGTTTATAGAAAGCTGCTGCCAGCTCTTCCCAATTATGGACATCGTCCCTTTCCAACTGGTAGAACCAATCAAGTTGCGTTCATGATAAACTGTCTTAGAAAAAGTGGACCTACAAGTTTTTTTCAGCAGAGTGCAGATGAATCTTCCTGACATATGATCGAAGGTGCATTTTAGGACAAGACACCCCATCATACTTGGAAAATAATGGCACTTTAAACTTTGGCTAGATTACAATTCCTGACACCAGTCCTAACTCTTCAAAATCTAAACCCGGTACCCTCTATATTTCCATAGCGGTTAGACGCTCTTCCAGGTGTTTGTACTTGTCATCAGCCGGAGGGTATTGTTGTTCAGAGTAGTCCTCTTCTTCCTCTTCTTCTTCAGAATCTGATGGTACTGCCGTTTCTTTTCCTTTTCTTTCCCCTTCATCAGATGTTGTTGGAAATTCTAAGGTCCTTCTAGCTTGTCCCTAAAACCTTCTGCCCATGATTACCACACCCGCTGGCTTCTTCTTCTTTCTCTCTTTCTCTTTTTCTAGCAGAGTCTTTAGCTCCTCCTGCCCCTTGGCTAAGGTCAAGAGTAACTATTGAAATTGTGTATTTTGAGCTTGAAGGTCTTTAACCGTCTGTTCGAGATCCATCTTGCTGAAATAAACAGTAGAGGGATGAGGAAACTTGTTGCAAAGACCTGTTTATGTTTATGATGAATGATATGTATTTATGCAATGCTTTCAAGGATTTAAAAATTCAAAATTTTTTCAAACAAAAAGAAACACACATTATATTAATAAGATAGAATTTGAGTATATCAATGCCCCTAGGGAAAAATAATACAAAATTCTAAGATAAAAAGACATTGCGCATCCTCTTTGGTGCAATGTAGGTATTGAGAGTCTGCTCTTCATGAAGTAGCCGAGTGAGTTCCAAAACCTTCTTCTCGCTTGCGTAGAATTGGGCTTCGAAAGTATCACACTCTCCTTTGAGTTGTATCCAATCCCTTTGTAGGTCTTCGAGTGATGTAGGCATGTCATGATGTAGCATAGTGTATGGAACTTCTCCCTCCTTAACATGCTCAATAATCACTGGGAGAATGGAGGGGTAAGGCATTATAAGACTTTGAGCGCGAGTTCATACCCACTTGAGGTAAGGCTCAAGAGGGATGGAATTCTTGTGTCCCAAAGTCTTGCTATCCACCTTGTTTAGCATCCTCCAAGCTCGGATGAATCTTTGGTGAAGTCCTTGATCATCGTTGTCGTAGTCGAAAACCAAGCCTTGAATCAGCATATCATGTGGGCCATCCCTTTGGGCATAACCAAAATGTCTAAGAGCCAAGCACAGGTTGTAGGTGATGCCTCCCCTAATGCCAAGTAGAGGGACATTAGGGAATTCCCCACAGCGGTCAACAATGATAACATTCTCTTTGGATCGAGAACACCAATGAATATCTGAATGTTTAAGTGTCATCAACCTTTGTGACCACCTCAAACCTTGCTCATTCTTTAAGACTGATTGGGGAAGATGAGAAATAAACCATCTTTCCAGGAGAGGATTGAAACACATAAGAACACCTCTTTTCCTCATTGTACGAGTGTGAAAAGAGTGTAAGATATCTCCAAGCAATGTAGGCACCGGATTGTGGGACATGAAGATTTTGACAGCACTCACATCTATGAGTTGGTCAGGGTTGGGAAACAAGACCATCCCATAGATAAGAAGAGCCACAATCTCCTCAAAAGCTTGCAAGTCTAGAGAATTCCAACAACTTTGAGCTTTCTCAAACAAGAACTTTGCCAAGAAGCCTTTGACACAACTTCTAGTTTCCCAATGGGTTGTGACATCAGATGAGTGCAAGTGCAGGGCTTGAGCAATCTCTTATGGCTTTGGATCTCTTTCCGTAACATTGAAGGGTAGTTGATTGAGAATGGGAATCCTCAAGAGTTGAGAGAATTCTTCCAAAGTAGGCACAAGCTGGTAGTCAGGAAATGTGAAGCAATAATGCAAAGGGTCAAAGAACTGGAAGAGAACCTTCATCATATCCTCCTCTGTGTTGGAAGTGACCAAGTTGAGTAGACGACCATGTCTCTCGGTGAATGGAGAGTTCTCAGGGATCCTTGAAGCTAGCTCCTTGAGTTGTGGAGGAATCCTTACAAGGTTGATTTGGATAGTTTTCCTACGAAGTGACTCCATATCCTACAAAACAAGAACAAAGATGAATTTCCAAAATCCTTGAAATGGTTAGTGGATGCATATGATGCTCATGATGTCCATGATGTTATGCACAAGTATATATGTACAAGCAAATCAAATAAGTTCCTAGTTTAGGCTGGCATGGGGTTTCATAGATAAGTACCCTCTTGAAGTTTAGTTGGCTCAACCTATCCTAGTAACAGTAACCGGGTTCTAAGGAGCTCAATATCACTGGATTGTTTCCTTGTTCATTGTTTCTGTTCAAGCCTCTTTACTGCAGACCGAAATATCCCAAGAAACAAACCCTCAATGAGTGTAGTATCTAGTATCTACCAACTTCGGACTGCACCAAAGCCGGTCATCTTACTACATCCTAAAAGGCCAAGTTGGTCAAGTAAAGGGTTATAGAAGTTCATTAGTGCTTCATGATATCACTCAGCGGCCCTGTATTCTATTTGATTGACTCAAAGGCTACCGGTACCCACAAATATGTCACACTAACATAGCTATTGCTTAGACCGTGTTGGTATACCCCACACAGTTTCCACAACGTATTACTATTTACCTATAATGTTTCCTAAATCCGGGTGGAGGATTCAAACCCAAAAAATAGGACCAAAATGTAAAGCAAACAAGTCAAACAAGGTAAGCAAATAAATGTGATCTAAACCCTAAGGTAACCCCACTTTTATAATATGTCCCCAGCAGAGTTGCCAGTTCTGTGATATGGTGGGAGAACTGACTTGAAGGTTTTACATTTTATCGCAAATGTCGTGGTTAGCAAGAGTCGCCACCGACTTTTCTTTTATCTAAAAGAAAAGGTGAAAAAGCACAGGAAATACCTTTGAGATGTTTTCTTGAGTTCAGGGTGTAGATCATGTAAAGGGAAGGTGCTAGAACCCTTTTCATCCATGGTTTTCCATGGGCTCTTAGTTACTTGCTTAGATCACTTGCTTTGCTTTGCTTTGTTTGAAATGGTGTTTGGTGTGGTTTTGAAAGTATTTTGTAAAAGAGGCCATTGTTTAGGCAATCTTTGTAATGATTCTTGTTCGTAAGAATGTATACAAAGATGTTTGTCATTTGAAAATGTTTTCAATGTTTTGTAAGATATTTTGAAATGTGTGTGTGTTTGTTTTTGAAAATAGCAAGGATTGTTTGAAAAAGGAGCAAGTAACTTAGAAGCTATCTACCTACTCAAATGTCTTTCTTATGCATTTTCTATTCCTTTGACATTGTTGACTTACCATTGATTTGGTAAGTAACCCTATCTTTGGATGTAAACAGGACGGGCGTGGGTCATCGTATAACCATGATAGCAATGTTTCCAAGTATCTTAGTATTTTTGAGGGACTAAGATCATTTTGTTTAGAAAACCTTTGAATAACGTCATCGAGGGACTATGATCTTATTTTTGTTTTGCCAAGATACTTCGCATGCGTAATATGGCCATTTTTGTTTTAGGCAACCAAGTGGAAGAAACCCTAAGGGTTCTTGTGTGCAAAGTGTATTATTTTCATGCTTCTGTCTTGTATTTAGGGTTTTCTATTTTTGCTTTGTTTTGTTCTTGTCATGCAAACCCTAATTACTAATCATGGTATAAAGCGATAAATTGCGTAATGTAAATATACTAGACTATTACAACAATTTTTATGGGAAGGGGGAATACAAGTTTGAACGGGGATTTGCACAAATATAAAGCTAAATATATTATTACAACCAAATCGAATATGCGCGAATTAAATAAATATAGTACACATATTTATAATGCAATGCAATGTTTATGTTAAAAAAATGGTTTAGGTCTTGTTTTTGTGTAAGAAAAATATTTAATTTAAACCTAAAAAAAAAAGAAAAAAATAATATTTATTTTTGGAAGGGGATTAAACCCTAGTTTTTATTCAAAGAAAATAATGTTCTATATTATTATTTTGTATATTTTTTGGATAAAAAAAATAATATTATACCTAAATACTAAAAAATTAAATATGTGTAAAAAATAAGTATTTATGAGTGTAAAAATGTATAATAAAAAATATATAGTATATTTAATCATTTACAAACTTATTAAGAAAATAAATTCTATTCTATCAAAATAAAATCAATTTTTTATGTGAGAAAATAATAAAAAATAAAATAAAAGTGTAAAATTAAAGAAATTATTTTATGTGGAGGCCTGGTGATTGTTTAAGCTTCCTTGAACTTCCCTGAACCTATTCCAATGCTTATCTTGCTCTGAGGTTGGCTGGAACTCTCTGACCAAGTCCAACTGCAAGCTTCCAAATTGAAAATGGAAGATGGTGAAACAGAGGTTACAGAACCAGTGTGGTGGCTTAGATTTACTAGGTAGCAAGTGTTTAAGATGTTTGAATCAATTAAACACAAAACGCACGAGTCAAATGAGAGTTGGCTGAGCTTTTAGAAGAAACTGTGAGCTTGGGCAGTTTTGTGGTGATTTTCAGTTTTTAGAGAGTTTCAAGTCCAAGCCAAGGGTCCTATGCTTTGTACCAAGTTTGCATATTAGTATAGAAGTGATACCAAGTCAGCTTCTTACTAGTTGTGCAAGCTTTAGCCCTTTTGCCAATTTTCTTGTACTTGAAGTAAAGTTGACAAGACCAATCCCACATGCTTATACCAGCTTGCTTGAGGGCTGAAATGAGTTTATACAATTTGCTTGAGAGCTGTAGAGTTTTCTTGTATCAAGGGGACAGGTCCAATGCTCCAAGTTGACAAAGTTGCAAAAGTGCATCTTTATGAAAATGGCAACGTAACCTTTTTTCCCAAAATGGAAATACATCTTGTGTAAAGCTTCAAAAGCAAGGATAAAGGATTTATCAACTGAGTATGAATTTAATTAAGGAGTGTATAGCAAGCTTTGGACCTGTAAAGTAAGATATAACCAGCATAGGTTTGATTTGCAACTTGATTCTATGTGAAAATGGCTTGAACAAAAAGTGAGAAAATGCCAACTTCCCTTCTTCGATTCTCCCTACTCAAAAATGATCTTGGAGAGTTCTTGGACATTTTGAAAAGCTTGCAATGTTCTCTATAATCCATATTTGAAATGCATTTTGAGATACCTCTTGGAACTAGGTGAAAAATTGCCATGAAGTTGAGTCCAAAACCTGCCTAAATTAGGGCAAAATTTCACTAAGTTATTTTGTTCATGGCCATGTATTCACAAATTCATAACTTGAGATCCAAGCATCTTTAGGGAACAGTTTGTGAAGAAAAGTTGTATATTTCATGTAAGACTACAACTTTCATGTTGGTAGCTTTTCTTGAATCAAAATGCATCATGGTGAAAAAGTGGTGAAAATTTGAGAAAAAATAAAAAAAAATTTATACTTAGAAAAATTCTAAGTTATGAAAATTTTCAAATTAAAACCCTAATTTTCAAATTTGATTTTCTTTGTGAACAAGTTTCATATTTTGACATATCTTGATGAATTATGACCCTTGACAGTTGATTTTGACTAAAAAGTCAAAGTTTGACTTTTCAGTATACAATTGACTTTTGATCAGTTGACTGCAAATTTCATCTGTCAATCCAATGAACTTGAGATATTTTGAACCATGTAATTAGGTCAAGATGATGCCATTTAATCCTTGAAATCATGCTTGAACTCAATTGGTCACTGGCTAGGTTAAAAATCAGAAATTGCCCTTTCTCAGTCAAAACCCTAATTTTGACCATTTTGCCCTTTTGATGATTTGATCAAATTTCTTGAGGAGTTGTGATCCAAACTTGATAAAATGTTACATATGAGTCTAAGATGTTTATGTGGATAAAAAATTATGAAGTTTGACTGTAAATTGGCCATGGTTGACTTTTTCCCCAATACAGTTGATTTTTAGGTCAATTGTCCAACTGACTGAGCAAAAGTGTGGTTCAAGGCTTGAAACTTATCATGAGCAATCTTAGGGGTCCAAAATGATGTATGAAAGTCACATGAAGCATTGGTGGTCCAAAAATCCTTGTGCAATCTCAAACCCTAATTTTGGGTTATCAGTGCAGGATGAGATGTCTTGAGCTGACCAAACCCTAATCTTGTCTTGAGTCCAAGAAGTCTTATGAGAAAAGTCTTGATAAATGAGAGGGAAAATTTTGGGGTACAACAAACCCATTTGAGCTTGTCAGTAGAGCTAAAGGTTGTCTGTAAGTTGATCCAACGAGGCATATTCATACGCTTTAGTTCCCTAACTTTTGCCTGGACCGCCCTTTCGGATTTTCAGTCCAACGGGATACCCTTTTTTGCCCAAGCCGCCCTTTTAGGTTTTCAGCTTGCCGGGTGTACATATTTTTTTGTTTTATTCCTAATTTTTGCTCGAACCTCTGTGGTTCGTCGGGATGCCCTTGTTTTTCCTAGGTGTGTCAACCTAGCGGGTCTGTTATGCGTAGTATCTTTTGACTATGTCCGCGTTCACAGGGTGCGGAAGGTCGTCGCCATCCATGGGGATAAGATCATTGCTCCACCAGAGAATATGTTTTTGATCACAAACGGTCCTTCTTATGTAGGAGTCCACTTGCCCCTGGGATCACCTTATGGTAATATGATATGCTTGATTACCAAGTCACCAACTCGATATACCTGACGTCTGAACTTTTTGTTAAAAGCTTTGATCATACAATTTTGGTACATCTGGCTGTGACAGACAATCGTAAGCCTCTTTTCATCAATCAAGTTCAACTGGTCAAACCTAGTTTGGATCCAATCGTCTTCATTCATCCATGCATCCTTTATGATTCTCAAAGAAGGTATTTGGACTTCAATTGGTAGAACAACTTCCATGCCGTATACCAAGGAGAAGGGAGTTGCCCCTGTTGATGTGCGTGTTGTGGTACGGTAACCGTGGAGAGCAAATGGTAGCATCTCATGCCACTCCTTTTAGGTTACTGTCATCTTTTGTATGATCTTTTTGATGTTCTTATTTTCGGCTTCGACAACACCGTTCATCTTGGGCCGGTAAGGAGAGGAATTATGGTGCTGGATGTTGAATTGCAAGCATAGTGTGGTGATCATAGTATTATTGAGATTCGTACCATTGTCTGTGATGATTCTCTCCGGGATACCGTACCGACATGTGAGATTCTGTTTGATGAATCAGGCCACAACATTTTTGGTAACGAAAGCGAAATACGCTTCCTCAACCCACTTCGTGAAATAGTCAATGGCCACCAAGATGAATCAGTGTCCATTAGAAGCCGTAGGTTTGATTTCTTCAATCATATAGATGCCCCACATCGCGAATGGCCATGGAGCAGTTAGGATGCTTAGAGGAACTGGAGGCACATGCACCTTGTCAGCATAGATATGACACTTGTGACAGGTTCGTGAATGCTTATAAAAATCTACTTCCATGGTAGCCAGTAGTACCATGCCCGTAGGATCTTTTCATCCATCGTATGCCCACTGGAATGGGTTCCAAAAGTGCCTTCATGTAGATCAGCCATGGTTTTTTCTGCCTCAACCTTGTCTATGCAATGAAGCAAAATAGAGTTGTGGTTGCGTTTGTAGAGAATGCCGTTACTGATGAAGAACTTAGCAGAGAATATTCTCAAGAACTTCTTATCATTGACTGAAGCTCCTTCCGGATACTCTTTGGCCTCAAGATACCTCTTGACTTCATGGAACCAAGCCGATCCACTACTTCTTCAGTATTGATCTCGTGACAATAAGCTGGTTCATCCAGACTCTTCTCAACCGTTGAAAACAGTTTACGGACGCTTCCCAACAACGGATGCTGCTCTATTGCTTATTCAACTCCAAGATTTCTGAAAACAGTTCACAGGTGCTCCAAGTAACGGATGTTAACCTACCACTTGTTCAGATTCTTCTCAAGACTTCTGAAAATAGTTTATGGATTCTTCCCAACAACGGATGTTAATCTATCACTTGTTCAGACTCTTCTCAACCATTGAAAACAGTTTACGGACGCTTCCCAACAACGGATGCTGCTCTATTGCTTATTCAACTCCAAGATTTCTGAAAACAGTTCACAGGTGCTCCAAGTAACGGATGTTAACCTACCACTTGTTCAGATTCTTCTCAAGACTTCTGAAAATAGTTTATGGATTCTTCCCAACAACGGATGTCAATCTATCACTTGTTCAGATGCAACCTTTTGAAAACAGCTTACGGACGCTTCCCAACAACAGATGCTGCTCTATTGCTTATTCAAACTTCAAGATTTCTGAAAACAGTTCACAGGTTCTCCAAGTAACGGATGTTAACCTATCGCTTGTTCAGACTCTTCTCAAGCTTCTGAAAACAGCTTACGGATTCCTCCCAACAACGGATGTCAATCTATTGCTTGTTCAGACCCCCAGTTCAGAGATGGTCCAAAGCTTGGACACCTTTCTGATACTCATTCCAAATGGCATCTTTAAGCCCATTCCCTCTACCATCACATCACCGAGTGCAAATTTCTGGGCACTCTAGTGTCCAATCTCCTTTTACCCTCGAGTCACGAAAGGCAAGCTTGCCAATCTAACTCTTCGGATTCAAGAAGATTGAACAGGGGCAACTGTTGTACCCCAAAATTTGCCCTCCCATTTCCCAATGATTTCTCATCACAAAACCTTTGAAGCCCAAGATCCAGTTAGGGTTTCACCTGCTCAAGACCTCTCCTTGCACTGCTGACCCAAATTAGGGTTTGTGTTTGCACAAAGATGTTTTGACCCAAAATGCCTAAGATGAATTTCATGCTTCATATTGGACTCCCAAGTTTATCCTCATCAAGTTTCAAGTCTTGATTCCAAGTTTTGCCCAGTCAATTGGACAGTTGACCTAGAAATCAGCTGTATTGGGGAAAAAGTCAATTGTGGCCAAATGACAGTCAAACCTCATGAAAATTGACCCACATCAACATTATGAACTCATATGGACCATTTGATCAAGTTTGGATCACAATTCCACAAGAAATTTGATCAGATCACCAAAAGGGCAAAATGGTATATATTAATGTGCTTAGGATAAAAATACCAAAAAATGTACATATTTTATTTTTTAATATTTAATACTAAAAAATGCCCTTTTTACAAATATACCATATTTTATTCTATTTTTGTATGTAAATAATAAATAATTGATTAATACCCCTTTGATTAAAAATTAGGGTTTTTTACCCTAAATTTGAAACTACCTCAAAAATAATACCTTTTTATTTTCTTTTTATCTTACATAAATAATACTTTTTTTCATACATATAAAAATTCTTTTTTTTTTGCATTCTTGCATATTTGTTTTATTTCTATTTTATTTATGCTTTTAATCATATTGTAAATATTCAAAGCCAATGATGTAATAGCCTAGATTCAATTTCTTGCCTAAATATCTCCCCATTTGAACATTTGTACCCCCCTCCCCATATTATTGTGTTGTAATAGTGTAGGAATTTAAATTTCGCACTTTATACGCTTTCTAAACCTACCATGCTAGAATTAGGGTTTGTATGCGAATAAAACGAACAAAATAGTTGGACCTAATCTCAAGATAAATAAGCATGAAAATGGACAACACATTTCACACTTGCACCCCTAGGGTATTCCACTTTGTTGCCTTCAAATAATTGGGCCATATTGCATGTTGAACTTCTTTGGGTAAAACAAACAATCAAATGGTCATAGTCCCTCAAAATGTTGCCTAAATGAATGATCAAGTCCCTTTTAAAAAATTGCCCAAAGACATTTAACACTATTGCAATTATGGTCTAAACGATGACCCGCGCCCGTCCCTTTCACCTCCTAAGACAAGATTGTCCACCAAATGCAATGGTGGAACAAAATTGTCAAAAGGTTTAAAACATAACAAAAATCTTTGAGAAAACTTTAGGGTAGATAAACTCTTAAGTACTTGTCAATTTGCAAAGAAAACACTTGCCTACTTTCAAAACCCACTTCACAAACACCTTCAAAACCAACTTTCAAAAAACCTTGAAACATCTTTTTAAAAGACAAAACACCTTTTGTAAAACATTCGAGTAAAGAATTGTTACAAGGGTAGCCTATACAAGGCATCTTTTCAAAACATTTTCAAAACCACACACCGAGCACCATTTCAAACAATTGAAAACCAAGGCAAGTCGATCTAAGCAAGTACCTAAGAGCCCATGGATAACCATGGATAGAAAGGGTGCTAATACCTTCCCTTTCTATAATCTACTCCCCGAACCCAAGAAAAATCTCAAAGGTTTTTGCTGTGCTTTTTAAACCTTTCCTTAGGATAAAATAAAAAGTCGGTGGTGACTCTTGCTCAACCGAAACATTTGCGAAAACAAACGCAAAACCCTAGTCAGTTCTCCCACCGTATCACAGAACTGGCGACTCTGCTGGGGAGAACTTTAAAGTGGAGTAACCTTAGGGCTTAGATCACCCTCTTGCATGACTAATTGGTTGATTTGTTTGCTTTATACTTTGGCTCTATTGTTTGGGTTTGTAATCCTACACCCGGATTTTGGGAAACATTCATAGATAGCAATACGTTGTGGAAACTGTGAGGGGTATACCGACACGGTCGAAGCAATAGCTATATTAGTGCGACATATTTGTGAGTACCGGTAACCCTTGAGTTCAATCAAGGAGAGTACGGGGCCGCTGAGTGATGTCACTAAGCACTAATGACCTAGAACCTTACTTGACCATCTTGGCCTTTTATTAGGGGTAGTGAGATGACCGGCTTTGGTGCAGTCCGAAGTTGGTAGATACTCGATACTACACTCATTGAGGGTTGTTTTCTTGGAATATTTTGGTCGCTAGTTAAGTGGCTAAACCAAAACAATGAACGATGAAAACAATCCCGTGATATTGAGCTCCTTAGAACCCGGTTACTATTTATAGGACAGGTTTTTAAGCCAACTACACTCAAGAGGGTACTTACCTATGAAACCCCATGCAAGCCTGAAACTAGGGTTTGGTGTGATTTGCTTGTACATATGTTTTGTGCATACATCATAAACATCATGAAGCATCATATGCATTTACTAACCATTTCAAGGGTTTGGATCTTCATCTTTGTTCCTGTTTTATAGGTCATGGAAATTCCTCGCAGAAATACCATTCAAGTCAACCTTGTGAGAATTTCTCCTCAACTCAAAGAGCTCACCTCAAGAATTCCGGAAAATTCATCCTTCAGTGAAAGACATGGTAGACTGCTCAGCCTAGTCAACACCAACATTGAAGAAGACATGATGAAAGTGCTATTCCAGTTCTTTGACCCTCTTCACCACTGCTTCACTTTCCCTGATTATCAGTTGGTACCCACTTTGGAGGAGTTTTCTCAACTCCTAAGAATCCCTATCCTTAATCAACTACCCTTCAACGGTACGGAAAAGGAACCAAAGCCGGAAGATGTTGCTCGAGCATTACATCTACAACCATCTGACATCAAGGGGCATTGGGAAACCAGAAGCAGCGTCAAAGGATTCTTAGCAAAATTCTTGTTTGAAAAGGCACAAGAATGTTGGAATTCATTGGACCTACAAGCCTTTGAAGAAACTGTGGCACTCCTTATCTATGGATTGGTCTTGTTCCCAAATCCTGACCAATTGGTAGATGTCAACACCGTCAAAATCTTCTTGTCCAGAAATCCAATACCAACATTGCTTGGGGACATCCTTCACTCATTTTACACACGAACAATGAGAAAGAGGGGTGTTCTCATGTGCTGTACTCCTATCCTTGCAAGGTGGTTTATTTCGCACCTTCCACAATCTGTCTTGAAGAATGACCAAGGTACGAGGTGGTCCCAACGGTTGATGACTCTTACTCATTCTGATGTGCATTGGTGTTCTCGATCCAGAGAAAATGTCATCATCGTCGATCGTTGCGGAGAATTTCCTAATGTTCCTTTACTTGGAATTAGGGGAGGTATCACCTACAACCCTTGCCTAGCTTTGAGGCAATTTGGATATGCACGGAGGGATGGCCCTCATGATATGTTGATTCCTAGCCTAGTTTTTGACTTCGACAACGATGCGCAAGGACTTCGCCAAAGATTCATCAGAGCTTGGGGAAAAATCAACAAGGTCGATAGCAAGACTCTGGGGCACAAGAACTCCATCCCTCTTGAGCCCTATCTCAAGTGGGTACGAGCCCGAGCCTAAAGTCTAATGATGCCTTATCCTCATGTACTCCCAGTGATTAAAGAGCCCGTCAATGAAGGAGAGGTTCCCTACACCATCCTACATCCAGACATGCCTACATCGTGGGAGGAAATGCAGAAAAGTTGGATTCAGCTCAAGGAGGAACAAAATACTTTTGAAGCTAGCTACTACGCCAGTGAAAAGAAGGTTCTAGAGCTCACCCGCCGACTCCACGAGCAAGAGGCCCTCAACACCTACATCGCACCAAAGAGGATGCGCAATGTCTTTCTGCCTTAAGAAGTTTATTTTGTAATATTTGGCCCATGGGGCATTTATGTACTAACAAATTTCTTCTTACTAATATGACGTGCGTTCTTCTTTGTCTGAAACAATTTTGAATGTTCTAAATCCTTGAATGCATTGCATACACAAGCATACCATTCATCATGTGCATAAGCAGGTCTCACTCCAGGTTTCCTTATCTGTCTGCTGTTTATTTCAGTAGGATGGATCTCGAGCAAACAGTCAAAGACCTACAAGCTCAGAATGCACAGTTCCAGCAACTCCTGATGACTTTGGTTAAAAGTCAGGAGGATATCAAGACTCAATTGGGGAATAAGGACCCAGTGAAGAAGAAGAAAAAGAGGATTGGGGTGGCTACTTTGGGGAGAAGATTTGACAGAGAAGCTCGGAGAGTGCTTGAATTTCCTCCTACTTCTGATGAGGGGACTAGTAAAAGAGATGGAGTTGCGGTGCCTTCCGAGTCTGATGCGGAAGAAGAAGAGGTCGAAGAGGACGAAGATTATTCTGATCAGCAATACCCTCCAGCTGATGATAAATACAAAGGTTTAGAAGATAGATTGGCTGCCATGGAATTACAAAGAGTATCGGGTTTGGATTTTGAAGACTTGGGCTTGGTTGCCGGGATTGTGATTCCCCCAAAATTCAAAGTGCCAGTGTTTGTGAGGTATGATGGGCTGTCCTGCCCCAAAATGCATCTCAGGTCCTACGTGAGAAAGATTCAACCCTATACGGCAGATAAAAACCTCTAGATTCATTTCTTTCAAGACAGCCTGTCGGGAGCTCAGTTGGAGTGGTTTTATCAACTAGAAGGAACCAGTGTCAGAAATTGGGAAGATTTGGCCACCGCTTTCTACAAACAATACCAGTATAATTCTGATCTTGCTCCTACTCGTACCCAACTTCAGGGTATGTCACTAGGAACAAGTGAGGGATTCAAAGAATATGCACAAAAACGGAGGGATTTGGCTGGCAGGGTGCAGCCTCCTTTAACCGATCGTGAGCTCGTTGATATGTTTCTTGGGACCTTATCTGGGCCCTTTTTCAATCACCTAATTGGTAACTCTTCCGCGGGGTTTACCGATTTGATCTTAACAGGCGAAAGAATAGAAGCTGGCATCAAGTCAGGAAAGATTCAGAAGGGTGTTGCTGCAAGTGTTGAGAAGAAGCCTTTTAAGAAGGAGACAGCTATGGTATATTCTCAGAGAAGAGCAGGGAAGATGGAGCGTCGGTCAACTGTGGGGGCCGTAATGATTCAAAACACTCCGAGCGAGCAACCTCGCTATAACCAGTCCAGACCAAATCAGCAACGAGTAGAACAGCCACAACGGCAGTTCACCCGTATTAATATGACTCCAACGCAAGTGCTTCCCCATCTATTGAAGTTGAATCTTGCCACCATCAAGGAGGCGCCAAAGAATGTGAATACGTCCTCTCCGCATTATCATGCCAATGCTAAATGCGCCTACCATTCAGACAGTGTTGGACACGACACCAATGATTGTTGGGCACTCAAGCATAAAATCCAAGACCTGATAGAGGCTAAGGAGGTAGAGTTTGATGCTCCAGAGAAGCCTAATGTGATATCTGCACCTATGCCGAAGCACGGCCGAAATGTCAATGCCATTGAAGAAGATATGTATGTTGCTGATGTCAGTGATCTGACTACTCCACTGTTAACCATTAAATTGAATCTGTTGAGGGCCGGGATCTTTCCGGGATGTAAGGAAGACTGCTATTGTTGCTACTCTCTTCCGTTTGATTGTCCGCTACTGAAGAAAGGCATCCAAGGCCTTATGGATAGTCGACAAATTTTGTTTGAAAAAGTTTCTGCTGTTCCAGTTCATACTGAAGATGTCTCAATCATAACCATTCACGCCAATCTTTCCAAGGCCGTCAAAAAGCCTGTTAAGATTACACCAGCTGCAAAATCTGTCCCTTTGAAGATAACAATGCCAGGGCCTGTTCCCTATGTTTCTGAGAAGTCGATACCTTGGAACTATGGCGGTGACATCTACTACCATGGTATCAAGAAAATCGAGGTAATTGAAGAAAGTTCGGATGATGAAGAAGCCAACATTAGTAACATTGCGGGCACCAGCAAAATCACCAGGAGCGGGAGAATATTTTCTCCAGAGATTGCCCCTCCAAGAGCAGTCTTTGGACCCTCATCAGCTAACAAGGTCGTCCCTGCACCAATAAAACTTTCTGCTAGAACTCCTCTGATTGAAGACGTTGTTGTTCATAGTACTGTCTCTCCTTCCGCTGCTGACAAAGGTAAGGGAATCCAAGATGAGCCCGTCAGGACGAGGGCTCAACCCTTGGTAATCCCGAAAACCTCCAAAAAGGAAATGGACGAGATTTTGAGGATAATCAAGAGAAGTGATTACGATGTGGTGGAACAGTTGGGGCAAACCCCCTCCAAGATCTCCATGCTGGCATTACAACTTTGCTCAGAAGCGCACGCTAAAGCCCTGATAAAATTCCTGAAGGCAGCTCATGTGCCCCAGGAAACCTCTGCGGATCAATTTCAAAATTGCGTGGCTAGCCTGACTGCGGACAATGGATTAGGTTTTTCTGATGCCGACCTAACCCCTAAAGGCAGAAACCATAATGATGCTTTGCATATTTCAATCGAGTGTCGCGGAACCACTCTTGCACATGTTCTGCTTGATACCGGTTCGTCGCTGAATGTTTTGCCTAAGAAGGCCCTGGACCGACTAGATTGTGAAGGGTTGGAATTGAAGCCGAGTGATATTGTTGTCAGAGCTTTCGATGGGTCGAAGAGAATGGTCCATGGAGAGGTTGAAATTCCCATCAAGATAGGCACTGAGGTGTTTAAATCCACTTTCTATGTGATGGACATCCGTCCATCATACTCTTGCCTGCTGGGTAGACCTTGGATACACCATGTTGGGGCAGTCACCTCCTCCTTACATCAGATGTTGAAGTATCCTGTCAAAGGAAAGATCATCACTGTCCATGGCGAAGAAGAGTACATGATTAGCCATTTAAATTCTTTTCGGTATGTGGAGGTTGAAGGAGAGTTCATTGAGACACCGTTTCAACACTTTGAAGAAGTCCTTCCCGAAATAGCAGTGGCGAAGTTGGCAGCTGAGACACCGAGGTAGATGGCCAGGATGGCATCTCTGGAGGATGCAAGGGCCGCAATAAAAGAAGGGAAGAATTCAGCATGGGGGAAGTTACCTGACATTCCGCATAAGACTGACAAGTTTGGATTAGGGTTCACAACCGCTGGCCAGAAAGCTATGCGCCGTGCAAAGATTGAAAGGGCGCCAGTTAAAATTTCTCCCTACAGAATCAACGCCTTGGAAGATGAAGACAAGGAGGGCAACATTGAAGAGTGGATTTATCCAACTGTCACAGGAGGATTGAGCAATTGGGAGGCAAAGGACTTTGTCCCCATCACTTTTATTCATCAGTAATTTATCTGTTAAACATTTCCTATTTGGTCTGTAATATTTACTTTCAAAACAATCCGTACACTATCTTTTCACCTCCTGCCTTGCCCGGGGCATGTAGGTCCACTTGTAAGGGTTTTGATTATTGTTCATATTCATATGCCATGTTTAATGATTCATTGGACGTTTTTCATTTGATAAACTGCTTATGTTCATTTTCTTTCCTTTTGCATTTTTTGTTTAAGGATGGCTATCCCTTACACACACCCACACTCACCAATGCAGGTACCCATCCACTCCGGATTCCATGGGTGACTATTCTGCTGTATCTTTCAATAACTCTGAAGATCTGGTCAATCTAGCCTAGTATGAAGATGACGAAGGTTGTGAAGTACCCGGGGAACTAGCCAGACTGCTGCAACAAGAGGAAAGAACCATCTTACCGCATGAAGAGCCATTGGAAACTGTTAACTTGGGAACCGAGGAGGACTGGAAGGAGGTGCAAGTGGGTGCCAATCTGGAACCAAAAGTCAAGGAGCGCTTGGTACAGTTGTTGAATGAGTATGTTGAAATCTTCGCTTGGTCCTATGAAGACATGTCGGGTCTAGACACAGACATCGTGGTTCACCGTCTCCCGACAAGAGAAGACTGTCCACCAATCAAGCAAAAAGTTCGCCGAATGAGGCCTGACATGTCCGAAAAGATCAAAGCGGAAGTAATGAAGCAATTCGATGCTGGCTTTCTGGCTGTTACGTCCTATCCTCAATGGGTCGCTAACATCGTGCCGGTACCGAAGAAAGATGGAAAAGTCAGAATGTGTGTGGACTACTGGGATTTGAATAGGGCCAGCCCTAAAGATGATTTCCCGCTACCTCATATTGACATCTTGATCGACAATACAGCCCAGCACAAAGTGTTTTCCTTCATGGATGGATTCTCAGGCTACAATCAAATCAAAATGGCCCCCGAGGATATGGAGAAAACAACTTTTGTCACACAATGGGGAACTTTCTGTTACAAGGTGATGCCGTTCGGGCTGAAGAACGCAGGGGCAACTTATCAACGCGCCATGGTAGCTTTATTTCATGATATGATACATCATGAGATTGAAGTTTACGTAGACGATATGATAGCTCGGTCACAAACAGAGGAAGAGCACCTTGAACATCTGGAAAAGCTATTTGCCAGGTTGAAAGAATACAAGCTCAGGCTGAATCCAAGTAAATGCACTTTTGGAGTTAGGTCTGGTAAACTCCTGGGATTCATTGTAAGCAACAAAGGCATTGAAGTCGATCCGGCAAAAGTAAAAGCAATACAAGAGATGCCTGCTCCCCGTACTGAAAAGGAGGTTAGAGGATTCTTGGGGCGCATAAACTATATTGCCAGATTCATCTCACATCTGACTTCTACCTGTGAGCCAATTTTCAAACTCTTGAAAAAAGATCAGGTAGTGGAATGGAACGACGATTGTCAAGCTGCTTTTGATAGAATCAAGGAGTATTTGCTAGAACCTCCTATTCTGATGCCACCCGTCGAAGGAAGACCACTAATCATGTACTTGACCGTCTTGGATAACTCAATGGGGTGTGTTTTGGGCCAGCATGACGAGTCTGGACGAAAAGATCATGTTATTTATTACCTTAGCAAAAAGTTTACCGACTGTGAGACTCGCTACTCACTGCTCGAGAAAACTTGCTGCGCTTTGGTATGGGCTGCTCGCCGACTAAGACAGTATATGCTGACTCATACTACCTTGTTGATATCCAAAATGGACCCTATCAAGTATATCTTCGAGAAGCCCGCTTTATCTGGAAGGATAGCTAGATGGCAAATGATCTTAACCGAGTATGACATCCAGTACACCACCCAAAAATCTATAAAAGGGAGTGTATTAGCTGACCATCTGGCTCATCAGGCTATCGAAGACTATCAACCCATGAGATTTGACTTCCCAGACGAGGACATCATGAATTTGGACAATGTTGAAGGTGACGGACCGTATGACGGACCCGAAAAGGGATCCCGATGGACTCTGTACTTTGATGGTGCTTCAAATGCACTTGGAAACGGTATTGGTGCAGTACTCATTTCTCCGGAAGGTTGTCACACGCCTTTCACGGCCCGACTTTGCTTCAGCTGCACGAACAACATGGCTGAGTATGAAACTTGCATCTTTGGTCTCAAGGCTGCTATAGACTTGGGGATCAAATCTTTGATCGTATTTGGGGACTCGGCTTTGGTTATCAGTCAAATCAAAGGAGAATGGGATACCAAACATCCTAATCTCATCCCATACAAAGAACATGTCCTGACATTATTGCCGCATTTCGAGCAAGTTACCTTCGAGCATTTCCCGCGAGAAGAGAATCAGCTAGCAGATGCTCTGGCCATAATGTCCTCCATGTTTAAACTCAACTGGGATAATGAGGCTCCCCAAATCACCATCGAGCGAATGGATGAACCGGCGCATTGCCACGAGATCAATACCGAAGAAGTAGTGGAACAACCCTGGTTCCATGAAATCAAAAGGTATCTCGAGACTAGAGATTATCCTGAAGGGGCTTCCGTAAATGACAAGAAGTTCTTAAGGAAATTCGCTGCTAAGTTCTTCCTGAGCAACGACATCCTTTACAAACGAAGCCATGATTGTGTATTACTCCGATGCGTAGATAAAGCTGAAGCAGAGTTGATCATGACTGATATACACAGCGGCACATTTGGCACTCACTTGAGCGGGCATACCATGGCTAAAAAGATCCTAAGGGCAGGCTATTACTGGTCTACCATGGAAGCTGACTGCCATCAACATTCCCGTACTTGCCACAAGTGTCAAGTCTACGCTGACAAAGTTCATATCCCTCCGGTTCCTCTTAACGTCCTGACTGCTCCGTGGCCCTTTGCAATGTGGGGCATTGATATGATTGGAGAGATCAAGCCCACGGCTTCCAACGGACATCGCTTCATCCTGGTTGCCATTGACTACTTCACTAAATGGGTCGAAGCAGCTTCCTTCGCCTCTGTCACCAAAAATGTGGTTGCCCGCTTTATCAAGAAAAATCTCATATGTCGGTATGGTGTTCCAGACAGGATCATCACAGACAACGATACAAATCTGAATAACACAATGATCACTGCATTGTGCGAACAGTTCAAGATTTATCATCACAATTCATCTCCCTATCGGCCGAAGATGAACGATGTTGTTGAAGCTGCGAACAAAAACATCAAGAAAATCATTCAGAAAATGACAGTCACTTATAAGGACTGGCATGAGATGTTACCGTTTGCTCTGCATGGATACCGTACGACGACACGTACTTCAACTGGGGCAACCCCATTTTCTCTGGTTTATGGCATGGAAGCTGTTTTGCCTATGGAAGTCCAAATCCCTTCTCTAAGGATTATGAAGGATGTAGGTTTGAATGAAGATGATTGGATGCAGACCCGACTTGATCAACTCAATCTGATCGACGAAAAGCGACTTGCTGCTATATTCCATGGTCAGACGTATCAAAAACGGATGATCAAGGCCATCAATAAAAAAGTCAGACGTCAAGTGTATCAAGTCGGAGATCTCGTAATCAAGCGGATTATCTTGCCGCAAAGTGATCCCAGGGGCAAATGGACTCCTACATATGAAGGACCATTTGTGATCAAGAGCATATTTTCTGGTGGTGCAATGATTCTGACCACCATGGACGGCGATGATTTGCCGCACCCTGCGAATGCAGACATAGTCAAAAGATACTACGCATAAAATAACCCGACAAGTCGAAAACCCGAAAGGGCGGCTTGGGCAAAAATGGGCATCCCGGTGGATCAAAAACCCGAACGGGCGATTCAGGCAAAAATTAGGGATAAAAACAAAAAAAATTGTACACCCGGCAAGTTGAAAACCCGAAAGGGCGGCTTGGGCAAAAAGGGGTTTCCCGGTGGATCGAAAACCCGAAAGGGCGATTCAGGCAAAAGTTAGGGAATTAAAGCGTATGACTATGTCTCGTCGGATCACTTCAAGAACAATCTCTTCATCAACCAGTTCCGGGTTTCTGATCAATCCAGTCATCGGCGAACGAAGCATTGAATGGACAAATATTCAGAGTTGTGAAGGCTGTAGCAGAATGGAATCCCATGAAATTATTTCACATAGCCATCTTTATTTTGTATAAATTTTTCAAATATTTATGGCAAAATCCTCTTACTAGGATGATTGTCTCCTTTGTACAAATATACTCAAAGAAAATCAATACAAATACTTTTCCCAGAAATTTGTGTCATTTCCTTTTCTTTTCTCTTGCACTATTTGTTTTATTTTGAGAAACGTCCAATGTTTTGTTAAATAGGCATATGCATTTGAAACATAATCATTTTCTTATGAGTCGGGAAAGAGGATTACCGATAAGTCGAAAGTACAGTTGGATACCCGATACCCTTTCAAAGGAAACCCCCGGGAGATTTGGAATCCATATCCCTAGCAAGTCTTGAAGCTCATCCCCAGTAGGTTCTGGAAGCTTATCCCCCGCAGAGAACGGACGTCTCTCCCGAGTTTTATTCAAAGTTATTTCTCACAAGGCCTTATAACTGGGTTATCCTCAGCTAGCAACCACGGAAGATCACACTCGCCAAAATCCTTCCTATCCCCAGCAGAGTTCATCAAAATTCCCCAGCAGTAACTTATCTTTGCAAATCCCCAGCCAGATAATCCTCCGGAATTCAATTCCCTTCAGAGTTTAAGTTTCAGTGTCCCCAGCTGAGCTAAAGCTTCAAATTATCAATCCCCAGCGGAGCCAGACTAATGAACCTTTTCCCCACAGAGTTTTAGGAGAATAAATCTTGAGTTCCCCAGTGAAGTCATCAGAGACACTTCCCACCGAACTGAAGATTCCCGGTCTTATATCCCCAGCATAAGTCTGCTAGATTGGTGCTCCCCAGTAGAAGTCATCAGGAATTCCCCAGAAGTTTGGTATACAACCCAAGCTCCTTATTCCCCAGTAACAGCCGAGGAATTATTCTTCCCGGCAGCAGTCGAGATGCTTTTATCTTCAGCCGTCCAGGATTCATCTATCCCCAGCAAGACAGCTCATCAGCTTACATGCGCATTCATTACGTTCATATCATAAACATTGATATAACATATATTGCATCATACATTTCATGCAACATAATTTTGTGTTTAGCTAACGTTTTGTCCTTTTCAGGATAAGAATAAAAAGCTATTATTAACAGTTTCAGATGCAGTTTTACACGGATTCATCATCAAGCAACCCTACACCGGTTCCTCCTCAAAATTTCAAGATTCCTGAAAACAGTTTACGGGTTCTCCAAGTAACGGATGTTAACCTATCGCTTGTTCAGTTTCTTCTCCAGACTTCTGAAAACAGTTCATGGATTCCTCCCAACAATGGATGTTAATCTATCACTTGTTCAGACTCTTCTCAACCGTTGAAAACAGTTTACGGACGCTTCCCAACAACGGATGCTGCTCTATTGCTTATTGAACTCCAAGATTTCTGAAAACAGTTCACAGGTGCTCCAAGTAACGGATGTTAACCTACCACTTGTTCAGATTCTTCTCAAGACTTCTGAAAATAGTTTATGGATTCTTCCCAACAACGGATGTTAATCTATCACTTGTTCAGACTCTTCTCAACCGTTGAAAACAGTTTACGGACGCTTCCCAACAACGGATGCTGCTCTATTGCTTATTCAACTCCAAGATTTCTGAAAACAGTTCACAGGTGCTCCAAGTAACGGATGTTAACCTACCACTTGTTCAGATTCTTCTCAAGACTTCTGAAAATAGTTTATGGATTCTTCCTAACAACGGATGTCAATCTATCACTTGTTCAGATGCAACCTTTTGAAAACAGCTTACGGACGCTTCCCAACAACAGATGCTGCTCTATTGCTTATTCAAACTTCAAGATTTCTGAAAACAGTTCACAGGTTCTCCAAGTAACGGATGTTAACCTATCGCTTGTTCAGACTCTTCTCAAGCTTCTGAAAACAGCTTACGGTTTCCTCCCAACAACGGATGTCAATCTATTGCTTGTTCAGACCCTCAGTTCAGAGATGGTCCAAAGCTTGGACACCTTTCTGATACTCATTCCAAATGGCATCTTTAAGCCCATTCCCTCTACCATCACATCACCGAGTGCAAATTTCTGGGCACTCTAGTGTCCAAT
The DNA here is from genome assembly GCA_948472305.1 of Vicia faba. Taxonomy (NCBI): domain Eukaryota; kingdom Viridiplantae; phylum Streptophyta; class Magnoliopsida; order Fabales; family Fabaceae; genus Vicia; species Vicia faba. The sequence goes on along the minus strand of OX451735.1, from coordinate 918,208,483 downwards.
CTCCTTTTACCCTCGAGTCACGAAAGGCAAGCTTGCCAATCTAACTCTTCGGATTCAAGAAGATTGAACAGGGGCAACTGTTGTACCCCAAAATTTGCCCTCCCATTTCCCAATGATTTCTCATCACAAAACCTTTGAAGCCCAAGATCCAGTTAGGGTTTCACCTGCTCAAGACCTCTCCTTGCACTGCTGACCCAAATTAGGGTTTGTGTTTGCACAAAGATGTTTTGACCCAAAATGCCTAAGATGACTTTCATGCTTCATATTGGACTCCCAAGTTTATCCTCATCAAGTTTCAAGTCTTGATTCCAAGTTTTGCCCAGTCAATTGGACAGTTGACCTAGAAATCAGCTGTATTGGGGAAAAAGTCAACTGTGGCCAAATGACAGTCAAACCTCATGAAAATTGACCCACATCAACATTATGAACTCATATGGACCATTTGATCAAGTTTGGATCACAATTCCACAAGAAATTTGATCAGATCACCAAAAGGGCAAAATGGTCATTTTTAGGGTTTTGACTGTACAAAGGCAATTTTTGACTTTTTGACCTAGCCAATGGCAAACCAAGCTCATATATGGACTCCAAGGACCCCATGGAATTATCTTGACATGCTCAACAAACTCAAAAGATCCCAAGTACACAACATTGACAGTTGAATTTCCCAGTCAATTGATCAATTTTGACTGTATACTGAAAAGTCAAACTTTGACTTTTTGGTCAAAATCAAGAGTCAAGATTCATTTTTCATCAAAACATGCCAAATCATGAAACTTGTTCACCAAGAAATCACAAAATGCAAATTAGGGTTAGAAATTTGAATTTTTCATAACTTAGAATTTTTCTAAGTTATAAAAAACCCTAATTTTTTCCCAACTTTGCCCCACTTTTTCACCAAGATCCATTTGGATTCAAACAAAAGTCAAAACATGAAAGTTGTAGCTTGTTGCATAATCTACAACTTTTATTCACAAAGTTTTCCCATTTGAGGCTTGTATCTCAAGTTACAAATTTTTGAATAAGGGCACTAAACCATTCTTAACTTAGTGAATTTTTGACCTATTTTGACAAGGTTTTCTACCCCACTTCAAGGCCATTTTACATACACTTCCACTTGGAATTTAAATTTTCATTTCAAAGATGGATTATAGTACACATTCCAAACTTTCCAAAATGTCCAAGAACTCAACAAACAACCTCATGACTTGAGAGATTCGAATTTCACAATTTGGCAAAAACTCACTTTTGAATTGGCCATTTTTCATGTTCATAAGTTGTGCAAACTTCTCAAAACCAGCATGCCCTTGATTACAGGTCCTAAAACCATCCAACACTCAATAATTTAATGCATGTTCATTGTGCTAAGACCTTGTTTCATGAGCTAAAGCATTGTATGATGGATTAATCCCAAATTGGAAAAAGCATTATATCCATTTTTGCAAAAGTTTCACTTTATGTCCAATTACAAATCCAACAAGTATAAACCAAATCCAATTGGCACAAGATTATGGACAAATCACTCTGATCAAGGAGAGGTTATGCATCTCATTAGAGGCCCCCTACTTGCCTAAAACACCAAGTTGGCTTTGCTTGCTTAAGAGTGAAGAAAAGTACCATAACTTACAACAACTCTCATATCAGCTTAGAGACACTTAGACAAACTGATCAAACACATTCCAAACATCCCAATCAAGCTTTTGCATGACCCTTGCACCTCTCAAACACTCCCAATCTCAGAATCATCTTCAAACTGCAAAAACAGGGTCAGGCCTGCAGTTTGAGTGCCAACTTCCATTTCTCTCAAGTTCTCTTGCCCAAACCAGTTCACATACATTCCCTAGCACCTATGCAAGCTAACCAAAAGCAGAAACACGACCTGTAATCCCTCTAACCACTTCCACCATTTTCAGTTTCTTGTTTTGCAGGTGAAGTGCTCTAGCACGATTCAGAAGCTTTCAAGACAAAGTAAACATTGGAATAACATCCCTGGACCTCAAGGAAGCTTTTCCAATCATCACCTTGCACTGAAAGCTCCCTCATTGCCAGATAGAACTTCAGCTGAACAGGTATCTTGGTGAACTCGTATCTCTCTTATTAGGCATCATTAGCTTTAAGTTTGTGAATAAACAATGTTCTACTCATGCCACTGAACATGTACATGTTTTTACTTTTCATTTCTTTTGCTTGAGCTGTGAGAATTTGAGGTTTAAAAATGGCAGAAAATCTAGGTTAGAATTTGGGGAAGAAGAAATTCTCCCTCATCTTAGAGAGTTAGAACAAGTTCTGCATATGGTTGGATTCGTCTCTTGATGCTGAACATTTTTTGTGTTATGAGTTTTCATTAATAAGCCAGGAATCAGGATGTTTGAATGTTGGAACCAAGCGCACGTTTTCTAAACGTTTTTGGCTGGAGGTTGAAGAAGGGTCTATTGGGCTGGGCTTGTTTCATATTTCTTATTCACACCATGATTTTTGTTTTGCACCCCCTGAGCCCATTTCATTCATTTTTAATATTTTTGACTTTTGCTTTTTTTTTATTGGTTCATTTATTTTTTCTCAGCATATTAAAAACATAAAAAATGTTTTTCTCATCATTTTTTGAATTTATTGAGTATTTATTTGATTGTTTCTTTTGTTTGTACATAAATAAATAAACATATATATATATACTTTTTGTTTAAAATATTAAGATAATACAAAATATATTTTTATACACATTTTTATCTTATTTTTACTTCCTGAAAATATTTTATAGAAAAAAAAATACTTTTTTATTTTAAATATTAAATATTATTAATATATATATATATATATATATATATATATATATATATATATATATATATATATATATATATATATATATATATATATATATATATATATATATATATATATATATATATATATATATATATATATATATATATATATATATATATATATATATATATATATATATATATATATATATATATATATATATATATATATATATATATATATATATATATATATATATATATATAATACATATTTTGAAAATAATATGAATATATAGGTATATATTAATGTGCTTAGGATAAAAATACCAAAAAATGTACATATTTTATTTTTTAATATTTAATACTAAAAAATGCCCTTTTTACAAATATACCATATTTTATTCTATTTTTGTATGTAAATAATAAATAATTGATTAATACCCCTTTGATTAAAAATTAGGGTTTTTTGCCCTAAATTTGAAACTACCTCAAAAATAATACCTTTTTATTTTCTTTTTATCTTACATAAATAATACTTTTTTTCATACATATAAAAATTCTTTTTTTTTGCATTCTTGCATATTTGTTTTATTTCTATTTTATTTATGCTTTTAATCATATTGTAAATATTCAAAGCCAATGATGTAATAGCCTAGATTCAATTTCTTGCCTAAATATCTCCCCATTTGAACATTTGTACCCCCCTCCCCATATTATTGTGTTGTAATAGTGTAGGAATTTAAATTTCGCACTTTATACGCTTTCTAAACCTACCATGCTAGAATTAGGGTTTGTATGCGAATAAAACAAACAAAATAGTTGGACCTAATCTCAAGATAAATAAGCATGAAAATAGACAACACATTTCACACTTGCACCCCTAGGGTATTCCACTTTGTTGCCTTCAAATAATTGGGCCATATTGCATGTTGAACTTCTTTGGGTAAAACAAACAATCAAATGGTCATAGTCCCTCAAAATGTTGCCTAAATGAATGATCAAGTCCCTTTTAAAAAATTGCCCAAAGACATTTAACACTATTGCAATTATGGTCTAAACGATGACCCGCGCCCGTCCCTTTCACCTCCTAAGACAAGATTGTCCACCAAATGCAATGGTGGAACAAAATTGTCAAAAGGTTTAAAACATTACAAAAATCTTTGAGAAAACTTTAGGGTAGATAAACTCTTAAGTACTTGTCAATTTGCAAAGAAAACACTTGCCTACTTTCAAAACCCACTTCACAAACACCTTCAAAACCAACTTTCAAAAAAGCTTGAAACATCTTTTTAAAAGACAAAACACCTTTTGTAAAACATTCGAGTAAAGAATTGTTACAAGGGTAGCCTATACAAGGCATCTTTTCAAAACATTTTCAAAACCACACACCGAGCACCATTTCAAACAATTGAAAACCAAGGCAAGTCGATCTAAGCAAGTACCTAAGAGCCCATGGATAACCATGGATAGAAAGGGTGCTAATACCTTCCCTTTCTATAATCTACTCCCCGAACCCAAGAAAAATCTCAAAGGTTTTTGCTGTGCTTTTTAAACCTTTCCTTAGGATAAAATAAATAGTCGGTGGCGACTCTTGCTCAACTGAAACATTTGCGAAAACAAACGCAAAACCCTAGTCAGTTCTCCCACCGTATCACACTACCCTTTATTGCTTTTTGGGTAGTGTACTGAATGTCGTATTCAGTCAGAATCATCTGCCATCTTGCTATTCTCCCAAAGAGGTAAGGCTTCTCGAGCTGTGAATATCTTGTTTCACAGTCGATAAACTTTTTACTCAGGTAATAAATAGCATGATCTTTTTGGCCAGACTCGTCATGCTGCCCCAGCACACACCCCATTGAATTTTCCAAGACTTTTAGATACATGATTAAAGGTCTTCCCTCGATTGGCGGAATCAAAACAGGAGGATCTTTAAGGTACTCTTTGATCTTGTCGAAGGCAGCTTGGCATTCATCATTCTATTTGACTACTTGATCTTTCTTTAGTAATATGAAGATTGGTTAACAAGTAGTGGTCAAGTGAGAAATGAATCTGGAAATCTAGTTTAGTCGTCCTAAGAATCCTCTGACTTCCTTCTCGGTGCGAGGAGCATGCATTTCTTGTATTTCTTTCACCATGGAAGGGTCCACTTCGATACCTTTACCGCTGGCGACAATGCCTAGGAGTTTACCAAACCTCACCCCAAATGTGTATTTATTCGGATTTAACCTCAGCTTGTATTTCTTTAGTCTCTCAAACAGTTTCTGCAAATGGTAAAGATGTTCCTCTTCAGTTTTAGATCTGGCTATCATGTCATCCACATAGACTTCTATTTCGTGATGGATCATGTCATGAAATAGAGCTACCATGGCGCATTAATAAGTTTCCCCAAAGTTCTTCAACCCGAACGACATAACCTTGTAACAGAATGTGCCCCACTGTATGATGAAGGTTGTTTTCTCCATGTCCTCAGGTGCCATTTTGATCTGGTTGTAGCCTGAGAAACCATCCATGAATGTGAAAACTTTATGTTGTGCGGTATTGTCAACCAGAATATCGATATGGGGAAATGGGAAATCATCTTTAGGGATTGCCCTATTCAAATATCGGTAGTCCACACACATTCATACTTTGCCGTCCTTTTTAGGCACCAGAACAACATTGGAGACCCATTGTGGATAGGAGGTGATGGCTAAGAATCTGGCGTTGAATTGTTTCATGACTTGAGTCTTGATCTTCTCTGACATGTCTGGCCGCATGCGACGGAATTTCTGTTTTACCGGAGGACAGTCTTCTTTTATTGGTAGACGATGGACCACGATATCAGCATCAAGTCTTGGCATGCCTTTGTATGACCAGGAAAAGACCTCAACATAGTCATGTAGTAACTGAATTAAATGCTTCTTGACACTGGGTTCCAAATTGGCTCCTACCTTAACTTCTTTCTTGTCCTCTTTGGTACCTAATTTAACTGTGTCCACTGGTTCTTCATGGGGCTGTATGGTCCTTTCTTCCTATTGTAGTAACCTGGCTAGTTCCCCTGGCACTTCACAATCTTCCTCACCTTCGTCTTCATCTTGGTAGATTAGATTTTCAAAGTCATAATAGGTCATAGCAGAATAGTTACCCATGGGATCCTGAGTGGATGTAGATCTGCATTTTGATATGTGGGTGTATGTAAGAGCATAGCTATTGTTGAAAGAAATAAAAGATGTAGAAAAAGAAAGACAAATAGCACAAAGTTTGCATGCAAAAACGTCCTTGATTCATTGATGACATATGAAAATGAAGTAACAACCCTTACAAATGGACCATTGTGCCTCGGGTAAGACACAAGGTTTTAAAAGTCTGAATTATTTAATTATTACAGGTCCGACAAAAATTTAAAGACAATTACTGTTGGATAAAAGTAATTGGGACAAAATCTTTAGCTTCCCAGTTGGTGAGTCCTCTATTGATAGTTGGGAAAATCCATTCTTCCAGGTCGCAACTATCATCACTATCCTCCACTGTGTTGACTCTATGGTTGCTGATCTTCAAAGATGGTCCCCCAACACGAGCACGACGGACAACTTTCTGGGCTCCTGAAGTGAAACCCAAACCAAATTTGTCAAATTTGTACGGGATATACAAGAGTTGGCCCAAAATAGTACACCCACCTTCTTCGATCACTGCCTATGCATCTTTTAGAGAAGACATCTTTAGCCGAGGTCTGGTAAACTTTGGGACTTGGGAAGCAGTCTTGGTTGCTGCCACTGTCTGTGGAACTTCCTCGAAATGCTGAAACGGAGTTTCAACGAATTCACCATCCATTTCCACGTATCTGAAGGAGTTCAGGTGACTGACCATATATTCCTCTTCTCCATGGACAATAATGATTTTTCCCTTGGTTGGGTATTTCAGCATTTGATGTAATATAGAGGTGACAGCACCAGGGTCATGAATCCACGGTCATCCCAATAAATAGAAATAGGAAGGGCGAATGTCCATCACGTATAAAGTTGAATCAAAGGTTTTAGTTCTAACTTTAATGGGGATGTCCACCTCCCCATGTACCATTATTTTGAACCATCGAAGGCCCTTACCACTATGTTGCTGGGTTTTAAGGTCAAACCTTCATAGTCGAGTCTATCCAAAGCTTTATTAGGCATCACATTCAAAGACGAACCAGTATCAACCAGGACATGGTCCAAAGTTGTGCCCCTGGATTCGACAGAGACATGCAACGCCTCGTTGTGTTTCCTCCCTCTAGGTGTTAAGTCAACATTAGAAAAGCCTAAACCGTTGTTAGCTGTTAAAATAGCCACACAGTCTTGGAACTGGTCAACAAAGGTTTCTTGTGGAACGTGGGAACTTTTAAGAAATTTTACCAAGGCCTTCGCATGAGCCTCAAAGCATAACAATAAAGCCAGCATGGAAATCTTTGACAGAGTCTGCCCTAGCTGTTCGACTAAGTTGTAATCGCTTCTCTTTATAATTTTCAGAATTTCTTCCATCTCTTTTTTGGAGGCTTCCAGGATAGATACTAATTGCGCATTCATCTAGACAGGCTCAACCAGAATTCCTTTTCTCCGAGTCTCGATCGACTCACTGGTAGAGGTGTCAGTAGGAGTAACCATAGGAACTATAGTAGTAGTGTCAACAGAAACGAAAGTAGGGATGATCACAGGACCGGTAACAGTTTTCAGAGGAGCGATCTCGGGAGAGAATAATATTCCACTTCGGGTTATCTTTTTGGTTCCCGCGATGTTGCTGATATCGGGGTCGGCCTTCTCAAAAATTGGGTCTTCATCATCCAGCCAATCCTGTTTGACACCGTGATAGTAGACATCGCCCCCATAGTTCCATGGGACAGTTTTATCTGATGAGTACGGGATTGGTCCAGGAATAGTAATTATCAGTGGAGTCACCTTAGGAACTGATGTAATCCTAACGGGTCTTTTGGTGGAGACCCTGGAAGGATTGGAGGAAATGGTTACTATTTAAACATCTTCGTAAGAAATAGTTGGAATGGGAGTCTTTTCAAACAAAATCTCTTTGTCATCCATTAGGCGTTGGACACCTACTTTCAATAAATGACAACCAGTTGGTAGGGATAAACAGAGGTGACAACCTTCACCACAGCCTGGAAATAAACCGGCCTTCAACAGGTTCCTCTTGACAGTTAGGAGAGGAGTAACAAGTTCATCAACAACAGTAACAAACATATCATCTTCAACAGCGTTAACATCATGACCATGCTTGGGCATAAGAGCGGTGATAACATTTGGGATCTCAGGAGCATCAAATTCAATTTCTTTTTCCTCGAGAAGATCTTGCACCTTGTTTTTCAAAGCCCATCAGTTGTTGGTATCATGGCCTGGACTTTCTGAATGGTAAGCACAATGAGCATTAGGGTGGTAATGAGGAGAGGAGGTGTTGGGATTCTTAGGGGCTTCTTTCAAAGTTACCATATTAGATCTCAACAAATGTGGAAGGACTTGAGACAGCGTCATATTTATCTGGGTAAATTGTCTTACTGGTCTTTCTGTTCTAGGCTGGTTGCTCCTTTGTTGAGTAGGTTCAGGCTTAGGGATCATGATGGTCCCTACTGTTGGACGATGTTCAGTTCTATCCTGATTCCTTTGAGGATACACAACACCAACTTCTTTCTTCCTAATAAATGGTTTTCTCAAGGCATTGAAGGATGCGTCTTTTTGGATCTTCCCACTTTAATCCCAGCTTCCACTCTTTCCCCGGTCAAGATTAATTCAGTGAAGCCTGCTGAGGAGCTTCCAATTAGATGATTAAAGAAAGGACCAGACAGGGTACCCAAAAAAATGTCTACTAGTTCCTTGTCGGACAAGGGAGGCTGGACTCTTCCTGTTAAGTCCCTCCATTTCTGAGCGTAGTCTTTGAAACCTTCACTTGAAACCATAGCCATACTCTGGAGTTGAGTACGGGTGGGAGCAAGGTCTGTGTTGTACTTATATTGTTTATAAAAAGCAGCAGCAAGGTCTTCTCAATTATGGATATTAGCCCTTTCCAGTTGATAGGACCAATCTAGCTGAGTTCCAGATAGACTATCTTGAAAGAAGTGGACCCACAAATCTCTGTCGGCAGTGTGAGGCTGTATCTTCCTCACATAAGATCGGAGGTGCATCTTGGGACACGAAACCCCGTCGTACTTAGAAAACCCTGGTGCCTTGAACTTTGGTGGAATAACAATCCCAGACACCAAATTCAGCTCTTCAAAGTCCAGCCCGGGCACTTTCTGAATCTCAATTGCACTTAGACGTTCTTCCAGATGTTTGTATTTGTCATCAGCCGGAGGATACTGTTCTTCAGAGTAATCCTCTTCTTCTTCCTCTTCAGATTCTGGTTGGGCAATCACTTCCTTGCATTCCCTTTCTTGGTTATCCTTTTCACCAGATGATGTTGCAAAGTCTAGGGTCCTTCTTGCTGGCCCTAGGAACCTTCTTCCTAGATTCAGAACACCAGTTTCTTTCTTTGCTTTCTTCTTCTTTTCTTCGATCAGCAAAGTTTTCAAATCCTCTTGTCCTTTGGCTAAAGTCAAGATATTTGTTGAAACTGAGCATTTTGTGCCTGGAGATCTTTTATTGTCTGCTCAAGATCCATTTTACTGAAATAAACAGTAGAAAGATAAGGAGACCTATGGTAAGAAACCTACTTATGTTATGATGAATGAAGATGCATATGCAATGATTTCAAGGAAATTAGAGACTTAAATTTGCTTTAGACCAAAAAGGAACACACGTTAAATTAATAAATCAAAGTTTGAGTACATCATGCCTCTTTTGGGCTTACAAAGAAATACAAAAACTCTAAGACAAAAAAGTTGAACTCATCCTCTTTGGTGCGATGTAGGCGTTCAGACTCCGCTCCTCATGAAGTTGCTTATTGAGTTCTAGAACCTTCTTCTCGTTAGCGTAGAATTGGGCCTCAAAAGTGTCTCGCTCCCCCTTAAGCTGTATCCAATCCCTTTGCAAGTCTTTGAGAGAGGTGGACATGTCACGATGCAGGATAGTGTATGGGATATCTCCTTCCACAACAGGATCTTTGGTAACCGAGAGAATGAAGGGGTAAGGCATTATAAGACTTTGAGAATGAGCTCGTACCCATTGAGGTAAGGCTCAAGAGGGATGGAATTCTTATGCCCTAATGTCTTGCTATCTACCTTGTTCAACATCCTCCAAGCTCGGATAAACCTCTGGCGGTGACCTTGATCGTCATTCTCGTAGTCAAACACCAAACCTTAAATACGCATCTCATGTGGACCATCCCTTCGGGCGTAACCAAATTGTCTTAAGCCTAAGCAGGGGTTTTAGGTGATACCTCCTCTAATGCCAAGTAGGGTGACATTAGGGAATTCTCCATAACGGTCAACGATAGTAACATTCTCTATAGATCAGGAACACCAATGAATGCATGAATGTTTGAGCATCATCAACCTATGTGACCACCTTGAACCTTGCTCATTCATCAATACAGATTGGGGAAGATGCGAAATAAACCATCTTGCTAAAAGAGGAGTACAACGCATAAGTATACCTCTTTTCCTCACAGTGCGAGTGTGAAAAGAATGTAGGATGTCTCCTAACAAAGTAGGCATCAGGTTACGAGACATGAAGATTTTGACGGCTTTTACATCTATGGGTTGCTAAGGGTTTGGAAACAAAGCCATCCCATAGATGAGGAGATCCACAATTTCCTCAAAAGCTTGCAAGTCCAAGGAATTCCAACAGTTTTGAGCTTTCTCAAACAAGAACTTTGCTAAGAAACCTTTGGCACCACTCCTTGTTTCCCAATTAGTTGTGACATCAGATGGTTGCAAGTGTAGGGCTTGAGCAATCTATTCTGGGTTTGGATCTCTTTCCGTACCGTTGAAAGGTAGGTTATTGAGAATGAGAATCCTCAAGAGTTGGGAGAATTCTCCCAAAGTTGGCAAAAGTTGATAATCGGGAAATGTGAAGCAATGGTGTAGAGGATCAAAGAACTGGAAGAGCACCTTCATCATGTCCTGATTAGTGTTAGAGGTAACCAAGTTTAGGAGGCGACCATGTCTTTCGGTAAATGGAGAATTTTCGGAAACCCTTGATGCTAACTATTTAAGTTGAGGAGGGATCCTTACAATATTGACTTGAATGGTTTTCCTGCAAATAGAATCCATGTCCTACAAAACAGAACAAAGATGAATCCCAAAAATCCTTGAAATGGTTAGTGATTATGAGTATGATATTATGATGTTTATGATGTTATGTACAAGTAAATATATACAAACAAAACAAACAAGTCCTTAGGCTTAGGCTTGCATGGAGTCTCATAGGTAAGTACCCTCTTAAAGTTTAGTTGGCCCAAACATGTCCTAGCAATAGTAATTGGGTTCTAAGGAAGCTCAATATCACTGGTTTGTTTTCTTGGGCATTGTTTCAGCGCAAGCCTCTTTAATGGCGACCAAAATATCCCAAAAAACCAAACCTCAATGAGTGTAGTATTGAGCATTGTTGTATCCCAAAATTTTCCCTCTCATTTTACTCAAAACATACTCCTAGAGGTCCTCAACTTGCCCAAGGATGCCTAAGGATTGACCAGACAAATCCTCCTTCTAAGACAATGAGCCTCAAACTAGGGTTTCACTCCTCATCAAGATGTTAGCTGAATAACAAAGTTATGATGCATGAAATGTATGATGCAATATATGCGTTTTATTAATGTTTATGATATATGGATGTAATGTATGCGCATGTAAGCTGATTTGCTGTATTGCTGAGGAAAATAAATCCTTGATTGCTAAGGATATGTGGATTCTTCATGTCTTGAAGTCGAAGTATTGACAAAAATTCCGTTGGGAGAGTAATGCCATGTACTGCTTGAGTAATCTGCTTGGTGGAATCCAGAGAATTCTGATGACTTCTATTGGGGATTAATGATGGGAGTCTTTGTTCTGTCGGGAGGCAATGAAAACTCTGTGGGGAAAGGGCTTATTCCTGTTTGGGAAAAAATTCAGGAGTTTCGATCGTCTGCCGCTCTACCGGGGAGTTATCCTAGGTTGGGGAGAAACAAAATTTAACTGTTATCTGGTTGCTTTTCAGACTTCAAGACAACTTGCTGGGGAATTTGGAGAAAATGAATGGTTTCCACTATGGATTAATAGTTTGAAGTTTTGGCTCCACTGGGGATCTTGATGACGTACTGTAGGGATTGCTCATGGAATAGCCTAAAGACATTTTCCTATTCTTTCAACCTGTCAGTAATTGTTCTTTTTCTATTTTGTTTACTTGTAAACAGTAATTATGTTCGAATGCATATGTTCATTAATGAATCATTGGACGTTTTTGCAAATAAAACACAAGTGTAAAAAGAAAAGAACAAATGGTTTTCTGTACTTTAAAGAGATATCTTTGTATTCACTTTGAATAAGTATTTTGTACAAAGGAGACAAACATCCTAGTAAGAGGATGGTGTCGTAAAAAATAAGAAAAATTTATACAAAGAAAGATAGCTATGTGTAACAATCCTACGGGGTTCCCATTCTGCTATAGCATTCGTATCTCCGAATATCTTGTCCATTTGTCGCTTCGTCCGAAGATGATTGAATTAATCAGAAGCTCTGAGTTTGTCCGTGAGGAGATTGTCCTTAAAGTGATCCGACGAGACATAGTCATACCTTTAATTCCCTAACTTTTTCCTGGACCGCCCTTTCGGTTTTTCGATCCACCGGGAAACCCTTTTTTTCCCAAGTCGCCCTTTCGGGTTTTCAACTTGCCGGGTGTACAGATTTTTTTTTATTTTATCCCTAACTTTTGCCCGAACCTTTTGGTTCGCCGGGACGCCCTTGTTTTGCCTAGGTGTGTCAACCTAGCGGGTCTCTTATGCGTTGTATCTTTTGACTATGTCTGTGTTCGCAGGGTGTGGTAGGTCGTCACCGTCCATGGTGGTTAAGATCATTGCCCCACCAGAAAAGATGTTCTTGATTACAAATGGTCCTTCATAGGTAGGAGTCCATTTGCCCCTGGGATCACTTTGTGGCAAGATGATGCGCTTGATCACTAGATCTCCAACTTGATATACTTGGCGTCTGACTTTCTTGTTGAAAGCCTTGATCATCCGCTTCTGATACGTCTAACCATGGCAAACAAAAGTAAGTCTCTTTTCATCAATTAAGTTTAACTGATCAAGTCGGGTTTCAATCCAGTCGTCCTCACTCAAACCTGCATCCTTCATGATTCTTAAAGAGGGGATCTGAACCTCAATAGGTAGAACAACCTCCATGCCATAAACCAAAGAATAGGGTGTTGCCCCAGTTGATGTGTAAGCTGTGGTACGGTACCCATGGAGAGCAAACGGTAGCATCTCATGCCAGTCTTTGTAGGTGACTGTCATTTTCTGTATGATCTTTTTAATGTTTTTATTAGCAGCTTCGACTGCACCATTCATCTTTGGCCGGTAGGGGCATGAATTGTGATGTTGAATCTTGAACTGCTTGCACAAGGCGGTGATCATAGTATTATTAAGGTTTGTACCGTTATCAGTGATGATCCTTTCTGGGATACCGTACCGGCAAATAAGATTCTGCTTGATGAAGCGGGCAACAACATTCTTAGTAACAGATGCGAAGGAAGCGACTTCGACCCACTTTGTGAAATAATTAATGGCCACTAGAATGAAGCGGTGTCCATTGGAGGTTGTAGGTTTGATCTCCCCAATCATATAGATTCCCCACATAGTGAAGGGCCAAGGAGCTGTTAAGACATTTAGTGGAACCGTGGGCACGTGCACCTTATCTGCATAGATTTGACACTTATGACAGGTCCATGAGTGTTGATAGCAGTCTACTTCCATGGTAGACCAATAATAGCCTTCCCGTAGGATTTTCTTTGCCATCATATGCCCACTAGAGTGAGTTCCAAAGGTGCCTTCATGTAATTCGACCATGTTCTTTTCAGCTTCAATCTTATCCATACAACGGAGCAGAATAGAATCATGATTACGTTTGTACAGGATGCCATTACTTAGGAAGAACTTAGCGGAGAATCTCCTTAGGAACTTTTTATCATTGATTGAAGCTCCTTCTGGATATTCTTGAGCCTCGAGATACCTTTTGACTTCATGAAACCAAGGCTGGTCCACTACTTCTTCAGTATTAATCTCGTGACAGTGTGCTGGTTCGTCCATTCGTTCAATGGTGATCTGGGGAGCCTCGTTATCCCAATTAAGTTTAAACATAGATGGCATTGTGGCTAGAGCATCTGCTAGCTGATTTTCTTCTCGCGGGAAATGCTCGAAGGTAATCTGCTCGAAATGTGGTAACAATGTCAAAACATGTTCTTTGTATGGGATAAGATTTGGATGCTTAGTGTCCCATTCTCCTTTGATCTGACTGATGACCAAAGCTGAATCTCCAAACACAACAAAGATTGGATTCCCAGTTCTATGGCAGCCTTGAGACCGAATATGCATGCTTCGTATTCCGCCATGTTGTTCGTACAGTTGAAGAAAAGCCTGGCTGTAAAAGGAGTATGGCACCCTTCCGGAGATATGAGTACAGCGCCGATACCATTACCAAGTGCGTTGGATGCCTCATCAAAGAACATGGTCCATCGAGATCCTTGTTCAGGTCCGTCATATGGTCTGATTTCTTCACAGTTGTCTAATGTCATGATGTCTTCATCCGAGAATTCAAACTTCATGGATTGATAATCTTCTACAGCTTGATGAGCAAGATGATCAGCTAGCACACTGCCCTTTATAGCTTTTTGGGTCATGTACTATATGTCATATTTTGTTAGGATCACCTGTCATCTAGCTATCCTCCCAGACAAATCAGGTTTCTCAAAGATGTACTTTATCGGATCCATCTTAGATATCAACAAAGTGGTATGAGTCAACATATACTGTCTTAGTCGGCGAGCAGCCCATACCAGAGCGCAGCAAGTTTTCTCGAGCAGTGAATATCTGGTTTCACAGTCGGTAAACTTTTTGCTCAGGTAGTAAATAGCGTGCTCTTTTCGGCCAGACTCGTCATGCTCCCCCAATACACACCCCATCGAGTTCTCTAAAACAGTCAGATACATGATCAGTGGTCTTCCCTCGACTGGAGGCATCAAGACAGGAGGCTCTTGTAAATACTCTTTGATTTTGTCAAAAGCAATCTGACACTCATCATTCCATCTGACTACTTGATCTTTCTTCAACGGCTTAAAGATTAGTTCACAAGTAGATGTTAGATGAGAAATTAATCTAGCAATATAGTTTAGGCGTCCCAAGAATCCTCCAACTTCCTTCTCAGTGCGAGGAGCATGCATTTCTTGTATTGCTTTAACCTTGGCAGGATCAACCTCGATACCTTTGTTGCTGACAATGAAACCTAAGAGTTTACCAGACCCGACTCCGAAGGTGCACTTGTTCGGGTTCAACCTTAGTTTGTACTCCTTCAATCTGACAAAAAGCTTTTGCAAGTGGTCAAGGTGCTCCTCCTCAGTTTGTGATCGGGCTATCATGTCATCTACATAGACCTCTATCTCATGATGTATCATATCATGAAACAAAGCTACCATGGTGCGTTGATAGGTTGCCCCGACATTCTTCAGTCTGAATGGAGTCACTTTATAGCAGAACGTACCCCACTGTGTGACAAATGTAGTTTTCTCCATGTCCTTAGGTGCCATTTTGATCTGGTTATAGCCTGAGAATCTGTCCATGAAAGAAAATACTTTGTGTTGGGCTGTATTATCAACAAGGATGTCGATGTGTGGAAGTGGAAAATCATCTTTAGGGCTGGCCCTTTTTAAATCTCTATAGTCCACGCACATTCTTACTTTGCCGTCCTTTTTAGGCACGGGGACAATGTTGGCAACCCATTGATGATAGGAAGTAAGCGCCAGAAATCCAGCATTGAACTGTTTCATGACTTCCGCTTTGATCTTCTCTGACATGTCAGGTCTCATGCGGTGGACTTTTTGCTTCACTGGTGGACAGTCTTCTCTTGTGGGTAGACGGTGTACCACAATGTATGTATCTAGTCCCGGCATGTCTTCGTATGACCAGGCAAAGATCTCGACATAATCATGCAACAGCTGAATTAGCAGCTCCTTGATACTCGGCTCTAGATTGGCACCTACTTTGATTTCCTTTTTATCTTCCTTGGTTCCCAAATTGATTGTATCCAACATCTCCTCATGAGGCTGAATAACTCTTTCCTCTTGTTGTAGTAGTCTGGCCAATTCCCCTGGCACCTCACAATCTTCCCCACCTTCGTATTCGGCTTGGTAGATCAGATCTTCAGAGTCATTGAAGGCTATAGCAGTATCGTTACCCATGGGATCCAGAATGGAAGGGTACCTGCATTTGTGAGTGTGGGTGTGTGTAAGGGTATAGCCATCTTAAAACAATAAAATGTAAAAGAAAGACAATGAGCATAAAAGGTTTATATATGAAAAAGCGTCCATGATTCATTGAATATCATATGAAGATGAAATAAAAACCCTTACAAATGGACCAATGTGCCTCGGGTGGGGACACAAGGTTGAAAATGTACGAATTTTTTGTGAATATTACAAGTCCAACAGAAATGTAAAAGATAAATTACTAAGAGATGAAAGTTATTGGGACAAAGTCTTTGGCTTCCTAGTTGCGAAGTCCTCCGTTGACAGTAGGAAATATCCAATCTTCCAAGCTTCCATCTTCTTCACTATCTTCCACTGCGTTGACCCCTTGATTACTAATCTTCACAGGTGGCCCTTCGGCACGGGCGCGACGCACATCCTTCTGAGCAGTTAAAGTAAACCCCAAGCCAAACTTGTCTGATTTGTACGGGATGTTCGGAAGCTGCCCCCAGATGGTGCATCCACCCTCTTCCACTACCGCCTTTGCATCCTTTAGGGGCGACATCCGAAGTGGAGGTCTTGTGATCTTAGGAATCAAGGATATTGGCTTGGTTACCGCCACTTCTTGAGAGACTTCTTCAAAATGTTGGAAAGGGGTTTCAATGAACTCGCCATCTAACTCCACATATCAGAAAGGATTCAGATGACTAATTATGTACTCCTCATCCCCATGGACAATTATGATCTTTCCTTGGACTGGGTACTTTAGCATCTGATGCAATTTGGAGGTGACATCATCGACATTATGAATCCAGGGGCGTCTTAACAGACAAGAGTAGGAGGGACGGATGTCCATCACATAGAAGGTTCAATTGAAAGTTTGAGTTCCTAACTTTATCGGGATGTCCACCTCCCCATGGACCATCCTCTTAGAGCTGTCAAATGCTCTCACAACTATGTTACTAGGTTTTAAAGTCAGCCCCTCGCAGCAGCAATTCTAACATGGAGATCTTGGAAGGGGTTTGCCCCAATTGTTCAACCATATCATAATCACTCTTCTTTATTATCCTCAAGATTTCTTCCATTTCCTTCTTGGATGTTTCAGGGATAGCTAGCGATTGAGCCTTCGTCCGGACAGGCTCTTCTTGAACGCTTTTTCCTTTATTCTCAACAATGGATGTATTGGTAAGGATATGGATTGTATTGTCTTTGTCGGTAGGTACGCTTGCAGGTATAATCACTGGTGCAGAGGTAATCTTCGGAACAGCCACAGGTCCAAAGTTTGCCTTTGGAGGGGCAATCTCTAGAGAGAAGATTCTACCACTACGGGTAATCTTGCTAGTTCCGGCAGTATTTCTAATGTCGGAATTGTCCTCTTCGAAGCTCTCTTCTTCGGTAGCCAGTTCGTCTTGTTTGATACCATGGTAGTAGATTTCTCCACCATAATTCCATGGTACTGTTTTATCGGACTGATACGGGACCAGCCCGAGCATTGTAATCTTAAGTGGAGTAGTCTTTGTAGCAGATGTAATCCTAACGGGTCTTTTAGGTACCCTGGAAGGATTGACGTAGATGGTTATGATAGAAACTTCTTTAACTGGAACGGGTGAAATAGGAGCTTTCTCAAACAAAATTTCTCGGTTATCAATTAGTTGTTGGATACCTTTTTTAACAGAGGGCAATCAAATGAGAAGGATAGGCAAATATCACAATCTTTGTCACAACCTGGGAATATACCAGCTTTCAACAAATTCAACTTAATAATCGGGAGCGAAGTCAACAGTTCATCCACGGTGGCAACAAATAAATCTTCCTCAACAACATTCGCATTGTGACCATGCCTAGGCATCAGAGCGGAAATGACATTCGGTTTCTCAGGCGCTTCAAACTCAATTTCCTTTGCGTCTATCAGGTCTTGAATCTTGTTCTTCAGAGCCTAACAGTTGTTGGTGTCGTGCCCTGGACTTTCAGAATGGTATGCGCATCTAGCATTCGGATGGTAGTGAGGAGACGCGGTATTGGGATTCTTTGGGGCCTCTTTTAAAGTCACCAGATTCAATTTCAGAAGATGTGGTAGAACCTGGGCTGAAGTCATGTTAATCATGGTGAATTGCCGGAATGGCCTTTCCACCCTTGGCTGGTTATTTCTTGGCTGGTCTGATGCAGGCTTTGGATTCATAACGGCCCCCACCGTTGGTCGGTGTTCAGTTCTTCCTTGATTTCTATGTGAATAGACAATAGACACTTCCTTCTTCCCAGTGAAGGGCTTTTTCATAGTTATAGAGGCAGACGCGTCTTTCTGAATCTTCCCACTTCTTATACCGGCTTCCACCCTCTCGCTGGTTAATATCAATTCAGTAAACCCTGCAGAGGAGCTCCCAATCAGATGATTAAAGAAAGGGCCTGATATAGTTCCCAGGAACATGTCCACCAACTCCCTTTCAGACAAAGGGGTTGCACCCTTCCGACTAAATCTCTCCACTTTTGGGCGTACTCTTTGAAGCCCTCATTTGAAACCATAGACAACTCTGAAGTTGAGTACGGGTAGGCGCCAAATCGGTGTTGTACTGATACTGTTTATAGAAAGCTGCTGCCAGGTCTTCCCAATTTTGGACATCGGCCCTTTCCAACTGGTAGAACCAATCAAGTTGCGTTCCTGATAAACTGTCTTGGAAAAAGTGGACCTACAAGTTTTTGTCCGCAGAGTGCGGATGAATCTTCCTGACATATGATCGGAGGTGCATTTTAGGACACGACACCCCATCATACTTGGCAAATAATGGCACTTTAAACTTTGGCGGGATTAAAATTCCTGACACCAGCCCTAACTCTTCAAAATCTAAACCCGGTACCCTCTGTATTTCCATAGCGGTTAGACGCTCTTCCAGGTGTTTGTACTTGTCATCAGCCGGAGGGTATTGTTGTTCAGAGTAGTCCTCTTCTTCCTCTTCTTCTTCAGAATCTGATGGTACTGCCGTTTCTTTTCCTTTTCTTTCCCCTTCATCATATGTTGTTGGAAATTCTAAGGTCCTTCTAGCTTGTCCCTGAAACCTTCTGCCCATGATTACCACACCCGCTGGCTTCTTCTTCTTTTTCTCTTTCTCTTTTTCTAGCAGAGTCTTTAGCTCCTCCTGCCCCTTGGCTAAGGTCAAGAGTAACTGTTGAAATTGTGTATTTTGAGCTTGAAGGTCTTTAACCGTCTATTCGAGATCCATCTTGCTGAAATAAATAGTAGAGGGATGAGGAAACTTGTTGCAAAGACCTGTTTATGTTTTTGATAAATGATATGTATTCATGCAATGCTTTCAAGGATTTAAAAATTCAAATTTGTTTCAAACAAAAAGAAACACACGTTATATTAATAAGATATAATTTGAGTACATCAATTCCCCTAGGGCAAAATAATACAAAATTCTAAGATAAAAAGACATTACGCATCCTCTTTGGTGCAATGTAGGTATTGAGAGTCTGCTCTTCATGAAGTAGCCGAGTGAGTTCCAAAACCTTCTTCTCGCTTGCGTAGAATTTGGCTTCGAAAGTATCGTGCTCTCCTTTGAGTTGTATCCAATCCCTTTGTAGGTCTTCGAGTGATGTAGGCATGTCAGGATGTAGGATAGTGTATGGAACTTCTCCCTCCTTAATAGGCTCAATAATCACTGGGAGAATGGAGGGGTAATGCATCATAATACTTTGAGAGCGAGTTCATACCCACTTGAGGTAAGGCTCAAGAGGGATGGAATTATTGTGTCCCAAAGTCTTGCTATCCACCTTGTTTAGCATCCTCCAAGCTCGGATGAATCTTTGGCGAAGTCCTTGATCATTGTTGTCGTAGTCAAAAACCAAGCCTTGAATCAACATATCATGTGGGCCATCCCTTTGGGCATAACCAAACTGTCTTAGAGCCAAGCACGGGTTGTAGGTGATGCCTCCCCTAATTCTAAGTAGAGGGACATTAGGGAATTCCCCACAATGGTCAACAATGATAACATTCTCTTTGGATCGAGAACACCAATGAATATCTGAATGTTTAAGTGTCATCAACCTTTGTGACCACCTCAAACCTTGCTCATTCTTTAAGAATGATTGGGGAAGATGATAAATAAACCATCTTGCCAGGAGAGGAGTGTAACACATAAGAACACCTCTTTTCCTCATTGTACGAGTGTGAAAAGAGTGTAAGATATCTCCAAGCAATGTAGGCACCGGATTGCGGGACATGAAGATTTTGACAGCACTCACATCTATGAGTTGGTCAGGGTTGGGAAACAAGACCATCCCATAGATAAGAAGAGCCATAATCTCCTCAAAAGCTTGCAAGTCTAGATAATTCCAACAGCTTTGGGCTTTCTCAAACAAGAACTTTGCCAAGAAGCCTTTGACACCACTTCTAGTTTCCCAATGGGTTGTGACATCAGATGAGTGCAAGTGTAGGGCTTGAGCAATCTCTTCTGGCTTTATATATCTTTCCGTACCTTTAAAGGGTAGTTGATTGAGAATGGGAATCCTCAAGAGTTGAGAGAATTCTTCCAAAGTAGGCACAAGCTGGTAGTCAGGAAATGTGAAGCAATGATGCAAAGGGTCAAAGAACTGGAAGAGAACCTTCATCATATCCTCCTTTGTGTTGGAAGTGACCAAGTTGAGTAGACGACCATGTCTCTCGGTGAATGGAGATTTATCAGGGATCCTTGAAGCTAGCTGTGATCGGTGGATCTGGAACTGACTATTTAATGTTGGTTCGCAAAATGTCGCGGAAGCAAGAGTCGCCACCGTCTTTTATTTTCTCCAATATGGAAAGGACAAAAGCACAGAAAAATTCCTTATAGAGATTGCTCTCGGTTCGGGAGGTAGATTATAGAAAGGGAAGGTGTTAGCAGCCTTTCTATCCATGGTTATCCATGGGATCTTAGATACTTGCTCATTTGTGTTTTCAAAATTGTTTGTTTGCTTTTCAACTGTGGGTTTTAAAAAGTTTCCTTGAAAATTCCAGTTCGACTCTTGTATCAGTCCTCAAGAGTGTTTGAAAAGTTGCTTTCGAAAGCTTTTGAAAAGTGTTGGTGTGAAAAGTATTTTTGATTTGTTTTGAAATTAGAGCAAGTATCTAGAGTCATCTACCTACCCTAAGGAATTCGTCTGTGTAAATGTCCTTAAAGGAGTGCCATCCCACCATTGAGAGGTAGGTAGCACCATCGTTGGAGGTGTTCGGGTCAATTCGAAGGTTCGGGACATGGTGATCACCAGAGCAATAGGAAGACACCTTAGAAGCTACCCTTATGCCATGTTTATGGACATGAGGACTTACTAAAACTTCCTCTACTCGACGATCACCTTTCGAGGGGCAAGGCAACAGTGAGGCGTACCCTAGGGATGGTGTGTGATTTGTGTGTCGTTTTCAGATATTTTGTCTTGTCATGTATTCGTGATCTACGCGTTGCTTTTATTTTTGACATTCATTCTTTCATGCAATAGTTAACAGTTAAAGGTGAGAAATTTAAAAGGTCCTACGCTATTACAAAGGCGCGGGTCCACATCGCCAAATTAGTCCAGAACCCGATTTGAAATAAAATAAAGCGCGGAAATGATAAACGTCTAATTAAATTATTACATGGCTTTGGGAGAATTACATTAAATATCCACAAAAAGAAATAAAAATGCGAAGAGAATTAAAGTCGGGAATGCGAGGGCGTTGGACCCTTTTAAAGAAATTGAATTAAAATTACGAAATTAATTAAATTAAACGTGAAAGGAAATTATTTTTGAGAGTTTTGGTATTTATGGATTTTAATGAGATTTAATGAAATTTAAAACCTAATTCTAACTATTTTTAATTTATTAAGAAAAATATGTTAAAATTGAATCTAAAATTACCCTAATTAATACAATTTTATTTACAAAAATAAATAATTAATTATTAATAATGGTAAAAGAAAAGAAAAAAAGATAAAAGTGTTTAAACCCTAATTCTACAACTTTTTAAGTTTATTAAGAAAATGTTAAAATTAATCCTAGAATTAAAGACTAAATTAATTGATAACATTTATTTACAAAATAACATTTAAATAAAATATATTTTATTTTGTGAATTTCTGTTTTTTTTTTTGTATTTTTGTGAAATCAATTTTTAATGAATTAAAAGAAAACAATTGAATTAAAACAAATAATAAAGAAAATAGAAGAAAGAAAAGAGAAAGAAATACAATACACTAGGGGGGGTTCTGCCCCAATCTGGAGGTATTGTCCAGCAATTCTGGCCCATCATTGGAGGCCTTTTTGACTTTTCATGGAAGCGTGTGGAACGTTTGACCAGGGTGTATGGAATTCATCAGATCAGGGCCCTTGGATTGAGGTGCTGAGACATGTGGCAAGCGTGGATGGTGGACGTATGATGAATCCCTGGGGTTGAAGCTGCATGGAATTACATTGAAACAAAATATATTAAGAATATGGGGGGACCTGGGAATCGAACCCAGGTCCCAAGGCTTTCCAGCGTTTCTTTCCACCAACTGAACCATCAACGCACGTTGTACATAGAATAACGAATAAATAATAAAAAAAGAAAATTGGCGTTAGTGACATAGAACCAAAAACGCGCGCTGGAATTCAAATTGCCCAATCAAGTCTTGCCACCTGATCATCTTCTTCGTTTATCCCTGAAATAAAAAAGAAGTAGCGGGGGTTTTAAACCCCACCAAAATGCAGCCTTTTCCAAAATAGCGATTAGCTGGTAAGGCCATATAAATTAGGCGCGATTAGTGTATTAAATTCGTCCAAGCATCCTGATTCTAGCCATGGTACTGGGGTGCCTTGATTTTACAGTATATGCAAACGCCCAATTTGAAGCTTGAGAAACCCTAAAACATTTTAATGGCAACTTTGCGCACAGACCATATTAATGCAATTAGATAACATCATTAGCTTTAGAATGGTTAGATTAGTATAAATCAGTATCAAAAACACATGAAAAATGTATGTAATTCAATATGCGATTATGGATATATTTCTGAAAAGTGGGACTCCTATCTACCAATTCTTTACGCTTGGAGAGTGGAGAACGATTGGATTCTGTTCAGAGAAGTTCCAGGAAGCCTTTGAGATCTCTTTCACGCCTTGAAACGCCTTCAAACTATGAAAACAGGTTTTGGATTTTTTAAGAAAAAGCCAGTTTTGATTCTTGAGTTCTAGTGCAGCATTCAGGTCCTTGTGCATTAGGTTTTGATCAGCATATGTATGGGAACGGATTAGGGTTGAAATTTGGATCCAAAACCCTTTGCATTGATGTATGGAATATTTGATTTTCATGCATATTTTTTCAAATCTTTTCCATGTGATTTTGATCCCAATCATGGCCAATCTTTCCAATTTTGGTATGCACGAAATCTTGAGTAGCCAATGAGAGTTTATTCTGCACAAAAAGATTTGAAAACCTTGTTTTAGTATTTTTGTCATATTTTATTTTATTAAATGAATTAATAGTAATTTAAAAATTCAAATAAATAAATAAAAATGATGGAATAAATCCCCTTTGGGCCAAATGGTCGTGCATAGTCTTTGGATGATGAATCTTGGAAGAAAATGTGGCCCATTAGCAATTTTGAGGCATTTGAAGCAAAGTTGACTTTTCAAAATTCCCAAAAATTTCCCAACTTCCACAAGGCATATCTTGCTCAATTTTTAAGATTTGATCATGTTCTTGACATTTTGGAAAGGTCTTGAAGTCCTCTAACCAATGCCTTTGGTCCCATGTCATTTTGATTTACCAATCTCAAGTTATGGCCTTTGACTTAAAGTCCCTTTTTGTTGACTTTTGAAAATGACCTATAATGTTGAAGTTGATAACTTTTTGTGAGAGCATTTCTTGGACTTGAAGTGTGAAGAGGAGTTGTAGGAAATGTCTTTCTCTTCAAAATGAGCTTTGGATGGAATTTTTCTGATAATCCATGTGGAAGTTATGCCTTGGTCAAGTTACAGTTGACTTTTTCAACTGTCCAAATATGGAAACTTTTGCATCTTGAGACTTTTTGAGCCATGCTTTGAAAATCATGATCAAGAATTGATCAAATGATGTTTGTGGCTTCAAAATAAGATGTTGACCAAAAATTTGGACCTTTGACTGTCAAATGACCATTTTACCCCTACAGTTGACTACTGAGCAATTAGGGTTTTTGACTGTGCAATTTTATGCTGTAAATCTTGAAACTTGGTATGAGGATGCTTGACCATGTTTGTAGGCATGTGGGACTTGATTGGACCCTTGGAAACTTCAATTTCTTTTCCAGAACCAAAACCCTAATTTTTGACTGTTAGGAGGCCCTTGAACTGTGCAACCCTTGGGGAGATTTTGAAGCATGCTCTTTGCAATTCCTGAAGAATATGGGAGGGAAAATTTTGGGGTACAACAGTTGCCCCTGTTCAATCTTCTTAAACCTGAGGATGCAGATTGGCTGACGTGCCTTTCGTAATCCGAAGGTGGAAGATGATTGAAAACTAGAGTGCCCAGAAATTTGCGCTCACATAGTAGTGTGATGGTGGGAATGGGCTTACAGATGCCATTTGGAGATTGATAGACAGGATGATGGGCTTATAGATGCCATGCTGAGATGTGATGAATATGTGGATGGGCTTATAGATGCCATCTAGGTGTCGATCGCGTAAGAGATTCCTTAGCGAGAACTTGCGTACCTGCAAAAGAAAATGATTACCTGACTTGTTTACAGGAGCTGGTCTTCAAACTCTTTGTGTAGATGTGTCCTGACTGGTTACAGGAGCTGGATCTGGAGCTTCAAATGGCGATGAATGAACCAGGGATGGTTACTACCTCAACAGGAACTGTGAGAGAACCTTGGATGATTACTACCTCAACAGGAACGCTGAGAGAACCTTGGACGATTACTACCTCAACAGGAACACTGAGAGAATCTTGGGCGACTTCAACCTCAACAGTAACGCTGAGAGAATCTTGGGCAACTTCAACCTCAACAGTAACGCTGAGAGAATCTTGGGCAACTTCAACCTCAACACTAACGCTGAGAGAATCTTGGGCGACTTCAACCTCAACAGTGACGCTGAGAGAATCTTGGGCGACTTCAACCTCAACAGTAACGCTGAGAGAATCTTAGATGTCTTCTACTGAGTCTTTATCAGGAAAATCTTTTAGGGATCGATTTAACTGGACTAGAGAAGGCCTTTGACTGGATAAGAAACAGGAAAATCTTAGGGTCGATTTAACTGAACCGGACAAGGTCTTGAAATCTTCAACTGGATAAGAAACAGGGAGATCTTAGGGTCGATATGACTGAACCAGAGAAGGCCTTTGACTGGATAAGAAACAGAAAAATCTTAGGGTCGATTTAACTGAACCGGTCAAGGTCTTGAATATAGCTGAGAACTTAACTGGATCTTTCCTGAAAGGTAAAGGTCAGTCATATGCGAGACATGATATGAATCAAGCGATGATGTTCTCAACATAAATGAGTTTTGTAAGATATGATGCGTATATGCATGCTATAATGTATGGAAATGTGATGTTTATGAAAGTATCTTTTCGTCTTAGGAAAATAAATCCTTGACGGGTGCCGGGAGGTCACTCCTGGGCTGATGTTGAAGAACAATGCTTTGTCGTTTCCGCTGGGGATGACAGTTGCAAGAATACCGGTAGGAGAAGGAAACTCCGTTTGGGAATAAACTTGGCGAATGGATTACTCTGCGGGGAGAAAAATTAATCTAGCGATCTTGCTGGGGAATAATACTCTGGGGAGAGAGGTGTTTTGCTGGAATGTTGATAGTAACTTCGCTGGGGATACCATTGTTATGTTGGAAGTGTTAATAGACCTCGCTGGGGATGATAGGACTTTGCCGAGAACGATCTTTCCGTGGCTTTTGGCTGAGGATAACCCAGTTATATCTTGGTAGGGAAATAACCTTTGAATAAAGCCGGGGGACGCGTTCGTGCTCTACGAGGATAAGCATCCAGAATCTACTGGGGATAAGCTTACTGCTTGGGGAGATGGATTCCAACTTTCCTGGGGGAGCTGGATTGGACTCTCTTGGGGAAATTTGAACTATGTCGGGGAAATGACTCCATTGAATGTTTGATATACCACCGGGGAACAATCTTTAGACCAAGACTGTCGGGGATGCTTGTAAAGAATGTCCGTATATCGTGCTGGGGAATGTTGAGATCTGCTGGGGGATACCCAACTTCCTTGAGGCTGACAATATTGCTGTGTTTGGAGAGAGCGTATTGACTTGCTGGCTCACTCTCTGGGGAATTAAGACGTACTGGTTATGTCCTTCAGCTGAACTTACCTTGGTACCTTGGAGGATAGAACAATTAGATCGCTTAGACAACTCTTTATTGCCCCTGTTTCTAATGTTATCTGTAATTAATCCTTTGTTTCGTATGCAAATATTCATGAGTTAGCAAATTATTGTCAATGCATATATCACAAATTGAACCTTGGACGTTCTTTGTAAAACAAAACAGAGAAAGGAAAAAGCAAAAGGAAGTTTTAACTGAAAGGTATATTTGTATTGATTTTGAATTTGCCTGTAAATAGGCGTTTATGTACAAGAGGCTGACGTCCTAGTAAGAGGACGCCGCCGAACAAAGGAGTTTATACAAATTTGTACAAGAGAAAATAAAACAGCTGTGTGAAATAAATGATCCACTGGGTTTCAACTTTGCTATTGCCTTTATATCTCCGAGCGTCTCATCACTTGATGACCTTAGTTGAAGATGAAGCTGACTGATCGATGCCGTCTGAACTTGATGTTGATACCGGATTCTGGATGCAAGGTGATCCCATGAGACATAGTATTACGCTTTATCCCTAACTTTTGCCTGGACCGCCCTTTCGGGTTTTCAGTCCACCGGGATACCCATTTTTGCCCAAGCCGCCTTTTCAGGTTTTCGACTTGCCGGGTGTACAGATTTTTTCATTTCATCCCTTCATTTTTCCCGAACCCTTTTGGTTTGCCGGGAGCCCTAATTTTTGCCTAGGTATGTCAACCTAGCGGGTCTTTTTTCGTGCGTAGTATCTTTTTACTATGTCTACATTGGCGGGGTGAGGAAGGTCGTCACCATCCATGGTGGTTAGAATCATGGCTCCTCCTGAGAACACATGCTTAACCACAAATGGCCCTTCGTACGTAGGGGTCCATTTGCCCCTTGGATCACTCTGAGGAAGGATGATACGCTTGATTACCAGATCCCCAACTTGATATTCTTGTGGTCTGACCTTTTTGTTAAATGCCCTGATCATCCGTTTCTGATACGTCTGGCCATGACAAATAGCAGCAAGTCTCTTTTTGTCAATTAAGTTTAGCTGATCAAGTTGCGTCTGGATCCAATCATCTTCGTTCAGATCTGTATCCTTCATTATCCGGAGAGAGGGTATTTGCACTTCGATTGGTAAGACTGCTTCCATACCATAGACCAAGGAGAAAGGAGTTGCCCCGGTTGACGTCCTAGCTGAGGTACGGTACCCATGTAGAGCGAACGGTAACATCTCGTGCCAATCTTTATAGGTCACTGTCATCTTCTGCACGATTTTCTTAATGTTCTTATTTGCTGCTTCTACAGCCCCATTCATCTTCGGTCTGTAAGGAGAAGAGTTGTGGTGCTGTATCTTAAACTGCTCGCAGAGCTCAGTGATCATCTTATTATTAAGATTGGTACCGTTGTCTGTAATAATTCTTTCAGGGACGCCGTATCGACAGATCAGGTTATGCCGAATGAACCGTGCCACAACAGTCTTGGTTACCGTAGCGTAGGAAGCTGCTTCAACCCACTTCGTGAAGTAATCAATCGCCACTAGGATGAAGCGATGCCCGTTGGATGCCGTAGGTTTAATCTCACCAATCATATCTATGCCCCACATTGCAAACGGCCAAGGCGCAGTTAGAACATTCAGAGGAACTGGAGGAACATGCACCTTGTCTGCATATATCTGGCATTTATGGCATGTCCGAGAGTGTTGGTAGCAGTCAACTTCCATTGTGGACCAGAAGTACCCTGCCCGAAGGATCTTCTTTGCCATAGTGTGTCCACTGGAATGCGTTCCAAAAGTCCCTTCATGTAGCTCTTCCATGATCCTTTCTGCTTCTGTCTTGTCCACACAACGCAGTAGGGTCGAATCATGGTTTCGCTTATACAGGATGTCGTTGCTAAGGAAGAACTTTGCTGCGAACCTTCTCAGGAACTTTTTATCGTTGACAGACGCACCTTCAGGATATTCCTGAGCTTCCAAATATCTCTTCACCTCATGGTACCAAGGCTTCTCGGTCACCAATTCAATCTCAAGATCACAACAGTATGCCGGTTCGTCCAGTTTCCAGATGATGATCCGGGGAGCCTCATTGTCCCATTTGACTTTGAATATAGAATACATCGTAGCTAACGCGTCCGCCAGCTGATTCTCCTCTCTTGGGAAATGCTCAAAGGTTATCTCTGTGAAGTGGGGGATCAATGTCAACACACATTCTCTGTAAGGAATAAGATTCGGATGTTTCGTATCCCACTCTCCTTTGATCTGATTGATCACGAGAGCGGAATCTCCGAAGACACTCAGAAACTTGATCCTTAAATCGATCGCAGCTTGGAGACCCATGATGCACGCCTCATACTCCGCCATGTTGTTGGTGCAGTTGAAACATAGTCGGGCAGTGAGTGGAGTATGAGTGCCTTGAGGGGATATGATTACAGCGCCGATACCGTTACCCAAAGCGTTGGAGGCTCCGTCAAAGTGCATAGACCATCGGGATCCTTCCTCAGGTCCTTCATCCGGTCCAGGTACTTCACAATCAGTCACAATCATGATGCTCTCGTCTGGAAACTCGAAGTTCATTGACTGATAGTCGTCTACTGCCTGATGTGCCAAGTGGTCTGCCAATACACTTCCCTTGATGGCTTTCTGGGTTGTGTACTGAATGTCGTATTCCGTCAAGATCATCTGCCATCTTGCTATTCTCCCAGACAGAGCAGGCTTTTCAAATATGTACTTTATAGGATCCATCTTTGAGATCAACAAGGTAGTGTGAGTCAGTATATACTGTCTCAGCCGGCGAGCAGCCCATACCAAAGCGC
Organism: Vicia faba; assembly: GCA_948472305.1. Lineage (NCBI taxonomy): Eukaryota > Viridiplantae > Streptophyta > Magnoliopsida > Fabales > Fabaceae > Vicia > Vicia faba. The sequence goes on along the minus strand of OX451735.1, from coordinate 918,179,312 downwards.
AGCAAGTTTTCTCGAGCAGTGAGTATCGGGTCTCACAGTCGGTAAACTTTTTGCTAAGGTAATAAATGGCATGCTCTTTTCGGCCAGACTCATCATGCTGCCCCAGCACACACCCCATTGAGTTGTCAAGTACTGTCAGGTATAATATTAGAGGTCTCCCTTCAACCGGTGGCATAAGGATGGGTGGTTCTTGGAGATACTCTTTGATTCTGTCAAAAGCAGCCTGACATTCATCATTCAAACGTACTACCTGATCTTTCTTCAGCAGCTTGAAGATTGGTTCACAGGTAGCAGTCAGGTGTGAGATGAATCGAGCAATGTAATTCAGGCGTCCTAGAAAGCCTCTGACCTCTTTCTCTGTCTTAGGAACTGGCATCTCTTGAATAGCTTTAACCTTGACAGGGTCCACTTGAATACCCTTATCACTTACAACGAAGCCTAGCAACTTCCCAGATCTTACCCCGAAGGTGCACTTTTTCGGGTTCAACCTCAGCTTGTACAATTTCAGACGGTCAAACAATTTCTGCAGATGATCTAGGTGTTCTTCCTCAGTCTGGGACCTTGCGAACATGTCGTCAACATACAATTCTATCTCATGATGGATCATGTCATGAAATAAAGCAACCATGGCGCGTTGGTAGGTTGCCCCAGCATTTTTCAGTCCAAAAGGCATGACCTTATAGCAGAAGGTGCCCCACTGAGTAACAAAGGTAGTTTTTTCCATGTCTTCAGGTGCCATCTTGATCTGATTGTAACCTGAAAAGCCATCCATGAAAGAGAACACTTTATGCTGAGCAGTATTGTCAACCAGGACGTCAATGTGAGGTAGGGGGAAGTCATCTTTGGGGCTGGCCCTGTTCAGATCCCTGTAGTCAACACACATTCTGACCTTTCCATCTTTCTTCGGTACCGGCACCACATTAGCAACCCACTGAGGGTAAGAAGTCACTGCAAGGAATCCGGCATCAAACTGTTTCATAACCTCGGCTTTGATCTTCTCAGACATCTCTGGACGCATACGACGGACCTTTTGCTTAACCGGAGGGCAGTCTTCCTTGGTAGGCAAGTGATGGACCACAATGTCGGTATCCAACCCGGGCATGTCTTCGTAGGACCAGGCGAAGATCTCCACATAGTCATGTAGCATCTGAGTCAACCGTTGCTTCACGCTGAGCTTTAGGTTGGCACCAATCTTTACCTCCTTTATGTCCGCCTCAGTACCCAGATTTATTGTTTCCACCGGCTCTTCATGTGGTTGAATTGCCCTCTCTTCCTGGAGTAACAGTCTTGCAAGCTCGCCAGGAACTTCGCAATCATCTTCACCTTCGTCTTCGGCTAAGTTGATCGGATTTTCGAAGTCATAACTGGCAGTAGCAGAGTCGTTACCAGTGAGATCCAGAGTGGATTGAAACCTGTATGAGTGAGTGTGTGTAAATACAGTTGTTTTGCAATATGTAAAGAAAGGAAAGAAAGAAAAGGAGCATAAGATTTGAAATGCGAGAGAACGTCCAAGATCTTTATTCATGATATATGAAATGACAATTAATATACCCTCACAAATGAAGTCAACGGTGCCTCGGGTAAGACACCGGGCCATAGAGTTTTAATTGTTTATTACAAATAACAAAACAAAGAAGTTTATTACTGCGTAACAAAAGTAACAGGAGTATGATCCTTAGCAGTCCAATTGGTCAATCCACCATCATTCGTCGGGTAGATCCAGCTTTCAAACTCTGACTCTTCCACTTCATCTTCGTCCCCAACAACATTCACTCCTGGATTGGTAATGAGCATATGAGGTCTTCTGGTCTTTGCCTTGCGCACAGCCTTCTGACCCTCTGCAGTAAAACCCAGTCCAAACTTGTCAGTTTTTTGTGTAAAGTCAGGGAGCCTGCCCCAGTTAGCACATTCACCTTTCTTGATCACAGCCCGGGCATCCTTCAAGGAAGCCATCTTCAAAGGAACATCCTCTTCGACCACTGTTTTCGCTGCTGCCAATGTTGGAGGTACCTCTTCAAAATGCTGAAAGGGGGTTTCAATAAACTCCCCGTCCATCTCAATATACCTGAAGGAATTCAAATGGCTCACCATATACTCCTCCTCTCCCTGCACAGTGACAATCTTCCCTCTGACGGGGTACTTGAGCTTCTGGTGCAAGGTAGAGGTTAATGCCCCAGCTTTGTGGATCCAAGGTCGACCCAGTAGACACAAATACGATGGACGGATATCCATCACATAGAAAGTAGAGTCAAACACCTGAGAACCCATACGAATAGGAATGTCCACCTCTCCATGGACCATCCTCTTAGAACCGTCAAAGGCTCTAACGATGATGTTGCTAGGTTTTAGCTCCAGGCCCTCACAATCCAAACGGTCTAAGGCCTTCTTGGGTAGCACATTTAGGGAAGAACCCGTGTCCACCAACACGTGCGCAAGAGTAGTGCCCCTGCATTCAATAGAGACATGCAGGGCGTCGTTGTGGTCCTTTCCCTTAGCAGTAAGGTCAGCATCTGAGAAACCTAAACCATTGTCGGCTGTCAGATTTGCTACGCAATCAGTGAACTGGACTGCAGATGTCTCCTGTGGCACATGGGCCGTCTTGAGGAATGAAATCAGGGCCTTAGCATGGGCCTCTGAGGACAGTAGCAAGGAGAGCATAGAGATCTTGGAGGGGGTATGCCCCAGCTGCTCGACAACATTAAAGTCACTCTTCTTGATTATTTTCAGAATTTCCTCCATCTCCTGTTGGGAGGCCTCAGCATTCACAGATTTTGGCGCCTCCATCCGGGCGGGCTCATCTTCAATCCCTTTGCCCCGAGCATTAGATGACTCGGCAGCAGGGGAAACAACTTGATCAGAACTGGGAACAGGTACACTTGTAGGTGTTATAGTGAGGGGTCTTCGAATAGCGGGTGGCGCAATGTCAGGCGAGAAGAGCCTGCCACTGCGGGTTACTTTTGCTGGACCAGTGATATTGCTGATGCTGGTGCCAGTGTTGAACTCTTGCTTGATTCCATGTACATACACGTCTGCCCCATAGTGCCAGGGGACAGCCTTATCAGATTCATAGGGGAGAGGCCCCGGAACAGTAATCACAATGGGTGCGACAGTCATGATTTTAACCGACTTCCTTGGGATAGCCTTGATCGGATTATTAAAGATTGTAACAACAGAAACTTCTTCCACCGGAACAAACTGAACAACAGTCTTCTTGAACAAAATCTCTTTGCTGTCCATTAGGCTTTGGATGCCCAACTTCAGCAAAGGACAACCAGAAAGGGAAACAGCACAGAAAAGGCAACCTTCACTACAACCCGGAAATAAACCGGCCAGCAGTAGGTTCCTCTTGACGGTCTTCAAAGGAGTAGCTACATCATTCACAGAAACGGCGTATACCTCTTCATCAACAGCATTTACTCCATGCTGGGGCATAGGAGCAGTCATCACGTTTGACCTTTCAGGCGCTTCAAACTGTATTTCTTTTGCGTCAATAAGGTCTTGCACCTTATTCCTTAAGGCCCAATAGTCATCAGTGGAATGCCCCGGGTTATCGGAGTGATAAGCACAGCGGGCATTTGGATTGTACTTGGGAGAGGCAGTGTTCACAACCTTCGGGGCCTCTCTAACAGCCACCAAATTGGTGGATAGCAACTGTGGCAAGATTTGCGATAAAGTCATACTCAAACGGGTAAACTCTCTCCGGGGTCTTTCAGCCCTTTGAGGATTGGTTTGCCGAGGAGCGGCAGCAGGCTTAGCAATCATCACCGCGTTGACAGACTGGCGGCGCTCAGGTTTCTCTTGTCTTCTAGACCCGTATACAGCACTGGCCTCCTTCTTAAAGGGCTTTTTCTCTGAATTTGACGATGCACCCTTCTGAATTTTGCCAGACTTCATCCCAGCCTCTATTCTCTCTCCAGTCAGAATAAGATCAGTAAACCCTGCAGATGAGTTACCGATAAGATGATTGAAAAATGGCCCAGATAGGGTCCCCAAGAACATGTCTACCAACTCCCGGTCAGTTAACGGAGGCTGCACCCTGCCAGCCAGATCCCTCCACTTCTGTGCATACTCTTTAAAACCTTCGCTTGACCCTAGCGACATACCCTGGAGTTGGGTACGTGTAGGAGCAAGGTCGGCATTATATTGATACTACTTATAAAAAGCAGTAGCCAACTCCTCCCAGTTACGAACTTTGGTCCCATCTAGCTGATAGAACCATTCGAGATGAGTACCTGAAAGACTCTCCTGGAAGAAGTGGATCCACAAGTTTTTGTCCACTGAGTACGGTTGAATTTTCCGCACATAGGATCTGAGATGTAGCTTGGGACAAGATGCCCCGTCATATTTGGTGAAACATGGTGCCTTGAACTTATGAGGAATGATCACACCAGTGGACAAACCCAAGTCTCCGAAATCCAGCCCAGGCACTTGTTGGATCTCCATTGCATTCGGTCTGTCTTCCAACTGCTTATACCGGTCTTCAGCCGGAGGATACTGTTCCTCATCAAAATCAGTCTCATTGTCAGAGACTACCGGACTAGGACCTTTTCCCCCTTGGGGACTACTCTTGCCTATAGAAGAACCAGCCTCTTCATTTTGCAGAGTGTTGCCAAACCTTCGGCCCGAGTTAAAAAGAACAGTTCTCTTCTTCTTCTTCTTCTCCTTCTTCAGGAGCAAAGCCTTCAGCTCTTTTTGGCCCTGAGCCAAGCCCATGATCAGCTCTTGAAATTGCACATTCTGCGCCTGAAGAGCCTTGATAGACATCTCAGTTGGTGATGAGTCAGGATTCATGATGCTGAAATAAACAGCGAAGAACAGTAAGCAACCTGAAAAGAAGAAAACCTGCTATGCACATGATGAATGGAATGCGTATGATTTATGTTTTCAAAGACAATCGGGAATCAACTTTGTAAACAAAAGGAACACACTTCATTAGATTCAACTTTGAAACTTAAATTGTTCAACAGGTTGCCCTTAGGCGTTACATAAAAGAGAAATACTGAAAAAGGAAATAAAACTGCAAAAGAACATCCAGAGCTCCTCATTGATCCCATGGTCTCCTCTTCTCAGTATGGATGTAGTCATTCAGAGCTCGCTCATTCTCCAACTGCTTTGTCAGCCTCTGGATCTTCAATTCCTGCTCGTTGAACTTTTCCCGGTAAGAATCCCGCTCTTCTCGCAGTTGCGACCAAGATCTCTTTAATGTCTCATAATCAGTAGGTATCTGAGGAGGAAGGACAGTTGGAGGAACACCATCTTTGTCAGGATACTCAAGAATGATAGGTCTGGCGGCTTTGTATGGCATACCTAACTTCTGAGCCCGGATGCGAACCCATTTGTAGTAGGCTTCCATAGGTAAAGAAGTCTTTGGCCCCAATTCTTGTGGGTCAGCTTTATGAACTTTATCCCAAGCCTTGATGAACCTACGACGCAGCTCGTCACTTTCCACCTGAAACTCAAAACTGATGTGAGGCACTAACATCTCATGGGGTCCTGCTCTTCTGGCCCTTCTAAACTGACGGAGCGCTAGACATGGATTGTAAGAGATTCCTCCTTGAGTACCAATCAAAGGGACATTAGGATATTCCCCGCAACGATCAATAACAGCTACCTCATCCAAACCTCTGAAAGTCCAAATGATGTCTTTATCGGTGAGAGGCATTAACCTATGAGCCCAACCTCTTCCTTCTTGGTTCTTCAGTACGAACTTAGGGAGGTGCGAAATAAACCACCTCACCAACAAAGGGATACAACACCATAGGGTTCCTCGTCTCCGGGCAGTACGAGCATAAAGTTGTTGCATGATGTCAACCAAGAGAGTGGGCACAGGATTCTGAGACATAAAGATCCTTATGGCAGTGACATTGATGAAGTTGTCAGGATTAGGAAACAAGACTAGCCCATAGATTAAGAGAGCCAGGATGTCTTCATATGCCCTAAAGTCCAGGTCATTCCAGAAACTGTTAGCTTTACCAATCAGAAACTTGGCCAAGAAACCCTTAACTCCGCTTCTAGTCACCCAGTTGTCCATTACTTCTTGATGGGTCAAAGGAAGAGCTGCAGCAACCTCCTCAAGCCTGAGGGTCTTTTCCCAACCAGTAAAGGGGGTCTGATCCAAGATAGGGATACCAAGCAAATCAGAGAACTCTTCCAGGGTAGGGACCAGCTGGAAGTCTTGAAAGGTGAAACACTGGTACAGGGGGTCATAGAACTGAGTCAGGACACTCATCAACTGTTGATCCCGCTTTGCAGTGACTAAACTGAGAAGAGAACCATGCCTCTGGATGAAGGAAGTGGTATTTGGAATTCTGCTAACCAACTCTTCAAGCAACTCAGGTGGGTGAACAAAGTTGAACCGGATAGTATTCCTTCGCACAGGCATCATGATGTCCTACAAAACAGAGCAAAGGTGAAACCCTCTTGTCTTTGAAATGGTCAGTCCTTATGCAGGATGCATGCAATGCTCATGATGTTATGATGTTATGATAAAGCACACCACGAATAGATACAAAGGCAAACATGGTAAGGCACACAAGTCACACAAGACAAGCCCTTAAAGTTTAGGCCAGCATGAGGTCTAGGTATTACCCTCTTTCAGTTTGTTGGTTCATACCTGTCCTATCAAAGTAACCGGGTTCTTAGAGGATCCCAATATCATTGACTACCCTCAATCGATCATAACTCCAACATCGCAATCTTTTCTTGCAGCCAGAACCATCACGAGAGTTTAGCCTCAATGGGCGTAGCATACTGCTACTGTTCTAATGGCCAAGTTGTGTCATTTAAGGTTCTAAGGTTGTTGGTGCTTAATGACTCCTTGGAAAACCCATATTCTCCTCGTTGCGACACAAGGGATATCGGTACAGACCAAGGTGCCACACCAACGTAGCCACTGCTTCACCCGTGTCGGTCTACGCCGGACAGGTCCCTCACAGCTTATGCTACCTAAACAGGGTATCCCCAGATCCGGGTTAGGATCTATGTAACTCCCATGCAACCCATAATTTAAAGCAAACAAGTCAAAACAATTGAAAACACAGTTATGAACTATCCTAAGGTACACCTCACTTTAAGTTTAGATCCCCAGCAGAGTCGCCAGTTCTGTGATCGGTGGATCTGGAACTGACTGTTTAATGCTGGTTCGCGAAATGTCGCGGAAGCAAGAGTCGCCACCGTCTTTTATTTTCTCCAATATGGAAAGGACAAAAGCACAGAAAAATTCCTTATAGAGATTGCTCTCGGTTCGGGAGGTAGATTATAGAAAGGGAAGGTGTTAGCACCCTTTCTATCCATGGTTATCCATGGGCTCTTAGATACTTGCTCATTTGTGTTTTCAAAATTGTTTGTTTGCTTTTCAACTGTGGGTTTTAAAAAGTTTCCTTGAAAATTCCAGTTCGACTCTTGTATCAGTCCTCAAGAGTGTTTGAAAAGTTGCTTTCGAAAGCTTTTGAAAAGTGTTGGTGTGAAAAGTATTTTTGATTTGTTTTGAAATTAGAGCAAGTATCTATAGTCATCTACCTACCCTAAGGAATTCGTCTGTGTAAATGTCCTTAAAGTAGTGCCATCCCACCATTGAGAGGTAGGTAGCACCACCGTTGGAGGTGTTCGGGTCAATTCGAAGGTTCGGGACATGGTGATCACCAGAGCAATAGGAAGACACCTTAGAAGCTACCCTCATGCCATGTTTATGGACATGAGGACTTACTAAAACGTCCTCTACTCGACGATCACCTTTCGAGGGGCAAGGCAACAGTGAGGCGTACCCTAGGGATGGTGTGTGATTTGTGTGTCGTTTTCAGATATTTTGTCTTGTCATGTATTCGTGATCTACGCGTTGCTTTTATTTTTGACATTCATTCTTTCATGCAATAGTTAACAGTTAAAGGTGCGAAATTTAAAAGGTCCTACGCTATTACAAAGGCGCGGGTCCACATCGCCAAATTAGTCCAGAACCCGATTTGAAATAAAATAAAGCGCGGAAAAGATAAACGTCTAATTAAATTATTACATGGCTTTGGGAGAATTACATTAAATATCCACAAAAAGAAATAAAAATGCGAAGAGAATTAAAGTCGGGAATGCGAGGGCGTTGGACCCTTTTAAAGAAATTGAATTAAAATTACGAAATTAATTAAATTAAACGTGAAAAGAAATTATTTTTGAGAGTTTTGGTATTTATGGATTTTAATGAGATTTAATGAAATTTAAAACCTAATTCTAACTATTTTTAACTTATTAAGAAAAATATGTTAAAATTGAATCTAAAATTACCCTAATTAATTAATACAATTTTATTTACAAAAATAAATAATTAATTATTAATAATGGTAAAAGAAAAGACAAAAAGATAAAAGTGTTTAAACCCTAATTCTACAACTTTTTAAGTTTATTAAGAAAATGTTAAAATTAATCCTAGAATTAAAGACTAAATTAATTGATAACATTTATTTACAAAATAACATTTAAATAAAATATATTTTATTTTGTGACTTTCTGATTTTTTTTGTATTTTTGTGAAATCAATTTTTAATGAATTAAAAGAAAACAATTGAATTAAAACAAATAATAAAGAAAATAGAAGAAAGAAAAGAGAAAGAAATACAATACACTAGGGGGGGTTCTGCCCCAATCTGGAGGTATTGTCCAGCAATTCTGGCCCATCATTGGAGGCCTTTTTGACTTTTCATGGAAGCGTGTGGAACGTTTGACCAGGGTGTATGGAATTCATCAGATCAGGGCCCTTGGATTGAGGTGCTGAGATATGTGGCAAGCGTGGATGGTGGACGTATGATGAATCCCTGGGGTTGAAGCTGCATGGAATTACATTGAAACAAAATATATTAAGAATATGGGGGGACCTGGGAATCGAACCCAGGTCCCAAGGCTTGCCAGCGTTTCTTTCCACCAACTGAACCATCAACACACGTTGTACATAGAATAACGAATAAATAATAAAAAAAGAAAATTGGCGTTAGTGACATAGAACCAAAAACGCGCGCTGGAATTCAAATTGCCCAATCAAGTCTTGCCACCTGATCATCTTCTTCGTTTATCCCTGAAATAAAAAAGAAGTAGCGGGGGTTTTAAACCCCCCAAAATGCAGCCTTTTCCAAAATAGCGATTAGCTGGTGAGGCCATATAAATTAGGCGCGATTAGTGTATTAAATTCGTCCAAGCATCCTGATTCTAGCCATGGTACTGGGGTGCCTTGATTTTACAGTATATGCAAACGCCCAATTTGAAGTTTGAGAAACCCTAAAACATTTTAATGGCAACTTCGCGCACAGACCATATTAATGCAATTAGATAACATCATTAGCTTTAGAATGGTTAGATTAGTATAAATCAGTATCAAAAACACATGAAAAATGTATGTAATTCAATATGCGATTATGGATATATTTCTGAAAAGTGGGACTCCTATCTACCAATTCTTTACGCTTGGAGAGTGGAGAACGATTGGATTCTGTTCAGAGAAGTTCCAGGAAGCCTTTGAGATCTCTTTCACGCCTTGAAACGCCTTCAAACTATGAAAACAGGTTTTGGATTTTTTAAGAAAAAGTCAGTTTTGATTCTTGAGTTCTAGCGCAGCATTCAGGTCCTTGTGCATTAGGTTTTGATCAGCATATGTATGGGAACGGATTAGGGTTGAAATTTGGATCCAAAACCCTTTGCATTGATGTATGGAATATTTGATTTTCATGCATATTTTTTCAAATCTTTTCCATGTGATTTTGATCCCAATCATGGCCAATCTTTCCAATTTTGGTATGCACGAAATCTTGAGTAGCCAATGAGAGATTATTCTGCACAAAAAGATTTGAAAACCTTGTTTTAGTATTTTTGTCATATTTTATTTTATTAAATGAATTAATAGTAATTTAAAAATTCAAATAAATAAATAAAAATGATGGAATAAATCCCCTTTGGGACAAATGGTCGTGCATAGTCTTTGGACGATGAATCTTGGAAGAAAATGTGGCCCATTAGCAATTTTGAGGCATTTGAAGCAAAGTTGACTTTTCAAAATTCCCAAAAATTTCCCAACTTACACAAGGCATATCTTGCTCAATATTTAAGCTTTGATCATGTTCTTGGACATTTTGGAAAGGTCTTGAAGTCCTCTAACCAATGCCTTTGGTACCATGTCATTTTGATTTACCAATCTCAAGTTATGGCCTTTGACTTAAAGTCCCTTTTTGTTGACTTTTGAAAATGACCTATAATGTTGAAGTTGATAACTTTTTGTGAGAGCATTTCTTGGACTTGAAGTGTGAAGAGGAGTTGTAGGAAATTTCTTTCTCTTCAAAATGAGCTTTGGATGGAATTTTTCTGATAATCCATGTGGAAGTTATGCCTTGGTCAAGTTACAATTGACTTTTTCAACTGTCCAAATATGGAAACTTTTGCATCTTGAGACTCTTTGAGCCATGCTTTGAAAATCATGATCAAGAATTGATCAAATGATGTTTGTGGCTTCAAAATAAGATGTTGACCAAAAATTTGGACCTTTGACTGTCAAATGACCATTTTACCCCTGCAGTTGACTGCTGAGCAATTAGGGTTTTGACTGTGCAATTTTGTGCTGTAAATCTTGAAACTTGGTATGAGGATGCTTGACCATGTTTGTAGGCATGTGGGACTTGATTGGACCCTTGGAAACTTCAATTTCTTTGCCAGAACCAAAACCCTAATTTTTGACTGTTAGGAGGCCCTTGAACTGTGCAACCCTTGGGGAGATTTTGAAGCATGCTCTTTGCAATTCCTGAAGAATATGGGAGGGAAAATTTTGGGGTACAACACTAGCTGCTTGAGTTGTGGAGGAATCCTTACAAGGTTGATTTGGATAGTTTTCCTGCGAAGTGACTCCATATCCTACAAAACAAGAACAAAGATGAATTTCCAAAATCCATGAAATGGTTAATGGATGCATATGATGCTCATGATGTTATGCACAAGTATATATGTACAAGCAAATCAAACAAGTTCCTAGTTTAGGCTTGCATGGGGTTTCATAGGTAAGTACCCTCTTGAAGTTTAGTTGGCTCAACCTGTCCTAGTAATAGTAACCGGGTTCTAAGGAGTTCAATATCACTGGATTGTTTCCTTGTTCATTGTTTTAGTTCAAGCCTCTTTACTGGCGACCGAAATATCCCAACAAACCAACCCTTAATGAGTGTAGTATCGAGTATCTACCAACTTTGGACTACACCAAATCCGGTCATCTCACTACAGCCTAAAAGGCCAAGTTGGTTAAGTAAAGGGTTCTAGAAGTTCATTAGTGCTTCATGACATCACTCAGCGGCCCCGTATTCTCTTTGGTTGACTCAAAGGCTACCGGTACCCACAAATATGTCACACTAACATAGCTATTGCTTAGACCGTGTCGGTATACCCCGCACAGTTTCCACAATGTATTGCTATTTACCTATAATGTTTCCCAAATCCGGGTGGAGGATTCAAACCCAAACAATAGGACCAAAATGTAAAGAAAACAAGTCACACAAGGTAAGCAAATAAATGTGATCTAAACCCTAAGGTAACCCCACTTTTATAATATGTCCCCAACAGAGTCGCCTGTTCTGTGATAAGGTGGGAGAACTGACTTGAAGGTTTTACGTTTTATCGCAAATGTCGCGGTTAGCAAGAGTCGCCACCGACTTTTCTTTTATCCAAAAGGAAAGGTGAAAAAGCATAGGAAAGACCTTTGATATGTTTTCTTTAGTTCGGGGGGTAGATTATGAAAAGGGAAGGTGCTAGCACCCTTTTCATCCATGTTTTTCCATGGGCTCTTAGTTACTTTCTTAGATCACTTGCTTTGCTTTTCTTTGTTTGAACTGGTGTTTGGTGTGGTTTTGAAAGTATTTTGTAAAAGAGGCCATTGTTTAGGCAATCTTTGTAACGATTCTTGTTCGTAAGAATGTATACAAAGATGTTTGTCTTTTGAAAATGTTTTCAATGTTTTGTAAGATGTTTTGAAATGTGTGTGTGTTTGTTTTTGAAAATAGCAAGAATTGTTTGAAAAAGGAGCAAGTAACTTAGAAGCTATCTACCTACTCAAATGTCTTTCTTATGCATTTTCTATTCCTTTGACATTGTTGACTTTCCATTGATTTGGTAAGTAACCCTATCTTTGGATGTAAACGGGACGGGCGTGGGTCATCGTATAACCATGATAGCAATGTTGCCAAGTATCTTAGCATTTTTGAGGAACTAAGATCATTTTGTTTAGCCAACCTTTGAATAGCGTCATCGAGGGACTATGATCTTATTTTTGTTTTGCCAAGATACTTCGCATGCGTAATATGGCCATTTTTGTTTTAGGCAACCAAGTGGAAGAAACCCTAAGGGTGCTTGTGTGCAAATTGTATTATTTTCATGCTTTTGTCTTGTATTTAGGGTTTTCTATTTTTGCTTTGTTTTGTTCTTGTCATGCAAACCCTAATTACTAATCATGGTATAAAGCGATAAATTGCGTAATGTAAATATACTAGACTATTACAACAATTTTCATGGGAAGGGGGAATACAAGTTAGAATGGCGATTTGCACAAATATAAAGCTAAATATATTATTACAACCAAATCGAATATGCGCGAATTAAATAAATATAGTACAAATATTTAAAATGCAATGCAATGTTTATGTTAGAAAAATGTTTTAGGTCTTGTTTTTGTGTAAGAAAATATTTAATTTAAACCTAAAAAAAAAGAAAAAACTAATATTTATTTTTGGAAGGGGATTAAACCCTAGTTTTTATTCAAAGAAAATAATGTTCTATATTATTATTTTGTATATTTTTTGTATAAAAAAAATTAATATTATACCTAAATACTAAAAAATTAAATATGTGTAAAAAATAAGTACTTATGAGTGTAAAAATGTATAATAAAAAATATATAGTATATTTAATTATTTACAAACTTATTAAGAAAATAAATTCTATTCTATCAATATAAAATCAATTTTTTATGTGAGAAAATAATAAAAAATAAAATAAAAGTGTAAAAATAAAGAAATTATTTTATATGGAGGCCTGGTGATTGTTTAAGCTTCCTTGAACTTCCCTGAATCTATTCCAATGCTTATCTTGCTCTGAGGATGGATGGAACTCTCTGACCAAGTCCAACTGCAAGCTTCCAAATTGAAAATGGCAGATGGTGAAACAGAGGTTACAGAACCAGGGTGGTGGCTTGGATTGACTAGGTAGCAAATGTTTAATATGTTTGAATCAATTAAACACAAAATGCACGAGTCAAATGAGAGTTGGCTGAGCTTTTGCAGAAACTGTGAGCTTGGGCAGTTTTGTGGTGTTTTTCAGTTTTTAGAGAGTTTCAAGTCCAAGCCAAGCGTCCTATGCTTTGTACCAAGTTTGCATATTAGTATAGAAGTGATACCAAGTCAGCTTCTTACTAGCTGTGCAAGCTTTAGCCCCTTTGCCAATTTTCTTGTACTTGAAGTGAAGTTGACAAGACCAATCCCACATGCTTATACCAGCTTGCTTGAGGGCTGAAATGAGTTTGTACAATTTTCTTGAGATCTGTAGAGTTTGCTTGTATTAAGGGGACAGGTCCAATGCTCCAAGTGGACAAAGTTGCAAAAGTGCATCTTTATGAAAATGACAATGTAACCTTTTTGCCCAAAATGGAAATACATCTTGTGTAAAGCTTCAAAAGCAAGGATAAAAGCTTTGTAAACTAAGTATTCATATAATTAAGGAGTGTATAGAAAGCTTTGGACCTGTAAAGCAAGATATAACCAGCATAAGTTTGATTTGTAACTTGATTCTATGTGAAAATGGCTTGAACAAAAAGTGAGAAAATGCCAACTTCTCTTCTTCGATTCTCCCTACTAAAAAAATGATCTTGGAGAGTTCTTGGACATTTTGTAAAGCTTGCAATGTTCTCTATAATACATCTTTAAAATGAATTTTGAGATACCTCTTGGAACTAGGTGAAAAATTTCCATGAAGTTGGGTCCAAAACCTGCCTAAATTAGGGCAAAATTTCACTAAGTTATTTAGTTCATGGCCATGTATTCACGAATTCATAACTTGAGATCCAAGCATCTTTAGGGAAAAGTTTGTGAAGCAAAGTTGTAGATTTCATGGAGGAATACAACTTTCATGTTGGTAACTTTTCTTGAATCAAAATGCATCATGGTGAAAAAGTGGTGAAAAGTTGAGAAAAAATAAGAAAACTTTTATACTTAGAAAAATTCTAAGTTATGAAAATTTTCAAATTAAAACCGTAATTTTCAAATTTGATTTTCTTGGTGAACAAGTTTCATATTTTGACATATCTTGATGAATTATGACCCTTGACAGTTGATTTTGACCAAAAAGTCAAAGTTTGACTTTTTAGTATACAGTTGACTTTTGATCAGTTGACTGCAAATTTCATCTGTCAATCCAATGAACTTGAGATCTTTTGAACCCTGTAATTAGGTCAAGATGATGCCATTGAATCCTTAAAAGCATGCTTGAACTCAATTGGTCATTGGCTAGGTTAAAAATCAGAAATTTCCCTTTCTCAGTCAAAACCCTAATTTTGACCATTTTGCCCTTTTGATGATTTGATCAAATTTCTTGAGGAGTTGTGATCCAAACTTGATCAAATGGTACATATGAGTCTAAGATGTTGATGTGGATAAAAAATTATGAAGTTTGACTGTAAATTGGCCATGGTTGACTTTTTCCCCAATACAGCTGATTTTTAGGTGAACTGTCCAACTAACTGAGCAAAAGTGTGGTTCAAGGCTTGAAACTTATCATGAGAAATCTTAGGGGTCCCAAATGATGTATGAAAGTCACATGAAGCATTGGTGGTCCAAAAATCCTTGTGCAATCTCAAACCCTAATTTTGGGTTATCAGTGCAGGATGAGATGTCTTGAGCTGACCAAACCCTAATCTTGTCTTGAGTCCAAGAAGTCTTGTGAGAAAAGTCATGATAAATGAAAGGGAAAATTTTGGGGGTACAACAGACCCGTTTGAGCTTGTCAGTCGAGCTAATGGTTGTCTGTAAGGTGATCCAACGAGGCATAGTTATACACTTTAATTCCCTAACTTTTGCCTGGACCGCCCTTTCGGATTTTCAGTCCAACGGGATACCCTTTTTTGCCCAAGCTGCCCTTTCAGGTTTTCAGCTTGCCGGGTGTACATATTTTTTTGTTTTATCCCTAATTTTTGCTCGAACCTCTGTGGTTCGTCGGGATGCCCTTGTTTTTCCTAGGTGTGTCAACCTAGCGGGTCTGTTATGCGTAATATCTTTTGACTATGTCCGTGTTCACAGGGTGCAGAAGGTCGTCACCATCCATAGTGGATAAGATCATTGCTCCACCAGAGAATATGTTTTTGATCACAAACGGTCCTTCGTATGTAGGAGTCCACTTTCCCCTGGGATCACCTTGTTGTAATATGATATGCTTGATTACCAAGTCACCAACCTGATATACCTGACGTCTGACCTTTTTGTTAAAAGCTTTGATCATACGTTTTTGGTACAATTGGCCATGATAGACAGTCGTAAGCCTCTTTTTATCAATCAAGTTCAACTGGTCAAACCAAGTTTGGATCCAATCGTCTTCATTCAGCCATGCATCCTTTATGATTCTCAGAGAAGGTATTTGGACTTCAATTGGTAGAACAACTTCCATGCCGTATACCAAGGAGAATGGAGTTGCCCCTATTAATGTGCGTGTTGTGGTACGGTAATCGTGGAGAGCAAATGGTAGCATCTCATTCCAGTCCTTTTAGGTTACTGTCATCTTTTGTGTGATCTTTTTGATGTTCTTATTTGCGGCTTCGACAACACCGTTCATCTTTGGCCGGTAAGGAGAGGAATTATGGTGCTGGATTTTGAATTACAAGCATAGTGTGGTGATCATAATATTATTGAGATTCATACCATTGTCTGTGATGATTCTCTCCGGGATACCGTACCGACATATGAGATTCTGTTTGATGAATCGGGCCACAACATTTTTGGTAACGGAAGCGAAAGACGCTGCCTCAACCCACTTCGTCAAATAGTCAATGGCCACCAAGATGAATCGATGTCCATTAGAAGCTGTAGGTTTGATTTCTCCAATCATATCGATGCCCCACATCGCGAATGGCCAGGGAGCAGTCAGGATGTTTAGAGGAACTGGAGGCACATGCACCTTGTCAGCGTAGATCTGACACTTGTGACAGGTTCGTGAATGCTTATAAAAATCTGCTTCCATGGTAGACCAGTAGTACCATGCCCGTAAGATCTTTTTATCCATCGTATGCCCACTGGAATGGGTGCCAAAAGTGCCTTCATGTAGATCAGCCATGGTTTTTTCTGCCTCAACCTTGTCTATACAATGAAGCAAAATAGAGTTGTGGTTGCGTTTGTAGAGAATTCCTTTACTGATGAAGAACTTAGCAGAGAATCTTCTCAAGAACTTCTTGTCATTGACTGAAGCTCCTTCCGGATACTCTTGGGCCTCAAGATACCTCTTGACTTCATGGAACCAAGCTGGTCCACTACTTCTTCAGTATTGATCTCGTGATAGTAAGCTGGTTCATCCATCTGTTCAATGGTGATCTGGGGAGCCTCATTATCCCACTTGAGTTTAAACATGGATGACATAGTGACTAGCGTGTCTGCTAGTTGATTTTCCTCTCGTGGAAAATACTCAAAGGTAATTTCCTCGAAATATGGGATTAATGTCAACACATGTTCTTTGTAGGGGATGAGGTTAGGGTGCTTCGTGTCCCATTCTCCTTTTATCTGACTGATGACTAAGGCTGAATCTCCAAATACACTTAAGGATTTGATTCCCAAATCTATGGTAGCTTTGAGACCAAAAATACACGCTTCATATTCTGCCATGTTATTGGTACAGTTGAAATAAAGTCTTGCAGTGAAGGGAGTATGACATCCTTCAAGGGATATGATTACATCACCTATGCCATTTCCGAGTGTGTTGGAGGCTCCATCAAAAACCAAGGTCCATCGGGATCCTTGTTTAGGTCTGTCATATGGTCTCAGTTCTTCACAGTTGTTTATCATCATGATGTCTTCATCTGGGAACTCGAATTTCATGGACTGGTAGTCATCCACAGCCTGATGAGAAAGGTGATCGGCTAGTACACTACCCTTTATTGCTTTTTGGGTAGTGTACTGAATGTCGTATTCAGTCAGAATCATCTGCCATCTTGCTATTCTCCCAAAGAGGGCAGGCTTCTCGAATATGTATTTAATTGGATCCATCTTGGATAACAATAAGGTAGTATGGGTCAACATATACTGTCTTAGCCGGCGAGTAGCCCATGCCATAGCGCAACAAGTTTTCTCGAGCAGTGAATATCTTGTTTCACAACCGATAAACTTTTTGCTCAGGTAATAAATAGCATGCTCTTTTCGGCCAGACTCGTCATGCTGCCCCAACACACACCCCATTGAAATTTCCAAGACTGTTAGATACATGATTAAAGTTCTTCCCTCGACTGGAGGAATCAAAACAGGAGTCTCTTTAAGTTACTCTTTGATCTTGTCGAAGGCAGCTTGGCATTCATCATTCCATTTGACTACTTGATCTTTCTTCAGTAATTTGAAGATTGGTTCACAAGTAGTGGTCAATTGAGAAATGAATCTGGAAATGTAGTTTAGTCGTCCTAAGAATCCTCTGACTTCCTTCTCGGTGCGAGGAGCGTGCATTTCTTGTATTTCTTTCACCTTGGAAGGGTCCACTTCGATACCTTTACCGCTGACGACGAAGCCTAGGAGTTTACCAAACCTCACCCCAAATGTGCATTTATTCGGATTCAACCTTAGCTTGTATTTCTTTAGTATCTCAAATAGTTTCTGCAAATGGTCAAGATGTTCCTCTTTAGTTTTAGATCTGGCTATCATGTCATACACATAGACTTCTATTTCGTGATGGATCATGTCATGAAATAGAGCTACCATGGCGCATTGATAAGTTTCCCCAATGTTCTTCAACCCGAACGACATAACCTTGTAACAGAATGTGCCCCACTGTATGATGAAGGTCGTTTTCTCCATGTCCTCAGGTGCCATTTTGATCTGGTTGTAGCATGAGAAACCATCCATGAATGAGAAAACTTTATGCTGTGTGGTATTGTCAACCAGAATATCGATATGGGGAAATAAGAAATCATCTTTAGGGATTGCCCTATTCAAATATCGGTAGTCCATACACATTCATACTTTGCCGTCCTTTTTAGGCACCAGAACAACATTGGAGACCCATTGTGGATAGGAGGTGACGGCTAAGAATCTGGTGTTGAATTGTTTCATGACTTGAGTCTTGATCTTCTCTGACATGTCTGGCCGCATGCGACGGAATTTCTGTTTTACCGGAGGACAGTCTTCTTTTGTTGGTAGACGATGGACCACGATATCAGCATCAAGTCCTTGAATGCCTTTGTACGACCAGGAAAAGACCTCAAAATAGTCATGTAGTAACTGAATTAAATGCTTCTTGACACTGGGTTCCAAATTGGCTCCTACCTTAACTTATTTCTTGTCCTCTTCGGTACCTAAGTTAATTGTGTCCACTGGTTCTTCGTGGGGCTGTATGGTCCTTTCTTCCTGTTGTAGTAACCTGGCTAGTTCCCCTGGCACTTCACAATCTTCCTCACCTTCGTCTTCAGCTTGGTAGATTAGATTTTCAAAGTCATAATAGGTCATAGCAGAATAGTTACCCATGGGATCCTGAGTGGATGTAGATCTGCATTTTGATATGTGAGTGTATGTAAGAGCATATCTATTGTTGAAAGAAATAAAAGATATAGAAAAAGAAAGACAAATAGCACAAAGTTTACATGCAAAAACGTCCTTGATTCATTGATGACATATGAAAATGAAGTAACAACCCTTACAAATGGACCATTGTGCCTCGGGTAAGACACAAGGTTTTATAAGTCTGAATTATTTAATTATTACAGGTCCGACAAAAATTTAAAGACAATTACTGTTGGATAAAAGTAATTGGGACAAAATTTTTAGCTTCCAAATTGGTAAGTGCTCTATTGATAGTTGGGAAAATCCGTTCCTCCAGGTCGCAACTATCATCACTATCCTCCATTATGTTGACTCCATGGTTGCTGATCTTCAAATGTGGTCCCCTGACACGAGCACGACGAACAGCTTTCTGGGCTCCTGAAGTGAAACCCAAACCAAATTTGTCAGATTTGTACGGGATATCTGGGAGTTGGTCCCAAATAGTACACCCACCTTTTTTGATCACTGCCTTGGCATCTTTCAGAGAAGACATCTTTAGCCGAGGTCTGGTAAACTTTGGGACTTGGGAAACAGTCTTGGTTGCTGCCACTGTCTGTGGAACTTCCTCGAAATGCTGAAACGGAGTTTCAACGAATTCACCATCCATTTCCACGTATCTGAAGGAGTTCAGGTGACTGACCATATATTCCTCTTCTCCATGGATAGTAATGATTTTTCCCTTGGTTGGGTATTTCAGCATTTGATGTAATATAGAGGTGACGACACCAACATCATGAATCCACGGTCAGCCCAATAAACAGAAATAGGAAGGGCGAATGCCCATCACTTAAAAAGTTGAATCAAAGGTTTGAGTTTTAACTTTAATGGGGATGTCCACCTCCCCATGCACCATTATTTTTGAACCGTCGAAGGCCCTTACCACTATGTTGTTGGGTTTTAAGGTCAAACCTTCATAGTCGAGTCTATCCAAAGCTTTCTTAGGCATCACATTCAAAGACGAACCAGTATCAACCAGGGCATGGTCCAAAGTTGTGCCCCTGCATTCGACAGAGACATGCAACGCCTCGTTGTGTTTCCTCCCTCTAGGTGTTAAGTCATCATCAAAAAAGCATAAACCTTTGTTAGTTGTTAAACTGGCCACACATTCTTGGAACTGGTCAACAGAGGTTTCTTGTGGAACATGGGCAGTTTTAAGAAATTTTACCAAGGCCTTCGCATGAGCCTCGGAGCACAACAATAAAGCCAGCATGGAAATCTTTGACAGAGTCTGCCATAGCTGTTCGACTATGTTGTAGTCGCTTCTCGTTATAATTTTCATAATTTCTTCCATCTCTTTTTTGGAGGCTTCCAGGATAGATACTGATTGCGCATTCATCCAGACAGGCTCAACCAGAATGCCTTTTATCCGAGCCTCGGTTGACTCGGTGGTAGAGGTGTCAGTAGGAGTAACCATAGGAACTGTAGTAGTAGTGTCAACAGGAACAAAAGTAGGGATGATCACAGGATCGGTAACAGTTTTTGGAGGAGCGATCTCGGGAGAGAATAATCTTCCACTTCAGGTTATCTTGTTGGTTCCCACGATGTTGCTGATTTCGGGGTCGGCCTTCTCAAAAATTGTGTCTTCATCATCCAGCCAATCCTGTTTGATGCCATGATAGTAGACGTCGCCCCCATAGTTCCATGGGACAGTTTTATCTGATGAGTACGGGATTGGTCCAGGCATAGTAATTATCAGTGGAGTCACCTTAGGAACTGATGTAATCCTAACGGGTCTTTTGGTGGAGCCCCTGGAAGGATTGGCGGAAATGGTTACCATTGAAACATCTTCGTAAGAAATAGTTGGAATGGGAGTCTTTTCAAACAAAATCTCTTTGTCATCCATTAGGCGTTGGACATCTGCTTTTAATAAATGACAGACAGTTGGTAGGGATAAACAGAGGTGACAATCTTCAGCATAGCCTGGAAATAAACCGGCCTTCAACAGCTTCCTCTTGACAGTCAGGAGAGGAGTAACAAGTTCATCAATAATATTAACAAACATATCATCTTCAACAACATTAACATCACAGCCATGCTTGGGCCTAGGAGTGGTGATAACATTTGGGATCTCAGGAGCATCAAATTCAATTTCTTTTTCCTCGAGAAGATCTTGCACCTTGTTTTTCAAAGCCCATCAGTTGTTAGTATCATGGCCTGGACTTTCTGAATGGTAAGCACAGCGAGCATTAGGGTGGTAATGAGGAGAGGAGGTGTTGGGATTCTTAGGGGCTTCTTTCAAATTTACCATATTAGATCTCAACAAATGTGGTAGGACTTGAGACATCGTCATATTTATCCTGGTAAACTGTCTTACTGGTCTTTCTGTTCTAGGCTGGTTGCTCCTTTGTTGAGTAGGTTCAGGCTTAGGGATCATGATTGTCCCTACTGCTGGACGGTGTTCAATTCTATCCTGATTCCTTTGAGGATACACAACACCAACTTCTTTCTTCCCAATAAATGGTTTTCTAACGGCATTGGAGGATGCGTCTTTTTGGATCTTCCCACTTTAATCCCAGCTTCCACTCTTTCCCCGGTCAAGATTAATTCAGTGAAGTCTGCTGAGGATCTTCCAATTAGATGATTAAAGAAAGGAACAGACAGGGTACCCAAAAACATATCTACTAGTTCCTTGTCGGACAAGGGAGGTTGGACTCTTCCTGTTAAGTCCCTCTATTTCTGAGCGTAGTCTTTGAAACCTTCGCTTGAAACCATAGCCATACTCTGGAGTTGAGTACGGGTGGGAGAAAGGTCTGTGTTTTTTGTACCCCAAAATTTGCACTCTCATATTTCTCAAAACATGGCAAGAAGAATCTCCAAGTGGCTCAAGATTGCTCAAGAGTTGGACAGTCAAGCTATCTCCTAAGACAGTCTTCCCCAAATTAGGGTTTTGTGTTGCATCAAGATCCTTGAGTCTAAATGACCTCAAGTTCTCCCCAATTTCATAATATGTTCTCAAGACCATTCATGTCAAATTTCAAGCCTTGTAGAGGAAGTTTGCTCAGTCAATTGCTCAAAGGGCCCAAAAATCGACTATGCTAGGGCAAAAGTCAACTGTGACCTATAAACAGTCAAACTTCAATATTTTTTGTCAACATTCTCATTTTAAAGGATATTTCATCATTTGATCAAGGGTTTATCATGATTCATCAAGGATTGCTCAAAATTCATCAAGACTCAAAAGTTGCTAAATTAAGGTTTTGCAGGAAAAGTCAACTCAACTTTGACCAAGCAAAACTTTCTTATACATTATGAGAAATGACCCATCCAAAGCTCATTTTGAATAGGATTCAATTCCCTAGAATCCATCTTCATACCCCAAGATCAGAAAATGCACTCACAAGAAGTTATAAATTTGGACATTATAGGTCATTTTTGAAAGTCAACAAAAACACCTTTTTTTGTCAAAACTTATAACTTGAGCATGGAATGTCAAAATGAGATTAGACAAAAAGGGATGATTAGAGGACATCTCAAGATTTCTAGAAAGTCGAAGAACACCTCCAAAAGTTCAAAATTGAAGAAGTTATGCATTGTTGAAGTTGGACATTTTTGCAAAATTGCCAAAAGTCAACTATCCCCAAAACTTCAAATTTTGTCAAATGGGCCCATTATTTTCCACATGATTTGATCTTTCCCCATTTCACACGTGTCCTAGCTTCAGCCTTGAGATCATATTTCTTTTTTATTATTTTATTTAATTTTTTATTGAATTATTTCATTTTAAATCAAATTAAATCATGTAAAATCCAAATATTGATTACTTGAGATCTTTTTGGTTGTTTTAGGTCTTAATCATCATCATGATCAGTATCAAATTCGTATCTCACCATATCAAGTACAAAAAGATGGTTTTTTTGACAAATTTGGCAAGTTTTCAAAAGTGAATCAAATCAAATATGGGTGCATTGATTTTGAGAGATTGGATTCATGATTCTTGACCTAATGCATTCCATGATACATATAGAATCCAAAGGACATGAAATATAGGTTAGAGGCAGTGAGAATAAGAAAAACAAAACTTGGAAAAAGTGGTAAAAAGTTTGAAATCAAAATCGTGTCTAGAGATGTTTTCAGAAGCCAAGAACGGTCTCAATCGATTCCTTGACGATCACTGAAGCGTAACCAATCCCAAGCAAGCCTCTACGCACATCACAAAGCACTGTAATAGTCACAAATATCCACTTCTTTCTTGAATTCGTAAATCACCATTCGTGCATCTTTTTTACAAATTAATTGCATATTCATAATGCTTGTAGCATTTCTAAACTTTTGGCAATACTTAATTTGATTTATATGGACTGTAACCTCATAACAGCGTGGCTAGGGTTACGTTTTGGATTTTAGGGATTTGTATTTTAAGGTGGAATTGATTCTTATGATAGGCATGGTTGCACTCAGGAGAGGGAGACGAACCCAACCATGTCTTAGAAGGTCGTTTTTATGGCCTGGAGTTGATTTTTGGGTCGATCTGCGCATTTAGCTGCGGATCCAAATCCGCAGGTAAAGTTACAGGGGATGGAGGTAGGGGACAGAGACGCGTCAATACCCCAATGGCTGATTCAAAAACACGCGCGCATTTTTTTCTTCTGGCATATAACGCATTTTCTCTTATCATTATTATTGTTTAATATGCTAACAAGTAAAACCAAATGGCCTAGTGGCGAAGCAAGCATTCCAAACGCCTATAGGACCTGGGTTCGAATCCCAGGTCCCCCACTTTCTTTGTTATTTTCCTTCTTCAGGTAATCACATGTATGTCCAAGCATGCAGCGCATCATGCAGTATCATCTATCCAACGGCCAGATGGCCAAAGGCCAAATCTGGTGGCCACGATCTGAACGTCCACTAAGGCTTTGGTCAAAGCATGCTCACTGGATCACCAAAGGTCAACAGGGCCAACGTTTAATGGGCCTCGAATTTGCTTCTCAAACTCCCTTTTCAGGCCCAAACCTCTCTCTTTTTATTTTACTTATTTTGTTTATTAATTGTTTTTATTATTTTTGTTTTAATTCTAACCAATCAAAAAATTATTTTCTTTATAAAATAAAAAAAAACCACAAAATATTTTCTTTAATAAATACTAATTAATTAATTTAGGTGTTAATTAGAATAATTTTAACATATTTTTGTAAATAATTAAAATTAAACTAGACTTAATTAGGTTTTTACTAACATTAATTATTTTATTTTCTTTCTTAAAATAACAAAAAACCCCAAAAAATAATTTATTTTTATTAATTAATTAATTAAATTTAAGAATTAACTTAGATAATTTCTTTCTTAATTCAAAAATAAACAAAAAAATCTTTTCTTTAACGACAAAGGGTCAAAACCCTAAACTCGCACTCGATTTAATTTTCCACACGCGATCTATTTATCATACTGTACTTGCCTCCGGTTTGTAATAAATAATTAGGACCATTTGATTATTTTTATCGCTTTATTTATTTTCCGCATTTAAATTTCAAAGGGTTACTTTTGGCGATGTAAATACCCGACGCCTTGTAATTTAATTTCCGCAATTTATTTTCCGCAAATATAAACTGTTAGATGTTTGATAATAAGGGATGCATGACAAGACTGAATGTTAACCTAAAATCAACTTAGATCACCCTTAACATGTACAAAGATAAAATTAACTGAAAACGACACACTCGCACATGCACACTCTTAGGATACACCCCACTTGGTTGCCTTCGTACGCGGTCATTGAGTATAGGTAGTTTTAGAGGTCGCCCTCTTGTCTAAAGATCATAGTCGCCTCGAAACGGTTGCCTCAGATATTGTTGCCTCAAAACAAATGATCTAAAACATTAGGGTTACCGCTAAAGCGTCCTACCATTGCTTTGGTGACCATAAGTCCCTAAATTCGAATTGACCCTTAAACTCTAACGACGGTGCTACCTACTCATCAATAGTAGGATAGCATTGTCTAAAGGAAGATAGCATAGAACGATTCCTTTTTCGAGTTGGTAGATAGTTCTTAAGTACTTGCTCTTTAAAAAAAAACAAAATCTTTTTCACACTTACACTTTTCGAACAAAGTTTTAAAAAACACTTCATACGCTCTTGAGGAAAGAAGCAAGAGTTAAATTGAAGATTTCAAAACAAAAACTTTTTCAAACCCACAAGCACAAAGAAAGAAATTTTGAAAACAATGAGCAAGTACCTAAGAGCCCGTAGATAACTACGGATAGAAAGGGTGCTAATACCTTCCCTTTCTATAATCTACCCCCCGAACCCGAGAAATATCTCGAAAAAGGAATTTTTCTGTGCTTTTTTCCTTTCCTTGTTGGATAAAATAAAAGTCGATGGAGACTCTTGCTTACCGCGACATTTTGTGAAAACAAACGCAAAATGCAAACCAGCATATCCAAAAACAGTCAATTCTTTCCCACTGTATCACAGAACTGGCGACTCTGCTTGGGACGCTTAATAAGTGGGGTGTACCTTAGGAATAGTTCATAAAGATTTCAATTGCTTGACTTGTATGCTTTATATTTGTGGGCTTGTATTGGAGTTACTATAGATCCTAACCCGGATCTGAGGGATACCCTTTAGGTAAGTAGCAATAAACTGTGAGGGAATTGTACAGTGTAGACCGATACAGTTGAAGCAGTAGCTACATTGGTGTGGCACTTTAGTTTGTACCAATATCCCTTGTGTTGGAACGAGGAGAATATGGGTCTTCTAAGGGGTCATTAAGCACCAACCGACCTTAGAACCTTTAAATTGACCAACTTGGCCATAGAACAGTAGCAGTATGCTACACTCATTGAGACTAAACTCTCGCGATGATTCCGACCATAAGAAAAGGTTGCTAAACTTGAATTATGACCGATCGAGGGTAGTCAGTGATATTGAGATCCTCTAGAACTCGGTTACTATTTTTAGGACAGGTTTAAACCAACTAAACTGAAAGAGGTTAGTACCTAAGCTCCTTGCCAGCCTGAAATCTAAGGGCTCTCTGTGTGACTTGTGTGCCTTTACCATGTTTTCTATTTGTGGATACTTGTGGTGTGCTTTCTATCATGACATCATGACATCATAACATTGCATGCATCTTGCATTGGACTAACCTATTTCAAATACGTGAGGGATTCATCTTTGTTCTGTTTTGTAGGTCATGATACCCATGCGTAGGAACACCATCCGGATCAACTTTGTCCAGGTTCCCACTATGCTTAAAGAATTGATTGCAAAGATGTCAGATACTACCTCCTTCATAAGAAGACATGGGCATCTTCTTAGTTTGGTCACTTCCAAATTGGACGAGCAGATGATGAGTGTCCTAGTCCAGTTCTTTGATCCACTGTACCATTTCTTTGCTTTTCAGGACTACCAGTTGGTCCCTACCTTAGAGGAGTTCTCTGATCTACTGGGTATCCCTATCCTAGAGCAGACCCCGTTCAAAGGTTGAGAGAAGATCCTTAGGCCAAAAGAGATTGCTTCAGCCCTCCATCTGACAAAGGCTGAAGTGATTTCTAATTGGGAGACTAGAAGCGGAGCAAAGGGATTTTTGGCTAAGTTCTTAGTCGATAAAGCTAATCAGTTCTGGGATAGTTTAGACTTCCAGGAATTTGAAGACATTCTGGCTCTTCTTATATATGGTTTGGTGTTGTTTCCTAACCCAGATGCTTTCGTCGATGTAAATGCAGTGAAGATCTTTATGTCTGGTAATCCTGTGTCCACTCTCTTGGGTGACATTCTTCATCAGCTTTATGCCCGTACTGCTCGGAAGCGAGGAACCTTGATGTGCCGTGCTCCATTATTGGAAAGGTGGTTTATTTCTCACCTTCCCAAGTCAGTTTTGAAGAACAAAGAAGGCATGGGCTGGGCCTATAGGGTTATGTCTCTCTATCATAATGACATCATATGGACTATCAAGGGTATGGACGAGGTGGCTATTATTGATCGTTGTGGGGAGTACCCCAATGTTCCACTGATAGGAACCAATGGAGGGATCACTTATAATCCGTGCTTGGCCTTACGTCAGTTTGGGCGTGCTAGGAGGGAAGGTCCTCGTGAATTGCTGATGCCTAGTATCGTCTTTGATTTTCAAGGGGATAGTGACGAGCAACGCCGCAGATTCATAAGGGCTTGGGATAGAGTACACAGATCTGATCCACACGAGCTGGGTCCAAAGACTTCTCTTCCGATGGAGCCATATCTCAGATGGGTTTGTATCCGTGCCCAAAAGCTGGGAATGCCTTATGAAGCCGTCTTGCCTATTATTGTTGAAGTCGCTGATGAGGAAGGGGTTCCTCCTACCATTCTCCACCCTTACATGCCTACTGACATTGGGGCACTGAAAAGGTCTTGGATGCAGCTGAGAGAAGAGCGGGATACTTACCGAGAAAAGTATCACGAGCAAGAGCAGAAGATTCAGAAGTTGACTAGGCAGCTAGAGAACGAGCGGATCCTTAATGACTCTGTTAGCACTGACAAGAAGCGACCATGGGAGCACTGATTGTCCTTTGATTATTTCTTTTCCAGTTTTTATTTACTTTTCAGTTTTTCCTTTCTTGTAACGCCTTAAGGGCATCTGTTGAACAATTTGAATTTCAAGTTTATCTAATAAAAGTGTGTTTCATGTTTGGTTTACGAATTTGAATCTCTTGATGACTTTGAAATCATATCATACGCATATCAATCCCATGCACTTCATAACAGGTACCCATTACAGGTCTCTTACCTTCTTCGCTGTTTATTTCAGCATCATGTCTTCTGAACCATCAACTGAACAAGCAATCAAGGCTCTACAGGCTCAAAATGCCCAGTTCCAAGAATTGTTCATGAATTTGGCTAAGGGTTAGCAAGATCTGAAGGCCCTTATATTGAAAGAGAAGAAGAAAAAGAAGAAGAAGACAGTCCTGTTCAATATGGGTCGCAGATTCGGAAATAATTTGCGAGAAGAGGTTGATTTGACCACCTCATCTGGAGGGAAAGATAGTCAGGAAGAAAGGAGGGCTCCTAGCCCTGTGGTTTCAGACAACGAGACAGACTTCGACGAAGACCAGTATCTTCCGGCTGAGGATAGATACAAGCAACTGGAAGACCGTATGAATGCGATGGAAGTTCAGAAAGTTCCTGGCCTAGACTTCAGAGACTTGGGTCTGTCATCTGGGGTGGTAATTCCCCACAAATTCAAAGCACCAGCCTTTGCTAAATACGACGGGGTTTCTTGCCCGAAACTGCACCTCCGGTCGTATGTAAGGAAGATTCAGCCGTACACCGCTGATAAGAACCTATGGATCCACTTCTTTCAAGACAGTCTCTCAGGGACTCAGCTTGAATGGTTTTACCAGTTAAAAGGAGCTAGTATCCGTAGTTGGGAAGATTTGGTTGCTGCTTTCTACAGGCAGTACCAATACAATGCCGACCTTGCTCCCACGCGTACCCAACTCCAGGGTATGTCTATGGGTGTGGGCGAAGGTTTCAAAGATTATGCTCAGAAATGGAGGGACCTCGCTGGAAGAGTGCAACCACCCTTGGCTGATAGGGAGTTAGTTGATATGTTTCTGGGGACCTTATGTGGTCCGTATTTCAACCATCTGATTGGGAGTTCATCGTCTGGATTTACGGAGATAATTATGACCGGGGAAAGGATTGAGGCTGGTATTAAGTCTGGTAAAATACAGAAGGGTGCTTCATCAGGCACCGAGAAGAAGCCTTTTAAGAAAGAGTCCAGTGCTATTTATAGTTTGAAAAGCCAGAATAGACCTGAATGCCGCCAAGCTGTTAATGCGGTTGCTATTTCAAGACCTGCTGGTGCTCCTCAGTGCAACAATCATCCAAAGGCAGAGAGACCACAAAGAAAGTTCACTCAGCTCAACATGACTTTATCCTAAGTTCTGTCGCAGTTATTGAAAACCAACTTGGTGGTTCCAAGGGAGGCCCCGCAGAATCCAAATACAACATCACCGAAGTACAACCCTAATGCCCGCTGTGCTTTTCACTCTGATAGCCCGGGGCACAATATAGATGACTGCTGGGTCTTGAAGAACAAAGTACAGGACTTGATTGATGCAAAGGAGATCGAGCTCGGAGCACCAGAAAAGCCTAAACATGACGCAGGGGTGAACAATATCGGGGATGACAATGATGAAGAGTTTGATATTGACAGTTGGATATACCCAATTGCCGATGGTGGATTAAGCAACTGGACAACGAAGGATTCTATGCCCGTTTCTGTTATCACCCAGTAATGAGACTTTTGTTTTGTATCTGTAACAGACAATGTTTAAACTTTATGACCCGGTGTCTTACCCAGGGCACCGTGGCTTCATTTATGAGGGCTTTATGTGTGTCATCTACATATATCATTAATAAAAGCATTGGACGTTTCTTGCATTTCAAATTTTGCGCTCCTTGTTTTTCTTTTATTATATATTGCAAAACAACTATTTTACACACACTCACATATACAGGTCTACATCCACTATGGATCTCACTGGTAACAACTTTGCTACTGCCAGTTATGACTTCGAAAGTCCGATCAACTTAGCCGAAGACGAAGGTGAAGATGATTGCGAAGTGCCTGTTGAGCTTGCTAGACTGCTACTTCAAGAAGAGAGGGCTATACAGCCACATGAAGAGCCAGTGGAAACAGTGAATCTGGGTACAGAGGTAGACAAGAAAGAAGTCAAGATCGGTGCAAACTTGGAGCTTAGTGTGAAATAATGGTTGATTCAGATGATGCGTGACTATGTTGAGATCTTTGCCTGGTCTTACGAAGACATGTCTGGATTGGATACCGATATTGTAGTTCACCGCCTGCCTACCAAGGAAGACTGTCCTCCAGTGAAACAGAAGGTCCGCCGAATGCGCCCAGATATGTCTGAGAAAATCAAGGCTGAAGTTATGAATCAGTTTGACGCCAGTTTTCTAGCAGTAACTTCTTACCCGCAGTGGGTTGCCAATGTGATTCATGTGCTGAAGAAGGATGGTAAAGTTAGAATGTGTGTTGACTATAGGGATCTGAATAGGGCAAGCCCCAAGGATGATTTCCCTCTACTTCATATCGATGTTCTGGTTGACAACACCGCTCAGCATAAGGTCTTCTCCTTTATGGATGGTTTCTCCGGTTATAATCAGATTAAAATGGCTCCCGAATACATGGAGAAAACGACCTTTGTTACTCAATGGGGAACCTTTTGCTACAAGGTCATGCCTTTTGGATTGAAAAATGTTGGGGCAACGTATCAGCGTGCCATGATTGCTTTGTTTCATGACATGATCCATCACGAGATCGAGGTATACGTCGACGACATGATTGCAAGATCTCAGACTGAAGAAGAGCATCTTGACCACCTTTAGAAGTTGTTCAACATGTTGAAGTTGTACAAGCTGAGGTTAAACCCGAACAAGTGCACCTTCGGGGTAAGATCTGGTAAGATGCT
Organism: Vicia faba; assembly: GCA_948472305.1. Taxonomy (NCBI): domain Eukaryota; kingdom Viridiplantae; phylum Streptophyta; class Magnoliopsida; order Fabales; family Fabaceae; genus Vicia; species Vicia faba. The sequence goes on along the minus strand of OX451735.1, from coordinate 918,149,134 downwards.
GGGTTTCATCGTAAGCGATAAGGGTATTCAAGTGGAACCTACAAAGGCGAAAGCTATACAGGAAATGCCAGCTCCCAGAACAGAAAAAGAAGTCAGAGGATTTCTGGGACGTCTGAACTACATTGCCCGATTCATCTCGCACCTGACTGCCACTTGTGAGCCAATCTTCAAGTTACTGAAGAAAGATCAAATGGTAAGATGGAACGATGAATGCCAGGCCTCTTTCGAAAGAATAAAAGAGTATCTCCAAGAGCCACCTATTCTGATGCCTCCAGTTGAAGGGAGACCTCTGATCTTATACTTGACAGTACTCGACAACTCAATGGGGTATGTGCTGGGTTAACAGGACGAGTCTGGCCGAAAAGAGCATGCTATTTATTAACTTAGCAAAAAGTTTACCGACTGTGAGACCCGATACTCACTGCTCGAGAAAACTTGTTGCGCTTTGGCATGGGCTGCTCGCCGGCTGAGACAGTGTATGCTGACTCACACTACTCTATTGATATCAAAAATGGATCCAATCAAGTATATCTTCGAAAAGCCTGCCTTGTCCGAAAGAATAGCAAGATGGCAGATGATCTTGAATGAGTATGACATCTAATACACGACCCAAAAGGCAATTAAGGGAAGTGTGTTGCAGACCATTTGGCACACCAAGCAGTGGATGATTACCAGTCTATGAATTTTGAATTTCCGGACGAGAATATCATGTTGGTAACTGACTATGAGACACCTGGACCGGATGAAGGACCTGAGGAAGGATCCCGATGGTCTATGTACTTTGATGGAGCTTCAAACGCTTTGGGCAATGGTATTGGCGACGTAATCATATCTCTTAAAGGCTCTCATACTCCATTCACCGCCCGACTATGTTTCAACTGCACCAACAATATGGTGGAGTATGAAGCGTGCATTATGGGTCTTCAAGCAGCTATTGACCTAAGGATTAAGTTCTTGAGTGTCTTCGGAGATTCCGCTCTCGTGATCAGCCAGATCAAAGGCGAGTGGGATACGAAACACCCAAATATCATTCCTTACAAGGAGTATGTCTTAACATTTCTTCCGCATTTCGAGGAAATAACCTTTGAACACTTCCCAAGAGAGGAGAATCAGTTGGCGGACGCGCTGGCTATGATGTCTTCTATGTTTAAAGTCAATTGGGACAACGAGGCTCCCCGGATTACCATTGAAATATTGGACGAACCTGCAGATTTCTGTGACGTTGAGGATGGAGAGGTAATAGAAAAACCCTGGTTTCATGAAGTAAAGAGGTACCTTGAGGCTTAAGAATACCCTGAGGGTGCATCTGTTAATGACAAGAAGTTTCTGAGGAGGTTCGCAGCGAAGTTCTTCATCAGCAATGGCATCCTTTACAAGCGTAACCATGATTCAACCTTACTGCGATGTGTGGATAAGAATGAAGCAGAAAGAATCATGGCAGAGTTACATGAAGGTACTTTCGGGACTCAATCTAGTGGAAACACCATGGCAAAGAAAATCCTACGGGCAGGATATTTTTGGTCTACCATGGAAGCCGACTGTTATCAGCATTCTAGGACATGTCACAAGTGCCAAGTCTATGCTGATAAGGTGCACATACCTCCAGTTCCTCTGAACATCTTGACGACACCTTGTCCTTTTGCAATGTGGGGCATTGATATGATCGGCAAGATCAGACCTACAACATCCAACGGGCATCGTTTCATCCTGGTAGCTATTGGTTACTTTACGAAGTGGGTTGAAGCAGCACCCTTTGCTACTGTAACCAAGAACGTCGTGGCACGGTTCATCCGGCACAATCTGGTCTATCGATACGGTGTACCAGATAGGATCATTACGGACAATGGTACCAATCTCAACAACAAGATGATCACTGAGCTCTGCAAGCAATTCAAGATACAGCATCACAACTCTTCTCCCTACCGGCCAAAGATGAATGGGGCTGTAGAAGCGGCTAATAAGAACATTAAGAAGATTGTGCAGAAGATGACAGTGACATACAAAGACTGGCACGAGATGTTACTGTTTGCTCTTCATGGGTACCGTACCTCAGCACGGACGTCAACATGGGCAACACCCTATTCCTTGGTATATGGTATGGAGGCAGTCTTGCCCATTGAAGTTCAGATACCCTCTCTTCGGATTATGAAGGATGCAGGTTTGAGCGAAGATGACTGGATTCAGACCTGGCTTGATCAGCTGAACTTAATCGACGAAAAGAGACTTACTGCTATTTTTCATGGTTAGACGTATCAAAAATGGATGATCAAGGCATTTAACAAGAAGGTTAGACGACAAGAGTATCAAGTTGGGGACTTAGTTATCAAGTGCATCATCTTACCTCAAGGTGATCCCAGGGGAAAATGGACCCCTACTTACGAAGGGCAATTTGTGGTTAAGAACATTTTCTCAGGAGGAGCTATGATTCTAACCACCATGGATGGTGACGACCTTCCTCACCCCGTCAATGCAGACATAGTGAAAAGATACTACGCATAAACAAAGACCCGCTAGGTCGACTGGCCTAGGAAAAAATAAGGGATTCCCGGTGAACCAAAAGGGTTCGGGCGAAAATAAGGAATGAAAATAAAAAATCTGTACACCCGGCAAGTCGAAAACATGGAAAGGCGACTTGGGAAAAAAAGGGTATCCCAGTGGACTAAAAATCCGAAAGGGCGGTCCAGGAAAAAAATTAGGGATTAAAGCGTAACACTATGTCTCATTGGATCACCTTACATCCAGACTTCGGTATCGACTATCAAGTTCGAACGACACTAATCAATCTGACCTACCTTCAACCAAGAAGCAAAGTGACGAGATGCTCGAGGACATAAAGGCAATAGCAGAGTTGGAATCCAGTGGGATTATTCACATAGCTGTTTTGCTTAGTTTTTCACAAATTGTATAAACTATATCTGTTCGGCGGCGTTCTCTTACTAGGACGTCAACCTCTTGTACAAAAACGCCTATTTACAGGCCAAACTCCAAAATCAATACAATTCATTTTCAAAGAAATTTCAAACTGTTTTTCCTTTATCTGTTTTGTTTTGCAAAGAACGTCCAATGTTCATATTTGATATATGCATTTGACATTAATTGCTACTCATAAAAATTCACATGAGAAACAAAGGACCATTGCTGGTAATAACAGAAACAGGGGCAATAAGAATTGTCCAAGCTTTATAGTAGCTCTGTCCACCAGGTACAAGGTAGATTCAGCTGAAGAATATGACCAATGTACTTTCACTCCACGTAGAGTAAGACAGTAATGATAACTCTCCCCAACCGAGACTTGCAACTGTGGTTGAATCAGTAATGTTCTCACCAAGCAGAGTTTATCTACCATCAACATTGAAAAAGGCTTAACATCCCCGGCAGTCTTAATATTCCTCAACGGAGTATAAGAATATTCCCCGGCAGACTACAAGATATCCCCAGTGGATTTTAAATTTTCCCAGCGCAGTCTGGAAAAATGTCCCCAGTGAAGTTGAAGAATCATCCCCAGTAGACTCTGGAAGTTTGTCCCCAGCAGAGTATAAAAATAAATATCCCCAGATGAGTTCAAAGGAAGATTGTCCCCAACAAAGATCAAAGGATTATCCCCACAAGAGTCTAACAAGTTATCCCCAGTGAAGCCGTAACTGAAAGATCATCCCCAGCGGAGCTCTTTCCTTTCACAAACAGGAATTCAATCCCTAACATGATTCAGTATCACCAGAAACGATGATTCATCCCCAACGGAATTTATCGGTGGAATCCTCAGTAGAGCATTTCTTCCCCACAGAGTAATCTCCTCATCAGTTTATTCCCAAACGGAGTTATCCTCTCCTGTAGGTTTATTCTCGCAATCACCTTCGTTCTCCATCCCCAGCGGAAATGAATAATTCAACTATATTCTCCAGCAGCTATTCAGGATTTATTTTCCCCAGTTAGAAACATTACATTTCCATACATCATGATACATGTATATACGCATCATACAACGCAATCTCATTTATTTTAAGAACATTATTGCTTGATATATATCATGCATTACATGCGACTGACCTTTACCTTTCAGGAAAGATGCAGTTAAGTTCTCAGCTATGTCGAAGACCTGGAACGGTTCTTAAATCTCAACTGAATTATCCTCGGTTGAATTTCAGATAAGGTTCTCAATCTCGACAATTTTCCTCCATCATAGTGTGGTCGAGTTCTAAAATCTCAACGATATACTACGTTGAATACCACATAGTTCCTAGATCTTGATGAAGATGTTTCCTCCGTCATAGTGTGGACGAGTTCTACAATCTCAACGGTATACTACGTTGAAGACCAGATAGTTCCTAGATCTTGATGAAGACGTTTCCCTCTGTCATAGTGTGGACGAGTTCTACAATCTCAATGGTATACTACGTTGAAGACCAGACAGTTCCTAGATCTTGATGAAGATGTTTCCCTCTGTTATAGTGTGGATGAGTTCTATAATCTCAACGGTATACTACGTTGAAGACCAGACATTTCCTAGATCTTGATGAATATGTTTCCCTCCTTCATAGTGTGGACGAGTTCTACAATCTCAACGGTATACTACATTGAAGACCAGACAATTCCTAGATCTTAATGAAGATGTTTTCCTCCGTCATAGTGTGGACGAGTTCTACAATCTCAACGGTATACTACGTTGAAGACCAGCAGTTCCTAAATCTTGATGAAGATGTTTTCCTCCGGCATAGTGTGGACGAGTTCTACAATCTCAACAGTATACTATGTTGAATACTAGACAGTTCCTAGATCTTGATGAAGATGTTTTCCTCCGTCATAGTGTGGACGAGTTCTACAATCTCAACGGTATACTATGTTGAAGACCAGACATTTCCTAGATCTTGATTAAGATGTTTCCCTCCGTCATAGTGTGGACGAGTTCTACAATCTAAACGGTATACTACGTTGAAGACCAGCAATTCCTAAATCTTGATGAAGATGTTTCCCTCTGTCATAGTGTGGACGAGTTCTACAATATCAACGATATACTGTGTTGAAGACCAGACAATTCCTAGATCTTGATGAAGATGTTTTCCTCCGTCATAGTGTGGACGAGTTCTACAATCTCAACGGTATACTACGTTGAAGACCAGGCAGATCCTAGATCTTGATGAAGATGTTTTCCTCCGTCATAGTGTGGACAAGTTCTACAATCTCAACGGTATACTACGTTGAAGACCAGCAGTTCCTAAATCTTGATGAAGATGTTTTCCTCCGTCATAGTGTGGACGAGTTCTACAATCTCAACGGTATACTACGTTGAAGACCAGACAGTTCCTAGATCTTGATGAAGATGTTTCCCTCTGTCATAGTGTGGACGAGTTCTATAATCTTAACGGTATACTACATTGAAGACCAGACAATTCCTAGATCTTGATGAAGATGTTTCCCTCCGTCATAGTGTGGACGAGTTCTACAATCTCAACGGTATACTACGTTGAAGACTAGACAGTTCCTAGATCTTGATGAAGATGTTTTCCTCTGTCATAGTGTGGACGAGTTCTACAATATCAACGGTATACTACGTTGAAGACCAGCAGTTCCTAAATCTTGATGAAGATATTTTCCTCCGTCATAGTATGGACGAGTTATACAATCTCAACAGTATACTATGTTGAAGACCAGACATTTGCTAGATCTTGATGAAGATGTTTTCCTCCGTCATAGTGTGGACGAGTTCTACAATCTCAACGGTATACTACATTGAAGACCAGACATTTCCTAGATCTTGATGAAGATGTTTCCCTCCGTCATAGTGTGGACGAGTTCTACAATCTCAACGGTATACTATGTTGAAGACCAGACAGTTCCTAGATCTTGATGAATATGTTTCCCTCCTTCATAGTGTGGACGAGTTCTACAATCTCAATGGTATAATACGTTGAAGACCAGACAGTTCCTAGATCTTGATGAAGATGTTTTCCTCTGTCATAGTGTGGACGAGTTCTATAATATCAATGGTATACTACGTTGAAGACCAAACAGTTCCTAGATCTTGATGAAGATGTTTCCCTCCATCATAGTTTGGACGAGTTCTACAATCTCAACGGTATACTACGTTGAAGACAAGACAGCTCCTAGATCTTGATGAAGATGTTTTCCTCCGTCATAGTGTGGATGAATTCTACAATCTCAATGGTATACTACGTTTAAGACCAGACAGTTCCTAGATCTTGATGAAGATGTTTCCCTCCGTCATAGTGTGGACGAGTTCTACAATCTCAACGGTATACTACGTTGAAGACCAGACAGTTCCTCGATCTTGATGAAGATGTTTCCCTCCGTTATAGTGTGGATGAGTTCTATAATCTCAACGGTATACTACGTTGAACACCAGACAGTTCCTAGATCTTGATGAAGATGTTTCCCTCCGTCATAGTGTGGACGAGTTCTACAATCTCAACGGTATACTACATTGAAGACCAGCAGTTCCTAAATCTTGATGAAAATGTTTCCCTCCGTCATAGTGTGGACGAGTTCTATAATATCAACAGTATACTGTTGAAGACCAGACAATTCCTAGATCTTGATGAAGATGTTTTCCTCCGTCATAGTGTGGACGAGTTATACAATCTTAACGGTATACTACGTTGAAGACCATACAGTTCCTAGATCTTGATGAAGATGTTTTCCTCCGTCATAGTGTGGACGAGTTCTACAATCTCAACAGTATACTACGTTGAAGTCCAGCAGTTCCTAAATCTTGATGAACATATTTTCCTCCGTTATAGTGTGGACGAGTTCTACAATCTCAACGGTATACTACGTTGAAGACCAGATAGTTCCTAGATCTTAATGAAGATGTTTCCCTCTGTCATAGTGTGGACGAGTTCTATAATCTCAACGGTATACTATGTTGAAGACCAGACAGTTCCTAGATCTTGATGAAGATGTTTCCCTCGGTCATAGTTTGGACGAGTTCTACAATCTCAAAGGTATACTACGTTGAAGACCAGACAGTTCCTAGATCTTGATGAAGATGTTTTCCTCCGTCATAGTGTGGACGAGTTCTACAATCTCAACGCTATACTATTTTGAAGACTAGACAGTTCCTAGATCTTGATGAAGATGTTTTCCTCCGTCATAGTGTGGACGAGTTCTACAATCTCAACGGTATACTACGTTGAAGACCAGACATTTCCTAGATCTTGATGAAGATATTTCCCTCCGTCATAGTGTGGACGAGTTCTACAATCTCAACGGTATACTATGTTGAAGACCAGACAGTTCCTAGATCTTGATGAAGATGTTTCCCTCCTTCATAGTGTGGACGAGTTCTACAATCTCAACGGTATACTACGTTGAAGACCAGACAGTTCCTAGATCTTGATGAAGATGTTTTCCTCCGCCATAGTGTGGACGAGTTCTACAATCTCATAGGTATACTAGGTTGAAGACCAGACATTTCCTAGATCTTGATGAAGATGTTTCCCTCCGTCATAGTTTGGACGAGTTCTACAATCTCAACAGTATACTACGTTGAAGACCAGACAGTTCCTAGATCTTGATGAAGATGTTTTCCTCTGTCATAGTGTGGACGAGTTCTACAATCTCAACGGTATACTACTTTGAAGACCAGACAGTTCCTAGATCTTGATGAAGATGTTTTCCTCCGTCGTAGTGTGGACTAGTTCTACAATCTCAATGGTATACTACGTTGAAGACCAGACAGTTCCTAGATCTTGATGAAGATGTTTCCCTCCGTCATAGTGTGGACGAGTTCTACAATATCAACGGTATACTACGTTGAAGACCAGACAGTTCCTAGATCTTGATGAAGATGTTTCCCTCCGTTATAGTGTGGATGAGTTCTATAATCTCAACGGTATACTACGTTGAAGACCAGACAGTTTCTAGATCTTGATGAAGATGTTTCCCTCCGTCATAGTTTGGACGAGTTCTACAATCTCAACGTTATACTACATTGAAGACCAGACAGTTCCTGGATCATGATGAAGATGTTTTCCTCCGTCATAGTGTGGACGAGTTCTACAATCTCAACGGTATACTACGTTGAAGACCAGCAGTTCCTAAATCTTGTTGAAGATATTTTGCTCCGTCATAGTGTGGACAAGTTCTACAATCTCAACGGTATACTATGTTGAATACCAGACAGTTCCTAGATCTTGATGAAGATGTTTTCCTCCGCCATAGTGTGGACGAGTTCTACAATCTCATATGTATACTAGGTTGAAGACCAGACATTTCCTAGATCTTGATGAAGATGTTTCCCTCCATCATAGTGTGGACGAGTTCTACAATCTCAACGGTATACTACGTTGAAGACCAGCAGTTCCTAAATCTTGATGAAGATGTTTCCCTCCGTCATAGTGTGGACGAGTTCTACAATATCAACGGTATACTATGTTGAATACCAGACAATTCCTAGATCTTGATGAAGATGTTTTCCTCCGTCATAGTGTGGACGAGTTATACAATCTCAACGGTATACTACGTTGAAGACCAGACAGTTCCTAGATCTTGATGAAGATGTTTTCCTCCGTCATAGTGTGGACGACTTCTACAATCTCAACGGTATACTACGTCGAAGACCAACAGTTCCTAAATCTTGATGAAGATATTTTCCTCCGTCATAGTGTGGACGAGTTCTACAATCTCAACGGTATACTACATTGAAGACCAGACAGTTCCTAGATCTTAATGAAGATGTTTCCCTCTGTCATAGTGTGGACGAGTTCTATAATGTCAACGGTATACTACGTTGAAGACCAGACAGTTCCTAGATCTTGATGAAGATGTTTCCCTTCGTCATAGTGTGGACGAGTTCTACAATATCAACGGTATACTACGTTGAAGATCAGAAAGTTCCTAGATCTTGATGAAGATGTTTTCCTCCGTCATAGTGTGGACGAGTTCTACAATCTCAACGGTATACTACGTTGAAGACCAAAAGTTCCTAAATCATGATGAAGATGTTTTCCTCTGTGATAGTATGGACGAGTTCTACAATCTCAACGATATACTATGTTGAATACCAGACAATTCCTAGATCTTGATGAAGATGTTTTCCTCCGTCATAGTGTGGACGAGTTCTACAATCTCAACGGTATACTACGTTGAAGACCAAACATTTCCTAGATCTTGATGAAGATGTTTCCCTCCGTCATAGTGTGGACGAGTTCTACAATCTCAACGGTATACTATGTTGAAGACCAGACAGTTCCTAGATCTTGATGAAGATGTTTCCCTCCTTCATAGTGTGGACGAGTTCTACAATCTCAACGGTATACTACGTTGAAAACCAGACAGTTCCTAGATCTTGATGAAGATGTTTCCCTCCGTCATAGTGTGGATGAGTTCTACAATCTCAATGTTATACTATGTTGAAGACCAGACAGTTCCTAAATCTTGATGAAGTTGTTTTCCTCCGTCATAGTGTGGACAAGTTCTACAATCTCAACGGTATACTACGTTGAAGACCAGCAGTTCCTAAATCTTGATGAAGATGTTTTCCTCCGTCATAGTGTGGACGAGTTCTACAATTTCAACGGTATACTATGTTGAATACCAGACAGTTCCTAGATCTTGATGAAGATGTTTTCCTCCGTCATAGTGTGGACGAGTTCTACAATCTCAACGGTATACTACGTTGAAGACCAGACATTTCCTATATCTTGATGAAGATGTTTCCCTCCGTTATAGTGTGGACGAGTTCTACAATCTAAATAGTATACTACGTTGAAGACCAACAGTTCCTATATCTTGATGAAGATGTTTCCCTCTGTCATAGTGTGGACGAGTTCTACAATATCAACGGTATACTATGTTGAAGACCATACAATTCCTAGATCTTGATGAAGATGTTTTCCTCCGTCATAGTGTGGACGAGTTCTACAATCTCAACGGTATACTACGTTGAAGACCAGACAGTTCCAAGATCTTGATGAAGATGTTTTCCTCCATCATAGTGTGGACGAGTTCTACAATCTCAACGGTATACTACGTTGAAGACCAGCAGTTCCAAAATCTTGATGAAGATGTTTTCCTCCGTCATAGTGTGGACGAGTTCTACAATCTCAACGGTATACTACGTTGAAGACCAGACAGTTCCTAGATCTTGATGAAGATGTTTCCCTCTGTCATAGTGTGGATGAGTTCTATAATCTCAATGGTATACTACGTTGAACACCAGACAGTTCCTATATCTTGATGAAGATGTTTCCCTCAGTCATAGTGTGGACGAGTTCTACAATCTCAACGGTATACTACGTTGAAAACCAGACAGTTCCTAGATCTTGATGAAGATGTTTTTCTCCGTCATAGTGTGGACGAGTTCTACAATCTCAACGGTATACTACGTTGAAGACCAGACATTTCCTAGATCTTGATGAAGATGTTTCCCTCCGTCATAGGATGGACGAGTTCTACAATCTCAACGGTATACTATGTTGAAGACCAGACAGTTCCTAAATCTTGATGAAGATGTTTCCCTCCTTCATAGTGTGGACGAGTTCTATAATCTCAACGGTATACTACGTTGAAGACCAGACAGTTCCTAGATCTTGATGAAGATGTTTTCCTCCGTCATAGTGTGGACGAGTTCTACAATATCAATGGTATACTACGTTGAAGACCAGACAGTTCCTAGATCTTGATGAAGATGTTTCCCTCCGTCATAGTGTGGACGAGTTCTACAATCTCAACGGTATACTACGTTGAAGACCAAACAGTTCCTAGATCTTGATGAAGATGTTTTCCTCCGTCATAGTGTGGACGAGTTCTATAATCTCAACGATATACTACGTTGAAGACCAGACAGTTCCTAGATCTTGATGAAGATGTTTCCTTCCGTCATAGTGTGGACGAGATCTACAATCTCAAAGGTATACTATGTTGAAGACCAGACAGTTCCTAGATCTTGATGAAGATGTTTCCCTCCGTAATAGTGTGGACGAGTTCTACAATCTCAACGATATACTATGTTGAAGACGAGACAGTTCCTAGATCTTGATGAAGATGTTTTCCTCCGTCATAGTGTGGACGAGTTCTACAATATCAATGGTATACTACGTTGAAGACCAGACAGTTCCTAGATCTTGATGAAGATGTTTCCCTCCGTCATAGTGTGGACGAGTTCTACAATCTCAACGGTATACTACGTTGAAGACCAGACAGTTCCTAGATCTTGATGAAGATGTTTTCCTCCACCATAGTGTGGACGAGTTCTATAATCTCAACGGTATACTACGTTGAAGACCAGACAGTTCCTAGATCTCGATGAAGATGTTTCCCTCTGTCATAGTGTGGACGAGTTCTACAATCTCAATGGTATACTAAGTTGAAGACCAGACAGTTCCTAGATCTTGATGAAGATGTGTCCCTCTGTCATAGTGTGGAAGAGTTCTACAATCTCAATGGTATACTACGTTGAAGACCAGACAATTCCTAGATCTTAATGAAGATGTTTTCCTCTGTCATAGTGTCGACGAGTTCTATAATCTCAACGGTATACTACGTTGAAGACCAGACAGTTCCTAGATCTTGATGATGATGTTTCCCTCCGTCATAGTGTGGACGAGTTCTACAATCTCAACGGTATACTATGTTGAAGACCAGACAGTTCCTAGATCTTGATGAAGATGTTTTCCTCCGTCATAGTGTGGACGAGTTCTACAATCTCAACGGTATACTATGTTGAAGACCAGCAGTTCCTAAATCTTGATGAAGATGTTTTCCTCCGTCATAGTGTGGACGAGTTCTACAATCTCAACGGTATACTATGTTGAAGACCAGACAGTTCCTAGATCTTGATGAAGATGTTTCCCTCCGTCATAGTGTGGACGAGTTCTACAATCTCAAAGGTATACTACGTTGAAGACCAGACAGTTCCTTGATCTTGATGAAGATGTTTTCCTCCATCATAGTGTGGACGTGTTCTACAATCTCAATGGTATACTACGTTGAAGACCAGACAGTTCCTAGATCTTGATGAAGATGTTTCCCTCTGTCATAGTGTGGACGAGTTCTACAATCTCAACGGTAAACTACGTTGAAGACCAAACAGTTCCTAAATCTTGATGAAGATGTTTTCGTCCTTCATAGTGTGGACGAGTTCTATAATCTCAACGATATACTACGTTGAAGACCAGACAGTTCCTAGATCTTGATGAAGATGTTTTCCTCCACCATAGTGTGGACGAGTTCTATAATCTCAACGGTATACTACGTTGAAGACCAGACAGTTCCTAGATCTCGATGAAGATGTTTCCCTCTGTCATAGTGTGGACGAGTTCTACAATCTCAATGGTATACTACGTTGAAGACCAGACAGTTCCTAGATCTTGATGAAGATGTGTCCCTCTGTCATAGTGTGGAAGAGTTCTACAATCTCAATGGTATACTACGTTGAAGACCAGACAATTCCTAGATCTTAATGAAGATGTTTTCCTCTGTCATAGTGTCGACGAGTTCTATAATCTCAACGGTATACTACGTTGAAGACCAGACAGTTCCTAGATCTTGATGATGATGTTTCCCTCCATCATAGTGTGGACGAGTTCTACAATCTCAACGGTATACTATGTTGAAGACCAGACAGTTCCTAGATCTTGATGAAGATGTTTTCCTCCGTCATAGTGTGGACGAGTTCTACAATCTCAACGGTATACTATGTTGAAGACCAGCAGTTCCTAAATCTTGATGAAGATGTTTTCCTCCGTCATAGTGTGGACGAGTTCTACAATCTCAACGGTATACTATGTTGAAGACCAGACAGTTCCTAGATCTTGATGAAGATGTTTCCCTCCGTCATAGTGTGGACGAGTTCTACAATCTCAAAGGTATACTACGTTGAAGACCAGACAGTTCCTTGATCTTGATGAAGATGTTTTCCTCCATCATAGTGTGGACGTGTTCTACAATCTCAATGGTATACTACGTTGAAGACCAGACAGTTCCTAGATCTTGATGAAGATGTTTCCCTCTGTCATAGTGTGGACGAGTTCTACAATCTCAACGGTAAACTACGTTGAAGACCAAACAGTTCCTAAATCTTGATGAAGATGTTTTCGTCCTTCATAGTGTGGACGAGTTCTATAATCTCAACGATATACTACGTTGAAGACCAGACAGTTCCTAGATCTTGATGAAGATGTTTCCCTCCGTCATAGTGTGGACGAGTTCTACAATCTCAACGGTATACTACGTTGAAGACCAGACAGTTCCTAGATCTTGATGAAGATGTTTCCCTCTGTCATAGTGTGGACGAGTTCTACAATCTCAACGGTATACTACGTTGAAGACCAGACAGTTCCTAGATCTTGATGAAGATGTTTTCCTCCACCATAGTGTGGACGAGTTCTATAATCTCAACGGTATTCTACGTTGAAGACCAGACAGTTCCTAGATCTCGATGAAGATGTTTCCCTCTGTCATAGTGTGGACGAGTTCTATAATGTCAACGGTATACTACGTTGAAGACCAGACAGTTCCTAGATCTTGATGAAGATTTTTCCCTTCGTCATAGTGTGGACGAGTTCTACAATATCAACGGTATACTACGTTGAAGATCAGACAGTTCCTAGATCTTGATGAAGATGTTTTCCTCCGTCATAGTGTGGACGAGTTCTACAATCTCAACGGTATACTACGTTGAAGACCAAAAGTTCCTAAATCTTGATGAAGATGTTTTCCTCTGTGATAGTATGGACGAGTTCTACAATCTCAACGATATACTATGTTGAATACCAGACAATTCCTAGATCTTGATGAAGATGTTTTCCTCCGTCATAGTGTGGACGAGTTCTACAATCTCAACGGTATACTACGTTGAAGACCAAACATTTCCTAGATCTTGATGAAGATGTTTCCCTCCGTCATAGTGTGGACGAGTTCTACAATCTCAACGGTATACTATGTTGAAGACCAGACAGTTCCTAGATCTTGATGAAGATGTTTCCCTCCTTCATAGTGTGGACGAGTTCTACAATCTCAACGGTATACTACGTTGAAAACCAGACAGTTCCTAGAACTTGATGAAGATGTTTCCCTCCGTCATAGTGTGGATGAGTTCTACAATCTCAATGTTATACTATGTTGAAGACCAGACAGTTCCTAAATCTTGATGAAGTTGTTTTCCTCTGTCATAGTGTGGACAAGTTCTACAATCTCAACGGTATACTACGTTGAAGACCAGCAGTTTCTAAATCTTGATGAAGATGTTTTCCTCCGTCATAGTGTGGACGAGTTCTACAATTTCAACGGTATACTATGTTGAATACCAGACAGTTCCTAGATCTTGATGAAGATGTTTTCCTCCGTCATAGTGTAGACGAGTTCTACAATCTCAACGGTATACTACGTTGAAGACCAGACATTTCCTAGATCTTGATGAAGATGTTTCCCTCCGTTATAGTGTGGACGAGTTCTACAATCTAAATAGTATACTACGTTGAAGACCAACAGTTCCTAAATCTTGATGAAGATGTTTCCCTCCGTCATAGTGTGGACGAGTTCTACAATATCAACGGTATACTATGTTGAAGACCATACAATTCCTAGATCTTGATGAAGATGTTTTCCTCCGTCATAGTGTGGACGAGTTCTACAATCTCAACGGTATACTACGTTGAAGACCAGACAGTTCCTAGATCTTGATGAAGATGTATTCCTCCATCATAGTGTGGACGAGTTCTACAATCTCAACGGTATACTACGTTGAAGACCAGCAGTTCCAAAATCTTGATGAAGATGTTTTCCTCCGTCATAGTGTGGACGAGTTCTACAATCTCAACGGTATACTACGTTGAAGACCAGACAGTTCTTAGATCTTGATGAAGATGTTTCCCTCTGTCATAGTGTGGATGAGTTCTATAATCTCAATGGTATACTACGTTGAACACCAGACAGTTCCTATATCTTGATGAAGATGTTTCCCTCAGTCATAGTGTGGACGAGTTCTACAATCTCAACGGTATACTACGTTGAAAACCAGACAGTTCCTAGATCTTGATGAAGATGTTTTTCTCCGTCATAGTGTGGACGAGTTCTACAATCTCAACGATATACTACGTTGAAGACCAGACATTTCCTAGATCTTGATGAAGATGTTTCCCTCCGTCATAGGATGGACGAGTTCTACAATCTCAACGGTATACTATGTTGAAGACCAGACAGTTCCTAAATCTTGATGAAGATGTTTCCCTCCTTCATAGTGTGGACGAGTTCTATAATCTCAACGGTATACTACGTTGAAGACCTGACAGTTCCTAGATCTTGATGAAGATGTTTTCCTCCGTCATAGTGTGGACGAGTTCTACAATATCAATGGTATACTACGTTGAAGACCAGACAGTTCCTAGATCTTGATGAAGATGTTTCCCTCCGTCATAGTGTGGACGAGTTGTACAATCTCAACGGTATACTACGTTGAAGACCAAACAGTTCCTAGATCTTGATGAAGATGTTTTCCTCCGTCATAGTGTGGACGAGTTCTATAATCTCAACGATATACTACGTTGAAGACCAGACAGTTCCTAGATCTTGATGAAGATGTTTCCTTCCGTCATAGTGTGGACGAGATCTACAATCTCAAAGGTATACTATGTTGAAGACCAGACAGTTCCTAGATCTTGATGAAGATGTTTCCCTCCGTAATAGTGTGGACGAGTTCTACAATCTCAACGATATACTATGTTGAAGACGAGACAGTTCCTAGATCTTGATGAAGATGTTTTCCTCCGTCATAGTGTGGACGAGTTCTACAATATCAATGGTATACTACGTTGAAGACCAGACAGTTCCTAGATCTTGATGAAGATGTTTCCCTCCGTCATAGTGTGGACGAGTTCTACAATCTCAACGGTATACTACGTTGAAGACCAGACAGTTCCTAGATCTTGATGAAGATGTTTTCCTCCACCATAGTGTGGACGAGTTCTATAATCTCAACGGTATACTACGTTGAAGACCAGACAGTTCCTAGATCTCGATGAAGATGTTTCCCTCTGTCATAGTGTGGACGAGTTCTACAATCTCAATGGTATACTACGTTGAAGACCAGACAGTTCCTAGATCTTGATGAAGATGTGTCCCTCTGTCATAGTGTGGAAGAGTTCTACAATCTCAATGGTATACTACGTTGAAGACCAGACAATTCCTAGATCTTAATGAAGATGTTTTCCTCTGTCATAGTGTCGACGAGTTCTATAATCTCAACGGTATACTACGTTGAAGACCAGACAGTTCCTAGATCTTGATGATGATGTTTCCCTCCGTCATAGTGTGGACGAGGTCTACAATCTCAACGGTATACTATGTTGAAGACCAGACAGTTCCTAGATCTTGATGAAGATGTTTTCCTCCGTCATAGTGTGGACGAGTTCTACAATCTCAACGGTATACTATGTTGAAGACCAGCAGTTCCTAAATCTTGATGAAGATGTTTTCCTCCGTCATAGTGTGGACGAGTTCTACAATCTCAACGGTATACTATGTTGAATACCAGACAGTTCCTAGATCTTGATGAAGATGTTTCCCTCCGTCATAGTGTGGACGAGTTCTACAATCTCAAAGGTATACTACGTTGAAGACCAGACAGTTCCTTGATCTTGATGAAGATGTTTTCCTCCATCATAGTGTGGACGTGTTCTACAATCTCAATGGTATACTACGTTGAAGACCAGACAGTTCCTAGATCTTGATGAAGATGTTTCCCTCTGTCATAGTGTGGACGAGTTCTACAATCTCAACGGTAAACTACGTTGAAGACCAAACAGTTCCTAAATCTTGATGAAGATGTTTTCGTCCTTCATAGTGTGGACGAGTTCTATAATCTCAACGATATACTACGTTGAAGACCAGACAGTTCCTAGATCTTGATGAAGATGTTTCCCTCCGTCATAGTGTGGACGAGTTCTACAATCTCAACGGTATACTACGTTGAAGACCAGACAGTTCCTAGATCTTGATGAAGATGTTTCCCTCTGTCATAGTGTGGACGAGTTCTACAATCTCAACAGTATACTACGTTGAAGACCAGACAGTTCCTAGATCTTGATGAAGATGTTTTCCTCCACCATAGTGTGGACGAGTTCTATAATCTCAACGGTATACTACGTTGAAGACCAGACATTTCCTAGATCTCGATGAAGATGTTTCCCTCTGTCATAGTGTGGACGAGTTCTACAATCTCAATGGTATACTACGTTGAAGACCAGACAGTTCCTAGATCTTGATGAAGATGTTTCCCTCTGTCATAGTGTGGACGAGTTCTACAATCTCAACGGTATACTACGTTGAAGACCAGACAGTTCCTAGATCTTGATGAAGATGTTTTCCTCCGTCATAGTGTCGACGAGTTCTATAATCTCAACGGTATACTACGTTGAAGACCAGACAATTCCTAGATCTTGATGATGATGTTTCCCTCCGTCATAGTGTGGACGAGTTCTACAATCTCAACGGTATACTACGTTGAAGACCAGACAGTTCCTAGATCTTGATGAAGATGTTTTCCTTCGTCATAGTGTGGACGAGTTCTACAATATCAACGGTATACTACGTTGAAGACCAGCAGTTCCTAAATCTTGATGAAGATGTTTTCCTCCGTCATAGTGTGGATGAGTTCTACAATCTCAACGGTATACTATGTTGAAGACCAGACAGTTCCTAGATCTTGATGAAGATGTTTTCCTCCGTCATAGTGTGGACGAGTTCTACAATCTCAACGGTATACTACGTTGAAGACCATACATTTCCTAGATCTTGATGAAGATGTTTCCCTCCGTCATAGTGTGGACGAGTTCTACAATCTCAACGGTATACTATGTTGAAGACCAGACAGCTCCTAGATCTTGATGAAGATGTTTCCCTCAGTCATAGTGTGGACAAGTTCTACAATCTCAACGGTATACTACGTTGAAGACCAGACAGTTCCTTGATCTTGATGAAGATGTTTTCCTCCATCATAGTGTGGACGTGTTCTACAATCTCAATGGTATACTACGTTGAAGACCAGACAGTTCCTAGATCTTGATGAAGATGTTTCCCTCTGTCATAGTGTGGACGAGTTCTACAATCTCAACGGTATACTATGTTGAAGACCAAACAGTTCCTAAATCTTGATGAAGATGTTTTCCTCCTTCATAGTGTGGACGAGTTCTATAATCTCAACGATATACTATGTTGAAGACCAGACAGTTCCTAGATCTTGATGAAGATTTTTCCCTCCGTCATAGTGTGGACGAGTTCTACAATCTCAACGGTATACTATGTTGAAGACCAGACAGTTCCTAGATCTTGATGAAGATGTTTCCCTCTGTCATAGTGTGGACGAGTTCTACAATCTCAACGATATACTACGTTGAAGACCAGACAGTTCCTAGATCTTGATGAAGATGTTTTACTCCGTCATAGTGTGGACGAGTTCTACAATATCAATGGTATACTACGTTGAAGACCAGACAGTTCCTAGATCTTGATGAAGATGTTTCCCTCCGTCATAGTGTGGACGAGTTCTACAATCTCAACGGTATACTACATTGAATACCAGACAGTTCCTAGATCTTGATGAAGATGTTTTCCTCCGTCATAGTGTGGATGAGTTCTATAATCTCAACGGTATACTACGTTGAAGACTAGACAATTCCTAGATCTCGATGAAGATGTTTCCCTCTGTCATAGTGTGGACGAGTTCTACAATCTCAATGGTATACTACGTTGAAGACCAGACAGTTCCTAGATCTTGATGAAGATGTTTCCCTCTGTCATAGTATGGACGAGTTCTACAATCTCAACGGTATACTACATTGGAGACCAGATAGTTCCTAGATCTTGATGAAGATGTTTTCCTCCGTCATAGTGTGGACGAGTTCTATAATCTCAATGGTATAATACGTTGAAGACCAGACAGTTCCTAGATCTTGATGAAGATGTTTTCCTCCGTCATAGTGTGGACGAGTTCTACAATCTCAACGGTATACTACGTTGAAGACCATCAGTTCCTAAATGTTGATGAAGATGTTTTCCTCCGTCATAGTGTGGACGAGTTCTACAATCTCAACGGTATACTATGTTGAAGAGCAGACAGTTCCTAGATCTTGATGAAGATGTTTTCCTCCGTCATAGTGTGGACGAGTTCTACAATCTCAACGGTATACTACGTTGAAGACCAGACATTTCCTAGATCTTGATGAAGATGTTTCCCTCCGTCATAGTGTGGACGAGTTCTACAATCTCAACGATATACTATGTTGAAGACCAGATAGTTCCTAGATCTTGATGAAGATGTTTCCCTCTGTCATAGTGTGGACGAGTTCTACAATCTCAACGGTATACTACGTTGAAGACCAGACAGTTCCTTGATCTTGATGAAGATGTTTTCCTCCGTCATAGTGTGGACGAGTTCTACAATCTCAATGGTATACTACGTTGAAGACCAGACAGTTCCTAGATCTTGATGAAGATGTTTCCCTCCGTCATATTATGGACGAGTTCTACAATCTCAACGGTATACTACGTTGAAGACCAGACAGTTCCTAGATCATGATGAAGATGTTTCCCTCCGTCATAGTGTGGACGAGTTCTATAATCTCAATGGTATACTACGTTGAAGACCAGACAGTTCCTAGATCTTGATGAAGATGTTTCCCCCATTAGAGTTACGGACAAGTTCTTAAAACTCATCAAAAATGTTCTCTCAACTGAGGTACAGGCAAGTTCCTAAATCTCAATAAAAGATAGACTTCCCCAGCGGAATCTTCTACAACAACAGGTATGCAAGTTCTTGCTAAGGAATCTCTTATGCGATCGACAGTCCTGCAGATGGCATCTGTAAGCCCATCCTCCCGCCAGAAATCTCCAAATGGCATCTGTAAGCCCATTCTCGATATCACAAGGTTGATACCACTTCATGCGAGTGCAAATTTCTAGGCACTCTAGTGTTCAATCATCTTCCACCTTCGGATCACGAAAGGCACGAAAGCCAATCTACATCCTCAGGTTTAAGAAGATTGAACAGGGGCAGCTATTGTACCCTAAAATTTTCCCTCTCATATTTCTTAAAACATGGCAAGAAGAATCTCCAAGTGGCTCAAGATTGCTCAAGAGTTGGACAGTCAAGCTATCTCCTAAGGCAGTCTTCCCCAAATTAGGGTTTTGTGTTGCATCAAGATCCTTGAGTCCAAATGACCTCAAGTGCTCCCCAATGTCCTAATATGTTCTCAAGACCATTCATGTCAAATTTCAAGCCTTGTAGACGAAGTTTGCTCAGTCAATTGCTCAAAGGGCCCAAAAATCGACTGTGCTAGGGCAAAAGTCAACTGTGACCTATACACAGTCAAACTTGAAGATTTTTTGTCAACATTCTCATTTTGAAGGATATTTCATCATTTGATCAAGGGTTGATCATGATTCATCAAGGATTGCTCAAAATTCATCAAGACTCAAAAGTTGTTAAATTAAGGTTTTGTAGGAAAAGTCAACTCAACTTTGACCAAGCATAACTTTCTTATACTTTATGATAAATGACCCATCCAAAGCTCATTTTAAATAGTATGCAATTCCCTACAATCCATCTTCATACCCCAAGATCAGAAAATGCACTCACAAGAAGTTATAAATTTGGACATTATAGGTCATTTTTGAAAGTCAACAAAAACACCTTTTTTGTAAAAACTTATAACTTGAGCATGGAATGTTAAAATGAGATGAGACCAAAAGGGTTGGTTATAGGATATCTCAAGATTTCTAGAAAGTCCAAGAACTCCTCCAAAAGTTCAAAATTGAAGAAGTTATGAATTGTTGAAGTTGTACATTTTTGCAAAATTGCCAAAAGTCAACTATCCCCAAAACTTCAAATTTTGTCAAATGGGCCCATTATTTTCCACTTGATTTGATCTTTCCCCATTTCACACGTGTCCTAGCTTCAGCCTTGAGATCATATTTCTTTTTTATTATTTTATTTGATTTTTTATTGAATTATTTCATTTTAAATCAAATTAAATCATGTAAAATCCAAATATTGATTACTTGAGATCTTTTTGGTTGTTTTAGGTCTTAATCATCATCATCATGATCAGTATCAAATTCGTATCTCACCATATCATGTACAAAAAGATGGTTTTTTGACAAATTTGGCAAGTTTTCAAAAGTGAATCAAATCAAATATGGGTGCATTGATTTAGAGAGATTGGATTCATGATTCTTGACCTAATGCATTCTATGATACATATAGAAGCCAAAGGATACGAAATATAGGTTAAAGGCCGTGAGAATAAGCAAAACAAAACTTGGAAAAAGTGGTAAAAAGTTTGAAATCAAAATCGTGTCTAGAGGTGTTTTCAGAAGCCAAGAACGATCTCAATCGATTCGTTGACGATCACTGAAGCGTAACCAAATCCCAAGAAAGCCTCCACGCACATCACAAAGCACTGTAAGAGTCACAAAATTTTGCTTCTTTCTTGAATTCGTAAATCACCATTCGTGCATCTTTTGTACGAATTAATTGCATATTCATAATCCTTGTAGCATTTCTAAACTTCTGGGAATACTTAATTTGATTTATATGGACTGTAACCTCATAACAGCGTGGCTAGGGTTATGTTTTGGATTTTACGGATTTGTATTTCAGGTGAAATTGATTCTTATGATAGGCATGGTTGCACTCAGGAGAGGGAGACGAACCCAACCATGTCTTAGAAGGTCGTTTTTATAGCCTCGAGTTGATTTTTGGATCGACTTGCACATTTAGCTGCAGATCCAAATCCGCAGGTAAAGTTACAGGGACTGGAGGTAGGGTACGGAGACGTGTCAATACCCCAATGGCTGATTCAAAAACACGCACGCATTTTTATTTTTTTCTGGCATATAACGCATTTTCTCTTATCATTATTATGGTTTAATATGCTAACAAGTAAAACCAAATAGCCTAGTGGCGAAGCAAACATTCCAAACGCCTATAGGACCTGAGTTCGAATCCCAGGTACCCCACTTTCTTTGTTATTTTCCCTCTTCAGGTAATCACATGTATGTCCAAGCATGCAGCGCATCGTGCACTATCATCTATCCAACGGCCAGATGGCCAAAGGCCAAATCTGGTGGCCAGGATCTGAACGTCCACCAAGGCTTTGGTCAAAGCATGCTCACTGGATCACCAAAGGTCAACAGGGCCAGCGTTTAATGGGCCTCATATTTTCTTCTCAAACTCCCTTTTCAGGCCCAAACCTCTCTCTCTTTTTATTTTACTTATTTTGTTTATTAATTGTTTTTATTATTTTTGTTTTAATTCTAACCAATCAAAAAATTATTTTCTTTATAAAATCAAAATACCACAAAATATTTTCTTTAATAAATACTAATTAATTAATTTAGGTGTTAATTAGAATAATTTTAACATATTTTTGTAAATAATTAAAATTAAACTAGACTTAATTAGGTTTTTACTAACATTAATTATTTTATTTTCTTTCTTAAAATAACAAAAAACCCAAAAAAATAATTTATTTTTATTAATTAATTAATTAATTTAATTTAATAATTAACAGATAATTTCTTTCTTAATTCAAAAATAAACAAAAAAATCTTTTCTTTAACGAGAAAGGGTCAAAACCCTAAACTCGCACTCGATTTAATTTTCTGCACGCGATCTATTTATCATACTGTACTTGCCTCCACTTTGTAATAGATAATTAGGACCATTTAGTTATTTTTATCGCTTTATTTATTCTTCCGCATTTAAATTTCAAAGGGTTGCTTTTGGCGATGTAAATACCCGACGCCTTGTAATTTAATTTCCGCAAATATAAACTGTTAGATGTTTGATAATAGGGGATGCATGACAAGACTGAATGCTAACCTAAAATCAACTTAGATCACCCTTAACATGTACAAAGATAAAATTAACTGAAAACGACACACTCGCACATGCGCACTCTTAGGGTACACCCCACTTGGTTGCCTTTGTACGCGGTCATTGAGTATAGGTAGTTTTAGAGGTCGCCCTCTTGTCTAAAGATCATAGTCGCCTCGAAACGGTTGCCTCAGATATTGTTGCCTCAAAACAAATTATCTAAGACATTAGGGTTACCGCTAAAGTGTCCTACCATTGCTTTGGTGACCGTAAGTCCCTAAATTCGAATTGACCCTTAAACTCCAACGACGGTGCTACCTACTCATCAATAGTAGGATAGCATTGTCTAAAGGAAGATATCATAGAACGATTCTATTTTCGAGTAGGTAGATAATTCTTATGTACTTTCTCTTTCAAAAAAACAAAATCTTTTTCACACTTACACTTTTCGAACAAAGTTTTCAAAAACACTTCATACGCTCTTGAGGACAGAAGCAAGAGTTAAATTGAAGTTTTCAAAACAAAAACTTTTTCAAACCCACAAGCATAAAGAAAGCAATTTTGAAAACAATGAGCAAGTACCTAAGAGCCCGTAGATAACTACAGATAGAAAGTGTGCTAATACCTTCCCTTTCTATAATCTACACCCCGAACCCGAGAAATATCTCGAAAAAGGATTTTTTTTCTGTGTTTTTTTCCTTTCCTTGTTGGATAAAATAAAAGTCGGTGGCGACTCTTGCTTACCGCGACATTTTGCAAAAACAGACGCAAAACGCAAACCAGCATATCCAAAAACAGTCAGTTCTTTCCCACCGTACCACAGTGTTGTACTGATACTGTTTACAAAAAGCAGCGGCAAGGTCTTCCTAATTATGGATATTGGCCCTTTCCAGTTGATAGGACCAATCTAGCTGAGTTCGGGATAGACTATCTTGAAAGAAGTGGACCCACAAATCTCTGTCGGCAGTGTGAGGCTGTATCTTCCTCACATAAGATCTGAGGTGCATCTTGGGACACGAAACCCCGTCGTACTTAGAAAACACTGGTGCCTTGAACTTTAGTGGAATAACAATCCCAAACACCAAACCTAGCTCTTCAAAGTCCATCCCGGGCACTTTCTGAATTTTAATTGCACTTAGACGTTCTTCCAGATGTTTGTATTTGTCATCAGCCGGAGGATACTGTTCTTCAGAGTAATCCTCTTCAGATTCTGGTTAGGAAATCAGTTCCTTTCCTTCCCCTTCTTGGTTATCCTTTTCACCAGATGATGTTGCGAAATCTAGGGTCTGTCTTGCTGGCCCTAGGAACCTTCTTCCTAGATTCAGAACACCGGTTTCTTTCTTTTCTTTCTTCTTCTTTTCTTCGATCAGCAAAGTTTTCAAATCCTCTTGTCCTTTGGCTAGAGTCAAGATATTTGTTGAAACTGAGCATTCTGTGCCTGGAGATCTTTTACTGTCTGCTCAAGATCCATTTTACTGAAATAAATAGTAGAAAGATAAGGAGACCTATGGTAAGAAACCTGCTTATGTTATGATGAATGAAGATGCATATGCAATGATTTCAAGGAAATTAGATACTTAAATTTGCTTTAGACCAAAAAGGAACACACGTTAAATTAATAAATTAAAGTTTGAGTACATCATACCTCTTTTGGGCTTACAAAGAAATACAAAAACTCTAATACAAAAAAGTTGAACTCGTCCTCTTTGGTGCGATGTAGGCGTTCAGACTCTGCTCCTCATGAAGTTGCATGGTGAGTTCCAGAACCTTCTTCTCGCTGGCTTAGAATTGGGCCTTGAAAGTGTCTCGCTCCCCCTTAAGCTGTATCCAATCCCTTTGCAAGTCTTTGAGAGAGGTGGACATGTCAGGATGCAGGATAGTGTATGGGATATCTCCTTCCACAACAGGCTCTTTGATAACCGGGAGAATGGAGGGGTAAGGCATCATAAGACTTTGAGAACGAGCTCGTACCCATTTGAGGTAAGGCTCAAGAGGGATGGAATTATTATGCCCTAATGTCTTGCTATCTACCTTGTTCAACATCCTCCAAGCTCGGATAAACCTCTGGTGGTGACCTTGATTGTCATTCTCGTAATCAAACACCAAACCTTAAATACGCATCTCATGTGCACCATCCCTTCGGGCGTAACCAAATTGTCTTAAGCCTAAGCAGGGGTTTTAGGTGATACCTCCTCTAATGCCAAGTAGGGGGACATTAGGGAATTCTCCATAACGGTCAATGATAGTAACATTCTCTATAGATCAGGAACACCAATGAATGTATGAATGTTTGAGCATCATCAACCTATGTGACCACCTTGAACCTTTCTCGTTCATCAATACAAATTGGGGAAGATGCGAAATAAACCATCTTGCTAAAAGAGGAGTACAACGCATAAGGATACCTCTTTTCCTCATAGTGCGAGTGTGAAAAGAATGTAGGATGTCTCCTAACAAAGTAGGCACCAGGTTACGAGACATGAAGATTTTGACGGCTTTTACATCTATGGGTTGGTAAGGGTTTGGAAACAAAGCCATCCCATAGATGAGGAGAGCCACAATTTCCTCAAAAGCTTGCAAGTCCAAGGAATTCCAACAATTTTGAGCTTTCTCAAACAAGAACTTGGCTAAGAAACCTTTGACACCACTCCTTGTTTCCCAATTAGTTGTGACATCAGATGGTTGCAAGTGTAGGGCTTGAGCAATCTATTCTGGCTTTGGATCTCTTTCCGTACCGTTGAAAGGTAGTTGATTGAGAATGGGAATCCTCAAGAGTTGGGAGAATTCTTCCAAAGTTGGAAAAAGTTGATAATCGGGAAATGTGAAGCAATGGTGTAGAGGATCAAAGAACTGGAAGAGCACCTTCATCATGTCCTCATTAGTGTTAGAGGTAACCAAGTTTAGGAGGCGACCATGTCTTTCGGTAAATGGAGAATTTTAGGGAACTCTTGATGCTAACTATTTAAGTTGAGGAGGGATCCTTAAAATATTGACTTGAATGGTTTTCCTGCAAATAGAATCCATGTCCTACAAAACAGAACAAAGATGAATCCCAAAAATCCTTGAAATGGTTAGTGAGTATGAGTATGATATTATGATGTTTATGATGTTATGTACAAGTAAATATATACAAACAAAACAAACAAGTCCTTAGGCTTAGTATTGCATGGAGTCTCATAGGTAAGTACCCTCTTAAAGTTTAGTTGGCCCAAACATGTCCTAGCAATAGTAATTGGGTTCTAAGGAAGCTCAATATCACTGGTTTGTTTTCTTGGGCATTGTTTCAACGCAAGCCTCTTTAATGGCGACCAAAATATCCCAAAAAACCAAACCTCAATAAGTGTAGTATCGAGCATTGTTGTATCCCAAAATTTTCCCTCTCATTTTACTCAAAACATACTCCTAGAGGTCCTCAACTTGCCCAAGGATGCCTAAGGATTGACCAGACAAATCCTCCTTCTAGGACAATGAGCCTCAAACTAGGGTTTCACTCCTCATCAAAATGTTTGATTTTCCAAGGGTCCTAAGTTGTTTCCATTGCCCTAATATGTCCTCAAGATCATCCATGCCAATTTTCATGCCTTGCACACGAAGTTTGCTCAGTCAACTACTCAAATGCCTGAAAATCAACTATACTAGGTTAAAAGTCAAGTGTGACCCACATACAGTCAAACTTCAAGAGTTTTGGTCAAAACCAACATTTTAAAGTGTGTTCAAAAAGCTCTTCAAAAGCTCTTCAAAAAGCTCTCCAGAAATCAAAGAATTGGTGTAAGTCATATCACGAGGTTTTGGGCTCTCTCGATTAACATCAAGCCTCAAACCATCCTCTTGAAGTACTCATGAGTCTTACAAGGCCCAAGAGCAATCCATCACACGCCTGGCACGCCTTCATTTGACAACACCGGTTTGGTAAAATTATAAACTTTGAATCTCTAATTTTAATCACATTTCATGGCAAGCTAACGTTTTTTTTGAGTTTATATAGAATAATTATGGATGGTTTAATCAGAGGTTCCACGCAAGAATATGAAAACACCATGGTTAGGACATGAAGTTTTCGAAGACTTGGGCCTAGGGATTTCTGATGATTGCACCCCCTGTTTACTTTTGCTACTGGGCCCATCTTTATTTTCTTGTTTTATTCATTTAATTTATTTCTTTTAATCCTTTTTTTTATTTTAATCAATAAACAAATATAAAAATCACATAAAAATAGATTTAGGATTTTTCTTAATTAAATTTTAATTTTGGTAAATTAATTAACTAATCACTTTAACTTTTTTTTAAATTAAAATTAATAGAACTTAGGTTTAATTTTATTTTAATTCATTTTCCTTTCCGTAACAAAAATACCAAAAAAACATAGAATTAATTTCTTTTATTTAAATTTCATGTTTCTTTAATAATTAACTTTTTTAATATAGATCTAGATCAATTATTTTTTAACTTAAACCATTTTCATAAATTAAAACAAAAAACAACAAAAAGATTTTTTATATCTTAGGATTTTTAGACGTCTTTTCAAATTTGCGCGTTATTATTCTTTCGCACTTAATTTTATTATTTTAACAGTATATTGGAATGTAATAGATGATTAGTAGGACCTTTACCGCTTTTATTTATTTTTCCCCCCAGTTTTGGATATGTACATAATCCCCCTCCCTGAAGCCTTGTAATAGCTAGGTTTTATATTTCTGCACTTTTAAATTACTGCAATTATTAACTGCTAGATGTATGACTAATAGGATTGTATGGCAAGAATAATCAAACGTTAGCATACTTAACACAAGAATAAAATAACTGAACATAAAACACCTTGCACATATGCACCCTTAGGGTATACCTCACTTGGCTGCGTCGGAAAATAATGGTCGTGTCCCTCGAACATAGGGATGTCTTAGCAAAGACCCTTAATTCTAAAGTCATCATAAAGGTCACGGTCCCTAACGTCCCTCGAGTTGCCTACGAGAAATGATCTTTTCCCTCGATGTTACCTATATGATGACAGTCCCTTCGAATGCTAAGATATATTTACATGTTGCCTTCGATGACCATAGTGTCCCTTTCAATAGTCCCTCAACATCCAACGATAGGGCTACCTACTCACTAATATTAGGATAGCGATGTCTAAAGGAAACTAGAAAATGAACAATCTTTTTCGAGTAGGTAAAAAATCTTAAGTACTTGCTCAAAACAATAAAACCTTTTCACCAACACTTTTCAAAACAGTTTTCAAAAACGAATTTATCACACTCTTGAGGATAGATACAAGGATTATCATGAAGTTAAATAAAAACTTTTCAAACACATACACAGGAAATTTCAAAATGAGCAAGTACCTTAGAGCCCATGGAAAACCATGGATAGAAAGGGTGCTAACACCTTCCCTTTCTATAATCTACCCCCCGTACTCAGAAACATCTCAAAAAAGGTTTTTTCTGTTCTTTTTCCTTTTCCTTTGTTGGTTGAATTAAAATTCGGTGGCGACTCTTGCTTACCGTGACATTTGCGAACAAAAAACGCAAACCAGTATTAACAGTCGGTTCTGC
The DNA here is from genome assembly GCA_948472305.1 of Vicia faba. Classification (NCBI taxonomy): domain Eukaryota; kingdom Viridiplantae; phylum Streptophyta; class Magnoliopsida; order Fabales; family Fabaceae; genus Vicia; species Vicia faba. The sequence continues at coordinate 918,120,754 of OX451735.1, read as the reverse complement.
CACCGTATCATAGAACTGGCGAATATTCTGGGGAAATAATAAGTGGGGTATACCTTAGGATCTAAGTCATTTCTAAAATTTATTTCTTGTTTTGCTTTTCCTGCTTTATATTCAAGGGTTTTGTCGGGGTTATGTAGATCTTACACCCATATCTGGGGATACCTTTCAGGTAAGTAGCAATAAACTGTGAGGGAACTGTGTGGGGTATTCCGACACGTTCGAAGTAGTATCTACGTTGATGTGGCACTTTGGTTGGTATCGGTAACCCTTAAGTCAATCAGGGAGAGTACGGGGCCGTCACGTGGTGTCATAAAGCATCAACTCACCTTAAAACCTTTAATTTCACAACTTGACCAGTAGGACGTAGTGAGATGGCTGACTTTGGTGTATTCCCAAGGTCGACAGATACTCGATGCTACACTCATTGAGGTTTAACTCCTGTGTTTTATTTGGTTGCGAGTCAATCGCCTATTGAATGAAGCTTGGGGGAAAGATTGGTGATATTGAGATCCCTTAGAACCCGGTTACTATTTATAGGACAGGTTGAACCAATCCAGCTTCAAGAGGGTATGACCTTAAAACCCATGCAAGCCTAAACCTAAGGTTGTTTGCGTGACTTGTGTGCTTTCAACTTGAACTACTTGCAGAGTTTTATTATCTAACAACATGAGTTCCTTGCAGGTTTTGTTTACAGTTATATCCAATAAGTTGGATTTCTTGCAGGGTTTACTTGCTTACATCACTTTGCACCTTTTCTTAAGAGCATAGCATACACATCATAACATCATGCCTTAACATTTCCTTAACCATTTCAAGGATATCGAGGGCCTGTGGTGCAGGTTATGATGAACATGACGTCTAGCAAGGGGCAAGGGGATTTATGTTCCTCTAGCCAGTGTCGTCAAAAGACCAAAACACGACAACTTGAGTTAGGGGCATTAACCCACTTGACATGGTGAGCTTGACTCTTGTAGAAGGACCTTCAACGATACGAATTTCTTCAATCAAAACGGAAAAATTTCAACTTCTGACATTTTCTTGTTTACCTCACGAGATCCTTGAAAACATTGCATACATATATCATACATATCATTGCATAACAGGTCTTCCAGTACAGGTCTCTCATGTTCTCGCTGTTTATTTCAATAATGGCTTTCCAACAAGACAACAGAGATCTTCAAACTCAAAAAGCTCAGTTCAGGGAGATGTTCCTAAACCTATCCAAGGGGCAGTAAGAGTTGAAAACACTCCTCGCTATGAACCTGGCCAAGAAACGTCCTGAAGATAATAAGGACGAACGGTTGGAACAACTGCAAGCTGAAGTTGAAACAATGAGAACCAGATGCTAGGGCAGAGGGCTCTTATCTAAGGCCTAGCCCGAGGACAGGAAGAGTTGAGAGCCATTATCAAGAAACTTCATCACGACAGATACAACCGTATGAATCAAACAGTCGAGGCCGAGGATCAGGTCGTTAGTCATTCCCTGATGAGACAAGGAGTTGGTTTGGTGAATAGTGGACCTTTCCAAATTTCTGCTACGTTGCAAGCCCAACAACAATCTCACCAACCACAACGGGGTAATCAGCAAAAGCAAGACAAGCCCAAGAGACAATTCACCATAATCAATATGTCATTAGCTCAAGCATTACAACACATGTTGAAGGCAGAGTTGATTACGTTAAAGGCTCTTTTACGAAATCCTAATACTTCTGCTCCTAGTTACCACCCCGACGAAAGGTGTGCATACCATTCTAATAGTTATGGATATGATACGAATGACTGTTGGGCATTGAAAATAAGATTCAAGACCTGATTGATGAAGGAGAAATGGAGGTCACACAAGATGGTCAACTGGAATTTTTCTGTCATTCCTCCAAGGCCCACCATTTGAAGTGACAAGTTTTGACAAGAAGGCTTTTAGTTCATTAGAATTTTCAATTTGTAATTTTCTTTTGATTGTTCGAACATTTATCCATGTCAAACTTTGTTACTTTATCAATGCATTATGTTGTACCCCAAAATTTGCCCTCTCATTTCTCAATGGATCACCCTGGACCCTCAGGCTTGCTTCCATCCAATTCCAAGCCTTGAATTACAAATTTTTCAAGAAAGTCATTCACAAGGGCAAAATGGTCATTTGCACATTGAAAAGTCAAACTTTGACTTTTGGATCAAAATCAAGTTTCAAAAGTCATATTTCATCAAGACATGTTGAGATATGAAATTTGTTTCATCCAGAAATTCAAAAGTCAAAGTTACTTTGGAAAAGTCAAAATTCTAAATACTTAGAATTTTTTCTTAGTGTTTAAGAAATAGGATAAGCTCAGAACTTCTGATCAGATTATCACCATGATGCAAGCTAATTCTAGATTAACTTCTAACACAAGAGTTATGGACTCAAACAAGATCTGAAACACAACAAAAAAGAACATCACCTAAGAATGTTAGGATTTCAGGTTATAACTCCTCAAAGACATGTCCTTGAAACTGAAACACTCAGCAAATTCTGGACACTTCCAAGACAGAGTTTGGTCAGAACTTCTGGGCCAGTTTTCACAAAGATTCAGTCAGAGTTTGCAAGGGTAATTCAAAGAAGATTTACAAAGCGTGTTGCAAGCTCCCTGGAAAGTCTGAGAGCTCCTACAGAACATGCTGGAGCAAGGAGATACAAAGATCAGAAGTTGGATGTTTATTCTAAGTTACGCTGAAGCTGAACTTCTGATCCAAAATTAAGCAATGATGCAAAATCTCACATTGCAGAATTTATGGTTTGATAAATCTCATCATCATTTAATGCTCACAACCACTCTTGAGTCTTTATCCAAAGGATTTCCCCACGTGTGGTATAGAAGTACCATTATTGTCCTTGAAAAGCAAACTTTTGTATAAATTTATGTTGGGTCCATGCTTTACTTTTGCTTCTAATGGTACTTTTCCTTAATGCTGGCTTACAAATCCATCTTAAGCGCGACCAAAGTTGCTAACCACCATACCTATTTAAACTTGCTTCAAGAACAAGTCAGCGCCTAGCATATGATGGTTGTACCCTTGACCTCTCCAAGCTACTAAACCTTTACCTATAAATTGAAAGCCATTGGCAACTGTAAAGGGGTCCAAATTTTGAGAAAGAAAAAGCCTTGAACCCCTGCCAAAATTCCAAGAATCCAAAACTGCAAACACAAAATACAAAACCTGTTAGCTTTTGATTTTCTTGCATTCAAACTCCATTTTTCCTCAAGTGTTTCTTGACCAAAACCATCCATACAGTTTCTGATTTACATATTAGAAGCTATCCTAACTTCTGTGTTCAGACTGTAATACACTCTCTATTCATATCGACCTCAAAGAAGTCAGAACTTTAGCCCTTGGCTGTTCCAGAATCTTCTAACCATTTGTAGCCCAAGTTGAAAGTTTCCAGCCTGTTGAACACGTGAGGAAGCTGTTCAGAACATCACAATCGGTCAGAACTAGACTCCAGCTCACAGAGTATTTTTCAGCTGCAAGGTAAGCCTTGTTGACTCTCATCATATTACTTAGGCATTGTCAAATTTGCATGTTCAAAAATACAATGTAGACATCATGATTCTGATGCTGTACGTATTCTGAGGTTTCACATATTTGTATGCCTAAGTAGGGAGTAAATTAGTTCAGAACTTCTTAAGGAAAGTAGGTTTAGAAGATATATGCTTGTTTTTGATTTACAGTCATGATATCCTATATTTCTGAACCATGATGGGAACTTGCCATAATTGTTGTGTTTGTGTTTTCTATTCTGTTAAGAAGTGACCAAGTTGCAGATGTTCTGGTTAGCATGAAGAAAGAGATGTGATTCATCCTCGGAACTTACTTTATGTTATATGCTTATGTTTTTGATTCTAATACCAGATGTATGGCCACCACAGTGGTAGAAAACGCACGCATGAGATATTTGTGTTAAGGGTCCTGATTTCTAGCCCCAGAAACACCTTTTTTTCATGTTTATCCCCTGACATTTTTCCCATTCTGGGTCAGAAAACCTCTAGCAACATCAAAACACCAAATCCCCTCAACTTCAGAACTTGGTGTACCCAAACCCAGAACTTCTGACCCTCCATTTTCTACTAACATTTTCTTTCTTGCAGCGATCAGAGTCAGAACTTCTGTTCCTCTCCCCTTCAGCAATGTACTGATTCTGACTCCTTTTTCTCTTATTTATCTTATCTTAGCTTTTAATAACTAAAAACACCAACAAAAAAACATTTTTTATATTTACATATTTTATCTTATCTCTTTTAAACCAAAAGATCAAAAATATTTTCTTAAGCCAATTTATTTCTTTTTTAACAACAATAAAACAAGTCCATTTTACATTTCTTGTAAATCATTTCAATATGGTTGTAATATATAATTAGGACTTTAATTTCCTGCAATCCCCATTCATAAATTTGTATCTCCATCCCCTAAAGCTTTGTAATAGCTTAGTATTTTTATTTTCCGCAATTCAATGCTTTATATACCAATTGCTAGTAATTAGGGTTTTTGTATGGAAAGATTAAAAACCAATAAATATCCAACCCTAATTAAGACAAAACAATGCATGTTGAATCAATACATTTGCACACTTACACCCCTAGGGTAAATCCACTTGGTTGCCTTTACAAAATCGTCTTATTATGCATATGAGGTATCTTAGCAAAAACAAGCAAATACAAAATCATAGTCCCTCGATGACGCTATCTAAGTTGCCTTCCAAATGATCTTAGTCCCTAAAGAAAAAATGCTAAGATACCTTGCAACATTGCTAATCATGGTTATACGATGACCCACACCTGTCCCGTTTACATCCAAAGATAGGTTTACTTACCAAATCAATGATAAGATTACAATGTCAAAGGAAAATAAAACTGAACAAGAAATACATTTGAGTAGGTAGATTGATCCTAATTACTTGCTCCATTTCAAAACAAACATCCTTGCTATTTTCAAAACAAACACTTACACTTTCAAAACATCTTACAAAATTTGAAAACATTTTCAAAATATCAACTCTTTGTATACATTCTTACAAGCAAGAGTCATTACAAAGATTGCCTAAACAATGACCTATTTACAAAATACTTTCAAAAAACCACACAAAGCACAATTTCAAACAAAAGCAAGTGACCTAGCAAGTAACTAAGAGCCCATGGAAAACCATGGATGAAAAGGGTGCTAACACCTTCCCTTTTCATAATCTATCCCCCGAACTCAAGAAATGATCTCAAAGGTATTTCCTGTGCTTTTTCACCTTTCCTTTTGGGTAAAAGAAAAGTCGGTGGCGATACTTGTTAACCGCAATATTTGTGACCAAATGCAAAACACCCAAGTCAGTTCTCCCACCGTATCACACATTGCATATGTCTATTTTGAATCAATTCATTCGTATTCACTATATTTAAACTGATTTCCTTTTTGTGATATTCAACTCTCGATGAAAAGCTCTGAGCCTTCAGGGGGAGGATGACAAAAATGATACCATAATCTCTACAATATGCTTTTGAGCAGAACCCGTTGACAATGTACAGGCGTTGTTTCAAATCCCAAACAGTGGAGTTATAAGGAAGACAATCCTTAGTCAACCCCTTTGAGCCTAAGAATTAGATGTTTTATTTTCACACAAATTAAAATCCATAATCATAACCTGGGGCAGGGTAGTTTCTTAGTCAATTCATATGCGCATTCAGTCGCAATCTTCTGCTTCGTACACAATGAATGGCATCGAAGGCGTCCTTCCAAAACAAAAGACGGTGATGGTTCTGTATAATTGTCAAGACAAGCAGTCATCATTTCTCAAAATAAAAACATGTTAAGTCAAAACCTATGAAGGGACTTAAGAGAAAAAACTAGGGCATCCCGCTGACTGTAAACACAAAAGAAACAGCTCAGGATAAAAAAGGGATAACAAAATCAAAAAAGAAATAGGTCCTACAAACCCTCAACAAAAAAGGATGACTGCCTATTAAAAATGAACTATCAGTATCCGAACCATCACCAGAACACCAAGGACAGTACTCCAAGACTCAACTGGGATTCTAAACGCACAATTAACTGAGCATAGGACTGAAGGACATCACGAAGAACGGGTGAGTACAAATAAATTTTGAGCCTTTATCCTTTGTTTCTTAAACCGTGAACCAAGTCACATTATAACCCTCAAAAGTCCTAGCTGAAGCATGGGTTAGTTTGAGAGCATACTGTTACAAAGGTTTCCTGACTCTTGTAGGACTTGTTACGAATCTTGAGTTGATATCACATTCTCGCAAATTTTGGTTTACTACACAAAACACATATCCAAATTTTTTTTTCAAGACAGACATGAGTTTTGCATTGTTTAAATGATATTGTTTGCATATGACTAATTGTTTGACAACAGAGAAATCCGCACAATGGATATTCAATGAACATGCATCCTCTCAATAGAGAGAATCACCTTAGTAGGAAAGACACTTCCAACAACAGGTCTTCCATAAGCAAGGGGCATGACATAATGTCTAATACACCCAGGGAAGTCTCTCCAAAAGTGCCAAATAACCAGGGGCAGATCTCCATTTGAATCACTTGGGGCATTATGCACGCATTCCAGCAACGAATCATGTGCCATCAAGAAAACATTTTGACAGTAATACAACATAACACTATGGACAGTGACAACTCCCTACGTCCTGAGAGCATGGACATAGTCATAAAATACGACGCATGAATGAGACCCGCTAGGTTGACTGGCCTAGGCAAAAATAAGGGCATCGCGGCGAACCAAAAAAGGTTCGGGCAAAAGTTAGGGATATACATATGAAAAACTGTACACCCGACAAGTCGAAAACCTGAAAAGGCGGCTTGAGCAAAAAAGGGTATCCCGGTGGACTGAAAATCTGAAAAGACAGTCCAGGAAAAAGTTAGGGATTAAAGCGTACGACTATATCTCATCATCTTATCACCTGCCTATCAGTAGAAGACTTATCATTCTGATCGACAGTTACAAAACACCTCATAAGTTGGGATAACACTCAATCCACAAAGCCTCCGCAGGAACTTTCTCCAATAGGTATAGGGGCAGAAAAGTCCCGATGCAAAGTCATTGTCGTATCCTCAACATGCGTCCCCGTAACATCTGCACTCCCTATAGAGTAGAGGAAACTAAAGCTCTGACATCGCCCTCCCCAAACAGGATTTACTTTCCCCAACCAAGTTCATTCAGAGAACCGACATTTATATTCCCCAGCCAAATTTTGTAATCGTAAGCAGTTCATATAGCTCAATCCTCAACAGAGCTTATTACTTCAGCTACGGAAGTTCACCTTCCAACATATTTATTTCCCCGTAGAGTTATTCTCAAGAAGAGTCTCTCCCTTGACAAAATATCGGTAAACAAGGAGCAAGTCTCTAGCATAGTCATCTCCATTCACCATCCCCAGCGGAAGTAGAAGAACCACGGTTTTCTACAACAGTCAAGAATGATACTTCCAATACTCTCCAGCAGCAGTCAGGGATTTATTTTCCCAGACTCGGATATGTCATAGTAGTATCTCATATTCATACATCATGACACACGCATACATATCGCATACAACATAATCTCATTTATTTTGATAACATCATCCCACCATGCATTTCATGTATCACATATAATTAACCCTGTTATCTTTTCAGGAAAGACAATTTATCATCAACAATCCCAGCAGTTATACATGTCACATTTGTAGACGACTAATGGAAAATCAGTTCCCGAAACCAAACAGGTCAACTAATCTACATGATCAAACGAAGAAACCTTACCTAGGTTCCTTCTCGGTTCTGATGTAGTTTTACCCAAACTCCTCACGAAGCAACCTTACCTAGGTTTCTTCTCGGTTCCGATGCAGTTTTACCCAAACTCCTCACGAAGCAACCTTACCTAGGTTTCTTCTCGGTTCCGATGTAGTTTTACTCAAACTCCTCATGAAGCAACCCTACCTAAGTTCCTTCTTGGTTCTGATGCAATTTTACCCAAACACCTCACGAAGCAACCTTATATAGGTTCCTTCTCGGTTCAGATGTAGTTTTACCCAAACTCCTCACGAAGCAACCTTACCTAGGTTCCTTCTCGGTTCTGATGCAGTTTTACCCAAACTCCTCACGAAGCAACCTTACCTAGGTTCCTTCTCGGTTCTGATGCAGTTTTACCCAAACTCCCCACGAAGCAACCTTACCTAGGTTCCTTCTCAGTTCAGATGCAGTTTTACCCAAACTCCCCACGAAGCAACCTTACTTAGGTTCCTTCTCGGTTCATATGCAGTTTTACCCAAACTCCCCACGAAGTAACCCTACGACCGAGATTCCTTCCCATAAGCCCTAATATCCAGGCTTTTATCTTGAAGTAACCCTACGACCCAGGTTCCTTCCCATAAGCCCTACTATCCAGGATTTCATTTCGAAGTAACCCTACTACCCAGGTTCCTTCTCATAGCCCTACTATCAAGGATTTTATTTCGAAGTAACCCTACTACCCAGGTCCCTTCTTAAATCCCTACTATCCAGGCTTTCATTTTGAAGTAACCCTACTATCCAGGTTCCTTCTCATAGCCCTATTATCCAGGATTTCATTTCAAAGTAACCCTACTATCCAGGTTCCTTCTTATAGCCCTACTATCCAGGATTTCATTTCAAAGTAACCCTTCTATCCAGGTTCCTTCTCATAGCCCTACTATCCAGGCTTTCATTTCGAAGTAACCCTACTATCCAGGTTCCTTTTCATAGCCCTACTATCCAGGCTTTCATTTCGAAGAAATCCTACTATCCAGGTTCCTTCTTATAGCCCTATTATCCAGTCATTCATTTTGAAGTAACCCTACTATCCAGGTTCCTTCTCATAGCCCTACTATCCAGGCTTTCATTTTGAAGTAACCCTACTACCCAGGTTCCTTCTCATAGCCCTACTATCTAGGCTTTCATTTCGAAGTAACCCTACTACCCATGTTCCTTCTCATAGCCTTACTATTGAGGCTTTCATTTCGAAGTAACCCTACTATCCAGGTTCCTTCTCATAGCCCTACTATCCAGGCTTTCATTTCGAAGTAATCCTACTATCCAGGTTCCTTCTCATAGCCCTACTATCCAAGCTTTCATTTCGAAGCAACCCTACTATTCAGGTTCCTTTTCTCTTATCTCCATACAACAGTTTATAACATTGTAAGACCTAGACCCGACCAGACACGAAGGGTTTCACATTTTCCCAGTAAGTCGCTGTGCAGCCTGGACCCTGACCAGATACAAAATTTACTTCGGCCTCCTTAATTAGGAGTTAATTCCCCAACAGAGTAATGAACAACCGAAGCTCCTATACTCTATTTCCCAGGACATAAATCAACATTCCCCGGTGAAGTCCTCCTCAACAGCGGGTATAAGAATTCTCGCAAAGGAATCTCTTATGCAACCGATACCTTTTCTGGATGGAATCTTAAAGCCCATATTCGACGGTTCTCAGTCTACTTCCAAATGTCATCTGCAAGCCCATTCTCGATATCACCAATCAATGTTACTTCATACGAGTGCAAATTTCTGGGCACTCTAGTGTTCAATCATCTTCCACCTTCAGATCACGAAAGGCAGAACAACCAATCTACATCCTCAGGTTTAAGAAGATTGAACAGTGGCAGTTGTTGTACACCAAATTTTCCCCTCTCATTTTACTCAAAACATACTCCTAGAGGTCCCCAACTTGCCCAAGGATGCCTAAGGATTGACCAGACAAATCCTCCTTCTAAGACAATGAGCTTCAAACTAGGGTTTCACTCCTCACTAAGATGTTTGAGTTTCCAAGGGTCCTAAGTGGTTTACATTGCCCTAATATGTCCTCAAGATCATCCATGCCAAGTTTCATTCCTTGCACAAGAAGTTTGTTGAGTCAACTGCTCAAATGCCTGAAAATCAACTATACTAGGTCAAAAGTCAACTGTGACCCACATACAGTCAAAATTCAAGATTTTTGGTCAATATCAATATTTTGAAGTGATGTCCATCATTTTATCAAGGGTTGATCATGATTCCTCATGGAATGCTCCTAATTCATCAATACTCAAAAGTTGCTAAATTAGGGTTCCTATAGGAAAAGTCAACCAAACTTTGACCAGGCATAACTTTCTCATACTTTATTATAAATTTCACATCCAAGGCTCATTTTTAAGAGAATCCGATTCCCTACAACACATCTTCAGCCCTCAAGTTCAAGAAATGCACTCATGAAAAGATATAAATTCAGACATTATAGGTCCTTTTTAAAAGTCAACAAAAACACCTTTTGGGTCAAAGCTTAAATGAACATGGAAGATCCAATTGAGATGAAACCAAAGAGGTTTCTTATGGGACATCCTAAGCTTTCTAAAAAGTCATAGAACACCCTCATAGGGTTAAAATCGAGAGAGATATGCATTGTCAAAGTTGTCCAATTTTTGAAAAAAATGCATGAAGCAAATATTGACCAAACATGGATTTTTTCCAAATGGGCCTATCTTTTCAAGTTTGAAACTCATTCCTAACATGGTCCACGATCTCTAAGCCCACCCATACATTTTTCTACTATTTATTCTATTTATTTTGATATTTTATTCATTAAAATTCAGAATTAAATAAATAAATAATAGAAATAATGTAAATTTTTATGTGAATCCATTTTGGGCAAGTTTTATGCTGGTTTATGTCAATTTATTTCATTCAATAACCCTTCAAGTATGTCCAGGTTCATCCACATGTGAAAATAGCATAAAATCATCAATTATGGCATTTTTTCAAATTTTGATCACGGTCTTAAAACACAACATTATGAGGGAGATTCTTTCCATGCTTTCTTGTCTCCTAATTCTACTCTATAAATATAGAGCCATATAAGCTTGAAAGACATGAAATTCTTCTCTAAAAATCTCTCAAAAAGCTCTTCAAAAAGCTCTCCAAAAGCTTTTCAAAAAGCTCTTCAGAAATCAAAGAATTGGTGCAAGTTATATCACGAGGTTTCGGTCTCTCTCGATTGAAATAAAGCCTCAAACCTTCCTCTTGAAGTCCTCAGGAGTCTTACAAAGCCCAAGAGCAATTCATCACACGCCTAACACGCCCCCATTTGACAACACCGGTTTGGTAAAATTTTAAACTTTGAATCTCTAATTTTAATCACATTTCATGGCATGCTAGCGTTTGTTTGATTTTATATAGAACAATTATGGATGGTTAAATCATAGGTTTCACGCAAGAATCTAAAAACACCATGGTTAGGGCATGAAGCTTTCGAAGATTCGGGCCTAGAGATTTCTGATGATTGCACCCCCTGTTTACTTTTGCTACTAGGCCCATCTTTATTTTCTTGTTTTATTCATTTCGTTTATTTCTTTTAATCCTTTTTTTATTTTAATCAATAAACAAATATAAAAATCACATAAAAATAGATTTAGGATTTTTCTTAATTAAATTTTAATTTTAGTAAATTAATTAACTAATCACTTTAACTTTTTTTTAAATTAAAATTAATAGAACTTAATTTTATTTTAATTCATTTTCCTTTTCGTAACAAAAATACCAAAAAAACATAGAATTAATTTCTTTTATTTAAATTTCATGTTTCTTTAATAATTAACTTTTTTTTTAAATATAGATCTAGATCAATTATTTTTTAACTTAAACCATTTTCATAAATTAAAACAAAAACAACAAAAAGATTTTTTATATCTTAGGATTTTTAGACGTCTTTTCAAATTTGCGCGTTATTATTCTTTCTCACTTTCTTTTATTATTGTAACTGTATATTGGAATGTAATAGATGATTAGTAGGACCTTTACCGCTTTTATTTATCCCCCCCCCCCAGTTTTAGATATGTACATAATCCCCCTCCCTGAAGCCTTGTAATAGCTAGGTTTTATATTTCTGCACTTTTAAATTATTGCAATTATTAACTGCTAGATGTATGACTAATAGGATTGTATGGCAAGAATAATCAAACATTAACAAACTTAACACAAGACTAAAATAACTGAACATAATACACCTTGCACATATGCACCCTTAGGGTATACCTCACTTGGCTGCGTCGGAAAATAATGGTCGTGTCCCTCGAACATAGGGATGTCTTAGCAAAGACCGTTAATTCTAAAGTCATCATAAAGATCATGGTCCCTAACGTCCCTCGAGTTGCCTACGAGAAATGATCTTGTCCCTCGATGTTGCCTATATGATGACAGTCCCTTCGAATGCTAAGATATCTTTACATGTTGCCTTCGATGACCATAACGTCCATTTTGATAGTCTCTCAACATCCAATAATAGGGATACCTACTCACTAATAGTAGGATATGGCTGTCTAAAGGAAACGAGAAAATGAACAATCTTTTTCGAGTAGGTAGAAAATCTTAATTACTTGCTCAAACCAACAAAACTTTTTCACCAACACTTTTCAAAACAGTTTTCAAAAACGACTTCATCACACTCTTGAGGACGGATATAAGGGTTACCACGAAGTTAAACAAAAACTTTTCAAACACATACACAAGCAATTTCAAAATGAGCAAGTACCTAAGAGCCCATGGAAAACCATGGATAGAAAGGGTGCTAACACCTTCCCTTTCTATAATCTATCCCCCGTACTCAGAAACATCTCGAAAAAGGTTTTTTCTGTTCTTTTTCCTTTTCCTTTGTTGGATGAAATAAAAGTCGATGACAACTCTTGCTTACCATGACATTTGTGAACAAAAAACACAAACCAGTATTAACATTCGGTTCTGCCACCGTATCACAAGTATCTACCAACTTTGGACTGCATCAAAGCCGGTCATCTCACTACATCCTAATGGCCAAGTTGGTCAAGTAAAGGTTATAGAAGTTAGTTAGTGCTTCATGACATAACTCAACAGCCCCGTATTCTCCTTGACTACTTAAGGGCTACCGGTACCCACAAATATGTCACACTAACGTAGCTATTGCTTAGACCATGTCAGTATACCCCGCACAGTTTCCACAACGTATTGCTACTTATCTATAAGGTATCCTAAATCCGGGTAGAGGATTCAAACCCAAACAAAGAACCAAAATATAAAGCATACAAGTCAAACAATGAAAGCAAGTAAATATGATCTAACCCCACGTTTAAAATTTTCCCCAGTAGAGTCGCCAGTTTTGTAACGCAGTGGGAGAACTGACTTGGTTGTTTTGCATTTGATTGCAATTATTGCGGTTAGCAAGAGTCGCCACTGACTTTTCTTTTATCCAAAAGGAAAGGCTGAAAAGAACGGGAACTACCTTTGAGATGTTTTTTTGAGTTCGGGGGGTAGATTATAAAAAGGGCAGGTATTAACACCCTTTTTATCTATGGTTTTCCTTGGTATCTTAGTTGCTTGCTAGATCACTTGATTTTTGTTTAAAAATGTGCTTTGTGTGGTCTTTTGAAAGTATTTTGAAAAGGCGCCATTGTTTAGGCAAACTTTGTAATGATTCTCGTTCGTAAGAATGTATACAAAGTGTTGATCTTTTGAAAATGTTTTCAAGTTTGAAAGATGTTTTTGAAAGTGTTGGTGTTTGTTTTGAAAATAGCAAGGATGTTTGGTTTTGAAATTGAGCAAGCAACTAGGAACAATCTACCTACTCAAAAGTCTTTCATGTTCATTTCCTTTTTCCTTTGACATTGTTATCTTACCATTGATTTGGTAAGTAACCCTATCTTTGGATGTAAAAGGGAAGGGCGTGGGTCATCGTATAACCATAATTAGCAATATTGTAAGATATCTTAGCATTTTCTTTAAGGGACTAAGATCAATCCTAAGGCAACATTTGAAGCGTCGTCGAGGGACTATGATCTTGTATTTTTCTTGTTTTTCTTAAGATACCTCACATGCATAATATGGCCATTTTATAAGGCAACAAAGTGGGTTTACCCTAAGGGTGTAAGTGTGCAAGTGTATTAATTTACATGCTTGTTTTGTCTTTGAATTAGGGTTTTCTAAGCATTGGTTTTAATCTTTCCATACAAATCCTAATTACTAGCATATGTATATAAAGCGATAAATTGCGGAAATTAAAATTACTACGTTATTACATCATTTAGGGGAGAGGGTGTACAAATTACAAATGGGGAATTGCAAGAAATTAAATCTAAATAATTATTACAACCATATTGAATATCGTACAAAAATGAATAAATAAAAATGAAAGAATGTAAATGTAAAAAGAAATGTGATTTGTGTTTGGTTTTCATGAAAAGGGTTTTTTAACCTAGTTAACTAAAAGAAAATAATTAACTAAAAATAAGAAAATTAAGAATAGGTTAGTAAAATAAATTAATTTAAAGAAAACAAGTTTTTTAGGGTTTTTGTGAATTTAATTAGTAAATAAAATTAATCAAATTGTTCTAAATTGATTTTATCCACAAGAAAATAATATAATAGTTAAACCCTAGTTTAAATATTTATTGAATAAAAAAGAAATTAATTTATTAAATGAAAAAAATGTTTTTGTTCTTTTAGTTTTTATGAAGAAAAATAAACTAAATAAATATAAATAATAAAATATAAATTTTTTTGGATTTTTTTATTGATGAAAATAATAATAATAATAATAATAATAATAATAATAATAATAATAATAATATTAATAATTTTAATAATAATAATAATAAAAGATGAAATAAAAATAATAAAGTCAGGGAGGTTAAAATTGAATTTTGGAGGTTTGTTAGAAAAATAGTTTTTTGAATCTGGCCCAAATGATGTTTTTGTTTGGAAATCAGAAAATAAAAAAAAAAGATATAAGGGTTGCATGATATGAGCAAACAGGGGGAGTATTAGTGAGTAAAAATGACTCAGGCCCAAGGGAGAGAGCCCAAACGCGCTGGAAGGAGAAATGATAAAAAATGTGGAAAAATGAAAAAGGTAGCGCGCTAGGTGTTGAACCCACGCCCTCTTGGTTACCAGCGCGCTGCCTTACCACTAGAGTGGCTATGTGTAACAGCTCGAGCCTTCAGCGTTCCCGACACTATTACCTCACGATCTTCTCTACCCCCCTCACCAGTAGAGTTTTTTCCTTTCGTGGGAATCGAACCCTGTACCATGGGGTTCAAGTACATGCTCAATGCATTCCCAAATCCAATTGAGCTTATGCAATAGCCCGAGCCTTCAGCGTTCCCAGCCCTATCACCTCACGATCTTCTCTACCCCCCTCCCTAGTAGATTTTTTGCCTTTCGTGGGAATCAAACCCTGTACCCTGGGGTTCAAGTACATGCTCAATGCATTTCCATTACCCATTGAGCCACATAGCTCAATTGGTAGTGGGAATGCATTAAGCATGTACTTGAACCCCAGGGTACAGGGTTCGATTCCCACGAAAGGAAAAAACTCTACTAGCAAGGGGGGTAGAGAAGATCGTGAGGTAATAGTGCCGAGAACGCTGAAGTCTCGGGCTGTTACACTATACATCCATTAACTTAACTGAAATGATAAATATATAATACAAAATGAGTCATGAATACACTTCATCTTCAACCTCCAGCCAGACCACTTGTATCTCATTCATTTCTCAACAAAAATGGAACATGCAAACATGAAAGTTGCTCCATTTTTTCATACGAATCCAACCATATAAATATCATAAACTATAAATCAAAGATGAATGAGAATTTTTGAAAGTACCAAATTCTGACCTAATTATTTTCAGAGGTTCAATCCTAAAATTCTCTTAGCTCAATCAATATAAATAAAATCTATGGACATGTACAGCTTCAGGGCAATGATGTCTACATTTTATCTTCACAAATGCAAGCCTAAAAATGCCTAAGTAATGAGATAGAAGTTCAAGAAAAATACCTCAAAACTGGAAATCGTGAAATGCAAATGAGCTTGATTCAAGGTGCTGCAATGATCAGGTTAGCTTGCTCAAGTTCCCAGGAAGCTAATGCAATGGTTAACTTGAGTTGGGAGTGGCTGAAATGACTTGGAGAAGTCAATGTGTAGTACTCTTTTTTTGGCTATGGAGTTATAGTTGTGTAACAGGGACAAGGATGAGTTTTATTTGATGTTTAGAAGCTTTAGGAACTAAAAGGCTTGAAAACGCACGAGGGAGATGTGAGTTTCAAGTTTTTGGTCAAAATGTGCAACAATGGTGATTTTTTGATTCAGTTCTGAGTTCTTATGTGTTTTAGGGCTTGTTTATGCGTGTTTTTTCTTGCAAATGACTTGTGTATCTATAAGAAAAAGGTTAGATATGTTTTGCACAAGGGATTTCTGAGTTATAGGGTTATGGCTAAGTTGCTTGATTTTGAAGAAAAGTGAGAAATGTAGTTTCAAGGTAGAAAGTAAAAGCATGTAGAGTGGTTAGGCACTTTAAACATGTTTTCTTTTAACCCTTTATCTTGAGTGTGGACAGTGACAACAAGTTAGGAGCTCAAGGAGAGTTGACATTTGCAAAAGCAATGCTTTATCAAAATAGAAATGGTAACTTTGTTCCATAAAAGGAAAACCAACTTGGACAAAGCTTCTAACACTTGGATAAGGGCTTAATAAATTGTGTAAACCATTAATTATAGAGTGAAACACAATTTTGAGGCCTACAAAGTGAAGATTATGCAGCATGCCTATGGATTTGGATCATGTCGCATCACAAAATTTGCCTTGCAAAACAACTTGAAACCCTAACTTCTGGCCTTTGATTATCCCTGCTCACAAATGATCTCAAGGAGTTCTTGGAAATTTTGGAAAGCTTGTAATGTTCTTTAGAACCCCTCTTTAAATCACTTTTGCAAAATCCTAACGGAACTATGTGAAACTTGGGTCAGAATTTAGGTCAAAATCCTGACCTAAAATGCTCAAAATTTCACTAAGTGTTTTAATTTCATGACCATGACTCCATGGATTAATAACTTGAGATCCAAGTAATTCTAGAAGAAGTTGTGTAAATAAATGTTTTACATGTCATGGAGATCTACAACTTTCATGTTGAAAGTTTCTTTTGAATCATCTTGCATCATGGTGAAAAATTGGCTCAAAGTTGTGAAAAAATATGAAGTTTCCAACACTTAGAAAAATTTCTAAGTTTGAAAACTTTGACTTTTCAAAATAAAATCTTGAATTTTTTATTTCTTGATGAATAATTTTCATATTTTGACATGTTTTGATGAATTGTGATCTTTGACACTTTATTTTGACCAAAAAGTCAAAGTTTGACTTTTCAATGTACAGTTGACTTTTGATCAGTTGACTGAAAATTAATTATCAATCAAATGACCTTGAGAAATGTTTTGAGTCATGCCATTAGATCAAAATGATGGAATTTAACTCTTGAGATCATTCCTCAAACCAATTAACCATTGGCTAGGTCAAAAATCTGAAATTGCCCTTTCTCAGTCAAAACCCTAATTTTGACCATTTTGCCCTTTTGATGATGTGATCAAATTTATTGAGGAATTATGGTCCAAACTTTATCAAATTATACACATGAGTTTATAATGTTGATATGGATAAAAAATTATGAAGTTTGACTTTAAATTAGCCACAGTTGACTTTTCCCCCAATACAGCTGATTTTTAGGTCAACTGCTCAATTGACTGAGCAAAAATGTGATCCAAGGCTTGAAACTTGTCATGAGTAATATTGGTGGTCCATAATGATCCAAGAAAATAATATGAGGCATTAAAAGATCAATTATCCTTGTGCAATCTCAAACCCTAATTTCAGTGATCAGTGCTTAAGGAGGTGTCTTGAGCTGATCAATCCTTGTGCAGTCTTGAACCAAAGGAGATCTTGTTTAAAAAGAATTTGATAAATGAGAGGGAAAATTTTGGGGAACAACACTGACCTTGCGGGTTTTCAACTTAGCGGGATAGTTTATTCTGTTTATGTCTCTAATTTTTGCCTAGACCGCTCTTTCGGGTTTTCGACCTATCGAGATGCTCCTTTTTGCCTAAGCCGCCCTTTCGGGTTTTTAACTTAGCGTGACGTTCTTTTATTTCTTTAGGCAAAGTATTTCTTGACTGCACCAACATTCATGAGACGTGGGAACTCCTCGCCATCCATAGTTTCAAGAATTAATGCACCGCCAGAGAAGGCTTTCTTGACAACATACGGGCCTTCACAATTGGGAGTCCACTTGCCCCTAGAATCAACATTAAAAGAAATGATCTTCCTGGGCACGAGGTCACCTTCTCTGAATTCACGAGGTTTGACTTTTTATCAAAATCTTTTTTCATTCTCTTTTGGTATAACTGCCCATGACACAAAGTCGTCATTCTCTTCTCTTCGATCAAATTCAATTGATCAAACCTGTTCTGGACCTATTCAGCCTCTGACAACTTGGTTTTCATTATCACAAGCAAAGAGGGAATCTCAACCTCGATTGGGAGCATAACTTCCATTCCATACACATGGGAGAACGGGTTTGCTCCTGTTGAAGCGCGGACAGATGGCTGATATCCATGTAAAGCAAAAGGGAGCATTTCATGCCAATCTTTATAAGTAACAACCATCTTCTGGATGATCTTCTTGATATTCTTATTAGCATCTTTAACAGCCCCATTCATCTTCGGCCTGTACGGAGATGAATTGTGATGGAAAATCTTGAATTCTTCACAAAGTTTTGTCATCATTTTATTTTTCAGATTCGAGCCATTATCGGTGATAATTCTGCTCGGCACACCGTACCGACATATGAGATTCTTCTTAATGAAGCGCACTACCACCTGCTTAGTAACATTAGCATATGAAGCAACTTCCACCCATTTGGTGAAGTAATCAATTGCTACCAAGATAAAATGGTGTCCATTCAAAGCTTTGGGTTCTATCATTCCAATCATGTCAATACCCCACATAGAGAAAGTCCACGGGGAAAAATAACATTGAGAAGTGTCAGAGGCACATGAATCTAGTCCACATAAATCTGGAATTTATGGAACTTATTTGCAAATTTTTAACAGTCAGATTCCATTGTTAGCCAATAGTAACCTGCCCTTAGCATATTTTTAGCCATCGAATGTCCAATGGCATGAGTGCCAAATGAACCTTCATGAATCTCATGCATCAACATGTCTGCTTCGTGTCTATCCATGCATCTGAGCAAGACCATGTCATAATTTCTCTTGTACAACACATTTTCACTGAGGAAGAAGCTGCCAACTAATCTTCTCAATGTCTTCCTATCTTTATTCGATGCACCAATCGGGTATTCCTGAGTCTGGAGAAAATGCTTGATATCATAATACCAAGGTTTATCATCTGCTACCTCATCTGTTGTAATCACATGAGTGGGCTTATCCAGTCGCCGAACTATAATTCAAGGTATATCATTCCAGGTATTCACTTGATACATAGAAGCCAAAGTTGCCAGAGCATCCGCCATTTTATTTTCGTCTCTGGGGATGTGATGGAATTCAACTTTATAAAAGAAGGGTAACAATCTTCTAGCATAATCTTTGTAAGGGATCAAGCCGTGGTGACAAGAATCCCACTCTCCTTTAATTTGATTTATTACCAAAGCTGAATCGCCATACACATCTAGAATTTTAATTCTGAGATCAATAGCTTCCTCGAGACCCATGATGCAAGCCTCATATTCTGCCATATTATTAGTACAATCAAATGTCAATCTTACAGTAAAAGGAATGTGTGATCCATGTGGAGTGACAATCCCAACACCAATTCCTTTACCATAAGCATTTACAGCTTCATCATATATCTGTTGGCTCCTAAATTCGACACTCTTGTTTTATCAATGTCAACCATTAAAAGCTGAAAGATGCTTTCGACTGGCTAAATCTGTCGAAATGTCCGTCGAAAGATGGCAAAGTACTTAGAAGATTTCTTCCAAGGAAGAAGGCTGATTGCCTTCGACGTCGAAGGAGTTTCTCGTCGAAGATGTCTCTTGACGAACGTGTTCGATGGTCCAGAGTGGAGCAGTTTGAAATTCAAGCTTTTTGGAGGGAAAACGGTTTCCAGCAGTTACTACGTGCAAACGTGCAAGGATCTGGAGCGTCAAGCATGGAGAACGTGCCAAGTGGATTGATCTCGAAGCAGTGTAACTGCCCGACGGTTACTTGGAATGTTTTAGTATAAATAGGAGTAGACATGTAGTTTCTCGCGGGTGTTCACAATTATATACATAGTCACTCATTTAGATTCGAGTACCCAGCGTGTGAGAAAGAATTGTTGAGAAATGTATGTGTGAAACACCAATTTTATCAATTAAAGTCATTTACTTTCCCAGAATTTTACTTGCTTTTCTCCTTTAAATTCCTGTCGAACCTTTACTTTAAAGCCTTGTTTATTTTACCAAGTCTTTCCTTTATGCAATTCATTTAAAGCCAATTTATTTAAAGCCTTATCCAACTTAATCAAACTTCAAAATCAACCTATGTCCATAGGATCAATCTGATCGATCCTGCGAGTAACCAAATAAGTAACCATTTGGAGGATCAGCGGTTGTTTACCAAAACCCAAGGTAAACAAATTGGCACACCCGGTGGGACTGTGTGTTGATTGTTGAAAATAATCTCATCTTTTCGAGTTGTATGTTATTGAGGAGTGGTAGAATATACACTAACGATAACAATACTGCCAGAAGAAGGGAAGAGGTGGCGAATCTGCCAAACAATAACGAAATCCCACAAACGAGTGTGGGAGCAACGGTTAATACGACCGTAAGTGAAGGGACGCATGTTGGTTCGACACCAGCAGTATCGGTCACAACCACGGGGCCAACAACTTCGTTAACAGGCCCCAGAATACCTTTGGGAACTCCCCCACCAAGGGGAAATTTAGGCACAAGGCCTGTGGTTCCCCCAGGATTTATTCCATTCTATGGTATGCCAACTTCTGAAGTGGCAAGCCTGACGAATGCTGCGTCCACTTTTTCAGACCCTTTCGTGAGTGCCTCTTCGCCACTCCAAGGCTCTGGAGTAGGCATGGGGAATAGAAATAGGACCCAACTCTTAGGAGGAACGTCCCAAGTAGCCCATGGCCTTACAAATGCCTCGACAGCAGTCTTGAGGCAACAAATGGACGAAAGCAACCATGATATGGTGCAAATGTTGGCACAAACTTTGAGTACAGTGCTAAATCCTCTAATACAAAACACTACTCAATCGAATCAGCAAGTTACAGCGCAAATGACGCGTTTGGCTGACTTCTTTGGAGTACCCCCACCTGTTCGACAGCCTCAAAGGGCGCAAATAAGGGGAAATCAGGGGATATTTGTAGAGGAAGAAACCACCATTAACCAGGCTCAACAGCCTGTCGAAGAAAACCTTAGGGCACGATTGGAACAACCTGTCGAGGAACCTAGGGTAATAACCCCAGAGGTAAGGTTAGTTAACAGAAACCAAAATGCTGACGAAGTGGTTCAGCATGTCCAATACCAAAACATGGGTTTGGAAAACAATCTGGCAACCATGATTGAAAGGATCATGACTCAGAATGGGATGAACATGGGCTTTCGAAGGCCCAACTTTACATCTTCATTGTCAGAATATGTGTTACAAACGGACTTACCTCCTAGATGCAAAGTCCCCAAATTTACTAAGTTCTCTGGGGACACGACAGAATCTACTGTCAAACATGTGGCGAGGTATTTGATCGAAGCAGGAGACATTTCAAATAATGAAAACCTGAGGATCAAGTACTTCCCAAGTTCTTTAACCAAGAACGCTTTTACTTGGTTTACAACTCTTCCCCCCAATTCGATCCATCATTGGACCCAGTTGGAAAGATTGTTCCATGAACAGTTTTACATGGGGCAAACCAAGATAAGCCTGAAAGAACTGGCCAGTGTGAAGAGACGTTTCACTGAACCTATAGACGAATATCTGAATAGGTTTAGGTTGCTCAAGGCGAGATGTTTTACACAAGTGCCAGAACATGAGTTGGTCGAAATAGCCGCAGGCGGTTTAGATTATTCCATTAGGAAGAAGCTAGACACCCAGTACCTAAGAGACATGGCCCAACTGGCCGATAGAGTTCGACAGGTCGAACGCCTCAAAGCTGAAAAAGCTAAGGCAACGAAAACTCACAAAAGAGAAAGAATAGCGTACGTTGAGATGGATGACGAAGATCTAGAATCCTTCGACGATACTTTAACTGTCGAAGAAGGAGAAGTCGATTTAGAAGAACTAAAACAAGGGCCACCATACTCTTGTAAACAGTTAGTCCCCTCAAATGGGAAAAATCCCATTGGTCCAGAAAGGACCAACGATAGGTTCCCAAAAAAGACTTATAGCTTTGACATCACAAAATGTGATGAAATATTCGACTTGCTAGTTAAAGATGGCCAAATGATAGTACCCCCTGGGGTAAAAGTGCCTCCTCTTGATCAAAGAAAGAAGAGAGGTTTTTGCAAATATCATAATTTTTTGGGCCATAAAACTTCTCAATGTTTTCTTTTCAGGAATCTTGTGCAAGACGCTATTGAGGAAGGGAGATTAAAGTTTGCAGACAAATCCCCCATGGCTATCGACTCCAATCCACTGAAGGCTGAAGCCCACTATGCAGAACCCTCTGAGGTGAACATGATAGAGGCAACCAGGATCCAGTCGAAGAAGCCAGGCATTACCATGGTCGAAGTCTCAAAGGACCACATCAACATGCCAATCTTTGGCAGTTTTTCTAGAAATTTATCCAGGAAGACAATTGAAGCTGTCCAGAAAGCGGTCGAAAACCCGAAGTCGGAGACTGCTGAAGCACAAAAAACTGGATCAAAGCCCAGTTCCCACTTGGCCACTGTTCAAGGCCAGACGGAGAACCTGGAGACACAAATGAAGCAGTTAACTCTTGCTAGCAAAGATACAATGAATATCAACATGGTTGAACTTTCTGACCCAAAAGCATCAGAAGAGGCCATAAGGCAAGAGCAGGCTAATAAGACGGCTTTCCCTCGGGAAAACGAAAACTTGGCAGATTTTTTACAAAGATGCCAGAAGAAGAAATCAGAGGTTATGTTGTGTCCAAGATGCAGTTCGATCTTTGATAAGAAAGCTGCTGAGTACATTCAAGGCGTGAGAGCAGCGAATAAGAGAAGGGAGAATGCTGACCTTCGACATGATCCCAGAAGGGGTTCTAATCAAGACAAGAGGCCATTGACTTTTAGGCCTCCAACAAATGTGCCAGTAGACACTTGGTACAAAACCTCTGGCCGGAAAAGGCCAAGTGAGGAGAAATGGCATTCTTTCGATGTGCCAAGAGGTTCCTCTTTGACTCAAAAGAAAGAGCCTCAAGTTGCTGCACCTAAGGTTACACAAGTGTCCAGCAACTACAAGGGTAAAAATCCTATGTCTCGATCTCAGTGGAGGAGATATCAAAGGAGACGAAAAGCTGAAAGGGAGGCTGCCAACGAACCTAAGGCAGAAACTAGTTCGAATGTTCCTCAAAGGAAAGAAAGGAAGCCTCTTGAGAGAGAACCAGTTACCAACAGGCTAGTTTGGCCTAACCAAAGTGAAGTCGAAGACGAAGATGATGCTGAGTCCGATGATACTTTGGATATAATGGTGAATATTGTTTCAGTGCTGCCCAGGGAATTCAATCGACAGGTAGAAGTCGAAGCCAGTGACTGGGAAGTGGAACAAGAAATGGCCAAACATAGGCCAGTGTGCTATTTTGTCATGGACAATGGCACTACTGAGGAACAAAATGGCTTCTTCGAGCCACCTACAGAGGCGATGAAGAATCATCTCAAGCCTTTGTTCATAAGGGCTAAGCTCGAAGAAACCACTGTGAATAAAATATTGGTCGACTGTGGGGCAACTATCAATATTATCCCTCACTCTATGCTAAGGAAAATTGGCAAAAGAGATGAGGAAATTAAACCCCACAACATGGTCCTGTCGAACTATGAGGGCGGCATTGGGACCACCATGGGAGTGATCCAGCTAGATATCAAAGTGGGGTCTATCCTTCGACCAACGATGTTCATGGTCATATCGGCCAAACCTAACTACAACCTTTTGTTAGGCCGTGAGTGGATTCATGGTGTTGGCGCTGTGCCTTCATCGATGCACCAAAGACTGCTGCTATGGCGTCCAGATGGGATGGTCGAAAACATAGAGGCAGATCAAAGCTACTACCTTGGCGAAGTGAATCACTTGGGTGTGGCAGATTTCGACAAAAACTTGGCTCACATAGGGCCATGTCCGACACCTGACTTCGACATGGCGCCAGCGCCAAACACCTTTTGTTCCATATACCTGCATCCTGAGCATGGTTTCCAATGGGACAGAGAAGACTTGTCCCACATAGACTTCAGTGGGTTAACTGATATCCAACCAACTGGTTGGGGAAGTGAATTCAGTGATAATGACTGAGTCACAGTCTTTGAAGCGAATTTCGGCTTATGTAGCAGAAACCAAGATGATAACGGCTCTCGAAGCCGAAGTAAAGTAAATGGCCACACAGGCCAATGATCAACAAATATCTGCTGTTGGCCCAGGAAAGGATTTCGATCCAAAACCTCCTGATATCATGCCAGAAGAAATGCAGGAACAGAGGCTCGACGCCATATATGACGATGAGCCTTTGGGCTTCGAAAAGGACCCCTTGGCGAACAACATTAAGATGCTAGCACAAGACCCTTTAGAAGAAATCAACTTAGGCGAAGGATCGGAGAAAAGGCCGACTTACATCAGCGCCAAAATCGATCCAGAACTTAGGTTGGAAGTAATCCAATTGCTGAAAGAGTTTAAAGACTGTTTTGCATGGGATTATGATGAAATGCCTGGTCTCGACAGAGGATTGGTAGAACTTCAGTTGCCAATCAAACCTGGGAAGAAGCCAATCAAGCAAAATCCAAGGCGCTTCGCTCCTGAGATACTGTCGAAGATCAAAACGGAGGTCGAAAGACTTCTGAAATGCAAATTCATCCGTGTTACAAGGTATGTCGAATGGATTGCAAATATTGTGCCAGTAATTAAGAAGAATGGTACATTAAGGGTGAGCATAGATTTCAGAGATTTGAATGCTGCCACCCCCAAAGATGAATATCCTATGCCTGTGGCGGAAATGCTAGTCGATTCTGCCGCTGGCTATGAATACCTGAGTATGCTCGATGGTTATTCAGGATATAATCAAATATTCATTGCTGAAGAGGATGTGTCGAAAACAGCTTTTCGATGCCCTGGGGCCTTAGGCACTTACGAATGGGTAGTGATGCCTTTTGGCCTAAAAAACGCTGGGGCAACGTACCAGCGAGCAATGAATACTATCTTCCATGATTTTATTAACACTTTTATGCAAGTTTATATTGATGATATTGTTATAAAATCTGTTTCCAGGAAGAATCACATTGACCACCTTCGACAATCATTCGAAAGAATGAGAGAACATGGTCTGAAGATGAACCCTTTGAAGTGTGCGTTCTGTGTGAAAGCTGGAGATTTCTTGGGCTTCGTTGTCCACAAGAAAGGAATCGAAATCAATCAGAACAAGACGAAGGCAATTCTGGAAGCGAAAGCGCCGTCGAATAAGAAGGAATTGCAATCTCTCTTAGGCAAGATAAACTTCTTAAGGAGGTTTATATCTAATCTAAGTGGGAAAGCTCAGGCCTTTTCACCCTTACTTCGACTGAATAAAGAGGGGTTCGAATGGGGGCAAGAGTAACAAGAAGCCTTCGACAAAATCAAAGGGTACCTCACTAAGCCACCTATTTTGGTGCCTCCTTGTAGCAATAGGAGTATGAGATTGTACATAGCTGCATCTGACAAAACTCTGGGAAGCATGTTAGCCCAAGAGGATGAAAATGGAGTCGAAAGACCCATTTACTATCTCAGTCGAGTTTTGAATGATGCAGAAACTAGATATAGCGAAGTTGAAAAATTGTGTCTATGTCTGTATTTCTCTTGTACAAAACTCAAGCAATATATAAAACCAGTTGATGTTTATGTTTCGTCTCATTTTGATGTTTTCAAATATATGTTGTCGAAACCTATCTTGCATAGTCGAATTGGCAAGTGGGCATTAGCATTAACTGAATACTCCTTGACCTTTATGCCTCTTAAGGCAGTAAAAGGACAAGTGGTTGCAGATTTCATAGTCGACCACTCAATTCAAGTCGAGGATATTAATTATGTGGAGATAGAACCTTGGAAATTCTACTTCGATGGTTCCAGCCATAAAGATGGAACAGGGGTAGGAGTCTTGATTATTTCTCCAGATAAAATTCCAACAACATTCAAGTACAAAATAGCAGGTTCTTGTTCGAACAATGAGGCTGAGTATGAAGCTCTAATTACTGGCCTTGAGATATTGTTGGAATTGGGGGCAACTCGAGTCGAAATAATGGGAGACTCGGAGTTAGTCATTAAGCAAGTCACAAAGGAATATAAATGCATAAGAGAAAATCTCATTATGTACTTTGTGATAGCAAATCGTTTGTTGAAAAAATTTGAAAGTGTCAATATTCGACACATACCCAGAGTCGAAAATCAAATAGCCAATGACTTGGCACAAATTGCATCTGGGTATAAGATTTCAAAAACAAGACTACAAAGAGCAATCGAAGTTCGAGAAAAGATAAAGGCAACTTGTCTATCACCAACAGACTTGGAATCGACGAGACTAGGATATGCTGATCACAATAACTTCGAGATTTCGTTCATTGATAATTTGTCAGAGCAAGATTGGAGGAAACCCATTGTGGACTATCTTCAAAATCCAGGAGCTTCGACAGAACGAAAAACAAAATACAGGGCGTTGAGTTTTGTACTCATGGGTAATGAGTTATTCAAGAAGACGCCTGAAGGGGTGTTGCTGAAATGTTTAAGTGAAACTGAAGCATACATAGCCCTTTCGACAACGCATGCTGGGGCATGTGGGGCTCACCAAGCAGGCCATAAGATGAAATGGTTGTTGTTTCGACAAGGACTATATTGGCCCACTATGCTGAAAGATTGTGTTGAGTTCGCCAAAGGTTGCCAAGAGTGTCAAGTTCATACAGGCATCCAACATGTACCAGCAAGCGAACTTCACTCGATAGTGAAGCCTTGGCCCTTTAGAGGATGGGCGTTGGATCTTATTGGAGAGATTCGACCAGCATCATCAAAGAGTCAGAAATACATATTGGTAGGCATTGATTATTTTACTAAGTGGATCGAAGCTGTCCCTTTAGTCAATGTGGACCAAGAAAATGTCATTGAATTTATTCAAAAGAACATTATCTTTAGGTATGGAATCCCTGAGACAATAACAACTGACCAAGGGTCAGTTTTCACTGGTCGAAAGATGCAGGAATTTGCTCAGGAAACAGGTTTCAAACTCCTAACATCAACGCCTTATTATGCACAGGCGAATGGTCAAGTCGAAGCAGCTAACAAAGTGGTGATTGGCTTGATAAAGAAACATGTTGGGAAGAAACCAAAGAATTGGCATAAGACGTTAGACCAGATTTTATGGGCTTGTCGAACGTCCCCAAAAGAAGCCACTGGTACAACACCATATAGGCTAACTTTTGGCCATGATGCAGTGTTGCCAGCAGAAATTTGTCTTCAATCTGCAAGGGTTCAGAGGCATTATGATATTCCTTCTGAGGTTTATTGGAATATGATGTTAGATGAACTGGTGGATTTAGACGAAGAGAGATTACACGCTCTCGACTTACTCAGGCTTCAGAAGAAAAGAGTAGAAGACTCTTATAATAGAAAGGTAAAACCTAATGTATTTTTGCCTGAAGAACTAGTTTGGAAGGTAATTCTTCCCATGGATCGAAGGGATCGAAGCATGGGGAAATGGTCACCCAAATGGAAGGACCCTTCAGAGTTATCCAAACTTTTTCTGGTGGAGCCTATGAAGTCGAAGAGTTAAGTGGAGATAAAAGGCTCTTGAGAGTAAATGGTAAATATTTGAAAAAATACAAACCTATACTTCAAGAGATAAAAATAAAATAATAAAAGAACAAGTCTAAAGTAACCATAAAAATGCCAAAATAGAAATTTTATTAATTTCAGCCAAGATGGCAATTGTTGTCGAATAACGATTACAGAATGTGGTTACAAAAGAGAATCAATCAAAAGGTAAGAGAATTCTTGAGTCGAAGATACTTGGCGTACTGCAGCTCCAACCTCTTCTTGCACCAGGAGTTTTCTTGCACTAGTTTGGCAATTTGAGCGTCGAGGCTTTGGGCCCTCTCAGCGAATTCCAGGCCTTGTTTGATCTCAGTCTGGCTTTCAGTGTCTGAGATGGTCGAAAGAATTTCCTCCTTGAGTACAGTGTTGGCGTTTATCTTCGCCTCTATTTCTGCGATTTGTGCCCGGAAGGAAACATTCTCTCGATCAATGGCATCGACTCTTTCCTGTGCAGACGCTTTTTGTTTCGACAACTCAGCAATTCGAGAAGTCGAATCTGAGACAACAGTCCACGCAGATGAGCTTTTGCCATACAGCACTTCAAGCTGACTGTTAAACCCTCTTTGGCGCCTGTAATCCGCTGAAACTTGATCAATCATAGAGTGTAACTCCATGATCAAGTCTGAGATTTCTGGGGCTACAGCTTCAAAGTCGACAGCATTCAAGACCTCTTTTAAGCATGATGGAGCAGTGGGGTCCCCCTCTAAAGTCTTCATCAAGTCCCTCTTGAAGAACTGGGCCTTAACCTTCGCCAAAGCATCATCAAGAGGAGAAGTTTCAGTAGACTTCCCCGACAGGGTAGGAATTTCCTGACTAGTGTCAGACGAACTCTTACTCTCGATGATTGCATTGAGGTAGCTGACAGGGTCAGTTTGTTTCAAGAGTTCCAAGTCCTCTTTTGACCTGTGCTTCGAGGAAGTAACCCTTGCAACAGTATTATCTTGGGTTAGAGGCTGTTGAATGCTAAGTGTCTCGACTGGTTGCTCTTCGACTCGGACTGAGGCGGTACCAGCGTCGACTTGTGGTTCTTCGTTAGCATCACCCTGGGGTCCTTCGCCAGCGTCATTTTGTGGCTCTTCGCTAGCGTCACCCTGGTGTCCTTCGCCAGTACCACCTTGGTTCTCTTCGTCAGCAGCATCTTGATTCTCTTCGCCATTGCCTTGGTCCCTTTCTTCATGATTCTCTTCTGACAGGTCCACCACCTGAACCGTTTCTGGCTGTTGTTCCTCCACTGGTTGTTGTTCCTCCACCAGAGGTTCCTCTGTTGTTTTCTCCACTGTTTCAGCATTGGCCTCATTCTCAGTATGGGCTTCGTCATTGCCCAAGTCTTTTTCCTGAGGCCTGCTAAGTTCAGCAGATTCCAGCGTTTCTGAGGTCCTTGGTGGAGAACTCTCAGTAGTGTCCTGAAAAGGGAAAGAAGACAAATCTTCAGATGTCGAAAGAGACACAATCGAATATGGGTATCTATGCCTAAGTTATAAAAAGGTCTAAGGGATTACCTGTGGATTAACTTCAGCCCCAGGGCTGGAATTGTCACTTTCGACGGGCTTGTTAAGAAGAACGTTCAGTTCCTCCTCAGTTGGCTCCTCGATGATCACTGGAGGTGGCCTAGGCTTTCTCACAGCAACTTTATTCTGACGGTTCGACCTTCAGGAGCAGGAACAGGAACAGAAGCATCCTTCGTCAACTTTCGCCTTTTTTAAGGGGGCAGGAGGGGAATCACTTTCCTCATCACTCCCAGATTCGACCACCAGTCCTGGCCGTTTCTTGGGCGAAGGAGCCTAGAAAACCAATAGGAATTCGATTGAATAATTGCATCGAAAATAAAAAATTGAAAGCCAGAAGAAAAATGAAGAAAATCTGGTTACCGATACAGGAGGCTTCCTCGAAGAGCCTTCCCCCTGTTGGTTGCTTATGGTCTTCGCCGGCGCCGTAGTCTTCGCCGGCGGTGGAGGTTTTGTTGAAGGGCCTCCTCCTTGTTGGCCTTCTGTAGCCTTCTTGGCTACAGGCTTTCGAACAACTGAAAGCAAAGGAAAAGTTAACAGGCTAGCAGTCGAAGAGAAAGACAAAAAGTAATGTGAGAGAATGAACTTACATTTCTTTACTTTGTCCAACACAAGGACAAAAGACTTCTGCAACTCATCCATGAAGTCCTTCTCGTCGAAGAAGTACTCAGCATAATAGCTTCTCCACCACTCCTCGAAGGATGGTGAGCAAAGGAAATTAAGCTGGTAGTCAAACAGCGAGAGGATTGTTCGACCAGCATATCTTCCGATATGCTTGATGGCAGCTTCTTCTGTATAATCGTTGCAGAAGTACAACATTGACTTCTCTCTTTGAAAAATCGGAGAAGGTAGGGTTTGGATAATACCAAACTGGCGAGATACCAGATTTGGTTGGTAGGCAAGCAGACTCAAATGAGTCTTAGAACTCTTAAATCGAAGAGGCATGATCCTTGGTGTAAGGAACGCCTCCCACAGTATTGTGTGTTCATCAACATTGGGACCACTCGACTCCTTTGGATGTGGCCTTGTGAACCATGCTGGCCCCACACGCCGTTGAGCAAATGGAGCCATAGTTGAAACAAATTCCTTCCTTCGAGCGAACATGAGAACGAAGTTGGTGAAGGTTTGTTGAAACTCCAGGCCATCTTCCACAGGTGTCAGCAGAGCCAGCCTGATTCCTTCGATGCGTCTATTCGCTATCGCCGGAGCCTGTTCATTTATCTGAGCCTTCTTGGGCAAGAAAGATTCGAAAGTGGCGTTGAGCCACAGTTTAAGTAGCCAAAAAGGCCCAGCGAGTAGCAAACTGGCCCTGTCCTCGATATGTTTCAGAAGCGTTGCCCCATTGCTGATCGAATCGTAGAGGCTAGCCAGAATCAGTTCTGCCAAACAGATGTTTTGGCGGTGATGCAGTTGGGTAGCAAGAGTGACCATCTTTTTGGTCACTTGTAGAGACTTCGAGCAAAACACAAAGCGAGTTAGCCATAAGGCTAGAAACGCTATGTGTTCGACATCCGACACAGTATCTGTCGACCTGTCGTGATAATGGTTGATGAAAGTGGTGTATGTTGGCTTGGTCTTAGAGAAGCCAATTTGGTCCTCCGACATCTCCTCCGGATCGAAGTAATCTCCGGTTGGTCGAAGGCCAGTAATAGCTGCCACATCGAAGAGTGTGGGGGTTAGCATCCCACATGGAAGATGAAAAGTAAAATGGGAGTAGTCCCAGAACAACAGTGAAGCTATAAGCATCTCCGGGGAGTAGTTTAAGCCTGTCTTCGACAACATCACTAGGTCGAAGATTCCCATATCCTTCCAGATTGGAGTTTGATGCTTCTCCAACTTTGTTAGCCAAGCAACATAATCTGAGGTAAGGTTAGGGCAAGACCTGAAGACCCTGACACCTCTGTTGAAGAAGCGGAGGTCGATTTTTTCACGTGTAGGGTCTTCGTTGTCTTCTGCGTCTTTCTTGGCGCATGCTACTGGTTTGAGTTTCTCGACTATTGGGAAATAGCTCTTGATCTTCAGAGCTTCAGAGATACTTGGATTCATGGGGCCAGACATTGCGAAGATCTGGTTGGAGTATCCAACCGGGATCATCAAGTGGCGTGAGTAGGCGTCGCGAACGGCGATGTCAGAAGGTTCAGGAACCCTTCGTTTGCCTGTAGAGTTTACTACCGGGGCAGTGACGAAAACTTTGGGTTTAGCATGTTCAGTTGGTGCGTTAGCACTAGGAGCAGTAGAAGCAGATGCCATTGTTTGAAATGAGGTTGAAGATGAAGAGGAAGAGTTTTCTGCAAAGATAGCAAACTTGTATGAAAACAAGGAAGTTTGAAGGCTAGTTGGCGTAAAGAGTCCCACAATGGGATATTCACTGCTATTTATAGTAGTGGGAAAAATCCCCAATAACGAGGACATTAAATGCCATTTAATGCTGCAGGAGTTAGTGGGACGTGTGGCAGCCCCTTGTTGTTTTGGCCGTTTCTGCAGAAGTAGAGAAACGCAGCGTGCGTCCTCGTTTTTGAGAATTGTCATAATGACAAATTCTGAAATGACGTTTGGTACTGCACGCCGTACTGAAAGTGACGTCCTAGGATCAAATCAATGATGGTTTTCTTGGGATTGCCAATAGTTGGTAAAAAGCAACAAAAAGTGCACAAGTTACTTTGTGACTAAGCATAAAGAGACAAGTGTCGAATGGCGTTTTCAAAGAATGCCTTTTTCTGTCAGAGTCGAAATAAGGCATTCTTGGGGGGCAATTTGTTGGCTCCTAAATTCGACACTCTTGTTTTATCAATGTCAACCATTAAAAGCTGAAAGATGCTTTCGACTGGCTAAATCTGTCGAAATGTCCGTCGAAAGATGGCAAAGTACTTAGAAGATTTCTTCCAAGGAAGAAGGCTGATTGCCTTCGACGTCGAAGGAGTTTCTCGTCGAAGATGTCTCTTGACGAACGTGTTCGATGGTCCAGAGTGGAGCAGTTTGAAATTCAAGCTTTTTGGAGGGAAAACGGTTTCCAGCAGTTACTACGTGCAAACGTGCAAGGATCTGGAGCGTCAAGCATGGAGAACGTGCCAAGTGGATTGATCTCGAAGCAGTGTAACTGCCCGACGGTTACTTGGAATGTTTTAGTATAAATAGGAGTAGACATATAGTTTCTCGTGGGTGTTCACAATTATATACATAGTCACTCATTTAGATTCGAGTACCCAGCGTGTGAGAAAGAATTGTTGAGAAATGTATGTGTGAAACACCAATTTTATCAATTAAAGTCATTTACTTTCCCAGAATTTTACTTGCTTTTCTCCTTTAAATTCCTGTCGAACCTTTACTTTAAAGCCTTGTTTATTTTACCAAGTCTTTCCTTTATGCAATTCATTTAAAGCCAATTTATTTAAAGCCTTATCCAACTTAATCAAACTTCAAAATCAACCTATGTCCATAGGATCAATCTGATCGATCCTGCGAGTAACCAAATAAGTAACCATTTGGAGGATCAGCGGTTGTTTACCAAAACCCAAGGTAAACAATATCATACTCCAGGGAGATTCAAGATCAGGACCTTCCTCAGGAAATGGCTCATCATAATATTTCACTTTCAGAAACATCACATCCTCACCGGGGAAATGCTACATCACAGATTGATAATCATCAACCGGTTGGTGAGCAATATAATTTGCCAACACGCTGCTTTTAATAGCTTTTTGAGTGCGGTATTCGATGTCATTTTCAGATAACAGCATCTGCCAGCAGACAATTCTCCCAGTAAGAGCAGGCTTTTTAAAAATGTACTTGATTGGATCCATTTTGGAAATCAACCAAGTAGTGTGATTCAACATATATTGCCGTAAACGTTTTTCCGCCCAGGCCAGAGCACAACATGTCTTTTCCAGCATGGAATACCGCGACTCACAATCAGTAAACTTTTTACTGAGATAATAAATGGGCATACTCTTTCTTCCCTATTTCATCTTGTTGTCCCAGAATACAACCCATGGAATTATCTAACATTGTCAGATACATAATCAACGGTCTTCCTTCAACGGGAGGGAGCAAGATAGGAGGTTCAAGAAGATATTATTTAATACTTTCAAATGCCCTTTGGCAGTCATCTGTCCATACACAACCTTGATATTTCTTTAAAAACTTAAAGATCGGTTCACACGTTGCAGTCATGTGGGAAATGAATTTGGAAATATAATTCAAATGCCCAAGGAACCCTCTGACTTGCTTTTCAATTCTTGGTGCTGGCATTTCTTGAATTTCTTTGACTTTATCAGGGTCAACTTCAATCCCTCTCTGGATAATAATGAAACCCAACAATTTCCCTAACCAAACGTAGAAGGTACATTTATTTGGATTCAAGCGGAGACGATACTTCCTCAAACGCTGAAACAACTTCAACAAATCTTCTACATTCCTTTCTTCAGTCTGGGATTTAGAAACCATATCATCAACATATAACTCAATTTCGTTGTGCATCAGATCATAGAATAGGGTTGTCACAGCCCTCTGGTACGTTGCACCAGCGTTCTTCAACCCGAAGGGCATCACTCTGTAACAGAATGTTCCCCAGGGTGTGATAAACATTGTTTTTTCCATGTCCTCAGGAGCCATCTTTATTTGATTATACTTGGAAGATCTATCCATGAACGAGAAAAACTTGAATTTTGTTGTGCTATCCACTAACATATCAATGTGTGGCAATGGAAAATCATATTTTGGACTAGCTTTATTTAGATCTCTGTAATCTACGCACATGCGAACTTTTCCGTCTTTCTTAGGTAATGGGAAAATATTAGGAATCCACTAAGGGTACACTGATGTCACAAGAAAATCAACATTAATCTGCTTTAGAACTTCTTCTTTGATCTTCACTACCATATCTGGGTGAGTTCTTTGCAACTTCTGTTTGATTGGCGGACACTCTGGCTTCAGCGACAAACGGTGCTCTACAATATCTTTATCTAGACCAGACATATCTTGGTAAGACCAAGAAAAAATATCCACTTACTCTTACAACATCTCAATCAACCTGCTCTTCACATCTGGATGCAGTAATGCTACAATCTTGACTTCCTTCGATTCTTCTTCTGAACCCAAATTGATTACATCCAATGGCTCTCTATATGGCTAAATAACATTCTCCTCACGCTCAAGAAACCATGAGACGTCTTATGGAATCTCATCATAGTCTTCTTTTTCAGCCCCATACATAGGACATTCAAAGTTAGGAGAGGGTGCAGGGTCATTGTATTCAACGGGTTTTTTAATTAATCTGCACATATGATTTATGCTTGCTTTTAGAAACTGACACATATAACAAGTGATCATGCAGATTGAATTTCAATTATTATTTATTTTGAAATGTTTTTTTATTACCATTTTCCAATAAAAAACAAAAAATAAAGACACAATTTGGGAAACAAAGACAACTTTTATTAATGATTTTAAAAATCAAAGCAAACAGATAAGCCCATACAATGTCAATACTTTCACCTTTGGTAGAGTGAAAGCTTTTCAAAAATATTAACGAAAACAAATTACTTTGAAACATGTATGCAAGAGGGAACATCATTGGTGATCCAGTTCTGAACCCTAACTCCGAGCGTCACATGATTTGGAATTTCTGGCTCTGCTTCATCTTCCACAATGGCATTATTCTCAAAAACATTTGGATGAAGATAACCCCCGCTACGAAAGATGTCTTGATACTTACCTGCAACATACTTCAGCTTCATGCTCTTACCTTTATCATTCTTCACAGAGAACCCTAAGCCAGCTCTATTCTTATTTATAGGTGGATCAACAATTTGTCCCCATACTTCACTATGGAAATTACGCACAACCAGCTGAGCATCCTTAAACGAAGCCATAGAATTCTCATTTCCTCTTATATTATCAATGGATAAAGCTTGGAATTGGGTTCCAACAGCAGCTTCATCCGCCTCCACAATGTTGAAAGAAGACAAATGAGATATCAATAATGCTTGTTCCCAATTTATAATTACCACTTTTCCTTCACGCACAAACATTAACTTCTGGTGTAAAGTCAAAGTGACAGCCCCTACCTCATGTATCCACGGCCGTCCTAGCAAGCAGCTATAAGCGGTTACAATATCCATACCTGGAAAGTAATCTGAAACAAATGTGAGCCTATATGAATAGGCAAGTCCACTTCACCAATAACAGATTTCCTTGATCCATAAATGCTTTCACAATAATGCCACTTGGGTGCATGGGTGTTGCTTTATATTTCAACTTCATAAGTGTGCTCCTCGGTATAACATTCAATGCAGATCCATTATCAATTAACACATTGGATAATGAATCATTCTTGCAGTTCATAGAGATGTGGAGGGCCAGATTGTGATTCCTTCCTTCATCGGGGAGTTCATCATCGCAGAAACTAGGGTTATTACATGATGTAATATTCCCTACCACACTGCTGAAATGGTCTACAGGAATATCACTTTCCATGATAGCTTTGTCCAATACCCTCATCAACGATTCTCTGTGAGTAGAGGAGTTCATCAATAAAGCCAAGATAGATATTTTTGAAGGAGTCTGCAGTAGTTAATCTACAATTCTGTAGTCGCTCATCTTGATTATATTCATAATATCATCCATCTCTTTTTCTAGTGTAGCTCCACTAGATTCACCCACTGCCTTCTTGGGTTCAAAATCTTCAACAATTTTCTTTCTAGTACTAACATCTCTACGAATAACTTGTACAAATACATGACCGCTGCGGGTCACTCTGCTAGTCTCAACAATATTTACGACATTAGGCATTGGCTGGATGGGAACTTCCACACAATCCTCTAAAATTGTAGCATTAAATTTGTAGGGTACAACCTTGTCTGACTTGTAGGGGACAGGACCCGTCAAGCTGATCACCAATGGAATAATAGCTGGCGTGCCATGATATTCAACTTCAAAAGGGGTAGGTGCACCAAAACAAGGAACAATAACATTTAATCCCTCTTGAACACATCCAATCATTACATAGTCATCTCTGGAAAACATATCTTCACCGAGGAGAAGAACTCATCCGCAGAGGCATACTCATCATCTGACTCTTCTTTAGCCAAACAAACCTCAATCTCATTAAACTCATGGTAATCATCCCTTTGTCCTGTAACCTTGATAGTTCCATTATCCAATAACAACTGAATACCTTTCCTTACAATTGAACATCCTCGGGAGTCCCGACAGCAAATTCGGCAAGATCCATACTGATGTTCTACCTGACCAGCCATGTGGCAGAAACTAGAATGCAATTATACAAGATCCTCATTCATATGTTCCACATCAAAGATTCTAAACTCCCCGGGACATCCAAAAACCATGTTTACTTCCTCTTCATACTCTTCCCTAGGTCTGATTATATGAATGAGGCCCTCATCCATCATCTCTTGCAAATCAGCCTTTATCTTGTCATAACCCTGTATATCTATGCTGCAAATAGCACAACATGCATTGTCATGCATATAGTAGCTAAATTCAGAGTTTTGCATGAATTTTTACCAAATCCCCACTAACCAATTTAATATCGAAAAGCTGGAAGTCGCCTGGACAATCGGCCCCCATGTTCACAACATTTGCTCCTCCATGCTTTGGCAAAGGATTATCTTTCACATTAGGGCCAACATCTTTGAAGGATCAGATACCAGACTTCACCAATTTTTGTACTTTAGTTGTGATACGGTGGGAGAACTGACTTGAGGGTTTTTCATTTTATCGCAAATGTTGCGGTTAGCAAGAGTCGCCACCGACTTTTCTTTTATCCAAAAGGAAAGGTGAAAAGGCACAGGAAAGACCTTTGAGATTGTTTCTTGAGTTCGGGGGGTAGATTATGAAAAGGGAAGGTATTAGCACCCTTTTCATCCATGGTTTTCCATGGGCTCTTAGTTACTTGCTTAGATCACTTGCTTTTGTTTGTTTGAAATTGTGTTTCGTGTGGTTTTGAAAGTATTTTGTAAAAGAGGCCATTTGTTTAGGCAATCTTTGTAATGATTCTTGTTCGTAAGAATGTATAGGAAGATGTTTATATTTTTGAAAATGTTTTCAATGATTGTAAAATGTTTTGAAATGTGTGTGTTTGTTTTGAAAATAGCAAGGATGGTTGTTTGAAATAGAGCAAGTAACTAGAAGCTATCTACCTACTCAAATGTCTTTCTTGTGCATTTTGTATTCCTTTGACATTGTTGTCTTACCATTGATTTGGTAAGCAACCCTATATTTGGATGTAAACGGGACGGGCGTGGGTCATCGCATAACCATGATTAGTAATGTTTGCAAAGTATCTTAGCATTTGGAGGAACCAAGATCATTTTGTAAGGCAACTTTTGAATAGCGTCATCGAGGGACTATGATCTTTATATTTGTTTGTTTTTGCCAAGATACTTCGCATGCGTAATATGGTCATTTTTTTAGGCAACCGAGTGGAGAAACCCTAAGGATGCTTGTGCGCAAGTGTATCATTTTCATGCTTGATTTTGTCTTGTATTATGGTTTTCTATTTGATTGATCTTATCTTGCCATATAAACCCTAATTACTAATCATGGCATATAAAGCGATAAATTGCGTAATGTAAATATTTCTAAGCTATTACAATAATTTATGGGAGGGAAAAATACAAATTTGAATGGGCATTTGCAAAAAAAATATAAACCTAAATAAATTATTACAACTAAATTGAATTTGTACGAATTAGAATAAATACAATACAATATTTAAAAATGCAATGCAATGTACATGTAAGAAAAGATTTTTGTTTTGTTTTAATGTAAAATAAAATTTAGATCTAAGCCTAAAAATGTAAGGAAAAGAAATTAATTTTTTAGAAGGGGTCTTAACCCTAATATCTATTTTTTAAAAGAAAATAAAGTTCTTATATGTATTATTTTATGTATTTCTTGTATTAAAATAATAGATAATATTGTGATAAAAGTATAAAATTTTTATATATGCAAGAATAAAAATTTATAAGTATGAAATAAAAAATAAATTAAACTAAATATGTTTTGATTATATTTTATAAATTTACTAAGAAAATACATGATATATATTAAGAATAAAATATATTTTGATGTGAAAAAATTAAACTAAAATAAAATAAAATGCAATATTATGAAATTCACATTTTTTAGGATTTTTATGTATCAAAGAAGATATTTAAAATATTAAATATGAAAATAAAACAAATAAAAAAATAAAATATAAAAAGTTGCAAGGGGGGTGATGTAGCAAAGCTGGTAGTAATGTTAGAAAAAAAATGCTAAGCCCACAAAACTGAGCCCAAACCTGCAAAAGGACAAAAAATGGAAAAACAAAAGTAGCGCCCAGGTTCGAACCCAGGACATGGGTCTTACCAGCGCGCTACTTTGCCACTCGGGTGGCTATACATCCATTGTCTTATGGAAAGAAAAAATAATATAACCCAAAACAAGTCCTTGCCCTGTACTTCATCTTGTTCCTCAAGTTTGGCCAGACATTCTGTAACTCTCTCATACTTCCATGAAAATCAAAACTCATAACATGAAAATTGTAGTGCTTGAACTCACGATTCCAACCATATAAGTTATGTAAGATAACTATCAAAGATCAAAGAGAATTTTAACAGCCCTAAATTTTAGCCTAATATTTTCAGAAATTTCAAGTTCCAAATTCTCTCAACTCAAGTAAAATCAATGCAAGATAAAGATATGTACAGTTTCGTTATGATGAGGGCTACACTTTTTATTCATAAATCGTGGCCTATGGTTGCATGTACAAGGAGATAGAGTTTGAGATTTACCTCCTTCAGTTGGAATCGTGGATGGAACTGGAGTGAGTTTTATGGAGGCCTGATGCTTGCTTGAGCTTCCTTGAGCTTCCCTGAGTGTATTTCAACCCTTGCCTTGCTCTGAAAGTATCTAAAACTCCTTGGCCAAGTCAAACTGCAGGCTCTGAAATCAACAATGGCAGATTATGGAAAAGTAATTACAGAACAGGGATGAAGGTCTGGATTTGTTTGATATCAAGTATTTAAGATGTTTGAATGATCAAAACTTGAAACGCACGATCCAAATAGAAGATGGGTATGCTTATGCCAAAACTGCAAGTTTGGACAGATTTTTGGTGTTTTTATGGTTGGGAGTGTTTCAGGCCTTTTCTAATCGTGTTTTGTATTGTGTTATGTTTGTATATTAGTATGGAATTGGTTTCATGTCAACCCTCTAACAGTTGTGCCTATTTTAGCCTTTTTGCAACTTATCTTGTATTTGAAGTAAAGTGAAGGGACAATGCTTGCCATGCTTGTACTTGCTCTCTTAGGGTTGGTATCAGCTTGTACAATTTGCTTTAGAACTGTGAAACTTGTGTGTACAATGGAGACAGGTCCAAAGCTCAAGAATTGGAAAGTGGCAAAAGTTGTGCTTTTCCAAAATGGCAATGGTCACTTTATGCCATTTATAGAATTGCAAGTTGGATAATGGTTCTAAGGAATGGATCAAATATTTGTCAACTGAGTAAGCATTTAATTAAGGAGTGAGGAACAAGTTTGGTACCTGCAAAGCATGGATTAGGCAGCATGGGTACCGATTGCAACTTTGTTCTTCATGAAATGGCTTGGACAAAAAGTGAGACATTTCCAACTTCATCTCTTCGATTCTCCCTACTCAAAAATGATCTTGAGGAGTTCTTTGACATTTTGGAAAGCTTGAAATGTTCTATATAACTCATCTTTGAAATGAATTTTGAGATACCTCTTGGAACTAGGTGAAAAATGGCCATGAAGTTGGGTCCAAAACCTGCCTAAAATAGGGCAAAATTTCACTAAGCTATTTAGTTCATGACCATGTGTTCATAAATTTATATCTTGAGATCCAAGAATATTTAGGGAAAAGTGTGTGAATAAAAGTTGTATATTTCATGGAGGTCTATAACTTTCATGTTGGGAACTTTCCTTGAATCATTATGCATCATGGTGAAAACATGGCCTGAAGTTGAGAAAAAATTAGAAATTTTCTATACTTAGAAAATTTCGAAGTTAAGAAAATTTTCAAATTTAAACCCTAATCTTCAAATTTGGATTTATTGATGAAAAAGTTTCAAATTTTTACATGCTTTGATGAAATATGACCCTTGGCACTTGATTTTGACCAAAAAGTCAAAGTTTGACTTTTCAGTTTACAGTTGACTTTTGATCAGTTGACTGCAAATTTCATCTGTCAATCCAATGAAATTGAAATGTTTTGAGCCATACTATTAGGTCAAGATGATGAAATTGAATCCTTGAAATCATGCTTTAACTCAATTGGTCACTTGCTAGGTTAAAAATCAGAAATTGCCCTTCTTTAATCAAAACCCTAATTTTTGACTATTTTGCCCTTTTGGTGATTTGATCAAATTTCTTGAGGAATTGTGATCCAAACTTGATCAAATGATACTTATAAGTTTAAAATGTTGATGTGGATAAAAAATTATGAATTTCGACTGAAAATTGGCCATGGTTGACTTTTTCCCCAATACAACTGATTTTTAGGTCAACTGTCCAATTGACTGATCAAAAATATTATCCAAGGGTTGAAACTTGACATGAGTGATCTTAGGGATCCATAATGATGTTTGAAAATCATATGAAGCATTGATAGTCCAAAAATCCTTTTGCAAACTCAAACC
This sequence comes from Vicia faba, assembly GCA_948472305.1. Lineage (NCBI taxonomy): Eukaryota > Viridiplantae > Streptophyta > Magnoliopsida > Fabales > Fabaceae > Vicia > Vicia faba. The sequence continues at coordinate 918,079,759 of OX451735.1, read as the reverse complement.
CTAATTTTGGGTTATTAGTGCAAGATGAGATGTCTTGAGATGACCAAACCCTAATCCAGTCTTGAGTCAGAGGAAACTTGTGAGAAAAGTCTTGATAAATGAGAGGGAAAATTTTGGTGTACAACAGTTGTCATTGTTCAATCTTCTTAAACCTGAAGACTTAGATTGGCGATTTTTGTCATTCGTGACTCGAAGATGAAAGATGATTGGACACTAGAGTGCCCATAAATTTGCACTTGATAATGTGTAGTTGAAGGAATGGGCTTAAAGATGCCATTTGGAGAAGTAATGGATCCTTGTTAGATATGGGCTTGTAGATGCCATCCAATAATGTTTATTGAATTGTAAATTGTAAGCTGAAAGAATGAGTATCAGAATGGCGGCTGTGTCTAGAGCGTATCTGTACTGTATCCGAAAGTTGAATCTGAATAAGCATCAGAATGGCATCCGTGTCTAGAGCGCATCTGTGCTGTATCTGAAGTCTGAATCTGAATGAGTATCAAAATGGCATCCGTATCTGGAGCGTATCTGAACTTGAAATCTGAATGAGTATCAGAATGGAATCCGTGTCTGGAGCATATCTGAACTTGAAATTTGAATGAGTATTAGAATGGAATCCGTGTCTGGAGCGTATATGTGTTGTATCTGAAGTCTGAATCTGAATAAGCATCGGAATGGCATCCGTGTCTGGAGCGTATCTGTGTTGTATCTGAAGTCTGAATCTGAATGAGTATCAGAATGACATCCGTATCTGGAGCGTATCTGAATTGTATCATGATTGCATATTGTTAATGGTAGTTGTTAATCTTATCCTGAAAAGGGTAAAATGATAGCTAAAACACAAAGTTATGTTGCATGGAAATGTATGATGCAATGTATTTGTTTTATCAATGTTTATGATGTATGGATGTAATGTATGCGCATGTAAACTGATTTGTTGTATTGCTGCCTGATTGAGGAAAATAAATTCTTGAACGCTGTTGAGGATATGTTGAATTCTTCATGTCTTGAAGTTTGACGATCTCTACTGGGGATTAATAATTTGAAGTTTTAGTTCCGCTGGTGATCTAAATGATGTATTGCGGGGATTGCTTATGGAATAGCCTAGAGACGTTTTTTGGTCCTTTCAACCTATCAGTAATTATCTTTCGCATTTTGTTTATTTGTAAACAGTAATTATGTTCAAATCCATATGTTCATTAATGAATCGTTGGACGTTTTTGCAAATAAAACAAAGTGTAAAGAAAAAGACGAACAGTTTTCTGTAATTTCAACGAGATATCTTTGTATTTTGACTTTGAATAAGTATGTTGTACAAGGGAGACAAACATTCTAGTAAGAGAATGGCGCCATAAAACAAGAAAAATGTATATAATGAAAGATAGCTATGTGTAATAATCCCATGGGGTTCCCATTCTGTTATTTCCTTCGTATCTTCGAATATCTTGTCTATTTGTTGCTTCGTCCAAAGATGATTGAATTGATCAGAAACTCTGAGTTTGTCAGTGGAAGTCAAGAGGTTGCCCACAAAGTGATCCGAAGGGACATATTCATACGCTTTAATTCCCTAACTTTTGCCTGGACTACCCTTTCGGGTTTTCAGTCCACCGGGAAACCCTTTTTTGCCCAAGTCGCCCTTTCAGGTTTTCAACTTGCCGGGTGTATAGATTTTTTTTATTTTCATCCATAATTTTTACCCGAACCTTTTGGTTAGCTGGGATGCCCTTTTTTGCCTAGGTGTGTCAACCTAGCGGGTTTCTTATGCGTAGTATCTTTTGACTATGTCTGCGTTCGCAGGGTGTGGCAGGTCGTCGCCGTCCATGGTGGTTAAGATCATTTCCCCACCGGAGAAGATGTTCTTGATTACAAATGGTCCCTCATAGGTAAGAGTCCATTTTCCCCTGGGATCACTTTGTGGCAAGATAATGCGTTTGATCACTAGATCTCCAATTTGATATACTTGGCGTCTGACCTTCTTATTAAAAGCCTTGATCATCCGTTTTTGATACATCTGACCATGGCAAATAGCAGTGAATCTCCTTTCATCAATTAAGTTTAGTTGATCAAGCCGAGTCTGGATCCAATCGTCCTCATTCAAACCTGCATCTTTCATAATTCTCAAGGAGGGGATCTGAACCTCAATAGGCAAGACAACCTCCATGCCATAAACCAAAGAATAAGGTGTTGCCCCAGTTGATGTACGAGCCATGGTACGATACCCGTGGAGAGAAAATGGAAGCATCTCATGCTAGTCCTTGTAGGTGACTGTCATTTTCTGTATGATCTTTTTGATATTTTTATTTGCAGCTTCAACGACACCATTCATCTTTGGCCGATAGGGGGATGAATTGTGATGCTGAATTTTGAACTGCTCACACAAGGCGGTGATCATAGTATTGTTAAGGTTTGTACCATTATCAGTGATGATCCTTTCTGGGATACCATACCGGCAAATGAGATTCTTCTTGATGAAGTGGGCAACAACATTCTTAGTAACATATGCGAAGGAAGCTGCTTCGACCCATTTTGTAAAGTAGTCAATGGCCACTAGAATGAAGCACTATCCATTGGAGGTTGTAGGCTTGATCTCCCCGATCATATCGATTCTCCACATAGTAAAGGGCCAAGGAGCCGTCAAGACATTTCGAGTAACCGGAGGTACGTGCACCTTGTCCATATAGATTTGACACTTATGACAGGTCCGAGAGTATTGATAGCAGTCTACTTCCATGGTAGACCAATAATAGCCCGCCCGTAGGATTTTCTTTGCCATCGTATGCCCACTGGAGTGAGTGCCAAAGGTACCTTCATGTAATTCAACCATGATCTTTTCCACTTCAACCTTATCCACACACCAAAGCATAATGGAGTCATGATTATGTTTGTACAGGATGCCATTACTCAGGAAGAACTTAGCAGAGAATCTCCTTAAGAACTTCTTATCATTGATTGAAGCTCCTTTTGGATATTCTTGAGCCTCGAGATACCTCTTGACCTCATGAATCCAAGCCTGGTCCACTACCTCTTCAGTATTGATCTCGTGACAATGTGCTAGTTCATCCATTCGTTCGATGGTGATCTAGGGAGCCTCATTATCCCAATTAAGTTTAAACATAGATGACATTGTGGCTAGAGCATCTGCTAGCTGATTTTCTTCTCTCGGGAAATGATCGAAGGTAATCTGCTTAAAATGTGGTAACAATGTCAAAACATGTTATTTGTAAGGGATAAGGTTTGGATGCTTAGTGTCCCATTCTCCTTTGATCTGACTGATGACCAAAGCTGAATCTCCAAACACATCTAAAAATTTGATTCCCAAGTCTATGGCATCCTTAAGACCAAAGATGCATGCTTCATATTCGGCCATGTTGTTCGTATAGTTGAAGAAAAGTGTGGCAGTAAAGGGAGTATGACATCGTTCCGGAGATATGAGTACAACTCCGATACCATTACCAAGTGCATTGGATGCCCCATCAAAGAACAGGGTCCATCGGGATCCTTGTTCAGGTTAGTCATATGGTCTGATCTCTTCGTAGTCGTCTAATGTCATGATGTCTTCATCCGGGAATACAAATTTCATGGACTGATAATCTTCTACAGCTTGATGAGCAAGATGATCAGCTAGCACACAACCCTTTATAGCTTTCTGGGTAGTGTAATGTATGTCATATTCTGTTAGGATCATCTGCCATCTAGCTATCCTCCCAAACAGAGCAGGCTTTTCGAAGATGTACTTTATCAGATCCATCTTATATATCAGCAAAGTGGTATGAGTCAACATATACTGTCTTAGCTGGCGAGCATCCCATGCCAGAGTGCAGCAAGTTTTCTCGAGTAGTGAATATCTGGTTTCACAGTAGGTAAGCTTTTTGCCCAGGTAGTAAATAGCATGCTCTTTTCGGCTAGACTCGTCATGCTGCCCCGATACACACCCCATTGAGTTCTCTAAAACAGTTAGATACATGATCAGTGGTCTTCCCTCGACTGGTGGCATCAAAATAGGAGGCTCTTGTAAGTACTCTTTGATCTTGTCAAAAGCAATCTGGCACTCATCATTCCATCTAACCACTTGATCTTTCTTTAATAGTTTGAAGATTGGCTCACAAGTAGTTGTCATGTGAGAAATGAATTTGGCAATATAGTTCAGGCGTCCCAAGAATCCTCTGACTTCCTTCTCAGTACGAGGAGCAGGCATTTATTGTATCACTTTAACCTTGGAAGGATCAACCTCGATGCCTTTGTTGCTGACAACAAAACCTAAGAGTTTACCAGACCGGACTCCGAATGTACACTTGTTTGGATTCAGTCTTAACTTGTACTCCTTCAATCTCACAAACAACTTTTGCAAGTGATCAAGGTTCTCCTATTTAGTTTGTGATCGGGATATCATGTCATCTACATATACCTCTATCTCATGATGTATCATATCATGAAATAAAGCTACCATGGCGTGTTGATAGGTTTCCCCAGCATTCTTCAGTCCGAATGGCATCACTTTGTAGCAGAACGTGCTCCACTGTGTGAAAAATGTAGTTTTCTCCATGTCCTCAGGTGCCATTTTGATATGTTTATAACCTGAGAATCCGTCCATGAAGGAAAACACTTTGTGCTGGGCCGTATTGTCAACCAGGATGTCGATGTGGGGAAGTGGAAAATCATCTTTAGGGCTAGCCCTGTTTAAATCTCTATAATCCACACACATTCGTACTTTGTCGTCCTTTTTAGGCACGGGAAAAATGCTGGCAACCCATTGAGGATAGGAAGTGACAACTAAGAATCCAGCATTGAATTGTTTCATGACTTCCGCTTTGATCTTCTCTAACATTTCAGGTCTCATGCGGCGGACTTTTTGTTTCACTGGTGGACAATCTTCTCTTGTGGGTAGACGATGTACCACGATGTCTGTATCAATTCCTGGCATGTCTTCGTATGAACAGGCAAAGATCTCAACATAATCATGCAATAGCTGAATTAAACGCTCCTTGACATCCGACTCTAGATTGGCACCCACCTTGATTTCCTTTTTATCTTCCTCGGTACCCAAGTTGATTGTATCCAATGGTTCCTCATGAGGCTGAATAGCTCTTTCCTCTTGTTGTAGTAGTCTGGCCAATTCCCCTGGTACTTCACAATCTTCCTCACCTTCGTATTCGGCTTGGTAGCTTCGATCTTCAGAGTCACTAAAGGCCATAGCAGTATCGTTACCCATGGGATCCGGAATGGAGGGGTGCCTGCATTTGTGAGTGTGGGTGTGTGTAAGGGTATAGCCATCTTTAAACAATAAAATATAAAAGAAAGACAATGAGCACAAAAGGTTTGTATGTGGAAAAACGTCCATGATTCATTGAATGTCATATGAAGATGAAATAAAAACCCTTACAAATGGACCATTGTGCCTCGGGTAAGACACAAGGTTTTTTAAAGTGCGAATTGTTTGTGAATATTATAATTCCAATAGAAATATAAAAGATAAATTACTGAGGGATGAAAGTTATTGGGACAAAGTCTCTGGCTTCCCAATTGAGAAGTCCTCTGTTGACAGTAGTAAATATCCAATCTTCTAAGTTGCCATCTTCTTCACCATCTTCCACTGCGTTTACCTCTCAGTTGCTAATCTTTAGAGGTGGCGCTCCAGCACGGGCACGGTGCACAACCTTCTGAGCATTCGATGTAAACCCTAAGCCAAACTTGTCAGATTTATACGGAATGTCAGGAAGCTGCCCCCAAATGGTGCATCCACCCTCCTCTACTACTGCCTTGGCGTCCTTTAGAGATGACATCTGAAGCGGAGGTCTTGTGATCTTGGGGATCGGGGATACCGCCTTGGTTACCGCTACCTCTTGAGAGACCTCTTCGAAATGTTGAAAAGGAGTTTCAATGAACTCTCCATCCAACTCCACATACCGGAAAGAATTTAGATGGCTAATCATGTACTCTTCCTCTCCGTGGACAATGATAATCTTTCCATGGACCGAGTACTTCAGCATCTGGTGTAGCGTAGAGGTGACAGCATCGGCATTATGGATCTAGGGCCATCTTAACAGACAGGAGTAAGAGGGACGGATTTCCATTACATAGAAGGTTGAGCTGAACGTCTGGGTTCCCACCTTTATGGGGATGTCCACCTCCCCGTGGACCATCCTCTTTGAGCCATCAAAAGCTCTCACAACTATGTTACTGGGTTTCAAAGTCAGCCCTTCGCAATCCAATCTGTCAAGAGATTTCTTTGGTAAGACGTTCAAAGATGAACTCGTGTCCACCAAGACATGGGCCAGAGTCGTTCCTTTACACTCCACAGAGACATGTAATGCCTCGTTGTGCTTTCTCCCTCTGGGTGTCAAATCAACATCAGAGAAGCCTAGGCCGTTATCAGCTGTCAAACTGGCCACACAATCTTGGAATTGGTCAGCAGATGTCTCTTGTGGCACATGGGTTGTCTTCAGGAACTTTACCAGAGCTTCTGCATGTGCCTCAGAACACAGCAGAAATGCTAGCATGGAGATCTTGGAGGGAGTTTTCCCCAACTGTTCAACCACGTCATAATCACTCTTCTTTATTATCCTCAGGATCTCTTCCATTTCCTTCTTGGATGTTTCGGGGATAGCTAGTGATTGAGCCTTCGTCCGGAAAGGCTCTTCCTGAATGCTTTTTCCTCGATTTTCAGCAGTAGAAGTATTGGTAAGGATAACAGCAGGGGTCATGTCATCTATGTCAGTAGGAGCAATTGCAGGTATGATTATTGGTAAAGAGGTAATCTTCTGAACAGCCACGGGTCCAAAAACTTCCTTTGGAGGGGCAATTTTTGGAGAGAAGATTATACCACTACGGGTAATATTACTAGTTCCGGCAATATTGCTAATGTCAGAATCTTCTTCTTCGGAGCTCACTTCTTCGGTGGATATACCATCTTGTTTAATACCATGGTAGTAGATTTCTCCACCGTAATTCCACGGTATTGTTTTATCTGATTCATACGGGACCGACCCGGGCATTGTAATTATAAGGGGAGTAGTATTTGGAACCGATGTAATCCTAACGGGTCTTTTGGGGACCCTGGAAGGATTGGCGGAGATGGTTATGATTGAAACGTCTTCAACAGGAATGGGTGAAACAGGAGCATTTTCAAACAGAATCTCTTGGTTGTCTATCAAGCTTTGAATGCATGTCTTCAACAGAGAGTAATAAGTTGGTGAGGATAAGCAAAGATGGAAGTCTTTATTACAACCTGGGAATAGACCATCTTTCAACAAGTTCATCTTAATGATTGAGAGCGGAGTTAAGAGTTCATCCATTGTAGCAACAAACAAATCTTCCTCGATAGCATTGGCGTTGTGACCATGTCTAGGAATAGGAACGGAAATGACATTTGGTTTTTCGGGCACCTCAAACTCAATCTCTTTTGCATCTATGAGGTCTTGAATTTTGTTTTTCAAATCCCAACAGTTGTTGGTGTCATGGCCCGGACTTTCGGAATGGTATGCGTATCTGGCATTCGGATGATAATGAGGGGACTCCGTGTTGGGATTCTTTTGAGCTTCTTTTAAAGTTGCTAGATTAGATTTCAGCAGATGTGTTAAAATATGGGCTAGAGTCATATTAACTCTGGTGAATTGCCGGACTGGCCTTTCCAACCTTTCTTGGTTACTTCTTGGTTGATCAGATGTAGATTTTGGGATCATAACGGCTCCTACCATTGGTCGGCGTTCAGCTCCCCCTTGGTTCCTTTATGGATAAACAGCATATACCTCCTTTTTCCCGATGAAAGGGTTTCTTACAGCTGTAGAGGCAGACGAATCCTTCTGAATCTTTCCACTTTTTATGCCAGCTTCTACCCTCTCTCCAGTTAATATTAACTCAGTAAACCCAACAAATGATCTCCCAATCAAATTGTTGAAGAAAGGGCCCGATAGAGTGCCTAAGAACATATCTACCAACTACCTTTCAGACAGAGGGGGTTGCACTCTCCCAGTTAGATCTCTCCATTTTTGTGCGTAATCTTTGAAACCCTCATTTGAAGCCATAGCCATACTCTGAAGTTGAGTACGGGTAGGAGCCAAATCTGCATTATACTGGTATTGTTTATAGAAAGATGCGGCAAGGTCTTCCCAGTTGTGGACGTCGGCCCTTTCTAATTGGTAAAACCAATCGAGTTGTGTTCCGGATAAACTATCTTGGAAAAAATGGACCCATAAGTCTTTATCGGCAGAGTGCGGCTGAATCTTTCTCACGTATGATCGGAGGTGCATTTTAGGACATGACACCCCATCATATTTTGCAAACAACGGAACTTTGAACTTTGGTGGAATCACAACTCCCGATACTATCCCCAAATCTTCGAAGTCTAGACCTGGTACCCTTTGTATTTCCATAACGCTTAAATGCTCTTCAAGATGTCTGTACTTATCATCAGCCGGAGGGTACTGTTCCTCAGAGTAGTCTTCGTCTTCTTCCTCCTCTTTGGATTCTAACGGAACTGCTGTTTCTTTTCCTTTTCCTTCTCCTTCCCCGGAAGTGGTTGCAAAATTCAAGGTTCTTCTAGTATGTCCCTGAAATCTTCTCCTCATATTCAAAACCCAATGGCTTTCTTTGTTTTCTTCTTTCTTTCTTCGGCTAACAGAGTCTTCAACTCATCTTGCCCCTTGGCTAGGGTCATGAGTAACTGTTGAAACTGCGTGTTTTAAGCTTGAAGATCTTTGACCTTCTGTTCGAGATCCATCTTACTGAAATAAAAATTTAGAGAGATGAGGAAGCTTGTTGCAAAAGACCTGCTTATGTTATGATGAATGATATGTGCATATGTAATGTTCTCAAGGATTTTAAAAGATTCAAGTTTGTTTTAAACAAAAAGAAACACACGTTATATTAATAAGATAGAGTTTGAGTACATCAATGCCCCTTGGGCAAAATAATACAATACTCTAAGATAAAAAAGTAGTGCGCATCCTCTTTGGTGCTATGTAGGCATTTAGAGTCTGCTCTTCATAAAGTAGCCTAGTGAGTTCCAAAACCTTCTTCTCGCTTGCTTAGAATTTGGCTTTGAAAGTATCTCGCTCTCCTTTGAGTTGTATCTAATTCCTTTGTAGATCTTCGAGTGATGTGGGCATGTCAGGATGTAGGATAGTGTATGGAACTTCTCCTTCCTTAACAGGCTCAATAATCACTGGGAGAATGGAAGGATAAGGCATCATAAGACTTTGAGCGCGGGTTCGTACCCACTTGAGGTAAGGCTCAAGAGGGATGGAACTCTTGTGTCCAAAAGTCTTTCTATCTACCTTGTTTAGCATCCTCCAAGCTCGGATGAATCTCTGGCGAAGACCTTGATCGTTGTTGTCGTAGTCGAATACCAAGCCTTGAATCAACATATCATGTGGGCCATCCCTTCGGGCATAACCAAACTTCTTAGAGCTAAGCATGGGTTGTAGGTGATGCCTCCCCTAATTCCAAGTAGAGGGACATTAGGGAATTCCCCAGAACGGTCAACAATGATAACATTCTCTTTGGATCGAGAGCACCAATGAATATCTGAATGTTTGAGCGTCATTAACCTTTGTGACCACCTTAATCCTTGCTCATTCTTTAAGACTGACTGGGGAAGATGAGAAATAAACCATCTTTCCAGGAGGGGAGTGCAACACATAAGGACACCTCTTTTCCTCATTGTACGAGTGTGAAAAGAGTGCAAGATATCCCCTAGCAATGTAGGCATTGGATTGCGTGACATGAAGATTTTGACGGCACTCACATCTATGAGTTGGTCAGGATTACGGAACAAGACCATCCCATAGATGAGGAGAGCCAAAATTTCCTCAAAAGCTTTCAAGTCTAGGGAATTCCAACAACTGTGGGCCTTCTCAAACAAAAACTTTGCTAAGAAGCCTTTGACACCACTTCTAGTTTCCCAATGAGTTGTGACATCAGATGAGTGCAAGTGCAGGGCTTGAGCAATCTTTTCTGGATTTGGATCTCTTTTTGTACCGTTGAAAGGTAGTTGATTGAGAATAGGAACCCTCAATAGTTGAGAGAATTCTTCCAAAGTGGGAACAAGTTGATAGTCAGGAAATGTGAAGCAATGATGCAAAGGGTCAAAGAACTGTAAGAGGACCTTCAACATATCCTCCTCTGTGTTGGAGGTGACCAAGTTGAGTAGACGACCATGCCTCTCGGTGAATGGAGAGTTCTCAGGGATCCTTGAAGCTATCTCCTTGAGTTGTGGAGGAATTCTTACAAGGTTGATTTGGATAGTTTTCCTGTGGAGTGAATCCATATCCTACAAAACAGGAACAAAGATGAATATCAAAAATCCTTGAAATGGTTAGTGAATGCATATGATGTTCATGATGTCCATGATGTTATGTACAAGTATGCATATACAAGAAAATCAAACAAGTTCTTAGTTTAGGCTTGCATGGGGTTTTATAGGTAAGTACCCTCTTGAAGTTTAGTTGGCTCAACCTGTCCTAATAATAGTAACCGAGTTCTAAGGGGCTCAATATCATTGGATTGTTTCCTTGGTCATTGTTTCAGCTCAAGCCTCTTTAATGGCGACCGAAATATCCCAAGAAACCAACCCTCAATGAGTGTAGTATCGAGTATCTACCAACTTCGGACTGCACCAAAGCCGGTCATCTCACTACATCCTAAAGGCCAAGTTGGTCAAGTAAAGGGTTCTAGAAGTTCATTAGTGCTTCATGACATCACTCAGCGGCCCTGTATTCTCTTTGATTTACTCAAAGGCTACCGGTACCCACAAATATGTCACACTAACATAGATATTGCTTAGACCATGTCGGTATACCCCGCACAGTTTCCATAACGTATTGCTATTTTCCTATAATGTTTCCCAAATCTGGGTGGAGGATTCAAACCCAAACAAAGAACCATAATGTAAAGCAAACAAGTCAAACAATGTAAGAAAATAAATGTGATCTAAACCTTAAGGTAACCCCACTTCTATAAAATTCCCAGCAGAGTCGCCAGTTCTGTGATACGGTGGGAGAACTGACTTGAGGTTTTTACGTTTTATCGCAAATGTTGAGGTTAGCAAGATTCGCCACCGACTTTTCTTTTATCCAAAAGGAAAGGTGAAAAAGCACAGGAAAGAACTTTGAGATTGTTTCTTGAGTTCGGGGGGGTAGATTATGAAAAGGGAAGGTATTGGCATCCTTTTCATCCATGGTTTTCTATGGGCTCTTAGTTACTTGCTTATATCACTTGCTTTTGTTTGTTTGAAATTGTGTTTGGTATGGTTTTGAAAGTATTTTGTAAAAGAGGCCATTCGTTTAGGCAATCTTTGTAATGATTCTTGTTCGTAAGAATGTATACGAAGATGTTTACCTTTTTGAAAATGTTTTCAATGATTGTAAAATGTTTTGAAATGTGTGTGTTTGTTTTGAAAATAGAAATGATGGTTGTTTGAAATAGAGCAAGTAACTAGAAGCTATCTACCTACTAAAATGTCTTTCTTGTGCATTTTCTATTCCTTTGACATTGTTGTCTTACCATTGATTTGGTAAGCAACCCTATCTTTGGATGTAAAAGGGACGGGCGTGGGTCATCGCATAACCATGATTAGCAATGTTTGCAAAGTATCTTAGCATTTGGAGGGACCAAGATCATTTTATAAGGCAACTTTTGAGTAGCGTCATCGAGGGACTATGATCTTTATATTTGTTTTTTTTTGCCAAGATACTTCGCATGCGTAATATGGTCATTTTTGTTTTAGGCAACCGAGTGGAGAAACCCTAAGGATGCTTGTGTGCAAGTATATCATTTTCATGCTTGATTTTGTCTTGGATTAGGGTTTTCTATTTGATTGATCTTATCTTGCCATACAAAACCTAATTACTAATCATGGCATATAAAGCGATAAATTGCGTAATGTAAATATTTCTAAGCTATTACAACAATTTATGGGATGGGGGAATACAAATTTGAATGGGGATTTGCAAAAAAAAATATAAACCTAAATAAATTATTACAACCAAATCGAATTTGTACGAATTAGAATAAATACAACACGATATTTAAAAATGCAACGAAATGTACATGTAAGAAAAGATTTTTGTTTTGTTTTTATGTAAAAGAAAATTTAGATCTAAGCCTAAAAATGTAAGGAAAAGAAATTAATTTTTTAGAAGGGGTCTTAACCCTAATATCTATTTTTTTAAAGAAAATAAAGTTCTTATATGTATTATTTTATGTATTTCTTGTATTAAAATAATAAATAATATTGTGATAAAAGTATAAATTTTTTATATATGCAAGAATAAATATTTATAAGTATGAAATGAAAAATAAAATAAACTAAATATGTTTTGATTATATTTTATAAATTTACTAAGAAAATACATGATATATATTAAGAATAAAATATATTTTTATGTGAAAAAATAAACTAAAATAAAATAAAATGAAATATTATGAAATTCACATTTTTTAGGATTTTTATGTATCAAAGAAGATATTTAAAATATTAAATATGAAAATAAAACAAATAAAAAAATAAAATATAAAAAGTTGCAAGGGGGGTGATGTAGCAAAGCTGGTAGTAATGTTAGAAGAAAAAATACGCTAAGCCCACAAAACTGAGCCCAAACCTGCAAAAGGACAAAAAATGGAAAAAATGGAAAAATATGAGAAATCAAAAGTAGCGCCTAGGTTCGAACCCAGGACATGGGTCTTACCAGCGCGCTACTTTGCCACTGGGGTCGCTATACATCCATTGTCTTATGGAAAGCAAAAATAATATAACCCAACACAAGTCCTTGCCCTGTACTTCTCTTCTTCTCCAAGCTTGGGCAGACATCCTGTAACTCTCTCATTTTTCCATGAAAATGAAAACTCATAACATGAAAATTGTAGTGTTTGAACTCACGATTCCCACCATATAAGTTATGTAAGCTAACTATCAAAGATCAAAGAGAATTTTAACAGCCCTAAATTTTAACCTAATATTTTCAGAAATTTCAAGTTCCAAATTCTCTCAACTCAAGTAAAACCAATGCAAGATAAAGATATGTACAATTTCGTTATGATGAGGGCTACACTTTTTATTCACAAGTCATGGCCTATGGTTTCCTGTACAAGGAGATAGAGTTTGAGATTTTACCTCCTTCAGTTGGTATCGTGGATGGAACTGGAGTGAGTTTGATGGAGGCCTGATGCTTGCTTGAGCTTCCTTGAGCTTCCCTGAATGTATTCCAACCCTTGCCTTGCTCTGAAAGTATATGAAACTCCTTGGCCAAGTCAAACTGCAAGTTCTGAAATCAACAATGGCAGATGATGGAAAAGTGATTACAGAACAGGGATGAAGGTCTGGATTGGTTTGATATTAAGTATGTAAGATGTTTGAATGATCAAAACTTGAAATGCACGAGCCAAATAGAAGATGGGTATGCTTATCCCAAAACTGCAAGTTTGGATAGATTTTTGGTGTTTTTATGGTTGGGAGTGTTTCAGGCCTTTTCTAATCGTGTTTTGTATTGTGTGATGTCTGTATATTAGTATGGAATTGGTTTCATGTCAACCCTCTAACAACCGTGCCTGTTCTAGCCTTTTTGCAACTTTTCTTGTATTTGAAGTAAAGTGAAGGGACAATGCTTGCCATGATTGTACTTGCTCTCTTAGGGTTGGTATCAACTTGTACAATTTGCTTTAGACCTGTGAAACTTGTGTGTACAATGGAGACAGGTCCAATGCTCAAGAATTGGAAAGTGGCAAAATTTGTACTTTTCCAAAATGGCAATGGTCACTTTATGCCATTTATGGAATTGTAAGTTGGATAATGGTTCTAAGGCATGGATCAAAGCTTTGTCAACTGAGTAAGCATTTAATTAAGGAGTGATGAACAAGTTTGAGACCTGCAAAGCATGTATTAGGCAGCATAGGTACTGATTGCAACTTTGTTCTTCATGAAATGGCTTGGACAAAAAGTGAGAAATTGCCAACTTCATCTCTTCGATTCTCCATACTCAAAAATGATCTTGAGGATTTCTTGGACATTTTTGAAAGCTTGCAATGTGCTCTATAACTCATATTTGAAATTAATTTTGAGATACCTCTTGGAACTAGGTGAAAAATGGCCATGAAGTTAGGTCCAAAACCTGCCTAAAATAGGGCAAAATTTCACTAAGTTATTTAGTTCATGACCATGTGTTCATAAATTTATATCTTGAGATCCAAGCATATTTATGGAAAAGTGTGTGAAGAAAAGTTTTAGATTTCATGGAGGTCTACAACTTTCATGTTGGGAACTTTCCTTGAATCATTATGCATCATGGTGAAAACATGGCCTAAAGTTGAGAAAAATTTCAAATTTAAACCCTAATCTTCAAATTTGGATTTCTTGATAAACAAGTTTCACATTTTGACATGCTTTGATGAAATATGACCCTTGGCACTTGATTTTGACCAAAAAGTCAAAGTTTGACTTTTCAGCATACAGTTGACTTTTGATCAGTTGACTACAAATTTCATCTGTCAATCCAATGAAATTGAAATGTTTTGAGCCATGCTATTAGGTCAAGATGATGAAATTGAATCCTTGAAATCATGATTTAACTCAATTGGTCACTTGCTAGGTTAAAAATCAGAAATTGCCATTCTTCAGTCAAAACCCTAAATTTTGACCATTTTGCCCTTTTGGTGATTTGATCAAATTTATTGAGGAATTGTGATCCAAACTTGATCAAATGATACTTATAGGTTTAAAATGTTGATGTGGATCAAAAATTATGAAGTTTGACTGATAATTGGCCATGGTTGACTTTTTCCTCAATACAGTTGATTTTTAGGTCAATTGTCCAATTGACTGATCAAAAATATTATCCAAGGGTTGAAACTTTACATGAGTGATCTTAGGGATCCATAATGATGTTTGAAAATAATTTAAAGCATTGATAGTCCAAAAATCCTTTTGCAAACTCAAACCCTAATTTTGGGTTATCAGTGCAAGATGAGATGTCTTCAGCTGACCAAACCCTAATACAGTCTTGAGTCAGAGAAAAGTCTTGATAAATGAGAGGGAAAATTTTGGGGTACAACATCAGTTTTCAAAGGATAGAAGTTCTCAACATTGTTCCCTGGTGCTCCCTGATGAAAAGCACATGTTTGGTCTGCCTTGTAATACCAAGGCAACGGTGATGGTATAACGGGAGATGGTCGGTTCTCAACCAACTTCTTCTGAATTAACACTGGGAGTAATTCTGTATAGCTCATAGGGATAGGGTCATAAATCTCCATTCTCTGATAATACCCTTGATTCCATTGATGGGATGGTCTCTGATAAGCAACGGTGGTTGGAGCTACACCCAGAGTCTTCAGGAAAATCTTAGTCATCTCCTTCTCTTTCATAAGAGGAATCACTTGGGCGGCTACCTCATGCCATCTTTGTGCATACTCGTTGAATGATTCCCTGTCCTTTTGGACTATGGCACTGAGTTGATCACGGCCAGGCGCCATGTCCACGTTGTATTTGTATTGTCTGATAAATGCTTCTCCCAAGTTGTTGAAAGTATGAATGTTGACACTGTCCACTATTCAAACTATCCTGAAAAAAGTGAATCAACAGACATTGATCATCAGTGTGGGTAGATATTCTTTTTACATTCATCACAAGATAAGCACGAGGACAAGTGTTTCCCTTGTACTTCTCGAATTCTGGGACTTTAAACTTCGCAGGTATCTTGACATTCGGGACCAAGCATAAATCATTTACATTATGCCCGAACAATTCCTTTCCCATGAGAGCCTTCATCTCCCTCCGCATCTTGTCAAACTGATCTTGAAAATCATTCATTCTATCATAGAGACCCAAGCCTTCACTTGGTGGAGGAAAGGGATGACACATATTATCATTAGCAAATGGGACCATATTCACCGAAGGAGGTTGTGATACGGTGGGAGAACTGACTTGAGGTTTTGCGTTTCATCGCAAATGGTTCGATTTAGCAAGAGTCGCCACCGACTTTTATTTTATCCAAAAGGAAAGGTAAAAAAGCACATGAAAGACCTTTGAGATGTTTTCTTGAGTTCAGGGGGTAGATTATGAAAAGGGAAGGTGCTAGCACCATTTTCATCCATGGTTTTCCATGGGCTCTTAGTTACTTTCTTAAATCACTTGCTTTGATTTTACAATTGTTTGAAATGGTGCTTTGTGTGGTTTTGAAAATATTTTGAAAAGAGGTCATCGTTTAGGCAATCTTTGTAATGATTCTCGTTCGTAAGAATGTATACAAAGATGTTTGTCTTTTGAAAGATGTTTCAATGTTTTGAAGGTTGTTTTGGAAATGTTTTGAAATGTGTGTGTGTTTGTTTGAAAATAACAAGGATTGTTTTGAAAGAGATCAAGTAACTAGGAGTTATCTACCCTACTCAAAAGTCTTTCTTGTACATTTTTATTCCTTTGATGTTGTTGACCTACTATTGTTTTAGTAGACAACCCTATCTTTGGATGTCAAACGGGACGGGCGTGGGTCATCGTATGACCATGATAGCAATGGTGTCAAGTATCTTAGCAAGTTTTAGGGACTAAGATCATTTGTTTTTAGACAACTTTTTGATAGCGTCATCGAGGGACTATGATCTTTTGTTTTGTTTTGTTTTGCCAAGATACCTAGCATGCATACCATGGCCATTTGTTTAGGCAACCAAGTGGGTGAAACCCTAGAGGTTCTTGTGTGCAATGTGTTGTCATTTTCATACATTTTTGTCTTGTTTTAAGTCATGCTATTTGTTTGATTTTGTCTTATCATACAAACCCTAGTTTTTACTAAACATGCATATAATACGATAAATTGTGTAAAGTAAATCTAAACTATTACAAAAATATTATGGGAAGGGGGATACAAGTTTTGAATGGGGAATATTTTCACAAAATAAAACCCTAATTTACTATTACAACCCAATTGAATTTATTGTACAATAAATAAATAAACAATTATTTAAATATGCAATAAAATGTAAATATGCAAAAAATGTTTTGTAATTGCTTTATGTATGAGAAAATAAAATTATCTAAGTCCTAAAAATAAGAAAAAATAATGTGATTATTTTTGAAAGGGGAAACCCTAATTTTGATTTAATAGAAAATGTTGTTTTCTAATATTTATTTGTCCATTTTTCTTTAAGAAAAATAATAATAATATTATGTACAAATGTTTAAAAAATAAAATATGTATGAAAATAATTATTTTTATGTGAAAAAATAATAAAATAAAATGTATAGTATTTTCAAATTATTTACAAGTTTATTTAAGAAAATAAAACCTAATAAACTATTTTTATGCCAAAAACATAATAAAAAATAATAAAATAAAATGCAAAAAAATTAAGAAAATATTTTTGGATTTTTTTAATGTTCAGAAAAAAATAACAAAGTCAAAAATATAAAATATGCAAGAAAATACAAAAAATATAAAAATATGCAAAGGGGGTGCAGAAGTAAAATGGGGGGGTGCAAAAAGAAGAAACAAAAAATGCCAGAAACAAAAAAGCCCAAGACAACATCTTCATCCCTGTCCTCTGTACCTGCGCGCGTTTCTGAGCTTGATTCTGTTCTTGCTCATGCTTGCATGAAATAAAAAACTTACAACATGAAACTTATAGCATTTTTAACCACGATTCCAACCATATCCATTTTGTGACCTAACTCTAAGAAACCAGGGAGAATTTCAGTGGCCCTAATTCCTGACATAATTTTTTTCATGAACTTCAACAATCAAATACTCTTAGCTCAGTTAATATAAATAAAAACTATGCATATGTACAGCTTAAGCATGTTAAGGACTACATTTTTGCTTCACAAATCTAAGCTTAAGGATGCCTAAATAAGGAGATAGAAACTTGACAAATACCTTGTTCAGTTAGGTTTGGATATGGCAATGTGGGAACTTTGAGTGAGGCCTGAAGATCTTGTGAGCTTCCTTGAAGTTCCCTCAAGCTTCTAAAATGCTTAGCTGGCCTTGTAGATGCTTGAATCTTGTTGCACGAGTCAACCTGCAAACCTTCAAAATGAAAATGGTGAAGCTTGAAACAGGGCACACAATTGCAAGGCAAGGGCCCGGACAGTTTAAGTGTGATGTATGGAAGGTGTTTTAAGGGTTGAATCAAGAAAAGAACGAGCCAATATTGATTTGGCTTGAGATTTGCAGAAGCTGCCCTATTTTGGGCAGAAATGTGGTTTTTTGTGTTTTGGAGTGTTTGAGATGTTAGCAATTCATGCTTAGGATTTTTACAATGTTCTGAGGTTGTTTTAAATGAAGCCAAGGCTTGCCTTTATCAGATGGATGAGTTGTATTGACTTTTGCAAGTTTACTTGCTTTTGAAGAAAGTAGAAGTGACAATGCCCAAAAGCTTGTACTAGCTAATTCCTTAGCTGATAAGAGTTGGTAAACTTTTTCTGATGTTTGTGGATCTTGTTTGCAACCAAAGATCAGGTCCATGGCTCAAGAAATAAAAAACTGCAAAAAGCATGCTTTATCAAAGTGGTATTATGAACTTTATGCCATTTTTGGAATAATTCTTTGTGCAAAGCTCCATAGGTCAGAATAAAGCCAATATCCAATGTGTTAGCATTCAATTATGGAGTGTAGAAAGGATTAGGACCTGTAATACTAAGTACAAGCATGTTTGAAACTGATTTGCAACTTATAACATTGTGAAAATGCCTTGAACAAAAGTGATAAATTGTCATTTTCATTTCTTCGGTTCTCCATAACCATAAATGATCTTGGAGAGTTCCTTGACATTTTGGAAAGGCTGTAACATTCTCTACAATCCATCTTTTAAATTCAACTTGAGATACCTCTTGGAACTAGGTGAAAAATTGCCATGAAGTTAGGTCAAAAATCTGCCTAAACTAAGGCAAATTTTCATTAAGTTAAAAAGTTTATGGACCCCTATTCACAAAATCATAGATTGAGATCCAAGCATCTTTTGGGAAAACTTTGTGAATAAAAGTTGTATGTTTCATGGAGGACTACAACTTTCATGTTTGAAGTTTTCTTTGAATCTAATTGCATCATGGTGGAAAAAGTTGTGGAAAGTTGGGAAAAAATAAGAAATTTTCATAACTTAGAAAATTTCGAAGTTATGAAATTTTTTCAAATTGAAACCCTAATTTGAAAAATTGATTTTCTTGATCAAAAAGTTTCACATTTTGACACATCTTGATGAATTATGACCCTTGGCACTTGATTTTAACCAAAATGTCAAAGTTTGACTTTTCAGTGTACAGTTGATTTTTGATCAGTTGACTGCAAAATTCATCTGTCAATCATATGCATTTGAGATCTTTTGAACTATGTGATTAGGTGAATATGATTCTATTGAGTCCTTGAAATCATACTTGAACCCAATTGGTCATTGGCTAGGTCAAAAATCAGAAATTTCCCTTTCTTAGTCAAAATCCTAATTTTGACCATTTTGCCCTTTTGATGATCTGATCAAATTTCTTAAGGAGTTGTGATCCAAACTTGATCAAATGGTACATAGGAGCCTAAAATATTGTTGTGGATTGATAATTATGAGTTTTGACTGTAAATTGGCCATGGTTGACTTTTTCCCCAATACAACTGATTTTTAGGTCAACTGTCCAATTGACTGGGCAAAAATGTGGTTCAAGGATTGAAACATGGTATGAGCAATCTTAGGGGTCCAAGATGGTGTATGAAATTCACATGAGGCATTGATGGTCCATAATTCCTTGTGCAAATTCAAACCATAATTTCAGGTCAGCAGTGCAAGGAGATGTCTTGAGCTGAGCAAACCCTAAACTTGTCTGGAGTCCAAGGAGTCTTGTGAGGAAAATCTTGATAAAATGAGAGGGAAAATTTTAGGATACAACAGCTGCCCCTGTTCAATCTTCTTGAACCTGAAGAGTTAGATTGGCGAGTTTTTCCGTTCGTGACTCGAAGGTAAAAGATGATTGGACACTAGAGTGCCCGTAAATTTACACTCATCAAAGTGTAACTGAGGAAATGGACTTAACAGATGCCATTTGGAGATGTGATAGAATCTTGTTGGAGATGGGCTTAAAGATGCCATCCAATAATGTTTGCTGAGTTATAAGTTGTAAGTCAAAAGAATGAGTATTCAGAATGGTGTCCGCGTCTGGAACGTATCTGAGCTGTATCTGGAGACTGAATCTGAATGACCAATAGTATAGCATCCGTGTCTGAAGCGTATCCAAGTTGTATCTGAATGTTGAATATGAATAAGCAATAGAATAACATTCGTGTCTGGAGCGTCTCTGAGCTTGGGAGAATCAGGGTAAGTGACAGAATGGCAACCATGTATGGAGCGTATTTGGACTATATCTGAAGTTGAGATTTGAATGAGTAGCAGAATGACTTCCGTGTCTGGAGTGTATCTGAACTGTATTTGGGATCTGAATAAGTGACAGAATGACTTCCGTGTCTGGAGTGTATCTGAACTTGAAATTGATAGTTGAATCTGAATGAGAAAATAGAATAGCTTCCGTGTCCGGAGCGTATCTAATATGTATGTGATAGTTGAAGTATGAATAAGTATCAGGATGGCATCCGTATCTGGAGCGTATCTGAACTGTATCTGAAATCTGAATCTGAATGAGTAACATAATGACTTCTTCATTTGGAGTGTATCTGCACTGTATCATGATTGTATACTGTTAATGGTAGCTTGTTAATCTTATCCTGAAAAGGGTAAAATAGATGAACACAAAGTTATGTTGCATGAAGTGTATGATGCAATAAATGTGTTTTATCAATGTTTATGATATATGGATGTAATGTATGCGCATGTAAGTTGATTAGTTTTATTGCTGAGGAAAATAAATCCTTGATAGATGGGGGTAATAAAACCCTTGACTGCTGTCGGGGAAAATAAATCCTTGACCGCTGCTGGAGATTCAAAATCTTTGATTATTGAGGATAAGAAATCCTTGGTGACTGTTGGAGATTCGAAATCTTTGATTGCTTCTGTGGGGATATAAGTATCCTTTATATCTTGAAGTTGGAGTATTGACAAAATCTGTTGTGAGAGTAATGTTAAACTGTTTGAATAATCTGCTTGGGGAAATCCAGAGAACTTTGTTTATGTCTACTAGGGATTACACAAAGGGAATCCCTGCTCCGCTGGGGAATAGAGAAAGCTCAAAGTACTTTTGTGGGGAATTAAGAATGATAATCTTCATTCTTGCGACCTCTTTGGGGAATAATAAAGCTCTATGGGGAAGAAGGCTTACTGCTGGGGAGTAAGTTCAGGACTCTGGGAAAAGCTTATTCCTGTTTGGAAAAAGTTCAGGAGTTTGGGTTGTCTGCCACTCTACTAGGGAATTATCCAAGGCTGGGGAAGGACAAAAATTTAATTGTTATCTGGTTGACTTCCAGGCTTCAAGATGACTTGCTGGGGAATTTGGAGAAACTGGATGGTTCCCGCTGGGGGTTGATAGTTTGAAATTGGACTCCGCTGGGGAAGAAGGTTTCATCTCCGTTGAGGATCTGTAATTCAAAGTTTTTTCTCCGTTGTGGATTGGGAGTTTGAAAACTTAACTCTGATGGGAATTAAGGGTTTGAAATTATAACTCCGCTGGGGGATATGTATTTCAAAGTTTTAGCCCTGCTGGGGACCTAGATGATGTACTGCAGGGATTGCTCCTGGAATATCCTAAAGACGTTTTCCTATCCTTTCAGTCTGTCAGTAATTGTTCTTTTCCATCCTGTTTATTTGTAAACAGTAATTATGTTCAAATGCATATGTTCATCAATGAATCATTGGACGTTTTTGCAAATAAAAACACAAGTGTAAAAAGAAAAAGACAAATAGTTTTTGTATTTTGAAAGAGATATCTTTGTATTAACATTGAGTAAGTGTTTTGTACAAAGGAGATAGACATCCTAGTAAGAGGATGCTATCACAAAGGTAAGAAAAATTTATACAAAGAAAGATAGCTATGTGTGTAAAAATCCCATGGGGTTCCCATTCTGCTATAGCCTTCGTAACTCCGAATATCTTGTCCATTCGTTGCTTCGTCTGAAGATGATTGGATTGATCAGAAGTTCAGAGTCTGTCAGTGAAGAGATTGTCCTTAAAGTGATCTGACGAGACATAGTCATACGCTTTAATTCCCTAACTTTTGCCTCAACCTCCCTTTCGGGTTTTCAGTCCACCGGGAAACCCTTTTTTTCCCAAGTCTCCCTTTTGGGTTTTCAACTTGTCGGGTGTAAATATTTTTTTTCATTTATCCCTAATTTTTGCCTGAACCGCCCTTTCGGGTTTTCGATTCACTGGGATGCCCTTTTTTTCCTAGGTGTGTCAACCTAGCGGGTCATTTATGCGTAGTATCTTTTGACTATGTCTGCGTTCGTAGGGTGCGGCAGGTCATCGCTGTCCATGGTGGCTAAGATCATTGCCCCACCAGAAAAGATGTTCTTGATCATAAATGGTCCTTCATAGGTAGGAGTCCATTTGCCCCTGGGATAACTTTGCGGAAAAATGATGCGCTTGATTACCAGATCCCCGACTTTATACACTTGTCGTCTGACTTTCTTATTGAAAGCTTTGATCATCCGTTTTTAATACGTCTGACCGTGGCAAATAGCGGTAAGTCTATTTTCGTCAATTAAATTCAATGATCAAGTCGGGTCTGAATCCAATCATCTTCACTCAAATCAGCATCCTTCATGATTCTCAAGGAGGGAATCTGAATCTCGATAGGCAAGACAGCTTCTATGTCGTATACCAAAGAATAGGGTGTTGCCTCAGTTGATGTTCGCGCCGTGGTACGGTACCCATGGAGAGAAAACGGTAGCATTTCATGCCAATCCTTGTAGGTGATTGTCATCTTTTGTATGATCTTCTTGATATTTTTGTTCGCAGCTTCGACAGCATCGTTCATCTTTGGCCGATAGGGAGTTGAACTGTGATGTTGAATCTTGAACTGCTCACACAGGGCGGTGATCATAGTATTGTTCAGGTTTGTACCGTTGTCAGTGATGATCCTTTTGGGGATACCGTACCGACAAATAAGGTTCTGCTTTATGAAACGGGCAACAACATTCTTAGTAACGGAGGCGAAGGAAGCTGCTTCGACCCACTTGGTGAAATAATCAATGGCCATAAGAATGAATTGGTGTCCATTGGATGTTGTAGGCTTGATCTCTCCAATCATGTCGATTCCCCACATAGAGAATGGCCAAGGAGCTGTTAAGACATTTAGAGGAACAGGAGGCACGTGCACCTTGTCTGCATAGATTTGACATTTGTGACAAGTGCGGAGTGTTGATAGCAGTCAGCTTCCATGGTAGACAAGTAATAGCCTGCCCTTAGAATCTTCTTAGCCATCGTATTCCCTCTAGATTGAGTGTCGAAGGTACCTTCATGTAATTCAGCCATGATCCTTTCAGCTTCAGCTTTGTCCACACAACGGAGTAGAATAGAATCATGATTGCGCTTGTACAGGATGCCATTACTTACGAATAACTTTGTCGAGAATCTCCTTAATAACTTTTTGTCATTTACTGAAGCTGCTTCAAGGTATTCCTGAGCCTCGAGATACCTTTTGACTTCATGAAACCATGGTTGGTCCATTACTTCTTCAGTATTAATCTCGTGATAGTGTGCAGGTTCGTCCATCCGTTCAATGGTGATTTGGGGAGCCTCATTATCCCAGTTAAGTTTAAACATGGATGACATTGTAGCTAGAGCATCCGCTAGCTGATTCTCTTCTCACGGGAAATGCTCGAAGGTAATCTGCTCGAAATGTGGTAACAATGTCAAGACATGTTCTTTGTAAGGGATGAGGTTTGGATGTTTAGTATCCCACTCTCCTTTGATCTGACTGATGACCAAAGTTAAGTCCCCAAACACAATCAGAGATTTGATTCCCAAATCTATAGCAGCCTTGAGTCCTAAGATGCGTGCTTCATACTCTTCCATGTTGTTCGTACAGTTGAAGCAAAGTCTGGAGGTGAAAGGAGTATGGCAACCTTCTGGAGATATAAGCACAATACCGATACCATTGCTAAGTGCATTAGATACCCCATCAAAGTGCAGGGTCCATCGGGATCCTTGTTCAGGTCCGTCATATGGTCTGATATCTTCAATGTTGTCCAATGTCATAATGTCTTCGTCGGGGAAGTCAAACTTCATGGATTGGTAATCTTTAACAGCTTCATGGGCTAGATGATCAGCTAGCACACTCCCCTTTATAGCTTTTTGGGTCGTTTATTGTATATCATATTCCGTTAGGATCATCTTCCATCTAGCTATTCTTACAGATAGAGAAGGCTTCTCAAAGATGTACTTTATCGGATCCATCTTAGATATCAGCAAAGTGGTATGAGTCAACATATACTGCCTTAGCCGGCGAGCAGCCCATACCAAATCGCATCAAGTTTTCTTGAGCAGTGAGTATCGGGTCTCACAGTCGGTAAACTTTTTGCTAAGGTAATAAATGACATTCTCTTTTCGGCCAGACTCGTCATGCTGGCCCAGTACGCACCCTATTAAATTTTCTAGGACGGTCAAATACATGATTAGCGGTATTCCTTCGACGGGTGGCATCAGGATAGGAGATTCTAGCAAATACTCCTTGATATTATCGAAAGCAATTTGATAGTCATCATTCCATTTAACTACCTGATCTTTCTTCAACAGCTTGAAGATTGGTTCACAGGTAGATGTTAGGTGAGAAATGAACCTTGCAATGTAGTTTAGGCGTCCCAAGAAACTTCTGACCTCCTTCTCAGTGCGAGGAGTAGGTATTTCTTGTATAGCTTTGACTTTGGAAGGATCAACCTCGATGCCTTTGTTGCTGACAATGAAACCCAAGAGCTTACCGGATCGGACTCCGAATGTGCACTTGTTTGGATTCAGTTTGAGCTTGTACTCCTTCAACCTGACAAACAGCTTTTGCAAGTGGTCAAGGTGTTCTTCTTTAGTTTGTGATCGGGCTATCATGTCATCTATGTTGACCTCTATCTCATGATGTATCATATCATGAAACAAAGCTACCATGGCGCGTTGATTGGTTGCCCCGACATTCTTCAGTCCGAATGGCATCACTTTGTAGCAGAATGTACCCCACTGTGTAACAAAAGTAGTTTTCTCCTTGTCCTCAGGTGCCATTTTGATCTAGTTATAGCCTGAGCATCCTTCCATGAAAGAAAATACTTTGTGCTGAGCTATGTTGTCCACCAGGATGTCGATGTGCGGAAGCGGAAAATCATCTTTAGGGTCGACCCTGTTTAAGTCTCTATAATCCATGCACATCCTCACCTTGCCGTCCTTCTTAGGCACGGGCACAATGTTAGCAACCCATTATGGATAGGAAGTAACAGCCAGAAATCCAGCGTTGAACTGCTTCAAAACTTCGGCCTTGATCTTTTCAGACATGTCAGGTCTCATGCGGCGGACCTTCTGTTTAACTGGTGGACAATCTTCTCTTGTGGGTAGACGGTGTACCATAATGTCTGTATCAAGTCCCGACATGTCTTCGTATGACCAGGCAAAGATCTCAACATTTTCATGCAACAGCTGAATTAGGCGCTTCTTGACACTCGGTTCTAGGTTGGCACCCACTCTTATTTCCTTATTATCTTCCTCTGTACCCAAGTTGATTGTGTCTAACAGCTCCTCATGAGGAAAAATTTCTCTTTCCTCTTGTTGTAGAAGTCTAGCCAATTCCCATGGTGCCTCACAATCTTCCTCACCTTCGTATTCGGCTTGGTAGACCAGATCTTCAGAGTCACTGAAGGCTATAGCAGTATCGTTACCCATGGGTTCCGGAGTGGAAGGGTACTTGCATTTGTGAGTGTGGGTGTGTGTAAGGGCATAGCCATCTTAAAACAACAAAATGTAAAAAGAAAGACAATGAGCACAAAAGGTTTAAATATGAAAAGCGTCCATGATTCATTAAATGACATATGAAAATGAAACAAGAACCCTTACAAATGGACCTATGTGCCTCGGGTAAGACACATGGCCTAAAAAGTACGAATTGTTTGTGAATTATTACAGTCCAATAGAAATGGAAAAGATAAATTACTGATTTATGAAAGTAATCGAAATAAAGTCCTTTGCTTCCCAGTTGCACAATCCTCCGCCAATAGTAGGGAAAATCCAGTCTTCCAAGTTACCTTCTTCATCACCGTCCTCTAGTGCATTAACCCCTCAGTGGCTGATCTTCACAGGTGGCCCTCCGGCACGGGAGCGGCGCACAACCTTCTGACCAGTCGAAGTGAACCCCAAGCCGCATTTGTCTGATTTGAAAGGAAAGTCGGGAAGCTGCCCCCAGATAGTGGATCCGCCTTCTTCCATTACTGCCCTAGCATCCTTGAGAGATGATATCCGAGGTACAGTTCTTGTGATTACAGGAGTTGAGGACACTGCTTTAGTCGCCGCTACTTCTTCAGAAACTTCCTCAAAGTGTTGGAAAGGGGTCTCTATGAATTCGCCATCTAACTCCACATAACAGAATGAGTTCAGATGACTGATCATATATTCCTCTTCACCATGAACATTTATGATTTTCCCCTGGACATGGTACTTGAGCATCTGGTGCAAGGTGGAAGTGACAACTCCGACATTGTGAACCCAGGGGCGTCCCAACAGGCAAGAGTAGGAAGGACGGATGTCCATCATATAGAATTTTTAATTGAACGTCTGGATACCCATCTTAATCGAGATGTCCACCTCCCCGTGGACCATCCTCTTAGAACCATCAAAGGCTCTGACAATTATATTGCTGGGTTTCAGGGTTAGGCCTTCACAATCCAATCTATCCAAGGCTTTCTTCGGAAAGCCATTTAAAGACGACCCAGTATCAACCAAAACATGAGCTTGGGTGGTTTCCCTACACTCCACCGAGACATGTAGTGCGTCGTTATGTTTTCTCCCTTTGGAGGTTAAATCTGCATCGGAGATTCCTAGACCATTGTCAGCTGTCAGACTGGCTATGCACTCCTGGAACTGATCAGCGGAGGTTTCTTGCGGTACATGGGCCGTCTTCAAAAATTTGACCAAAGCTTTAGCATGTGCCTCAGACCACAGCAACAGGGCTAACATAGAGATTTTGGAGGGGGTCTGCCCCAGTTGCTCAACAACATCATAATCACTTTTCTTAATGATCCTCAGAATCTCTTCCATCTCTTTCTGGGATGTTTCAAGAATGACTAGTGATTGAGCCTTCGTCAAGACAGGCTCCTCTTGAACATTATTTCCTTTTTTCTCAGCAACAGAAACAGGGATGGGAATTGTATTGTTATTGTCAGTGGGTACACTTGCAGGTACAATCACAGGGGTAATCTTCGGAGTGGCCACGGGTCCAAAGACTGTTGTTGGAGGAGCAATCTCTGGAGAAAATATTCTTCCGCTACGAGTAACCTTGCTTGTTCCAGAAATGTTACTGATATCGGGGTTATCTTCCTCAGAGCTTTCTTCTTCTGCAATTTGTTCAATTTGTTTGACACCATGGTAGTAGATTTCTCCACCATAGTTCCATGGTACCATTTTATCGGATTTGTATGTGGTTGGTCCGGGCATTGTTATCTTCAAAGGAGTAGTCATAGGAGTGGATGTAAACCTAACTGGTTTTTTAGGAACCCAGGAAGGATTGGCGTATATGGTTATTATTGAAACTTCTGGAACTGGAATGGGTGAGATGGGAGCTTTCTCAAACAAAATTTCCTTGTTATCGATCAATTATTGGATTCTTTTCTTCAAAAAGGGACAGTCAAATGGGGAGGATAGGCAAGCATGGCAATCTTGGTCACAACCTGGGAACACCCCAGATTTCAACAAATTTAACTTGATGGTGAGGAGAGGAGTTATCAATTCATCCACAGTAGAAACAAACAAATCTTATTCCACAGCATTGGCATTATGTCCATGCCTAGGC
Organism: Vicia faba; assembly: GCA_948472305.1. Lineage (NCBI taxonomy): Eukaryota > Viridiplantae > Streptophyta > Magnoliopsida > Fabales > Fabaceae > Vicia > Vicia faba. Next base: position 918,051,882 of record OX451735.1, on the reverse strand, counting down.
ATTAGAGCAGAGATAACATTCGGCTTTTCCGGAGCTTCAAATTCAACTTCCTTAGCGTCTATCAGATCTTGAATCTTATTCTTCAGGGGCCAACAGTTGTTGGTGTCGTGCCCTGGACTTTCTGAATGGTAAGCACACGTGGCATTCGGATGGTAGTGTGGAGATGAAGTGTTAGGATTTTTAGGGGCCTCTTTCAACATGGCCAAATTTAACTTCAAGAGATGTGGTAGAACTTGAGCAGGAGTCATGTTAATCTTAGTGAATTGCCTTACAGGCCTTTCTAACCTTTACTGGTTATTCCTCGGCTGATCGTTTCTCGGCTGGTTGTTTCTCGGTTGGTCTGACGCAGACTTTTGAATCATGACGGCCCCCACAGTTGGTCGCCTTTCAACTCTTCCCTGATTTCTCTGGGTATAGACAGCTGACACTTCCTTCTTTCTCGTGAAGGGCTTCTTTGCAGCAGCAGAGGTAGATGTGTCCTTCTGAATTTCCCCGCTTCTAATACCGGCCTCCACTCTTTCGCCAGTTAGAATCAACTCAGTGAAACCTGCAGAAGAGCTTCCTATCAGGTGATTAAAGAAAGGACCTGACAGCGTCCCCAAGAACATATCCACTATCTCTCTTTCAGATAAAGGTGGTTGCACCCTTCCGGCTAAATCCCTCCATTTTTGGGCGTAGTCTTTAAAGCCCTCGTTGGTAGCCATAGCCATACTCTGCAGATGAGTACGGGTTGGCGCCAAGTCGGCGTTGTATTGATACTGTTTATAGAATGCGGCCGCTAAGTCTTCCAAATTATGCACATCAGACCTCTCCAACTGGTAGAACTAATCAAGCTGCATTCCCGAAAAACTGTCCTAGAAAAAGTGGACCCACAAGTCTTTGTCAGAAGAATGTGGTTGAATTTTCCTGAGATAAGATTGTAGGTCCATCTTTGGGAAAGACACCCCATCGTACTTAGCAAACAGTGGAACTTTGAATATAGGAGGGATTACAACTCCAGAAACCAACCCTAACTCCCTAAAATCCAGCCTCGAAACTCTCTGTATCTCCATGGCAGCTAGACGCTCTTCCAGGTTCTTGTATTTGTCATCGGTCGGAGGGTATTGTTGTTCAGAGTAATCCTCATCTTCCTCTTCTTCAGCTTCAGATTCAGATGGCACTGCAGTTCCTTTACCCTTTCCTTCCCCCTCTTCAGATGTTGTTGGGAATTCTAAAGTCCGTCTGGCTTGTCCTTCAAATCTTCTACCCATAAGAACCACCCCAGCTCGCTACTTTTTCTTTTTCTATTTTTGCTTCTCTAGTAGAGTATTGAGCTCCTCATGCCCCTTGGCCAAGGTCAAGAGTAGCTGTTGGAATTGTGAATTCTGGGCTTGTAAATCTTTGACTGTTTGTTCAATATCCATCTTGCTGAAATAAATAGCAGAGAGATGATGAAACTTGGTGTAAAGACATGTTTATGCATATGATGAATGATATGTATTCATGTAATGCTTTCAAGGATTCATAAAATTCAAATTTGTGTTAAACAAAAAAGGAACAAACGTTATATTAATAAAATAGAATTTGTTTACATCAATGCCCGTAGGGCAAAATAGTATAAAATTCTAAGATAGAAAGATGTTGCGCATCCTCTTTGGTTCAATGTAGGTGTTGAGAGTCTTCTCTTCATGGAGTTGACGAGTGAGTTTTAAAACCTTCTTCTCGCTGGCGTAGAATTGGGCTTCAAAAGTATCGCGCTCTCCCTTGAGCTGTATCCAACTCCTTTGCAGATCTTCGAGTGATGTTGGCATGTCAGGATGTAGGAGAGTGTATGGAACCTCTCCTTCCATAACAGGCTCTATAATCACTGGGAGAATGGAGGGGTAGGGCATCATAAGACTTTGGGCGCGGGTTCATACCCACTTGAGGTAAGGCTCAAGGGGGATGGAATTCTTGTGTCCCAGAGTCTTACTGTCCACCTTGTTGGGCATCCTCCAAGCTCGGATAAACCTTTGTCGAAGTCCTTGATTGTTGTTGTTGAACTCAAAAACCAAGTTTGGAATCAGCATGTCATGTGGGCCATCCATTCGGGCATAACCAAACTGTCTCAAAGCCAAGCAGGGGTTGTAGTGGATGCCTCCCATAATGCCAAGTAGAGGGACATTAGGGAATTCCCCACAACAGTCAATGATGATAACATTTTCTCTGGATCTAGAACACAAATGAATATCTGAATGTGTAAGGGTCATCAACCTTTGTGACCACCTCAGCCCTTGCTCATTCTTCAAAACTGAATGGGGAAGATGAGAAATAAGCCATCTTGCCACTAGAGGAGTGAAACACATGAGAACACCTCTTTTCCTCATTGTTCGAGTGTGAAAAGAATGGAGGATATCTCCAAGCAATGTAGGCACCGGGTTGCGAGCCATGAAGATTTTGACAGCATTCACATCTATAAGTTGGTCAGGGTTAGGGAACAAGACCATCCCATAGATGAGAAGAGCTACAATCTCCTCAAAAGCTTGTAGGTCCAAAGAATTCCAGCAGCTTTAGGCCTTCTCAAACAGAAACTTTGACAAGAAACCTTTGACACTACTTTTAGTTTCCCAATATGTTGTGGCATCAGAGGAGTGCAAGTGTAAGGCTTGAGCAATCTCTTCTGGTTTTGGATCTCTTTCCATACCGTTGAAGGGTAGTTGATTGAGAATAGGAATCCTCAAGAGTTAAGAAAATTCCTCCAAAGTAGGCACAAGCTGGTAGTCATGAAATGTGAAGCAGTGGTGCAAAGGATCAAAGAACTGGAAGAGAACTTTCAGCATATCCTCCTCAGTGTTGGTGGTGACCAAGTTGAGTAGACAACCGTGTCTCTCGGTGAATGGAGAATTCTCAGGAATCCTTGAAGCTAGCTCCTTGAGTTGTGGAGGAATTCTTACAAGGTTGACTTGGATAGTTTTCCTGCAAAGTGACTCCATAACCTACAAAACAGGAACAAAGATGAAAATCCAAAATCCTTGAAATGGTTAGTGTATGCATATGATGCTTCATGATGTACATGATGTTATGCACAAGTATATATGTACAAACAAATCACACAAGTTCCTAGTTTAGGCTTGCATGGGGTTTCATAGGTAAGTACCCTCTTGAAGTTTAGTTGGCTCAACCTATCCTAGAAATAGTAATCGGGTTCTAAGGAGCTCAATATCACTGGATTGTTTCCTTGTTCATTATTTCAATTCAGCCTCTTTACTGGCGACCGAAATAGTCCAAGGAACCAACCCTCAATGAGTGTAGTATCGAGTATCTACCAACTTCGGAATGCACCAAAGCCGGTCATCTCACTACATCCTAAAAGGCCAAGTTGGTCAAGTAAAGGTTCTAAAAGTTCATTAGTGCTTCATGACATCACTCAGCGGCCCCGTATTCTCTTTGATTGACTCAAAGGCTACCGGTACCCACAAATATGTCGCACTAATATAGATATTGCTTAGACCATGTAGGTATACCCCGCACAGTTTCCACAATGTATTGCTATTTACCTATGAATGTTTCCCAAATCCGGGTAGAGGATTCAAACCCAAACAATAGAACCAAAGTGTAAAGCAAACAAGTCAAGCAAGATAAGCATGTAAAAGTGATCTAAAACCTTAAGGTAACCCCACTTTTATGATTTTCCCCAACAGAGTCGCCAGTTCTGTGATACGGTGGGAGAACTGACTTGAGGTATTGCGTTTCGTCGCAAATGTTTCAGTTTAGCAAGAGTCGCCACCGACTTTTATTTTATCCAAAAGGAAAGGTAAAAAAGCACAGGAAAGACCTTTGAGATGTTTTCTTGAGTTCGGGGGGTAGATTATGAAAAGGGATGGTGCTAGCACCCTTTTCATCCATGGTCTTCCATGGGCTCTTAGTTACTTGCTTAGATCACTTACTTTACTTTTACAATTGTTTGAAATGGTGTTTTGTGTGGTTTTGAAAGTATTTTGAAAAGAGGCCATCGTTTAGGCAATCTTTGTAATGATTCTCATTCGTAAGAATGTATACAAATATGTTTGTCTTTTGAAAGATGTTTCAATGTTTTGAACGTTGTTTTGAAAATGTTTTGAAATGTGTGTGTGTGTTTGAAAATAGCAAGGATTGTTTTGAAAGAGATCAAGTAACTAGGAGTTATCTACCCTACTCAAAAGTCTTTCTTGTACATTTTTATTCCTTTGATGTTGTTGACCTATTATTGTTTTAGTAGACAACCTTATCTTTGGATGTTAAACGGGACGGGCGTGGGTCATCGTATGACCATGATAGCAATGGTGCCAAGTATCTTAGCAAGTTTTAGGGACTAAGATAATTTGTTTTTAGGCATCTTTTTGATAGCGTCATAGAGGGACTATGATCTTTTGTTTTGTTTTGTTTTGCCAAGATACCTAGCATGCATACCATGGCCATTTGTTTAGGCAACCAAGTGGGTGAAACCTTAGAGGTGCTTGTGTGCAATGTGTTGTCATTTTCATGCATTTTTGTCTTGTGTTAAGTCATGCTATTTGTTTTATTTTGTCTTATCATACAAACCCTAGTTTTTACTAAACATGCATATAATACGATAAATTGCGTAAAGTAAATCTAAACTATTACAACAATATTATGGGAAGGGGGATATAAGTTTTGAATGGGGAATATTTGCACAAAATAAAACCCTAATTTACTATTACAATCCAATTGAATTTATTGTACAATAAATAAATAAACAATTATTTAAATATGCAATAAAATTTAAATATGCAAAAAATGTTATGTAATTTCTTTATGTATGAGAAAATAAAATTATCTAAGTCCTAAAAATAAGAAAAAATAATGTTATTATTTTTGAAAGGGGAAACTCAAATTTTGATTTAATAGAAAATATTGTTTTCTAATATTTATTTGTCCATTTTTGTTTAAGAAAGATAATAATAATATTATGTACAAATGTTTAAAAAATAAAATATGTATGAAAATAATTATTTTTATGTGAAAAAATAATAAAATAAAATGTATAGTATTTTCAAATTATTTACAAGTTTATTTAAGAAAATAAAACCTAATAAACTATTTTTATGCCAAAAAAATAATAAAAAACAATAAAATAAAATGCAAAAAATTAAGAAAATATTTTTGGATTTTTTTAATGTTCAGAAAAAAATAATAAAGTCAAAAGTATAAAATATGCAAGAAAATACAAAAAATATAAAAATATGCAAAGGGGGGTGCATAAGTAAAATGCGGGGTGCAAAAAGAAGAAACAAAAAAGCCCAAGACAGCATCTCCATCCCTGTCCTCTGTCCCTGCGCGCGTTTCTGAGCTTGATTCTGTTCTTGCTCATTCTTGCATGAAATCAAAAACTTACAACATGAAACTTATAGCATTTTTAATCACGGTTCCAACCATATCCATTTTGTGACCTAACTCTAAGAAACCAGGGAGAATTTCAGTGGCCCTAATTCCTGACCTAATTTTTTCATGAACTTCAATAATCAAATACTCTTAGCTCAGTTAATATAAATAAAAAATATGCATATGTACATCTTAAGCATGTTAAGGACTACATTTTTGCTTCACAAATCTAAGCTTAAGGATGCCTAAATAAGGAGATAGAAACTTGAAAAATACCTTGTTCAGTTGGGTTTGGATATGGCAATGTGGGAACTTTGAGTGAGGCCTGAAGATCTTGTGAGCTTCCTTGAAGTTCCCTCAAGCTTCTACAATGCTCAGCTGGCCTTGTAGATGCTTGAATCTTGCTGCACGAGTCAACCTGCAAATCTTCAAAATGAAAATGGTGAAGCTTGAAATAGGGCACATAGTTGCAAGACAAAGACCTGGACAGTTTAGGTGTGATATATGGAAGGTGTTTCAAGGGTTGAATCAAGAAACGCACGAGCCAATGTTGATTTGGCTTGAGATTTGCAGAAGCTGCCCTGTTTTGGGCAGAAATGTGGTTTTTTGTGTTTTGGAGTGTTTGAGATGTTAGCAATTCGTGCTTAGGCTTGTTACAATATTCTGAGGTCGTTTGAAATGAATCCAAGGCTTGCCTTTATCAGATGGATGAGTTGTATTGACTTTTGCAAGTTTACTTGCTTTTGAAGAAAGTTGAAGTGACAATGCCCAAAAGCTTGTATTTGCTAGTTCCTTAGCTGATAAGAGTTGGTAAACTTTTTATGATGTTTGTGGATCTTGTTTGCAACCAAAGATCAGGTCCATGGCTCAAGAAATACAAAATTGCAAAAAGCATGCTTTATCAAAGTGGTATTATGAACTTTAAGCCATTTTTGGAATAATTCTTTGTGCAAAGCTCCATAGGTCAGAATAAATCCAATATCCAATGTGTTAGCATTAAATTATGGAGTGTAGAAAGGATTAGGACTTGTAATACCAAGTACAAGCATGTTTGAAACTGATTTGCAACTTGTAACATTGTGAAAATGCCTTGAACAAAAGTGATAAATTGTCATTTTCATTTCTTCGATTTTCCCTAACCATAAATGATCTTGGAGAGTTCTTTGACATTTTGGAAAGCTTGTAACATTATCTACAATCCATCTTTGAAATTCAACTTGAGATACATCTTGGAACTAGGTGAAAAATTTCCATGAAGTTAGGTCAAAAATCTGCCTAAACTAAGGCAAAATTTCACTAAGTTAAAAAGTTTATGGACCCCTATTCACAAAATCATAACTTGAGATCCAAGCATATTTTGGGAAGACTTTGTGAATCAAATTTGTATATTTAATGGAGGACTACAACTTTCATGTTGGGAGTTTTCTTTGAATCCAATTTCATCATGGTGAAAAAGTTGTGGAGAGTTGGGAAAAAATAAGAAATTTTCATAACTTAGAAAATTTCTAAGTTATGAAAAAATTTCAAATTGAAACCCTAATTTGCAAAATTGATTTTCTTGATCAACAAGTTTCACATTTTTACACATCTTGATGAATTATGAACCTTGGCACTTGATTTTGACCAAAAAGTCAAAGTTTGACTTTTCAATGTATAGTTGATTTTTGATAAGTTGACTGCAAAATTCATCTGTCAATCCTATGCATTTGAGATCTTTTGAACTATATGATTAGTTTAAGATGATTCTATTGAGTCCTTGAAATCATGCTTGAACCCAATTGGTCATTGGCTAGGTGAAAAATCAGAAATTGCCTTTCTATAGTTAAAACCCTAATTTTGATAATTTTGCCCTTTTGATGATCTGATCAAATTTCTTGAGGAGTTGTGATCCAAACTTGATCAAATGGTACATATGAGCCTAGAATGTTGTCGTGGATTGAAAATTATGAGGTTTGACTGTAAATTGGCCATGGTTGACTTTTTCCCCAATACAACTGATTTTTAGGTCAATTGTCCAATTGACTGGGCAAAAATGTGGTTCAAGGCTTGAAACTTGGTATGAGAAATCTTAGGGGTACAAGATGGTGTATGAAAGTCACATGAGGCATTGATGGTCCAAAATTCCTTGTGAAAACTCAAACCCTAATTTCAAGTCATCAGTGCAAGGAGATGTCTTGAGCTGAGCAAACCCTAATCTTGTCTGGAGTCCAAGGAGTCTTGTGAGGAAAATATTGATAAAATGAGAGGGAAAATTTTAGGGTACAACAGCTGCCCCTGTTCAATCTTCTTGAACCTGAAGAGTTAGATTGGCGAGTTTTGTCGTTCGTGACTCGAAGGTAAAAGATGATTGGACACTAGAGTGCCCGTAAATTTGCACTTGTCAAAGTGTAGCTGAGGAAATGGGCTTAACATATGCCATTTGGAGATGTGATAGAATCTTGTTGGAGATGGGCTTAAAGATGCCATCCAAGAATGTTTGCTGAGTTTTAAGTTGTAAGTCAAAAAATGAGTGTTCAGAATGGTATCCGCGTCTGGAACGTATCTGAGCTGTATCTGGAGACTGAATCTGAATGAGCAATAGAATAGCATCCATGTCTGGAGCGTATCCAAGATGTATCTGAGTGTTGAATATGAATAAGAAATAGAATAGCATTTGTGTCTGGAGCGTCTCTGAACTGGGGAGAATCAGGGTAAGTGACAGAATGGCAACCGTGTATGGAGCGTATCCGGACTGTATCTGAAGTTGAGATCTGAATGAGTAGTAGAATGACTTCCGTGTCTAGAGTGTATCTGAACTGTATCTGGGATCTGAATAAGTGACAGAATGACTTCTGTGTCTGGAGTGTATCTGAACTTGAAATTGATAGTTGAATCTGAATGAGAAAATAGAATAGCTTCCGTGTCCGTAGCGTATCTAATTTGTATTTGATAGTTGAAGTATGAATAAGTATCAGGATGGCATCCGTATCTGGAGCGTATCTGAACTGTATCTGAAATCTGAATCTGAATGAGTAACAGAATGAATTTCGCGTTTGGAGTGTATCTACACTGTATCATGATTGTATATTGTTAATGGTAGCTTGTTAATCTTATCCTGAAAAGGGTAAAATGTTAGCTGAACACAAAGCTATGTTGCATGAAATGTATGATGCAATAAATGTGTTTTATCAATGTTTATGATATATGGATGTAATGTATGCGCATGTAAGTTGATTAGCTGTATTGCTGAGGAAAATAAATCCTTGATAGCTGGGGGTAATAAAACCCTTGACTGCTGTCGGGGAAAATAAATCCTTGACCGCTGCTGGAGATTCAAAATCTTTGATTGTTGAGGATAAGAAATCCTTGGTGACTGTTGGAGATTCGAAATCTTTGATTGCTTCTGTGGGGATATAAGTATACTTTATATCTTGAAGTTGGAGTATTGACAAAATCTGTTGTGAGAGTAATGTCAAACTGTTTGAATAATCTGCTTGGGGAAATCCAGAGAACTTTGTTGATGTCTACTAGGGATTACACAAAGGGAATGCCTGCTCCGATGGGGAATAGAGAATGCTCTGAGGACTTCTGTGAGGAATTAAGAATGAGAATCTTCATTATGGCAACCTCATTGGGGAATAATAAAGCTCTGCGGGGAAGAAGGCTTACTGCTGGGGAGTAAGTTCAGGACTCTATGGGAAAAGCTTATTCCTGTTTGGAAAATGTTCAGGAGTTTGGGTTGTCTGCCACTCTACTAGGGAATTTTCCTAGGTTGGGGAAGGAAAAAATGTTAACTGTTATCTGGTTAACTTCAAGGCTTCAAGATGACTTGCTGGGGAATTTGGAGAAACTGGATGGTTCCCGCTGGGGGTTGATAGTTTGAAATTTGACTCCGCTGGGGAAGAAGGTTTCATCTCCGCTGAGGATCTGTAATTCAAAGTTTTTTCTCCGTTGTGGATTGGGAGTTTGAAAACTTAACTCTGATGGGAATTAAGGGTTTGAAATTATAACTCCGTTGGGGGATATGTATTTCAAGGTTTTAGCCCTGCTGAGGACCTAGATGATGTACTACAGGGATTGCTCCTGGAATATCCTAAAGACGTTTTCCTATCCTTTCAGTCTGTCAGTAATTGTTCTTTTCCATCCTATTTATTTGTAAACAGTAATTATGTTCAAATGCATATGTTCATCAATGCATCATTGGATGTTTTTGCAAATAAAAACACAAGTGTAAAAAGAAAAAGACAAATATTTTTTGTATTTTGAAAGAGATATCTTTGTATTAACTTTGAGTAAGTGTTTTGTACAAAGGAGACAGACATCCTAGTAAGAGGATGTTGTCACAAAGGTAAGAAAAATTTATACAAAGAAAGATAGCTATGTGTGTAAAAATCCCATGGGGTTCCCATTCTGCTATAGCCTTCGTAACTCCGAATATCTTGTCCATTCATTGCTTCGTCCGAAGATGATTGGATTGATCGAAAGTTCAGAGTCTATCAGTGAAGAGATTGTCCTTAAAGTGATCCGACGAGACATAGTCATACGCTTTAGTTCCCTAACTTTTGCCTGAACCGCCCTTTCGGGTTTTCAGTCCACCGGGAAACACTTTTTTGCCCAAGTCGCCCTTTTGGGTTTCCAACTTGTCGGGTGTACAGATTTTTTTCATTTATCCCTAATTTTTGCCTGAACCGCCCTTTCGGGTTTTTGAATCACCAGGATGCCCTTTTTTTGCCTAGGTGTGTCAACCTAGTGGGTCATTTATGCGTAGTATCTTTTGACTATGTCTGCATTCGCAGGGTGCGGCAGGTCATCACCGTCCATGGTGGTTAAGATCATTGCCCCATCAGAAAAGACATTCTTGATCACAAATGGTCCTTCATAGGTAGGAGTCCATTTGCCCCTGGGATCACTTTGCGGCAAAATGATGTGCTTGATTACCAGATCCCTGACTTGATACACTTGTTGTCTGACTTTCTTGTTGAAAGCTTTGATCATCCGTTTTTGATACGTCTGACCGTGGCAAACAAAGGTAAGTCTCTTTTCGTCAATTAAATTCAATTGATCAAGCCGTGTCTGAATCCAATCGTCTTCACTCAAACCAGCCTCCTTCATGATTCTCAAGGAGGGAATCTGAATCTCGATAGGCAAGACAGCTTCCATGTCGTATACCAAAGAATAAGGTGTTTCCCCAGTTGATGTTCGCGCCGTGGTACGGTACCCGTGGAGAGAAAACGGTAGCATTTCATGCCATTCCTTGTAGGTGACTGTCATCTTTTATATAATATTCTTGATATTTTTGTTCGCAGCTTCGACAGCACCGTTCATCTTTGGCTGATAGGGAGATGAATTGTGATGTTGAATCTTGAACTGCTCACACAGGGTGGTGATCATAGTATTGTTCAGGTTTGTACCATTTTCAGTGGTGATCCTTTCGGAGATAACGTACCGGCAAATAAGGTTCTGCTTTATGAAGCGGGCAACAACATTCTTAGTAACGGATGCAAAGGAAGCTTCTTCGACCCACTTGGTGAAATAATCAATGGCCACAAGAATGAAGCGGTGTCCATTGGATGTTGTAGGCTTGATCTCTCCAATCATGTTGATTCCCCACATAGCGAATGGCCAAGGAGATGTTAAGACATTTAGAGGAACAGGAGGCACGTGCACCTTGTCTGTATAGGTTTGACATTTGTGACAAGTGCGGGAGTGTTGATAGCAGTCAGCTTCCATGGTAGACCAATAATAGCCTGCCCTTAGAATCTTCTTAGCCATCGTATGCCCGCTAGAGTGAGTGCCGAAGGTACCCTCATGCAATTCAGCCATGATCCTTTCAGCTTCAGCTTTGTCCACACAACGAAGCAGAATAGAATCATGATTGCGGTTGTACAGGATGCCATTACTTAAGAAGAAATTTGCCGAGAATCTCCTTAAGAACTTTTTGTCATTGACTGAAGCTCCTTCAGGGTATTCCTGATCCTCGAGATACCTTTTGACTTCATGAAACCATGGCTGGTCCATTACTTCTTCGGTATTAATCTCGTGGCAGTGTGCAGGTTCGCCCATCTGTTCAATGGTGATTTAGGGAGCCTCATTATCCAAGTTAAGTTTAAACATGGATGACATTGTAGCTAGAGCATCCGCTAGCTGATTCTCTTCTCGCGGGAAATGCTCGAAGGTAATCTGCTCGAAATGTGGTAACAATGTCAAGACATGTTCTTTGTAAGGGATGAGGTTTGGATGTTTAGTATCCCACTCTCCTTTGATCTGACTGATGACCAAAGCTGAGTCCCCAAACACAATCAGAGATTTGATTCCCAAATCTATAGCAGCCTTGAGTCCAAAGATTCATGCTTCATACTCTGCCATGTTGTTTGTACAGTTGAAGAAAAGTCTGGAGGTGAAAGGAGTATGGCAACCTTCTGGAGATATAAGCACAACATCGATACCGTTGCCAAGTGCATTGGAGGCCCCATCAAAGTACAGGGTCTATCGGGATCCTTGTTCAGGTCCGTTATATGGTCTGATATCTTCAATGTTGTCCAATGTCATAATGTCTTTGTCGGGGAAGTCAAACTTCATGGATTGGTAATCTTTGATAGCTTGATGGGCTAGATGATCAGCTAGCACACTCCCCTTTATAGCTTTTTGGGTCGTGTACTGTATATCGTATTTCGTTAGGATCATCTGCCATGTAGCTATTCTTCCACATCATCCAATAAGGGAGGAGTGGTCTTCATTAACAAATCAGGCATAGGTGCTTCCTGAGAATACGACATCTTCAACTAAATAGCTCTCGTTTGGACCCACTGAAGATAAGGCTCCAAAGAAACATCCCCCTAGGTCCCAGGTCTTTCCTACTCTTCCTATGAATGTGACGCCAGGCTTTCGCAATCTGCTCCCTAGCTTCCTTATGGTATTCTCCCTCCTTCAGGATAAACTACTCAAATAAATAATATTTGGTTTATCCCTCATCGGATAACCAAGTTGATATTATGCCAGAACAGGGTTGTAGTTAATTCCTCCCTTTATACCAAGAAGGGGTAAATTGGGGAAACTACCACAACTATCGACAACCTCTATATCATGTTAAGCCCGATGATATTAATCAATATCTGAGAGAGTAAGTTCCATGATCTTAGGAGCCCAACGGGGTTCCTTCCTGACATCCCAGAAAGCAACAGACTGAGGCATATGAGAAATAAACCACTGGTACAACAGAGGTGTGTAATAGATAATCATCCCCCCATGATAAGAATTCCGAAGATGAATAGAGTAATAAGCATCACCCAACAATGTAGGAACTGGATTTCCAATCATGAAGATCCTGATAGCATTAATGTCAACAAACCTATCCACAATAGGAAATAAAAACAACCCATAAGCAAGTAGAGCAAAGATGGCCTCAAAAGCGACTGTACTCTTCATCCTGGAAAAATAACGATCTTTCTCCTGTAAGAACTGAGCTGGTAATCCTCTAATCCCTCCTTTAGTAGTCACATGGGTTTCAACCTTAGACTTCCCCAGATGGATCAAAGCAGCAATCTTGTGTGGTTTTGGCTCACCCTCCAAACAAGTAAAAGGAACACAATCGGTAATAGGTAAATCCAACAGATAAGAATACTCCTCTAGTTTAGGCATCAACTGATAGTCAGGGAAAGTAAAGCAATGATACATCGAATTATAGAACTGGACCAAGGTCGAGAGAATACCCTCCTTCATCCTAAGCTTCATGAGAGGAATGATGGATCCATACTTCTTCTGAAAATCTGCAGAACACTCCATCTCAGGAATTAGACTGATCAACTCATCTATCTTGGGATCTTTGAAACTGTATTTTCTGGTCTTTCTTTTTCAAGAATCCATGGTCAAAAGGTACCTGAGATATTCACAAATGGTCAACTTTCAAGTCCCTTGAAATAAAACTTCTTCAAAAGATGCTTATGAGTGCATGGATGCATGATGCAACAATCACACACAAGATCACAAACATAGGGTTCATAGGTTCAACTTCACGAGCATGAGGTCGAAGGTACTACCCATAAGGTATGGTCTAAAAGTTATCACCTTCTAACAAGTTTATAGAGGTTCCCAAAGTCTACATCCTTCCTTCAGATATTACCAACTTCTCGATTAACTCGGTAATTAGTAATATTCTCAAGAAAAACTGGTTCGAGCATAGTATCGCGTGAAAACTATTTTCGGATTACTCCGTCATATCTTCCACACTACACCTAAAAGGTCAAGATGGGTTAGGTATTCTACGGTCCTCAGCTTCAGCAGACTCCCAAGTCGAAAGCAGCACGTCTTCCCGATTACTCGGTAAACGACACTACAGTCAAAGGGGCCTCCACTGAGTGGGGGATCTCATGCCTCCTTTTTTGGGATTACTCCCTCAAAGTTAACATGACTATACCGCTCGTCCTATCTTAAAGTTTGACCAAGTCCGGGTATAGGACTCATAAGTAATCACCAAGCACCCTAAAAACCAGTAAAATCCAGGAAAACATATATATAACATATAACATATAAACAACAATAGCACATATACATATATAAAAAAAATATTGACTCAACCGACTTATGGATGAACCAGCAAGAGGTTAATCTTTCCCCAATGAAGTCGCCATTTTTTTCTGTGGCAGTAGAAATGTTTAAGACTAAGCCATTGGATTGACTGGACTTATACATATCAAAATAAAAATCACCATCACACTTTATTGTTTCAAAAGGAATGGGAAAAGAGAGAGTAACCCAAAAAGAGGGGGAAATATTCTAGGTAAGGGGGATTGGTTATGCAAAGGGAAGGTATTAGCATCCTAAACATCTACGGTACTCCACAGGAACCTCTTTGTAAAAATCTGTATATTTTGGCTATAAAATATTGTATAAAAAATAGATGGTGGAGGTGAGAAAAGAAATATTTTTTATGATTTTTTCAACTGCCGCGATTGTGAACTTTTAGTGCCTACGTACCACCTTTCGTGAAATAGGGGATCAGGGTACACGTAGTTCACCTTTAAAAAATTTAAAACACAAGTGTGTTGGTTAATTTTATGAGATAAGACATCATCATCATTGCCCGTGTGGAAAACATACTTACTACCCACAATCATGAGAAAGGAGAATTTGCACCATCTCAAAGTGGAGGATATGGCTTGAATTTTTAAAAATCAACAATGCCTCATTCAACACCCAAGTGGAAAATATCTCTCTTCACTACATATTGTAGAAGTATAGTTGTTTGCATCACTACAAGGATTGTACAAGAGTCCAATCTTTTGAGAAAAGATTTTAAAGTAGAAGCCAAAGTGGCAAAAATGGTTTGAAATGAGATTGATTCACTTTTAGTCTTCTTATAAAAAATGTCAAGGTATTATTAAGTTGATTGAATTTTATTTATGAAAATGTTTTGAAAAAAGCATGGACATAAGTCCAAGTTTATTATGAAAGTGGTTCAAGTTTAGAAACAAGAAGAGTTTTCAAAAGGAGGAAGAAGATTTTTGAAATTAAAGAAGATGGGAGGAGAATAAGAGACTATCCTAAAGCATAAGGTAAAAGATAAGGATAAGAACTATCTAACCAACATAAAGCCAATACATGACATTATGAGTCAAGATAGAGTTCCCATTCTTTGGATTTAAACCAAGTAAGCAAAGATACTAGACCTCTTGAGAGAACCAAACTTCAAATGTATTAAGTATTCATAAAAATTGGGCAGAGTAACGGCTGTATACGGGTGAATTCCAGATTACAAACAAAGTATCTAATCACAATAACCTGCACACAAAACAAACAAACATCCCAATGTCTTGAGGTAAACCTCAAGAACTCCATATAAAACATCAATTAAGGTCACAAGGTCTCCAACGTAGGCCAAAGTTTCTAATCCTAAGTCCAAGAAGTCCAATACTCCATAATGTCAAGGATAGTAACCAAATAGTCCAAATATCATTAAAGTTTTTTATGGTTCATGTTGATTATTAGGTGTCTTAAAAAAGGAAAAGCTCAAGTGAGCAAATTAAAAATGACAAGAAAGTAAATGCTCAAGTGAGCAAAGATGAAAAATAGCATGAAATGTAAATTGTAAAGTAAATGGTGCATAAAATAAAAGAGCATAAAATAAAACACAAAATAAAGTCAATTATTAGTAATTAGTGGTTAGTTGGATGACCATCTTGAAACTTGCATTTGGAACTCATTAGAGGATTGGTAGAACCAAAGCCTCCACACAACTAGTTGCATTTGCTTTTTGTTAAGTATATCATTCATTTTGAAATCCTCAAAAGTACCATTTAATGATCAACGATGTTTAAGTGATCCGTATTGACCAAAAGTGATGTAGATCCATTAGAGGATTGGTAGAATCAAAGCCTCCACACAATGAATCTCAAGGTTATTGGATCAAAGAGATCAAATTAACATACTTGGGCTTGCAAACATAGGTTTGGGCCACGAATGATCATTTATTCAAATCAGGACAAAATTTAGGGCTATGTTAAGAAATCGTAACTGGACTTATATAGAAGTCACGCCTATTTTGAGGTCGGTCAATAGAAATCTATGCACCATTTGTTTTGAGACATGATATAAAGATCATACTCCAATAACACTTAGTGCAATAAGGTCAACACCATAGTGCAATAAAGTCAAAATTTTAATCCAAGATCAGCCAGAAAATATAAAAAAATTAAATTGTATTTTAAAATAAAAGAATACGGGTTTAAAAATTGTTAAAAATGAAAATAATAGAGAGAAAAAAGGAAACTATGTCCAAATTAATCAAGAAAAAATAAGTAAGACCATAGAAAAATCAGGAATGGACTCAAATATTTTTATAAATTTTTTGGTAATTTTCTAAAGTCAGAAACTATTTTTAAAATTAAAAGAAATGAGTAAAATACACCAAAAATGATTTTAAAAAATAAAGTCAGAAATAAAAAATAAATGAGGTCATCAATATTTTTCATAATATCATTGGATCATTCCATAGTTTTTTTAGAATTTAAAAATGCATAAAAATATTTTTAAACATGTAAAACAATTGAAATAAAGTGAAAATTTATAAAAAAAATTCAAAACACAAAATAAAATTGTAAAAAAATAAAAATCAAAAATATTTTTCATAATTTTTTCAGATTTTTTGGACTTAAAATGAATTTTATATGATTTGTTGAAGTTTAAAACAATTTAAATATAAAAATCAGAAAATAAAATAAAGTCAAAAAAATGTGGACCAATGGATAAGAGTCAAAACGCATTAGTAATAAAATCCAAGGGATCTGGCGCGCTATGCATATCATGACCATTACTGAATAAAGCACTGAATCACATATAAAATCAGATTTCAAAAAAATACAAATGGCACGCCATCATTGGTTGGAAGATGACACATTGGTCATCTTTAACCTCCAGCCAACGTGAAATACAGGTCTCTCAAACTGTAAAATCAGAAGCTCAGACCTATACTATTCGCTTTGTCTCATCAAGACGAAGACAACCACACCTTTGCGAAAAATTTATATAAACTGTAACTCAAGCAATTTGGAAGAGAAGTTTTAAAAAGGGATTTGAAATTTCATAGTCAAAACGTGTTTCAAGTTAAAAGCAAGTGTTGCAACTAGAACCGGGGCAATGAGAGCTTCACAATGATATCAAAGTTTGGAAGAATTGATGGGGAAATCTACCTATTGAAGTTCAGCTGCAGAGATCTAAATGGACTTAGTTAGATCAATTCATAAGGTTTCAAGGCTCATTTTTTCTTCTGTTAGCTTCAAGGAAGATCAAGGAAGGTGAATTGATAGAAAAAATGGATTGAAAAAGGCTTGAACAATGATTTCAAAGTTGTAGAAAAGTGAGTTAAGGAGCAAGTTTGGCAGGGTGATTTTGGTTGTTCAAGCTTGAGAAAATGAATGGGGGATGACCCTATATTTATAGGAGAATAAATGAGACCCTTAAGCTTGTGAAATGATGAAGTTTGGAGGGAAATCGTGTGGGTCTGCAGTATGAACAAAGTGTGACTTGTTTAGCATTAAAACTCAGCCAAATCGTGTGTTTCATGATGCTAAACGCCTTTGGAAAGTTTCTAAACATGATTAGAAGTAAAAATGCATGGAAAACTTGTGATTAGAAGGAAAAACAAAGATTTCAAAATCTGACTTGTGATGAAACTTCAGTTTCAAGTTACTAAATTCAAATCAATGGCATTCTCAAATCAAGGGGTCTTAGGGCCTGATTCTTGAAGCTTTAGAAAGATGAGGTTACAAGCTTTGTAATGGGACAAGAATGGAATAAAATGGATGTTTGAGCTGAAAGTTGAAATGAGTCAAAGTTGGGAAAAAGAAGTTGACTTTCCATACTTAGAAATATTTCAAGTTTTTCTTCAAAAGTGACCTATAATGTTTTGCATCCAAACATGGTCTTCCTCTTGGAATTTGCTCTTGACCAAAAAAGATGGCATAAAATAGACCTCTTGAATGAAATTTTGAAACTTGAACCATTCAAAATATCCAAAAATTAAGAGAGTTATGAATTGTTGAATTTGGCAAAAAATCATGAAATGGCCTATAATCCTTTGTATCCTTAGGTCAACTTCCACCCATTTTCTCACTTTGCACATAAATTAAGGAATAAAGTTCCCACCCTCAAGATAATTGTGGAACAAGAGTGGGCTCAAGATGATAAAAATTGACCAAGTTATGATCATATGAACTCACACATGGAAAGTTGGGGGTTCATCTGGAGGACTTGTAATCTTTCATCATCATCAAGTTTATTCCACATGAAAACTTCTTGAAACTTTTGAAGTGATTTGTTAATAACCCTTTTAAGAGGAGGATGTTTTTGGAATCACTCAAAAATACAAAAATATGAGCAAGATATACTTCTTTGAATTTCAAAACCCTAGCTCCTAGATCAAGAAAATGCTTTGAGGAACTTTAACAATTTTAAACAACCTTCTTGTACCAACACTTTTTCTTTGTAGATAGGAGTTTTTGAGGATGATAATGAGAACTCATAGCAACCAAAACCACTTCCATATCTTGATAATTGAGAGAAATATGAACTTGTAACCAATGGGAACAAGGCCTTGTCCAACCATGACAACTTCTTCAATCAACCCCTTGTACTTTTGAATCAATCTTGATAACTTTGAATTGTGGTGAACCAAAATAAAACTTTCCATGCCACAACTTCAATGGTGAGGTTTGAATTTCTCAAGCTTTATTGACTAGGGCATGGAAATAAACTCATGAACACATGGATCAACTTGCTAAACCACATTTCCTTTACCTACATTATTAACAAGTAAGACAAACCAACATTGCATTTTATTAATTAAAAGGAAATTCAAAATAAAACATGCATGATCACAAAGGAAAAACAAGTCAAGGTGCTTGGTGATTCCTCAAAGAACAAAGTTAAAGATAGGGAGGAGAACCAAAAGTCCTAATGTGATCTTGTTGTGACTGAATCAATATGGTATGATGAAGGGATCTTAGGGGAAAAAATTGGGGTATAACAAGGAGAAATTTGTTTCTTAAGGAGTCCACAAGTAACAAATATCTTTTGACCTGACTCCCTTCATGATAACTTCATTCTTCTCATTAGTTACCAGACATTCAGACGCAATAAAGTTGACTTTGAGACCTTGGTTGTACAGTTGACTAATACTTATCAAATTAGCAGTCAGTCCCTTAACAAATAATAGCTTATTAAGATCTGGCAGACCAATGCAGCTCATCTTTCCAGCACCCTTTATTTCACCTTCTTACCCATCTCCAAAGGTGACATAATTAGAGGAAAGTGGTTTAATGTTCACAAGAAATTTCTTGACACTAGTCATGTGTCTAGAACAACCACTATCAAAATACCAATTCTCTCTTGTTGAAGCTCTGAGAGCAGAGTGAACTATGAGTTCACAAATGTCATTCTTGGAAAACCTCCTGGACTTGGCTTTAACATCATCTTGTATTCTTCTATATTGTGTTGCATGATTGGGATAATCATACCATTTTTAGCAGAAGGATTTTAAATGCCCAAACCTTCCAGAATAATCACATCTCCATTGCTGATTTATGCCTCCATTATACTTCTTCTGATGTCTCTGCTAAGTTGAGACATGTGGTTTAACATCTTCTTCTATTGTTTCTTCTTTGAAGGTACACGCTTCACTTCACGCCTTTCTCCTCTGTTCTTTATATCTTGATTATCATAACTAAGATCCTTAATCTTGACAGCATTCTTCCAAATTAGAATAGTTATTTCATCCAGAATAGTAGACTCATTATGTCCTGAGTGATTTTTCTATTGTCCATGCTGATGTTGAAACATTTTATTTGAAATCTTCTTCTCCAGTTCTTCCTTTGAATGAGCGGAATTCACTTCATCCATTTTACTTTTTTTCTTCATAAGTTGATTGACATAACCGACCCCTTGAGTATTTCCAACATTCTTTCCATACTTAATAATCTTATCAAGCACATCAAAATTGTTGTTAAGCATTCTTACAGAATTGGCCATATTATCGTTGTGAATTGAGTAAAATAACTTCACCCTTCAGATCAGTGATGGTGGACATGAGCTCTATTTTTTCATCCTCCAGACTAGAGATGATAGATAGTTGCTCCACTTTTTCAGCCTCTAGTTGAGCAATAATGTTCTTTTACTTTTCTTATAACAGGCCCACTTCTTTATTTTTGAGACACAAATCCTTGTAAGAAACAAAAAGTTCTTCAAGAGATAACTCTTCACGGTCTGAGTCCTCTTCAGAGCCATAAATTTCAGTCAAGGCTGTGACCTGTTTGGCACCTTCCTCTTCATGATCATTTTCAGAATCTTCTTTTGACCATGACACAGACAAATTTTTCTTCCGCTTCTCGAGATACATAGGCATCTAACTTATTATGTGACCGAACCCTGCGCATTCATAACACAGAACTCCTCTTCCTTGGCTGTATTTGTCATTAGTTTTGTCTCTTCCTCCAAAATCCTGATTTTTGTTGATGTCGAATGACTTGTCAAATGACTTGTTCTTGACATTTGATCTTGATTTTTAGTCAACCTTCTTCAAGACTTTGTTAATTTATTTTCCAAGTGACACAATAACATTGAGCATCCCTTCTTCTGTATCCAAGTCACAATCATTTTTTGGATCATCAGTATTGGAGACAAAGACTATGCTCTTCTTCTTTTCAGATTTTTCACTGATCCCTAACTCAAAAGTTTGTAGGGATCCCATATGCTCATCGACCTTCATATTGTTTATATCTTGAGCTTCTTCAATGGCAGTCACCTTCATGTCAAACCTCTTTATAAGAGATCTGATAATATTTTTCACCAGCTTGGCTTCTGATATCTTCTCTCCTAGGGCACCTGAGGCATTGGTTATCTCAATAATATTCATGTGAAAGTCATGAATACTCTCATCCTCCTTCATTGTTAAGTTTTCAAACTGAGTGGTAAGAATTTGAAGTCTTGAGATCTTCACCTTAGAGGTTTCTTCGTGGGTAGTCTTCAAGATCTCCCGAGCATCTTTGGAAATAATGAAATTACTTATTAGACTGAAGATATTCTTGTCCACTCTATTAAATAGAGCATTAAATGCTTTAGAGTTTCCCTCTGATGAATTTTCATCTTAATTTAGACTTCCTCAGCCTTCACAACATCAATAACCTTCCCATCCAGACCTACAACCTTTGGTGGATCCCATCCCTTCAAAACAATATTCCAAGCTTTACTGTCTATGGATTTAATAAAGGTCACCATAAGAACTTTCCAATAGTCATAGTTGATTTCATTAAGGATGGGTGGTATGTTCATAAATATTATTTCCTTGTCCATTGTACCAGAAAGTATCTTCCCTGAATCTCACCCAGAGTCAGAGTAAGATGCTTGCTCTGATAGCAATTGAAATTATGGTATTCAAATCTCATATTTTCTAAGAGATGTCGATACACCTTTCTCTGAATAAACACACAATGACAAGGTAAGCAATAAACAGAGTGCATACACTACTAAAAAGTTCGCTTTTAGTGACCAAAAAATCTCAGTCACTGTAGCGACCAAATTAGCCACCAAAAATTGATATTCATGAGGCAACTTTAAATTGGTCACTAAATCGGTCACTAGAATAAATCAGCCACCGATTTAGCGACTAAAATTTTATGACCATCTATTCGGTCACGAATCAGAGACCGAAATTTCGGTCACGAAGCAGAAACCAAAATTTCGGTCACTAATATGTTTTTGTTTTTTTTCCTATATTTTAATCCTCTTTATTATGTTACTATTTCTCTTTAATTTTTTTTAGATTTTAATTCTCTTTTAATTATTAGTAAAAGACTCATCTTTTTACTCTTTTAACAATAAAACACATACTTATATAAAAATAATATCATTTCATATTTATATTTGCATCATAGTAATTTTCTAAATTTTATTTAAATTTTGTATTTCTTTGTTATATGTATATATGTTTAAATATGATTTTTAACAATAAAACACATACTTATATAAAAATAGTATCATTTTATATTTATAATTACATCATAATGATTTTAAATTTTATTTAAATTTTGTATTTCTTTGTTATATGTATATATGTTTAAATATAAAATATAAAAAATTATATTAAGTGGTATAGTGGTAAAGCTTTGTTAAAATTTACGGAAGTTACGGGTTTGATTCCTAGAATTGACAACTTTTATTTTTATTTTATAAAAATCGGTCACTAAAATCAATCACTAAATTCAGTCATAAAATCGGTCGCTAAATTCCAGTCACTAAATTCGTCGCAAAAGCTTAGCGACTAACACTTTTTCAACCGAAAATTAATGGTTATTAAATCGGTCACTAAACGGCTTAGTGATCGATTTTTAAGTTTTTTCGATCTCTAATTCAGTCACTAAAAGAAAATTTTCTAGTAGTGAGAAAAGTAAAGAACACGTAGGATTGTTAACCCAATTCGGTGTACAACAACACCTACTAGGTGGGCTACCAAGCCAGGGACGAAATCAACTAGATAGTATCAATTTGAAGTTAAACTCTACCGTTTATAACTTCTCACTTAATCAATATCCTTTCTTAACTTCTACCTAAGACCCACTTAGGTATGAGACTCTTCTCAAATTCATTCCAATCACAGAACAACGACTGAACAATTTTAAACACATAGAAAATTTTAAATGTCACACTTCAAAGGCACACAATCATTCCCTACCTAAAAAGCTTTGGAATGACTGACATAACTTACAACTCAAAAATACAGTCCTACTCTTTTATCAAGATGATAATTAAGAGGCTCACAATTAACACATAAACCCTAATAAAAATACACTGTAAGTTCCACACTTGTACTAGTGTTGAAGCCTTCTTTTTATAATCTTCAATGGACTATGTTGTACCCTAAAATTTGCCCTCTCTTTTCTCAAGGCATTTCTCACAAAGATTTCCAAAAGCTCAAGTTTACACAAGTACAATTGGATTTTTAATGCCCCATATGGTTTCCATGGATCATATTGGGATTTCAAGCGTCAGGTCAAAGAAGAAACTTTTGAAAGCTAAAAGCAGACAAAAAAGGTGTGTCAAATTCAAATTTTGATTCAGGCTGTTTGAACCATATAACTGATCGAAAGAAGTATTTGGCAGATTTTGATAAATTGAAGAAAAGTAAGCTTGCTTCGATTTACAAAGCTTCGACTGCGAATTGGCTTCCTTCGAGCAACCTGCTTCAAATGGTACATTCATATGAATATTGGTCCATTCGAATAACATGCAATTGGTTCATTCAAAGAACACACAGTTAGTGGATTCGAAGAACATACAATTGGTTCATTCGAAGAACATACAATTGGTGGATTCGAAGAACATACAAATGGTCCATTTGAAGAACACACAATTGGTGGATTCAAAGAACATACAATATGGTCCCTTCAAAGGACATACAATTGGGCCATTCAAATAACACTCAATTGGTGGATTCGAAGAACATACAAATGATCCATTTGAAGGACATACAATTGGTCCATTCTAAGAACACACAATTGGTGGATTCAAAGAACATACAATATGGTCCATTCGAAGGACACACAATTGGTTCATTCAAAGAGCACACAAATGGTGGATTCGAAGAACATACAATATGGTCCATTTGAAGTACATACAATTGGTCCATTCGAAGAACACACAATTGGTGGATTCGAAGAACATACAATTAGTCCATTCTGTAAGTATAAGAGTGCGCCTAAGAAGGGGGGGGATGGTTAATTAGGTACTTTAAAAAAATTCTGGTTTTAGTGATGATGGATATTATTTTTATGGTTTAGTGCATGAGTTTACAAATGTGTTTCTTTCTTTTCTGGTTTATGACTGGTGATGAAAGTTGTAAATGCAGAAAAGTAAAGAACATAAAGATGTATCCTGGTTCCCCTCACAGTCCGAGAATACTCCATTCCCCTTTCAAAATGAAATAGATTTCCTTATTGTTAGATCTCTAGACAAGACACCCTAGTCCTTCTATACAAGACTCTAACCAATCAAACCACCAAGAACAACCCTCTTGGACCAAGAACAATCCTCTTGAATTTTCACTATGTCAACAATGAGAACAAACCTCTCAAGGTGACTTTACTTGTATCCAACAATCCTGAAAAAACAAGATTTCAAAATCACTTGAACTTATTTTCAACAATCCTGAAAAATAAGCAAGTATATAGCAATATTTGATTTGTGTGAGTTTGAGTAGTAATGATCACTTGAGTGATTTAATCAATGAATTGATCTTCTCTTCTAATGATAATAGTATACATTGACTCAAGATATATAATGTTCAAAGTTTTCTGGTTAATAATATGTGAAAGTGTGCAGAAAAACTTTGTGTATGAAAGTGAAGAAAAGCTTGAGTTTGATATTTGAAAATTCAGAAAATGTATTTGGAAGAGCTGTTTAAAATTATTTTGAAAATGATTATTTATTTTTTCATAGCACCTTTTTGAAACAGCATAAAGTTCTATAAATGAATCATGAACAATTGCCAAGATTGAGTGAAAGGTTTCCGTGAAATAGTGTTATGAATAGGCATGTGCAAAGGTTCTATTTTTCAAAATCGTGCAACATGCAATCGATTGCACCCTTTGAGTAAATTGATTTCACAGGGTTTCAACAGCTAGAATTTCAAATATTTTAAGTGTGCAATCGATTGCACACGAGTGTAAACCGAATGCATGTGAAGTCAGTAGAAAAAATTGATTGAGTGCAATCGATTGCATAAATATGTAAATCGATTACACTTAGAAATAGTAGCAAAAGATTTGAAAAATTGAAGCATGCAATCGATTGCACTAATATGCAAATCGATTGCACTCAAGTAAAAATAATTTTTAGCTAAGAAAAACTTGAGTAAAGGTTTAGACAATATAAAATATTTCTTTTGACCATTGAGAATCTATGTCTTAAGTTCAAAGTAAGTATTATCATTATACCTTTAAATTTGCTAAGTGCTTGAACTGAAGACTTTATCCATAGATGCTTTTAGATTGATCAATAATCTTTGCCTTCTTTGTCAATCATGGTTTGTCTTCATTAAAACAAAAGTACATTAGAGAAGCTTGATTTTACATTCTCCTCATTTTTATTGATGACAAATGATCTTGCTTGATGCGTTGTAATTTCCGGAAAGAGCTTCTCTCCCTAAGATGTATAACTCCCTCTTTGTATGAGAAGGTTGGAATCCTTTGAATTTGTTCATCTTGGTTGAAGAGTATCTTACAAATTTAAGACAAGGAAATACACAAGCATAAAGTATAAAATCCTTCTCCCCCTTCGACATTATCAAAATGATGGGAAAGATGCATAAAAATGGACAAAATACATATAATAATATTGAAAGCTTAACCATAGCCATATTGCTTCATGATTCTTTTTCTCATCCTTTGATAAATGCACATAGTAGTTATCTTCATCAAAACATAATGTTGAACATGCTTGATTCTTTTAGAAAGAATGATAAACTCTTATGTGAATGCTCCCCCTATCTTTTATAACTCCCTCTTGATCAGAGTTCACCCTTGAATCATAGAGAATTTTCATCTTTCTTTGGGCTGCAATAGTTAGAGACAAGTATACACACACACACACACACACACACACACACACACATATATATATATATATATATATATATATATATATATATATATATATATATATATATATATATATATATATATATATATATATATATATATATATATATATATATATATATTCTCCCCCTTTGCCATTAAAAAAAGGATGGGAAAAGCCTTATAATACATAAAGAAATTATTGAAAGTAAAAACAATTTATACCAATGAGTTTCACCTCAAGAGTGACTTCATAAATCATTCATCTTTTGAGACATGATGTTAAAGCCTTTGTCATAAAGTTGACTTGTACTTAGAAGTTGTCTTTTTTTTCTTCAACATAAAGTACATCTTCAATGGATATGAAAGTTAGTGTATCAATTTTGCCAATGCCAAGAATTCTTCCTTTAAGGTATTTCTCATATGTGAAATAATCCTTGGACTTGAACTAGATTTGAAAGTTAGTGTTCATCTTCCATCAAATGCTTAAAGCCACCACTTATCAAAACATCATAGATTTAAAGTGGTCCTCAAGAAAACCTACAAAACAAATTAAGTTTGATTTGGTACCTAATGTGCTTTGGGTACATCATAGTTAGTTCCTTTATTTACCCACACATAATGCCCACTTGCCACACTAAAGTTTCTAACATAGCCAGCATTAGGTGTGTGGCCTATAATACCACAATAAAAACAAGTAGGTTCAAAGTTACTTCTATATCTAGAAGGGTAAGATTTCTTCTTAGGAAATGTTCTTTTGATGAACTACTTTAGTTTTATTCACTTTCTCTTTGGATGATTGATCACTAGCCTTAACAAAGATAGTTTTATTAGAACTGGTTTTGAAAACTTTGAATATCCAAGTCTACTTTTATCATTGGAATATCTTTGTTGGCTAAGAACACCTTCTAATCAAATTTGACCTTTTTCATATCTTTCAATAACTCTTCTTAATTGGACAATTTGGAAAGAGAGTGATTCACAATTTTTGCATACAAAATTCTCTTTTTGCTCACTAAATTTTTGTTTTTCATCTTTGAGATCTTTTTCCATAGACTCACATTTTTCTTCTAAAAATGAAATTTGTTTCTTTTGAGATGAAATAGTTTTGTATAGAATTTTGTATTCATTTAATAGTTCATCTATAATACCTTGTGCATCACTATCAAAAAGAGAAAATTCATTACTAACCTCGTCATCTTCACTATCGGAATGGTGTGAGGCCATCAATGCAAGATTAACACGTTGATTGTTTTCAGAATCGGAAGATGAACTTTCCCATGCTATATATGCTTTCTTTGACTTTTTATCTTTATTTCTCTTGAAATATTTCTTCTTATTTTCAAGTGTAGGACATTCACTTTCAACATGTCCCTTTTCTCCACATTCAAAGCATATAACCTTCCTTATTGGTGCTTCCCTTTTATTTCTTTTCGTAGAACCTTTTCAATCTTCTTGATAAGATCATCATCTTCACTACTAGTTGATTCATCCTCTAGATTGCTATCATGATTTTTATCCTTGTATTTAGAGCCATGTCTTTTGAATCTTTTACTTGGATTTCATGCTTTTCAAGTCTTGTAAGTTCTGCCTCATATTCTTGAAGTTTTCCGAACAAAGTGACGGAAGTCATTGTGGATAGATTCTTCTTCTCGGATATTGCTGTCACTTTTGGTTGCCATTCCCTAGATAAAGATCTAAGAACTTTAAGATTAAGTTCATCATTAGTTAAAGTCTTACCGAGTGCTTTCAAATGATTTGTCAAATGTACAAATCTTTTCTGCAAGTCGAGGATTAATTTTCGGGGCTGCATTCTGAATAGTTCATATTCTTGACTCAATGTATTTAATCTAAATCTTTTAACTTCAATAGTTCCTTCATGAGTTTCTACCAAGGTATCCCATATTTCTTTCGCCGTTTTGCATGCTGAGACACGGAAGAATTCATCCATGCTATGGATATTAGGTACTTTAGTGATGATGGATATTATTTTTGTGGTACTTTAAAAAAAATTGGGTACTTTAAAAAAAATTGGTTTAGCATAACTTTAGTGAATTAGGTACTTTAAAAAAAATTGGTTTTAGCGATGATGGATATTATTTTTCTGGTTTAGTGCATGAGTTTACAAATGTGTTTCTTTCTTTTCTGGTTTATGACTAGTGATGAAAGTAGTAAATGAGGAAAAGTAAAGAACACAAAGATGTATTCTTGTTCCCCTTACAGTCCGAGAGTACTCTAGTCCCCTTTCAACATGAAAGAGATTTTCTTATTGTTAGATCTCTAGACAAGACACCCTAGTCCTTCTATAAAAGACTCTAACCAATAAAACCACCAAGAACAATCCTCTTGGACCAAGAACAATCCTCTTGGACCAAGAACAATCCTCTTGGATTTCCACTATGTTAACAACGAGAACTGTCCTCTCAAGGTGATTTTACATGTATCCAACAATTCTGGAAAAACAAGATTTCAAAATCACTTGAACTTATTTTCAACAATCCTGAAAAATAAGCAAGTATATAGCAATATTTGATTTGAGTGAGTTTGAGTAGCAATGATCACTTTGAGTGATTTAATCAATGAATTTATCTTCTCTTCCAATGATAATAGTATACAATGACCCAAGATATATAATTCTCAAAGTTTTCTAGTTAACAATATGTGAAAGTGTGCAGAAAAACTTTGTGTATGAAAGTGAAGAAAAGCTTGAGTTTGATATTTGATAATTCAGAAAATATATTTGGAAGAGCTGTTTAAAATTATTTTGAAAATGATTATTTATATGTTCATAGAACCTTTTTGAAACAACATAAAGTTATGTAAATGAATCATGAACAATTTCCATGATTGAGTGAAAGGTTTCCATGAAATGGTGTTATGAACAGGCATGTGCAAAGCTGTTGTTTTTTAAAATCGTGCAGCATGCAATTGATTGCACCCTTTGTGTAAATAGATTGCACGGGGTTTCAACATCTTGAATTTCAAATATTTTGAATGTGCAATCGATTGCACACAAGTGTAAATTGATTGCATGTGAAGTCAGTAGCAAAAATTGATTGAGTGCAATCGATTGCATAAACATGCAAATCGATTACTCTTAGAAACAGTACCAAAAGATTTGAAAAATTGAAGCATGCAATCGATTGCACTAATATGAAAATTGATTGCACTAAAGTAAAATATGATTTTAAGCTTAGAAAAACTTGAGTAAAGGTTTGGACAATATAAAATATTTTTGTTGACCATTGAGCATCTATGTCTTAAGTTCAATGTAAGTATTACCATTATACCTTAAAATTTGCTAAGTGCTTGAACTGAAGACTTTATCCATAGATTCTTTTAGATTGATCAATAATCTTTGCCTTCTTTGTCAATCATGGTTTGTATTCATCAAAACAAAAGTGCATTTGAGAAGCTTGATTTTACACATTCAAAGAGCACACAATTGGTGGATTCAAAGAACATACAATATGGTTCATTCGAAGGACATACAATATGGTCCATTTGAAGAACACACAATTGGTCTATTTGAAGGACATACAATGGGTCCATTCGAAGAATACACAATTGGTGGAAACAAGTATTGTTTTGTCTTTTGATGAGTCTGGTTGAAGACTGCTGAACAAAGTCTTATTTGATGTCAAGCCCAGGCATGCTATAATATCCACATAACAGCTTAAAACCATGTCAAAAATCAGTCTGCTGCAATGCTATGAAACAGCCATGTACCAAGCTTCCACAACACTCCAAAACTGCTGCAAAACAGTTATGCTATGCTGCTCCTAAACCAGTCCCATTTTTGCACCAAACTAGCATACAAGAGCTACACCTTGAAAGCTATGAAAAGATAATACCCAAATTGTTCAAATTTTATTTGTTTTCCCCCCCAAAACCCAGCAAGACTCTTCTATAAATAAGATGTTTCACAACACATCTAAGGGGGGGGGGGGGTTCAGTGAGGCAGCTTCAGAGGGCTTTTTGACAAATAAAGAGAGGCTTTTTTGAAAGGCAAAGGGAGAAGAGAAAAAAAGAGAGAGGAGAGAACACTTAAAACACTCTTAAACCCATAACCAAAAAATACAACACCTCTATTTGTTCTAATTTTGGAATCCAAGCGTTGCTATCTTTCAAACTCAGGTTCCTTCCTTCCTTCGAATTCAAGAATATTCAGGGGCAGCAACTCAAATTTCAAAAAACCAACTCCAGATTCAAGGTAAGTCTTCTTGACTTTAAATCTTTCGTTTCAAGCATCATCGATAACTTTTTGTTTGTTTTCGTTTCTACCCTTTTGTTTTTTTTCCTTTATTGTCAAGAACTAGCATGTACAGACCATAAAACAATATTGGAGTGAAAAATTATAGCATGGTTCGACACAAAGCCTTAGGCTTCGATACACACTGACTTGCAGGACCAAACGAAAGAAAACAAAAAAAGTGTGAATCAAAGGGTGTATGCTTCGATACATACTGACTTGCAGGATCAAACGAAAGGAAACAAAAAAAAAGGTGTGAATCAAAGGGTGTATGTTTCGATTCATACTGACTTGCAGGCCTAAACGAAAGAAAACAAAAGGGTGTGTAAATCGAAGGACACATGCTTAGAACGTGCTGCATGAATCGAAAGACTTGTTCTTTCTCTCTTTTGCACTATTTTTTTATCTTTTATATTTTCTATATATTTTCTTTCATTGCTATTCAACATGATGGTAATAATTAGGACTTTTATTGCTTTCCACCCTCATTTGTAAATTTGTATACCCCATCCCTAAGTTATGTAGTAACATAAGACATTTATTTTCCGCAATTTACAACTTTTATATAAAATACTAGAAATTAGGGTGTGTATGGCAAGATAAATCAACAGTTAGAAACCCCTAATTTCAAAGACAAAAATGCATGCAATCAAACACACTATTCACACGTGCACCTCTAGGGTAATCTCGCTTGTTGCCTCAGAAAATAGTCATGTCCCTAGAATATGGGCATTTTAGCAAAGAACTTCGATAAAATAGATCGTAGTCCCTCGATGTTTCCTCCGGTAAACGATTTAGTCCCTTATGAAAATTGCTAAAACGTCTCATAAGTTACCTTCTATGACTATACGATTGACCCACGCCCGTCCCTTCACATCCAACAATGGGGATTCTTACCAAAATAATGGTAAGGTAGCAACATCTAAAGGAGGTGGATAAACAAAGACTTTTCAAGTAGGTAGGAAACTCGTAGTTTCTTGCTCATAAATTAAAATCATTTCCACACTTACACTATCAAAACATCTTCAAAAACAAATATCTATTTGAAATATTTTCAAAATCAACACTTTGTATGCATTATTATAGAGACGAGAATCATTATAAAGTTAGCCACAACAAAGGAATTTTGCAAAGTATTTTCAAACTTACACCCATCACAAACCCATTTTCAAACAAAGCATTTTCAAATGATCTATCAAGCAACTAAGAGCCCGTAGGTAACTACGGATGAAAAAGGTGCTCATACCTTCCCTTTTCATAACCTACCCCCCGAACTCAAGAAAATAATCTCAAAGGTCTTTCCTATTATTTTCACCCTTTCCTTTATTGGATAAAAGAAAACTCGGTGGCAACTCCTGCTACCGGCAACAATTTCAATAAAACATAAAACACCCAAGTTAGTTCTCCCACCGTATTATAGAACTGGAGACTCTACTTAGGATTACTTATATAAAAGTGGGGTTACCTTAAGAGCTAGATCACCTTTATAATGCTTTACTTGTTTGACTTGCTTGCTTTACATTTTGGGTCCTTGTTTGGGTTTGTATTTATCCTATACCCGGATCTGGGGCACCTTTTTAGGCAAGTAGCAATAAATCATTGAGGTTGTACAATGTAGACTGATATGGACAAAGTGATAGCTATGTTAGCGTGATACTCTGGCTTGTACTAATGTTCCTTGAGTCAGTCAAGGATAACATTGTGCTTCCTTATAGTGTCATTAAGCGCTAACTGACTTTTAGAACCTTTAATTAACTCATGCTAAGCTATTAGAAAGTAGTGAGATGGCTGAATTTGGTTCCGATAGAAGATTGGTTGATACTCGATACTACACTCATTGAGATTGGACTTTTGGGATATTTTGACCGTAATACTTTGGTGCTTGAGCTGAAACAATGCCTAAAAGAAAGGTCGGTGATATGAAACTCCTTAGAATCTGATTATTTTCTAGGACAGGTTGAGCTAACTAAACTTCAAGAAGTTAGTTACCTATGAACTCCATGCATGCCTAAACCTATGGAATCGTGTGCTTTGTTTATATATGATTATTTGTACATAAAGAATTGTTTGCTTTGTTCACTTGTACATAACATCATAAACATCATACCATAGAACTTTTCAATAACCATTTTAAGGGTCTCAAGGGTCTGTGATGCAGGGTTATGTTGAACCAGACGTCTATCAAGGGGCAAGAGGATTTATTTTCCTATAACCAAATGTTGTCAAAGACCAAAGCACAATAACTTGAGTCAATGGCTATGACCCACTTGACATGGTGAGCTTGATTCTCGTGGAAGGACATTCAATGATACGAAGTTATCCAATCAAAGTTGTGATTAAAAGTTCAACTTCTAACATCTTCTTGTGTTTACCCCATGAGATCCTTGTAAACATTGCATCCACATATCATGCATCATATCATGATAGGTTTTCCCCACACAGTTTCCTCATCTGCTTACTATTTATTTTAGTAGAGATGGCTCTAGAAAAAACTATCAAGGAGCTTCAGACCCAAAATGCTCAGCTTCAAGAAATGTTCTTGAACCTATCCAAGGGGCAAGAAGAATTGAAAGCACTCCTCACTAGGAGCATGACCAAGAAGAATCCTGAGGACAACAGAGATGACCCGTTGGAACAATTACAAACTGAAATGGAAACCATGAAGATCCAAATGATGGGACCGATGGTAGGTTAGATGGCTCTTATCCAAAACTTAGCTCGGGGACAAGAAGAGCTGAGAGCCCTCATCAACAAGCTTCATCAAGACGAATGCGACCATATGGGACAAAGAACTAGAATTGGGGATCAAGTCATTAATCATCCCCTGATGAGACAAGAAGTTGGCTTGGTGGAGAGTAGACCTTTCTAAAGTGTTACTACATCGCGAGTTCAACAACGACCTCGCCAACACCAACCAGGAAACCGGCGAAGGCAAGACGAGCCCAAGAGATAGTTTACCAAAATCAACATGCCACCATCTCAAGCATTGCTACATATGTTAGGGATGAATCTGATTATGTTGATAGCACCTCATCCAAACCCCAAAACTTATTCTCCTAACTACAATCCTAATGCAAGATGTTCCTATCATTCTGATAGTCCTGGGCATGATACTAACGATTGTTGGGAGCTGAAATACAAGATTCAAAATATGATTGACGCCAAGGAGATTGAATTAGGCCCTCCTGAAGCTCCCAACGTGATTACTACTCCCATGTCAAATCATTGAGAGCGTCCAGTTCATTTTGAATTTTCAATTGTAATTTCTTTTGTTTGCTCAAACACTTATCTTTATGTCAGACTTTGGTTACTTTCATTAATGTATTGCATATATTTGTCTTGAATTAATCCATTCATTTTCACTATAACTAAACTGTGTTTTTATTCCCTTTTTTTGTGATATCCAACTCTCATTAAAAGTTATAAACCTTTAGGGGGAGGATGACGAAAATAATACCATAATCTCATACAGTGTGCTTTTGGACAACCCTTGCTGACGATGTATAGGCGTTGTTTCAAATTCCTAAACACTGGAGTTATAAGGAAGATAATCCCTAGTCAACCCCTTTGAGCCTAAGAAGGAGGAGTTTTATTTTTCATATAAATTGAAACCTTTAATCATAACCTGGGGCAGGGTAGTTCCTCAGTTAATTCAAATGCGTGTTCGGCCACAAGTTGCCACTTCACAATGAAAACATCCTTCTGAATCAAAATACGGTGATGGTTCCCCGTGAAATAGGAAGTCATTATCTCTCAAAAGAAAAGCCCACTAGGTCAAAACCTATGAATGAGACTTAAGAAAAACAGGGGCATCCCGCTGGCTGTAATCTCAAAACAAGAGCAGTTAGGGAAAATTAGGGATAGTAAATCAAAACGAGGGCACTACAACTCCTCGGCATACAGGGAAAAAAGTTGCAAAAATGACTACCTTCCAACAAACTTAACTTGTCTGAACCATCACCAAAACGTCATTCTAGACTCAATTGGAATTCAAAATGCACAATTAACTGAGTATAGGGCTGAAGAACATCATGAAGAACGGGCGGGTACAAATACATTTTGATCCTTATCCTTTATTTCTTAAACTGTGAACCAGGCCATGATACAACCCTTTAAAAGTCCTAATTAAAGCATGGATTAGTTCGAAAGCATATTGTTACAAAAGGTATCCTGACTCCTGTAAGGCTTATTGTAAATCCCGAGTTGAATTTATATTCTTACAAAATCTTTTGTTTGTTAAAGCTGCATTTTTAAAACTTCAAGATAAACATAAACTTTGCATTATTTGATTACCGCTGTTTGCATATGGCTAATTATTTTACAATGGAGAAATTCACACGATGAATATCCAGTGAACAAAAACTCTCTCAAAAAACAAAATCACCTCAAATGGAAGAGTACACTTCCAATGGAAAACTCTCCATAACCAAAGGGGCATAACTTGATTATTGTCCAACCCATTTGGGGCAATCAAGTCAAGATTCCAAGAAATCTCTCATAGTCGGGGGAAGTTCTCCATTAGAATCACTTGGGGCATTGAACATAAATCCCACCAAAGGGGCATGTACAATCAAGCAAAAAAATTTTGACAGTAACTACAACACTTACTGTTGTGGATAATGACAAATCCCCACAAAGTCCCTTTCACAAGGTGATCCCTGTTGAAGTCGCCAGAGCCGCCTCTATAGGGTTACCCCCATATAATAATCGTCATGGATAAGGGTACAAACCCCACATGGCCAAGTTCATGGATATCCCTACTAAGATTGGATCCATGCAATCACCAGTCAGAGTTTTAACCTCCGGAAAACCTCTCCCCATCCGAATTGGTCTTAAGAGAAAGCCTTGAGCATTTCTGCCAGAAGAAAACACCTCTCCAACAGATTGTCAAATGGGTTTATTTCCCCAACAAACTACGAATCTTCCAGACCAATACAAATCAACAGACAAAACCCTTTAATCCTCTGTAGAGTCATTGATATCCCCAACAGAGTTTGTTACTATCCCGAAAAGTTACTAAAACCTGGACCCGACCAGATAATAATTTAACTTCTTCAAATCACTAACAAAACTCCTCTTCCTCAGTAAAGTTTTCCACTATCCCAAGTGAGTTGCTGCAAAGACTAGAAGTCGATAAGATAAAAGTTAACTTCTTTATCCCCAACAAGTTGTTAACTTCCATTCTCCATGATCAAGAGTATAACTCCCCAGTAGAGCAACGAACAACTAAAACTTCTGAACTCTTTTCCCAAGCAGAAATCAACACTCTCCATAAAGATTTCTCAAGCCAAAGCCAATCTTCCCCAGTGGGTTTCTCCTCAAACAACAAAATGGGAATCCCCAGTGGAAACATTCTAAACAAAGTTTGAAGATGTGTATACTCTTCATCCCCAACAACATTCCAGGATTTAACTTCCCAAAGTTCCCCAACATTTGTCAAGGATTTATTTTCCAAAGAAAAGATACATTTCAACAAATATTTCACATTCATACATCATATTACATACATGATAAATGAATAATATCATTTATTTTGAGAACATCATCAAGCCATGCATACATTTGCATGCAACTAACCCTCTTTCTTTCAGGAAAAGGCAATAAAAAAATCTTCTTTTGGAAAATACCATAACCATATCTCAAAAGGTCATAGATTAATTCCTGAAACAAGCCAGGGCAACTATCTCTATGACCAACAAAAAGAACAAGTTCCAGATTAATATCTGAAATAAAACAAGACAACTATCTGTGAGCGACTGATTATAGATTAATACCTGAAGCAAAACAAGACAACTATCTACATGAGCAGATTGAAGATTAACTCCCGAAAAAATCCAAGGAAACTATCTTTCTTTCAAATAGGCCAAAGATTAATTCCTGAAACAAGCCAGGGAAATTATCTCTATGACCAACAAAAAACAAGTTCCAGATTAATACTTGAAACAAGACAGGACAACTATATGTGAGTGACTGATTGTAGATTAATACCTGAAGCAAGACAGGACAACTATCTACATAAGCATATTGAAGATTAACTCCTGAAATAAGTCGGTGAAACTTTCTTTCTTTAAAATAGGTTAGAGATTAATTCCTGAAACAGACTAGGGTGTTATACCCCAAAATTTGCCCTCCCATTTTTTCATACAAGATACTATCCTAAGGTTTCTCGAATAATCAATTTGGCTCAGAAGTTGATCATACAGATCCTCTTCCTAAGCAGTAAATCCGCAATTAGGATTTTGCATCTCTCAAAGAAAATTGAGTCTACAAGGTCTCAATTGGTCTTCACAGGTTTTCATGTCTCCTCAAAGTTTGTTTAAGCCAGTTTACAAACCTCGCATTGCAAGTTTTCTCAATCAATGGTTCAGATGACTAAAAACAACTACATCGACCCAAAAATTGACCTTTTGCGAGAACAAGTTCAAACGATCATAACTTCTTCATTATTTAATATTTTTGAGTGGTTCTTATTGAGCATGATTCCCCTTGATGCCATCTCCAATTTATCTTCACAAATCAAGAGCTAATTACGTGTAGAAGATCACCAAAATTCAAATACGTTAGAAGTCGCATCATAAATTTTGACATAATTTTGAATAACAGTCGTCTGATTCCTAAAAATTGTGATTTCTTCAAATTGCAAGATCTTGATATGATTATTTCTGCATATGGCCATAAGTGATATCGCACACGAGTTTATCTCCAAAGATCGAAAGAGAATTGTTTTTGGAAAACTTTAAAAATTATCGAATCGTCGCAAGTCATTAGTTGATTTTAAAGTGTTCTTAACCACAGTTTGTTGAAAGATTGACGGATTTTCTCAGAGCTTGTTTCTTTGGCAATGAAGTTCCATCTTTAATCGAGCATGACGTGCAAGTTTCATTTTGAATGCAAGTTTGAATTGGATATGATCGGAAGTTTAAGGTTTTCATCTAAATAACCATTTTGTTCTGAGTTCGAGTAAACCAAGTGGAATTGAATTATTAAGCATTTATTTTGTTCAAGAATTTGATTGGAGTTTGAAAGACAAGGCGCATGGTTTTATTTGAAATACAAATTACAAGGGCGTTGGATTTTCTTGAAGTTCAAGTTACAAAGTAAGATACATGTTCAAATCATGCAAGTAGGGAATTCAGTATTTCATCAAAATTCTAGATTGATTTCCATAACAATAAATTCCTAATTCATAAAATTCACTCAAGAAGTATCATTCAAGTTACATTTTATGGGTAATTTACAAAAAATGGATTATAATTTAAGATACAAATCAGAATTGTTTTGTTCACAAAAAAAAATAGTGCTTCTTCAATTTTCTCTTGCTTCATCTTCAAGAAACTCATCCACTCCTCGCCATGGCCTCTTCATCTTTCAACCTCGATCGCCCAATTCTCATTTTCTCATGAAACGAGGAAATGAAAAGTTAGCTAGCATCGTGAAAATTCAAGCAAGAATTGATGGTTAAAACAAGTTTTATCTCATCATTAGGGTTTGCATTTTGGAATCAGAAATTAACAGGTTTGTTGATTTAATCATAATCCACCTCTTCTTATTTTGCAAATCACAAAACCTGGATTTTGGTTCACAAAAAGGGAAAAAAGAAATTTGCAAGCATTACAAAGGCAGGCCTACAGCAGATACACCAAATGGGCAAACATCAGCAACACAACCCAATACAGATGTACAAAAAAAGCAGTAGCAAAATGTCCAAGCACAGCAGCACAAAATAACAAACAATAGCCAGCAAAATCAACAAGTAAA
Organism: Vicia faba; assembly: GCA_948472305.1. Classification (NCBI taxonomy): domain Eukaryota; kingdom Viridiplantae; phylum Streptophyta; class Magnoliopsida; order Fabales; family Fabaceae; genus Vicia; species Vicia faba. The sequence continues at coordinate 918,014,433 of OX451735.1, read as the reverse complement.
AACGAGCAACATTTCATAAAAATATTAGCGTCAAATGTAACAATGCATGCCATCAAAACCCCATGTCATCAATTTCCTAATTTGTGCAAACCCTTCCTAAATTTTAGCAAAGCATAATTGCTTCATAAAAGATGAAGAGGGGAAGAGATAAGTTTTGGAAAGATATGACCTAGGCCACAAACAGTCCCTAAATTACCAAGCCAGCTGCTAAGGCAAAGCTTTCCTGCCAAGACAAGACCAGCTACTATCATAAAACAAACTGGCTGCAAAAACATCCATGCTGCCCCTATCCAAACCTGCCATATCAGTCCAAAAACTTGCACACAAATGAGCAAAACCAAAATCTGATTCAAGAGGCATAAAAATATCACCTAGCCAATAAATAATCCAAAGTCATGCCAACACAAACAGGTTGTTATTGCTACAATGGTCTGCTATAAAAATAGTACAAGAAGACTTGCTCTCAAAGCATCCCTATGCTGCCCATAGCAGTATAAAATCTATCCAAAGCCTTGCTACAAGTTAACCTGCAAAACCAATACCAAAAACTTGTCCACCGTCCTGCATCATAAATAGTCCAAGAGTTGCACTAAAATGGAAAAACATCAACCTGCACTCAAAAAGGCCACAGAGAGTTAACCAAGTTATCAAAAATTTCCTCCATTTTCCTACTACCTCTCATATATAACAGTAGCCAAACTTGTTCAAGAGAGGATCTGATTTTTCCATCCCAACAAAAATCCTCATGCTATTATAAAACCCCAAGACAGCAGCAAATATACAAAAAAATAGCAAATTTACAAACCAGCAAACAGCAAAAACCAGCAAATGCCAAGACAATAATAAAACCAAAAATCCTCACAACAGAAACCTCGCTCTTAGTCTCTTCATACACACCCTGTAACTTCACTACAGCCAACCTTCAAACGCTCGCCATCCCTCACACACTTGTATTCACACTCTCTGTTCATATACACAACAATTGCAACATTCAAATAATCCATGCAACAATAATAATAATAGTGAACAATAAACTAAAGAAGAAAGAAGTTGACAGGGAGAAAGAGACGAAGCAACGAAAATCAACATAAGGAGCATCAAATAAAGGGAACAAACTCAGAGGTTCACCTGGACCTCCATTGGTATGATTTCCTGTTGATATTGCTATTTTGTTACCTGAATCTTTGTTTTCCAGTGATGTAAGTCATAAATCTTGTAAGAATCATCGAAACCAAGATGGGATTTTGGGTTCGTATCGAGAGTCTGTTATAATCTTGTTTTTGCATGTTTTGATGAGAGAATAGAGTAAGAGAAACATGTTATGAGAAAGGAGGTGGTAATTGGTGATGATTGATTCGATTGAGAGAGATCGATTGGAAAAAAAGGACAGGGGATTTTTTATGAGACAGGGAGAAGAAGAGAACGAATGTTCTCTTTTGGAGGAAATGAACGGCTAGGGTTTTGGTACAACCCGTTTGGGTTCTAGAGTGGGGCTGGGTTGGACCAGACCCGGTCTGACCCTGTTTGTTTTTTTTTTGTTTTATGCTAATAACTTGTCTGATACTAGTTTGGGCCTTAGATTTACAAGCCCAATTTGTTTTACTATCAACATCACCACCATTCTGCTTCAACACTCCCTACACTTGTTTTATCTTTATTAATTTTGTTTAATTAATAACTTTAGAATTTTAAGCTAACTTAAGTGGAATTTTGAAATTTTAGGATTTTTAATTTTTAGTTTAGATTTATTTTAATAAACTTAGAATTTTAATTTTAATTTTAATTTAGTAACTTTATTTAGTTTAGATTTAATTTTATCAATCTGTAGTTTTAACTTTAAAATTCAATTAAATAAAAAATACAATTTCAAAATTATTTAGTTTTCTTAATTAGTTTAGTTATGAATTTTGTGAATAATTTAGTTAAGTAACACTTTCTTTTGTTTAGTTAACATTCTTTAAAATTGTTTAATTTCTTCATGATAAATAAAATTTCAAAGAAAAATAATAGAATAGAATTTTATTTTTCTTTTTAAATTTTAATCACAAACAAAACACCAAAAACATTACTTTGATATTATTAATTATTCCGCTAATTAATTTTATTTAATAGTTTGTTTTAGTTTAAATTAATTGTTTATATTTAATTCGATTGGGTTGTATTATTTGCTATTTGAACTTTTTAATCGCATTCGATTCATCCCAATTTGTAAAATTTGTACCCCCATTCCCGAAAACTCTGTAATAGCGTAGAATTTCAATTTCTGCAATTTACTGTTTTCTGTATATTGTATAGTAATTAGGCGTGTATGGCAAGATTAAAAAACAATCGCTAGATAACCTAATTTCAAAGACAAAATAACTTGAATCAAACACACTTTTCACACGCACACCTCTAGGGTAACCTCGCTCGTTGCCTTGGAAACACAGTCATGTCCCTCGAATATGGGACGTTTTAGCAAAGACCCTTCGATAAAAAAGATCGTAGTCCCTCGATGACCCTCGATGTTGCCTCCGGTAAAACGATCTAGTCCCTTACGAAAAATTGCTAAAGCGTCTCATAAGTTGCTTTAGATGACTGTAAGATTGACCCGCGCCTGTCCCTTCACATCCAACGATGGGGCTTCTTACCAAATCAATGGTAAAATAGCAACATCTAAAGGAGGAAGAAAAGAACACTTAAGACCTTTCGAGTAGGTATATTCGCTCCTAGTTGCTCGCTTGCTCACGATAAAAAACATTTTCACACCAACACTTTCATCTCAAAAATATTTTCGAAAGAAAAAACATTTTATATACGTTCTTATAGAGACGAGAACCATTGCAAAAACGTCTTTTCAAAACCACTTCCAAAAACACATTCCACAAACACATCTTTGAACTATTTTTCGAAACAAAACTTTGTACGCGTTCTTATAGAAACGATAACCATTACAAAGACATTTTCGAAATACTTTCAAAACCTGCACCACAAGCATATTGTTAAACAAAAGCAAGTGATCTAGCGAGTAACTAAGAGCCCGTAGATAACTACGGATGAAAATGGTGCTAATACCTTCCATTTTCATAATCTACCCCCCGAACCCGAGAAATAATCTCGAAAGGTCTTTCCTGTACTTCTTTACCTTTCCTTTTGGATAAAATAAAAGTCGGTGGCAACTCTTGCTATCTGCACAATTGCGATCAAACGCAAAACGACCCGAGTTAGTTCTCTCGCCGTATCACAGAACTGGCGACTCTGTTGGGAATTTAAAAACTAAAAGTGGGGTTACCTTAGGGTTAGATCACCTTTACTATCTTTCTTTGCGTGCTTTACATTTTGTTCTTTGTATTGGGCTTGCTTTGATCCTCCACCCGGGTCTGGGACAACTTTTTAGGTAAGTAGCAATAGATTATGGAAATTGTACGGCATAGACCGATATGGTTGAAACAATGGCTATGTTAGTGTGACGCATTTGTGGGTACCGGTATCCCTCGTGTTAAATCGAGGAGAATACGGGGCCGCTGAGTGGCGTCATGAAGCACTAACTGACTTTAGAACCCTAGTTGAATAAACTTGACCATTAGGACGTAGTGAGATAACCGGTTTCGGTGTAGAGCTGAAAATTAGTTGATACTCGATACTACACTCATTGAGGATGGACTTTTGGGATATCTTGGCCGCCAGAAAATATAGATTATGCTGAGACAATGCCTAGAAGAAAGGTCGATGATATTTAGATCCTTTAGAACCCAATCACTATTACTAGGACAGGTTGAGCCAACTAAACTTCAAGAGGGTACTTACCTACAAACTCCATGAAAGCCTAAACCTAAGGACTTGTCTACTTTGTGTGTATATAACAACTTGCTTACTTTGCATACTTGTACATGACATCATAACATCATACCATAGCATTTTTAATAACCTTTTCAAGGATCTCAAGGGCCTGTGATGCAGGGTCATGTTGAACCAGACTTCAATCCAGGGGCAAGAGGATTTATTTTTCTCTAATCAAACACCGTCAAAGACCAAACCACGGTAACTTGAGTCAAGGGCTATGACCCACTTGACATGGTGAGCTTGATTCAAGTTGAACGACATTAACTGACACGATGTTATCCAGTCAAAATTATTGATCAAAATTCAACTTCTAACATCTTCTTGTGTTTACCCCGCAAGATCCTTGAAAACATGCATCCACATATCATGCATCATATCATGAAAGGATTTTCCCACACAGATCTCTCATCTGCTTACTGCTTATTTCAGTAGAGATGACACTAGAGCAGACTATCAAGGACATTCAGACTCAAAACGCTCAGCTTCAGGAAATGTTCTTGAACCTATCCAAGGGGCAAGAGGAAGTGAAAGCACTCATCACTATGGGCTTGACCATGGAGAATCCTGAGGACGACAGGGATGACCAGTTGGATCAGCTACAAACTGAAAAGGCAATAATGAAAGTCTAGATGATGGGGGCAACTAGTGGTCCAAATGGATCTTATCCAAAACATAGCTCGGGGACAAGAGGAGCTAAGGACCCTCATCAACAAGCTTCATCATGACAGATGCAACCAAATGGGGCAAACAACTAGAATTGGGGATCAAGTCATTAATCATCCTCCGATAAAGAGTGGACCTTTCCAAATTATTGTCACGTCACGGGCCCGACAACAACCTCGCCAACAATAACAAGGGAATCAGCGCAAAGAGGTCTCACCTAAGAGACAATTCACCAGGATCGGCATGTCACTAGCTCAGGTACTACAACACATGTTGAAGGCGGAGATAATTACATTAAAAGCTCCCCCCCCCCGGAATCTTAATACTGCTGCTCCTAATTACCGTCCCAATGAGAGGTGTGCATACCATTCTGATGGTCCTGGGCATGATACAAACAATTGTTGGGCTCTGAAGAACAGAATTCAAGATCTAATTGATGAAGGAGTGTTGGAATTTACACAAGACGATCAACTAGAGCTCTTCTATCACCCCTCAAGGGCATCCATGTGAAGTGATGATTTGGGCGAGGAAATTTTCTATTTATTCAAATTTTCAGTTGTAATTTCTTTGTTTGTTTAAACACTTATCTTTATGTCAGACTTTGGTTACTCTCATTAATGCATTAAATATGTTTGTCTTGAATCAATCCGTTCATTTTCATTATATCTAAAATATGCTTTTTACTCCCTTTATGATATTCAACTCTTGTTTCAAAAGTTGCAAGCCTTTAGAGGGAGGATGACAAAAACAATGCCTTAATCTCATACAGTATGCTTCTAGACAGACCTTGCTGACGATGTACAGACATTTTTTCAATTCCTATACACTAGAGTTATAAGGAGGATAATCCCTAGTCAACCCCTTTGAGCCAAAGAAGTAGGATTTTTCTTTTCCACACAAAATGAAACCTTTAATCAAAACCTGGGGCAGGTAGTCTCTCAGCTAATTCAAATACATGTTCAGTCACAAACTTTCACTCCGTATATAACGAATGACATAAAAAACTTTCCTATGGAATCAAAAGACGACAATGGTGCCTTATCACATAGGCAGTTATTATCTCTCAAAAGAAAAGCCCACTAAGTTAAAACCTACGAAGGACACTTAAGAAAAATTGGGGCATCCTGCTGACTGTAATCTCAAAAATAAGAACAGCCAGGAAAAATCAGGGATAATAAATCAAAAAGAGGTCACTACAAATCCTCAACAACATGGAAAATATGGCAAAAATGACTGCCTTCCAACAAACTTAACTGGTCTGAATCATCACCAAAACGCCATTCCATACTCAATTGGAATTTAAACACACAATTAACTGAGTTTAGGACTGAAGAACATCACGAAGAACGGGCGGGTACAATTACATTTTGAGCCTTATCCTTTGTTTCTTAAACCATGAACCTAGACCACGATACAACCTTTCAAAGTCCTAATTGAACCATGGGTTAATTCTAAAGCATACTGTTACAAAAGGTATCCTGACCCCTGTAAGGCTTACTCTAAATCCTTATTTAAACTCACATACTTGTAAAACTCTTCTATCTGCTAAAACGCATTTTTAAAACTTCAAGACAAGAATAAATTTTTCATTATTGTGAATATCGCCGTTTGTATATGGCTAATTGTTTGACAACAAAGAAATTCACACAACGAATATTCAGCAAATGAAAACTCTCTCAATAAACAAAAATTACTTTAAATGGAAAGATGCTTCCAATGACAAATCTCTCGTAACCAAGGGGAACGGCATGACCATTGTCCAACACATCTGGGGCAGTCAAGTCGAGATTCAAAGAATCTCTCAAAGAAATGTTGAATCACTCAAGGGGAAAATCTCCATCTGAATCACTCAAGGGGCAATGTTACATTGATCATGGGTTTGAACAGAATCCACTATGAAGACTTCCGGTACCATCAAATCGCTTGTATGTACCTTTAGTATCAGATGGTGTCAGTGTCGTGTCTTCATATCTTCCCGTGACAGTTCTTAGAAAATTCTGAGACTTGACCAAAGATCTTGGGTATCACCAATTTGTTTGTCTGTGCCAGTAGTATCATATGGTGTCAGTATCATGTCTTCGGATCCTCCCATGACAGTTCTTAGAAAATTCTTAGAGTTGACCAAAGATCTTGGGTACCACCAATTTGTTTGTTTGTGCCAGTAGTTCCAAATGGTGTCAGTATCAGGTCTTCGGTTTCTTCCACGACAGTCTTAGAAAATATCCATAGAAAGTTCAGGGCTACATGAAATGTGATCAAAATCTCAAACGTCGAGGTGCACCATATTAACTCTAGGGGCAAACCGGCTCTCACATATAAAGGGTCATGTGTGACCAAGCAAACATTTTCTGGCATTACTACAAAACTTACTACTATAGACAGTGACAAATCCCCACAAAATACCCTTCATAAGGTGATCCCCGATGAAGTCGTCAGAGTCACAAGGCTATCCCCGACAAGTGCAGAAGCATCTTTAAACAAAAATGGGGCATCCTCCAACCGATGACATAGTCAAACTCGCCATTAAATAGAAGAGTTTTAATCTTCTCCCAACAAATGCATACATCACACTAGTTCCCAAACAGAGGGTGATTACCAACAGTTTACCATCTTATTAGATATAGTTCAGACACAATCTATATGCAGATTCATTCTAATACTCATTCCAGATTCTCTTGCAAATACAATTCTCTTGCAGATACAATTCTCTTATAGATACGGTTCAAATACGATCCTGATATGGATATCATTCTGATACTCATTCAACATCTCTTCAGATACCATCAAAGCTTGGAATTATTCTGACATTCCCCGGATGAGTTGCTTTTAATTGATTTAAAAGCCTTATGGAATTTTTGTCCGAAGCGCCCTTCCGACAGATTGGCGACAGGGTTTATTTCTCCAACAAAAGGCAAGATTAACCGGCTTGAATTTGCTTCCCAGACTATCATAAATCCAGGGACCACAACTCCTCTTCCCCAGCAGACTGCTCTACAATCCCCGCAGGTACTTTCTCCAGCAGGAGCGGAAGCAAGGACATCCTACTACAGGATCACTAACATGTCTCCAGTATGCAGCCTAATGGTATCAGGTGCTCTCACATCCCTGACGGAGCAAAAATTCCAGTTATCACTCCAGAGATTCCGCAGTGAAAGTCGCCCAGCTTCTCAGGATTCCCCTGCAGGATTTCACAAAGTCCGTAAGTAATGCACGACGTTTCCCTTCCCCAATAGAGTTTATTTCTCTAATAATGGAAACTCATCCATCCATGCTTCAACTTCAACAAAATATGAAGACTTACCCTCCTCATTCCCAGCAGTACTCAGGGATTTATTTTCCCTGAGTCCAACAACATTGCAGCAGAACAATTAATATGTTCATACATTGCATTCATACGTCATGGCATTTACAACACAAATGCATATAGCACAATATCATGCCATGCATTTCATACATCATGGCATCGCATACAACTAACTCTTCACCTTTTCAGGAAAAATCAATCAGCAAGAAATTACCATCAAAATTCTGACAGGATAACTATTTGTGGACAAATCAATTATAGATTAATTCCCGAGAAAGGACTGGTTTACCATCTACATAAAAAATATTTCCTTAAGACCTCTTTCGGTTCAGTTTAAATCTCTCAACGGTTTATCCTGATTCTTCCCCGCAGAATTATTCTCAAGCAGAGTCTCTCCCCAGTGGAAGTAGAAGAACCACAGTTTTCTACAACAGTCAGGAATGCTATTTCCAATACTCTCTAGTAGCAGTCATGGATTTATTTTTCCAGACTCGGGTCCAAGATTATCTCCTGAAACTAAACAGAGTAATCATTTGCGTGGCCAAATGCAGCTTTACACAGGTTTGTCACAACGCAATCTCACATGGATTTCTCTTATATATAGCTTCACACGGGTTTATCTTAAAAAATCTTACACGGGCCCCTTCTCATACATTTACAAATAAAGTTTCACACGAATTCATCATGAAGTAACCCTACTACCCAGGTTCCTTCTCATATCCCCACTACCCAGGCATTCATTTCGAAGTAACCCTACGACCCAGGTTCCTTCTCATAGTTCTACTATCTAGGCTTTCATCTCAAAGCAACCTTACCCAGGTTCCTTCTCATAAGCCCTACTACCCAAGCTTTATTTCGAAGTAACCTTACTACCCAGGTTCTTATAACCCTACGACCCAGGTTCCTTCTCATAGCCCTACTATCTAGGCTTTTATTTCTAAGTAACCCTACGACCCAGGTTCCTTCTCATAGCCCTACTATCCAGGATTTCATTTCGAAGTAACCCTACGACCCAGGTTCCTTCTCATAGCCTTACTATCCAGGCTTTCATTTCGAAGTAAACCTACGACCCAGGTTCCTTCTCATAGCCCTGTTATCCAGGCTTTTATTATGAAGTAACCCTACGACCCAGGTTCCTTCTCATAGCCCTACTATCCAGGCTTTCATCTCGAAGCAACCTTACCCAGGTTCCTTCTTATAAGCCCTACTACCCAGACTGTATTTCGAAGTAACCCTACTACCCAGGTTCTCATAGCCTTACTATCCAGACCCCTGCTGGTTCAGTTTAAATCTCTCAACGGTTTATCTTGATTCTTTCCTCATAGACATTTTCCATGGTTCAGATAAATCTCTCAATGATTTGTTCTGATTCTTCTCTAGATTCTTGCTGATTGAGATAAATCTCTCAACAATCAGCTCAGATTCTTCTCCAGACCCTTGTTGGTTCAGATAAATCTCTCAACGTTTTATTCTGAGTCTTTCCCAGCAGACAATTTTCTCTAGTTCAGATAAATTGCCTCAAGATTTATTCTGATGCTTTCCAATCAAAGTTAATCCAAGACCTCTATTGGTTTAGTTTAAATCGCTCCAAGATTTATTCTGATTCTTTCCAAAGGTTTATTCTGATTTTCTTTTCCAGTTGAAGTCAAGTTCAGACTTAGTCTAATTTTTTGTCAATAATCACCTTTGGATGGCATCTTTAAGCCCATCTCCGACAACTCTCCATCACTTATCCAAATGGCATCTTTAAGCCCATTCCCTACACAATAAACCAACACATCATCAAGGGAAAATTTCTGGGCACTCTAGTGTTCAATCATCTTCCACTTTCAAGCTACGAACGACAAACATGTCGATCTCACTTTTCAAGTTTAAGAATATTGAACATGGGCAGCTGTTGTACCCCAAAATTTTCCCTCCCTTTTTTCATACAAGATACTATCCTAGGGTTTCTCAAATACTCAATTTGGCTCAGAAGTTGATCAGACAGATACTCTTCCTAAGTAGTAAATCCGCAATTAGGATTTTGCATCTCTCAAAGAAAATTGAGTCTCCAAGGTCTCAATTGGTTTTCATAGGTTTTCATGTCTCCTCAAAGTTTATTTAATCCAGTTTTCAAACCTCGCATTGCAAGTTTTCTCAATCAATGGTTCAGATGATTGAAAACGACTACATCGACTCAAAAATTGACCTTTTGCAAGAACAAGTTCAGACGATCATAACTTCTTCATTATTTAATATTTTTGAGTGGTACTTATTGCGCATGATTACCCTTGATGCCATCTCCAATTTCTCTTCACAAATCAAGAGCTAATTACGTGTAGAGATTACCAAATTTCGAATACGTCAGAAGTCGCATCATGAATTTTGACCTAATTTTGAATAACAATCGTCTGATTCCTAAAAATTGTGATTTCCTCAAATTGCAAGATATTGATAAGATTATTTCTGCATATGGTCATAAGTGATATCGCACACGAGTTTATCTCCAAAGATCGAAATAAAATTGTGTTTGGAAGACTTTAAAAATTATCGAATCGTCGCAAGTCATTAGTTGATTTTTAAGTGTTCTTAACCATAGTTTGTTAAAAGATTGACGAATTTTCTCAGAGCTTGTTTATTTGGCAATAAAGTTCCATCTTTAATCGAGCGTGGCATGCGAGTTTCATTTTGAATGCAAGTTTGAATTGGATATGATCGGAAGTTTAAGGTTTTCATCAAAATAACCATTTTGTTCTGAGTTCGAGTAAAGCAAGTGAAATTGAATTCTTAAGCATTTATTTTGTTCAAGAATTTGATTGGAGTTTGAAAGACAAGGCGCATGGTTTTATTTGAAATACAAATTACAAGGGTGTTGGATTTTCTTGAAGTTCAAGTTGCAAAGCAAGATACATGTTCAAATCATGCAAGTAGGGAATTTCGTATTTCATTAAAATTCAAGATTGATTTCCATAACAATAAATTCCTAATTCATAAAATTCACTCAAGAAGTATCATTCAAGTTACATTTTATGGGCAATTTACAAAAATGGATTACAATTTAAGATACAAATCACAATTGTTTTGTTTACAAAAAAAAAAGAAATATTGCTTCTTCAATTTTCTCTTGCTTCATCTTCAAGAAACTCATCCACTCCTCGCCATGGCCTCTTCATCTTTAAACCTCGATCGCCCAATTCTCATTGGACATGAAACACGGAAACGAAAAGTTAGCTGGCATCGTGAAAATTCAAGCAAAAATTAATGGTTAAAACAAGTTTTATCTCATCATTAGGGTTTGCATTTTGGAATCAGAAATTAACAGGTTTGTCGTTTTAACCATAATCCACCTCTTCCTATTTCGCAAATCACAAAACCTGGATTTTGGTTCGTAAAAAGGGAAAAAAGAAATTTGCAAGCATTACAAAGGCAAGGTAAAACTGCAAACAAATGAGAACAATAAAGCTGCCAAATAATAGGCAGCAAACAACAACAAAAATAAGCTAACAGAGGCTGCTACAAACAACAACAGTAAAATACAAAAGGGCAGGCCTACAACAGATACACCAAATGGGCAAACAGCAGCAACACAGCCCAAAACAGATGTACAAAAATAGCAGTAGCAAAATGTCCAAGCATAGCAGCACAAAACAATAAACAATAGCCAACAAAATCAACAAGTAAAAACGAGCAACATTTCATAAAAATATTAGCGTCAAATGTAACAATGCAAGCCATCAAAACCCCATGTCATCAATTTCCTAATCTATGCAAACCCTTCAGAAATTTTAGCAAAGCATAATTGCTTCATAAAAGATGAAGAGGGAAAGAGATAAGTTTTGGAAAGATATCACCTAGGCCACAAACAGTCCCAAAATTGCCAAGCCAGGTGCTAAGGCAAAGCTTTCCTGCCAAGACAAGACCAGTTGCTATCATAAAAAAACTGGTAGCAAAAACAACCCTGCTGCCCCTTCCAAACCTGCCATATCAGTCTAAAAACTTGCAAACAAATGAGCAAAACCAAAATCTGATTCAAGAGGCAGAAAGATATCACCTAGCCAACAAATAATCCAAAGTCATGCCAAGACAAACAGGCTGCTATTGCTACAAAGGCCTGCTACAAAAACAGTCCAAGAAGACCTACTCTCAAAGCATCCCTATGTTGCCCATAGCAGTATAAAATCTATCCAAAGCCTTGCTACAAGTTAACCTGCAAAACAAATACCAAAAACCTGTCCACAGTCCTGCATCATAAACAGTCCTAGAGTTGCACTAAAATGGCAAAACATCAACCTGCACTCAAAAAGGCCACAGAGCAGTTAACCAAGTTATCAAAAATTCCCTCCATTTTCCTACTACCTCTCCTATATAACAGTAGCCAAACTTGTTCAAGAGAGGATCTAATTTTTCCATCCCAACTAAAATCTTCATGCCATTATAAAACCCCAAGACAACAGCAAATATACAAAAAAAAAATAGTAAATATACAAACCAGCAAACAGCAAAAACCAGCAAAGGCCAAGACAATACAAAACCAAAAAACCACACAACAGAAACCTCGCTTTTAATCTTATCATACACACCCTGTAACTTCACTACAGCCAACCTTCAAAGACTCGCCATCCCTCACAGACTTGTATTCACACTCTTTGCTCATATACACAACAACTTCAACATTCAAATAATCCATGCAACAATAACAATAATAGTGAACAATAAACTAAAGAAGAAAGAAGTTGACAGGGAGAAAGAGATGAAGCAACGACAATCAACATAAGGAGCATCAAATAAAGGGAACAAAGTCATAGGTTCACCTGGACCTCCATTGGTATGATTTCCTGTTGATATTGCTATTTTGTTACCTGAATCTCTGTTTTCCAGTGATGTAAGTCATAAATCTTGTAAGAATCATCAAAACCAAGATGGGATTTGGGGTTCATATCGAGAGTCTGTTATAATCTTGTTTTTGCATGTATCGATGAGAGAATAGAGTAAGAGAAACATGTTATGAGAAAGGAGGTGGTAATTGGTGATGATTGATTCGATTGAGAGAGATCGATTGGAAAAAAAGGACAGGGGATTTTTTATGAGACAGGGAGAAGAAGAGAACGAATGTTCTCTTTTGGAGGAAATGAACGGCTAGGGTTTTGGTACAACCCGTTTGGGTTCTAGAGTGGGGTTGGGTTGGACCAGACCCGGTCCGACCCAGTTTGTTTTTTTTGTTTTATGCTAATAACTTGTCTGATACTAGTTTGGGCCTTAGATTTACAAGCCCAATTTGTTTTACTATCAACATCACCACCATTCTACTTCAACACTCCCTACACTTGTTTTATCTTTATTAATTTTGTTTAATTAATAACTTTAGAATTTTAAGCTAACTTAAGTGGAATTTTGAAATTTTAGGATTTTTAATTTTTAGTTTAGATTTATTTTAATAAACTTAGAATTTTGATTTTAATTTTAATTTAGTAACTTTATTTAGTTTAGATTTAATTTTATTAATCTGTAGTTTTAACTTTAAAATTCAATTAAATAAAAAATACAATTTCAAAATTATTTAGTTTTCTTAATTAGTTTAGTTATGGATTTTGTGAATAATTTAGTTAAGTAACACTTTCTTTTGTTTAATTAACATTCTTTAAAATTGTTTAATTTCTTCATGATAAATAAAATTTCAAAGAAAAATAATAGAATAGAATTTTATTTTTCTTTTTAAATTTTAATCACAAATAAAACACCAAAAACATTAATTTGATATTATTAATTATTCTGCTAATTAATTTTATTTAATAGTTTGTTTTAGTTTAAATTAATTGTTTATATTTAATTCGATTGGGTTGTATTATTTGCTATTTGAACTTTTTAATCGCATTCGATTCATCCCAATTTGTAAAATTTGTACCCCCATTCCCGAAAACTCTGTAATAGCGTAGAATTTCAATTTCTGCAATTTACTGTTTTCTGTATATTGTATAGTAATTAGGCGTGTATGGAAAGATTAAAAAACAATCGCTAGATAACCTAATTTCAAAGACAAAATAACTTGAATCAAACACACTTTTCACACGCACACCTCTAGGGTAACCTCGCTCGTTGCCTTGGAAACACAGTCATGTCCCTCAAATATGGGACATTTTAGCAAAGACCCTTCGATAAAAAAGATCGTAGTCCCTCGATGACCCTCGATGTTGCCTCCGGTAAAACGATCAAGTCCCTTACGAAAAATTGCTAAAGCGTCTCATAAGTTGCTTTAGATGACTGTAAGATTGACCCGCGCCTGTCCCTTCACATCCAACGATGGGGCTTCTTACCAAATCAATGGTAAGATAGCAACATCTAAAGGAGGAAGAAAAGAACACTTAAGACCTTTCGAGTAGGTATATTCGCTCCTAGTTGCTCGCTTGGTCACGATAAAAAACATTTTCACACCAACACTTTCATCTCAAAAACATTTTCGAAAGAAAAAACATTTTGTATACGTTCTTATAGAGACGAGAACCATTGCAAAAACGTCTTTTCAAAACCACTTCCAAAAACACATTCCACAAACACATCTTTGAACTATTTTTCGAAACAAAACTTTGTACGCGTTCTTATAGAAACGATAACCATTACAAAGACATTTTCGAAATACTTTCAAAACCTGCACCACAAGCATATTGTTAAACAAAAGCAAGTGATCTAGCGAGTAACTAAGAGCCCGTAGATAACTACGGATGAAAAGGGTGCTAATACCTTCCATTTTCATAATCTACCCCCGAACCCGAGAAATAATCTCGAAAGGTCTTTCCTGTGCTTTTTTACCTTTCCTTTTGGATGATCGAAAAGTCAGTGGCGACTCTTGCTATCTGCACAATTGCAATCAAAAGCAAAACGACTCGAGTTAGTTCTCTCGCTGTATCACAGAACTGGCGACTCTCTTGGGGATTTAAAAACTAAAAGTGGGGTTACCTTAGGGTTAGATCACCTTTACTTTCTTTCTTTGTGTGCTTTACATTTTGTTCTTTGTATTGGGCTTGCTTTGATCCTCCACTCGGATCTGGGAAAACTTTTTAGGTAAGTAGAAATAGATTATGGAAATTGTACGGTGTAGACCGATATGGTTGAAACAATGGCTATGTTAGTGTGACGCATTTGTGGGTACCGGTATCCCTCGTGTTAAATCGAGGAGAATACGGGGCCGCTGAGTGGCGTCATGAAGCACTAACTGACTTTAGAACCCTAGTTGAACAAACTTGACCATTAGGACGTAGTGAGATAACCGGTTTCTGTGTAAAGCTGAAAATTAGTTGATACTCGATACTACACTCGTTGAGGATGGACTTTTGGGATATCTTGGCCGCCAGAAAATATTGATTGTGCTGAGACAATTCCTATAAGAAAGGTCGGTGATATTTAGATCCTTTAGAACCCAATCACTATTACTAGGACAGGTTGAGCCAACTAAACTTCAAGAGGGTACTTACCTACAAACTCCATGCAAGCCTAAACCTAAGGACTTGTCTACTTTGTGTGTATATAACAACTTGCTTACTTTGCATACTTGTACATGACATCATGACATCATACCA
This sequence comes from Vicia faba, assembly GCA_948472305.1. NCBI lineage: Eukaryota > Viridiplantae > Streptophyta > Magnoliopsida > Fabales > Fabaceae > Vicia > Vicia faba. Next base: position 917,999,091 of record OX451735.1, on the reverse strand, counting down.
TAGCATTTTTAATAACCTTTTCAAGGATCTCAAGGGCCTATGATGCAGGGTCATGTTGAACCAGACTCCTATCCAGGGGCAAGAGGATTTATTTTTCTCTAATCAAACACCGTCAAAGACCAAACCACGGTAACTTGAGTCAAGGGCTATGACCCACTTGACATGGTGAGCTTGATTCAAGTTGAACGACATTCACTGACACGATGTTATCCAGTCAAAATTATTGATCAAAATTCAACTTCTAACATCTTCTTGTGTTTACCCCGCAAGATCCTTGAAAACATGCATCCACATATCATGCATCATATCATGAAAGGCTTTTCCCACACAGATCTCTCATCTGCTTACTGCTTATTTCAGTAGAGATGACACTAGAGCAGACTATCAAGGACATTCAGACTCAAAACGCTCAGCTTCAGGAAATGTTCTTGAACCTATCCAAGGGGCAAGAGGAAGTGAAAGCACTCATCACTATGGGCTTGACCATGGAGAATCCTGAGGACGACAGGGATGACCAGTTGGATCGGCTACAAACTGAAAAGGCAATAATGAAAGTCTAGATGATGGGGGCAACTAGTGGTCCAAATGGATCTTATCCAAAACATAGCTCGGGGACAAGAGGAGCTAAGGACCCTCATCAACAAGCTTCATCATGACAGATGCAACCAAATGGGGCAAACAACTAGAATTGGGGATCAAGTCATTAATCATCCTTCGATAAAGAGTGGACCTTTCCAAATTGTTGTCACGTCACGGGCCCGACAACAACCTCGCCAACAATAACAGGGGAATCAGCACAAAGAGGTCTCACCTAAGACACAATTCGCCAGGATCGGCATGTCACTAGCTCAGGTACTACAACACATGTTGAAGGCGGAGATAATTACATTAAAAGCCCCCCCCCCCCCCCCCCGGAATCTTAATACAGCTGCTCCTAATTACCGTCCCAATGAGAGGTGTGCATACCATTCTGATGGTCCTGGGCATGATACAAACAATTGTTGGTCTCTGAAGAACAGAATTCAAGACCTAATTGATGAAGGAGTGTTGGAATTTACACAAGACGATCAACTAGAGCTCTTCTATCACCCCTCAAGGGCATCCATGTGAAGTGATGATTTGGGCGAGGAAATTTTCTATTTATTCAAATTTTCAGTTGTAATTTCTTTGTTTGTTTAAACACTTATCTTTATGTCAGACTTTGGTTACTCTCATTAATGCATTAAATATGTTTGTCTTGAATCAATCTGTTCATTTTCATTATTTCTAAAATATGCTTTTTACTCCCTTTATGATATTCAACTCTTTTTTCAAATGTTGCAAGCCTTTAGTGGGAGGATGACAAAAACAATGCCTTAATCTCATACAGTATGCTTCTAGACAGACCTTGCTGACGATGTACAGGCATTTTTTCAATTCCTATACACTGGAGTTATAAGGAGGATAATCCCTAGTAAACCCATTTGAGCCAAAGAAGTAGGATTTTTCTTTTCCACACAAAATGAAACCTTTAATCAAAACCTGGGGCAGGTAGTCTCTCAGCTAATTCAAATACATGTTCAGTCACAAACTTTCACTTCGTATATAACGAATGACATAAAAAACTTTCCTCTGGAATCAAAAGACGGCGATGGTGCCTTATCACATAGGTAGTTATTATCTCTCAAAAGAAAATCCCACTAAGTCAAAACCTACGAAGGACACTTAAGAAAAATTGGGGCATCCTGCTGACTGTAATCTCAAAAACAAGAACAACCAGGAAAAATCAGGGATAATAAATCAAAAAGAGGTCACTACAAATCCTCAACAACATGGAAAATATGGAAAAAATGACTGCCTTCCAACAAACTTAACTGGTCTGAACCATCACCAAAACGCCATTCCAGACTCAATTGGAGTTCAAACGCACAATTAACTGAGTTTAGGACTGAAGAACATCACGAAGAACGGGCGGGTACAATTACATTTTGAGCCTTATCCTTTGTTTCTTAAACCATGAACCTAGACCACGATACAACCTTTCAAAGTCCTAATTGAACCATGGGTTAGTTCTAAAGCATATTGTTACAAAAGGTATCATGACTCCTGTAAGGCTTACTCTAAATCCTTATTTAAACTCACATACTTGTAAAACTCTTTTATCTGCTAAAACGCATTTTTAAAACTTCAAGACAAGAATAAATTTTGCATTATTGTGAATACCGCCGTTTGTATATGGCTAATTGTTTGACAACAAAGAAATTCACACAACGATTATTCAGCAAATGAAAACTCTCTCAATAAACAAAATTACTTTAAATGGAAAGATGCTTCCAATGACAAATCTATCATAACAAAGGGGAACGACATGACCATTGTCCAACACATCTGGGGCAGTCGAGTCGAGATTCAAATAATCTCTCAAAGAAATGTTGAATCACTCAAGGGGAAAATCTCCATCTGAATCACTCAAGGGGAAATGTTACATTGATCATGGATTTGAACAGAATCCACTATGAAGACTTCCGGTACCATCAAATCGCTTGTCTGTACCTTTAGTATCAGATGGTGTCAGTGTCATGTCTTCAGATCTTCCCGTGACAGTTCTTAGAAAATTCTGAGACTTGACCAAAGATCTTGGGTATCACCAATTTGTTTGTCTGTGCCAGTATTATCAGATGGTGTCAGTATCATGTCTTCGGATCCTCCCATGACAGTTCTTAGAAAATTCTGAGAGTTAACCAAAGATCTTGGGTACCACCAATTTGTTTGTTTGTGCTAGTAGTACCAAATGGTGTCAGTATCAGGTCTTTGGTTTCTTCCACGACAGTCTTAGAAAATATCCCTAGAAAGTTCAGGGCTACATGAAATGTGATCAAAATCTCAAACGTCGAGGTGCACCATATTAACTCTAGGGGAAAACCGACTCTCACATATAAAGGGTCATGTGTGACCAAGCAAACATTTTCTGGCATTACTACAAAACTTACTACTATAGACAGTGACAAATCCCCACAAAGTACCCTTCATAAGGTGATCCCCGATGAAGTCGTCAGAGTCACAAGGCTATCCCCGACAAGTGCAGAAGCATCTTTAAACAAAAATGGGGCATCCTCCAGCCGATGACATAGTCAAACTCGCCATTAAATAGAGGAGTTTTAATCTTCTCCCAACAAACGCATACATCACACTAGTTCCCAAACAGAGGGTGATTACCAACAGTTTACCATCTTATTAGATATAGTTCAGACACAATCTATATGCAGATTCATTCTAATACTCATTCCAGATTCTCTTGCAAATACAATTCTCTTGCAGATACAATTCTCTTATAGATACGGTTCAAATACGATCCTGATATGGATATCATTCTGATACTCATTCAATATCTCTTCAGATACCATCAAAGCTTGGAATTATTCTGACATTCCCCAGATGAGTTGCTTTTAATTGATTTAAAAGCCTTATGGAATTTTTGTCCGAAGCGCCCTTCCGACAGATTGGCGACAGGGTTTATTTCTCCAACAAAAGGCAAGATTAACCGGCTTGAATTTGCTTCCCAGACTATCATAAATCAAGGGACCACAACTCCTCTTCCCCAGCAGACTTCTCTACAATCCCCGCATGTACTTTCTCCAGCAGGAGCGGAAGCAAGGACATCCTACTACAGGATCACTAACATGTCTCCAGTATGCAGCCTAATGGTATCAGGTGCTCTCACATCCCTGACGGAGCAAAAATTCCAGTTATCGCTCCAGAGATTCCGCAGTGAAAGTCGCCCAGCTTCTCAGGATTCCCCAGCAGGATTTCACAAAGTCCGTAACTAATGCACGACGTTTCCCTTCCCCAATAGAGTTTATTTCTCTAATAATGGAAACTCATCCATCCATTCTTCAACTTCAACAAAATATGAAGACTTACCCTCCTCATTCCCAGCACTACTCAGGGATTTATTTTACCTGAGTCCAGCAACATTGCAGCAGAACAATTAATATGTTCATACATTACATTCATACGTCATGGCATTTACAACACAAATACATATAGCGCAATCTCATGCCATGCATTTCATACATCATGGCATCGCATACAACTAACTCTTCACCTTTTCAGGAAAAATCAATCAACAAGAAATTACCATCAAATTTCTGACAGGATAACTATTTGTGGACAAATCAATTATAGATTAATTCCAGGGAAAGGACTGGTTTACCATCTACATAAAAAATATTTCCTTAAGACCTCTTCCGGTTCAGTTTAAATCTCTCAACGGTTTATCCTGATTCTTCCCCGCAGAATTATTCTTAAGCAGAGTCTCTCCCCAACGGAAGTAGAAGAACCACAGTTTTCTACAACACTCAGGAATTCTATTTCCAATACTCTCTAGTAGCAGACATGGATTTATTTTCCCAGACTCGGGTCCAAGATTATCTCCTGAAACTAAATAGAGTAATCATTTGCGCGACCAAATGCAGTTTTACATAGGTTTGTCACGACGCAATCTTACATGGATTTCTCTTATATATAGCTTCACACGGGTTTATCTTGAAAAATCTTACACGGGCCCCTTCTCATACATTTACAAATAAAGTTTCACACGAATTCATCATGAAGTAACCCTACTACCCAGGTTCCTTCTCATATCCCCACTACCCAGGCTTTCATTTCGAAGTAACCCTACGACCCAGGTTCCTTCTCATAGCTCTACTATCCAGGCTTTCATCTCAAAGAAACCTTACCCAGGTTCCTTCTCATAAGCCCTACTACCCAAGCTTTATTTCGAAGTAACCCTACTACCCAGCTTCTTATAACCCTACAACCCAGGTTCCTTCTCATAGCCCTACTATCTAGGCTTTTATTTCTAAGTAACCCTACGACCCAGGTTCTTTCTCATAGCCCTACTATCCAGGATTTCATTTCGAAGTAACCCTACGACCCAGGTTCCTTATCATAGCCCTACTATCCAGGCTTTCATTTCGAAGTAAACCTACGACCCAGGTTCCTTCTCATAGCCCTGTTATCCAGGCTTTTATTACGAAGTAACCCTACGACCCAGGTTCCTTCTCATAGCCCTACTATCCAGGCTTTCATCTCGAAGCAACCTTACCCAGGTTCCTTCTCATAAGCCCTACTACCCAGACTTTATTTCGAAGTAACCCTACTACCCAGGTTCTCATAGCCTTACTATCCATACCCCTGCTGGTTCAGTTTAAATCTCTCAACGGTTTATCCAGATTCTTTCCTCGTAGACATTTTCCATGGTTCAGATAAATCTCTCAATGATTTGTTCTGATTCTTCTCTAGATTCTTGCTGATTGAGATAAACCTCTCAACAATCAGCTCAGATTCTTCTCCAGACCCTTGTTGGTTCAGATAAATCTCTCAATGTTTTATTCTGAGTCTTTCCCAGCAGACAATTTTCTCTGGTTCAGATAAATTGCCTCAAGATTTATTCTGATGCTTTCCAGTCAAATTTAATCCAAGACCTCTATTGGTTCAGTTTAAATCGCTCCAAGATTTATTCTGATTCTTTCCAAAGGTTTATTCTGATTTTCTTTTCCAGTTGAAGTCAAGTTCAGACTTAGTCTAATTTTTTGTCGATAATCACCTTTGGATGGCATCTTTAGGCCCATCTCCGACAACTCTCCATCATTTATCCAAATGGCATCTTTAAGCCCATTCCTTACACAATAAACAAACACATCATCAAGGGAAAATTTCTGGGCACTCTAGTGTTCAATCATCTTCCACTTTCAAGCTACGAACGACAAACATGTCGATCTCACTTTTCAAGTTTAAGAAGATTGAACAGGGGCAGCTGTTGTACCCCAAAATTTTCCCTTCCTTTTTTCATACAAGATACTATCCTAGGGTTTCTCGAATACTAAATTTGGCTCAGAAGTTGATCAGACAGATACTCTTCCTAAGTAGTAAATCCGCAATTAGGATTTTGCATCTCTCAAAGAAAATTGAGTCTCCAAGGTCTCAATTGGTTTTCATAGGTTTTCATGTCTCCTCAAAGTTTATTTAATCCAGTTTTCAAACCTCGCATTGCAAGTTTTCTCAATCAATGGTTCAGATGATTGAAAACAACTACATCGACCCAAAAATTGACCTTTTGCGAGAACAAGTTCAAACGATCACAACTTCTTCATTATTTAATATTTTTGAGTGGTTCTTATTGCGCATGATTACCCTTGATGCCATCTCCAATTTCTCTTCACAAATCAAGAGCTAATTACGTGTAGAGATTACCAAATTTCGAATACGTCAGAAGTCACATCATGAATTTTGACCTAATTTTGAATAACAGTCGTCTGATTCCTAAAAATTGTGATTTCCTCAAATTGCAAGATCTTGATATGATTATTTCTGCATATGGTCATAAGTGATATCGCACACGAGTTTATCTCCAAAGTTCGAAATAAAATTGTGTTTGGAAGACTTTAAAAATTATCGAATCGTCGTAGGTCATTAGTTGATTTTTAAGTGTTCTTAACCATAGTTTGTTAAAAGATTGACGAATTTTCTCAGAGCTTGTTTATTTGGAAATAAAGTTCCACCTTTAATCGAGCGTGGCGTGCGAGTTTCATTTTGAATGCAAGTTTGAATTGGATATGATCGAAAGTTTAAGGTTTTCATCTAAATAACCATTTTGTTCTGAGTTCGAGTAAAGCAAGTGGAATTGAATTCTTAAGCATTTATTTCGTTCAAGAATTTGATTGGAGTTTGAAAGACAAGGCGCATGGTTTTATTTGAAATACAAATTACAAGGGCGTTGGATTTTCTTGAAGTTCAAGTTACAAAGCAAGATACATGTTCAAATCATGCAAGTAGGGAATTTCGTATTTCATCAAAATTCAAGATTGATTTCCATAACAATAAATTCCTAATTCATAAAATTCACTCAAGAAGTATCATTCAAGTTACATTTTATGGGCAATTTACAAAAATGGATTACAATTTAAGATACAAATCACAATTGTTTTGTTTACAAAAAAAAAAAGAAATATTGCTTCTTCAATTTTCTCTTGCTTCATCTTCAAGAAACTCATCCACTCCTCGCCATGGCCTCTTCATCTTTAAACCTCGATCGCCCAATTATCATTGGACATGAAACAAGGAAACGAAAAATTAGCTGGCATCGTGAAAATTCAAGCAAGAATTGATGGTTAAAACAAGTTTTATCTCATCATTAGGGTTTGCATTTTGGAATCAGAAATTAACAGGTTTGTTGTTTTAATCATAATCCACCTCTTCCTATTTCGCAAATCACAAAACCTGGATTTTGGTTCCCAAAAAGGGAAAAAAGAAATTTGCAAGCATTACAAAGGCAAGGTCAAACTGCAAACAAATGAGAACAACAAAGCTGCCAAATAACAGGCAGCAAACAACAACAAAAATAAGCTAACAGAGGCTGCTACAAACAACAACAGTAAAATACAAAAGGGCAGGCCTACAACAGATACACCAAATGGGCAAACAACAGCAACACAGCCCAAAACAGATGTACAAAAATAGCAGTAGTAAAATGTCCAAGCACAGCAGCACAAAACAATAAACAATAGCCAACAAAATCAACAAGTAAAAACGAGCAACATTTCATAAAAATATTAGCGTCAAATGTAACAATGCAAGCCATCAAAACCCCATGTCATCAATTTCCTAATCTATGCAAACCCTTCAGAAATTTTAGAAAAGCATAATTGCTTCATAAAAGATGAAGAGGGAAAGAGATAAGTTTTGGAAAGATATCACCTAGGCCACAAACAGTCCCAAAATTGCCAAGCCAGGTGCTAAGGCAAAGCTTTCCTGCCAAGACAAGACCAGCTGCTATCATAAAAAAAACTGGCAGCAAAAACAACCCTGCTGCCCCTTCCAAACCTGCCATATCAGTCCAAAAACTTGCAAACAAATGAGCAAAACCAAAATCTGATTCAATAGGCAGAAAGATATCACCTAGCCAACAAATAATCCAAAGTCATGCCAAGACAAACAGGCTGCTATTGCTACAAAGGCCTGCTACAAAAACAGTCCAAGAAGACCTACTCTCAAAGCATCCCTATGTTGCCCATAGCAGTATAAAATCTATCCAAAGCCTTGCTACAAGTTAACCTGCAAAACAAATACCAAAAACCTGTCCACAGTCCTGCATCATAAACAGTCCAAGAGTTGCACTAAAATGGCAAAACATCAACCTGCACTCAAAAAGGCCACAGAGCAGTTAACCAAGTTATCAAAAATTTCCTCCATTTTCCTACTACCTCTCCTATATAATAGTAGCCAAACTTGTTCAAGAGAGGATCTAATTTTTCCATCCCAACTAAAATCCTCATGTCATTATAAAACCCCAAGACAACAGCAAATATACAAAAAAAAAATAGTAAATATACAAACCAGCAAACAACAATAACCAGCAAAGGCCAAGACAATACAAAACCAAAAAACCACACAACAGAAACCTCGCTTTTAATCTTATCATACACACCCTGTAACTTCACTACAGCCAACCTTCAAACACTCGCCATCCCTCATAGACTTGTATTCACACTCTCTGCTCATATACACAACAACTTCAACATTCAAATAATCCATGCAACAATAACAATAATAGTGAACAATAAACTAATGAAGAAAGAAGTTGACAGGGAGAAAGAGATGAAGCAACGGCAATCAACATAAGGAGCATCAAATAAACGGAACGAACTCAGAGGTTCACCTGGACCTCCATTGGTATGATTTCCTGTTGATTTTGCTATTTTGTTAGCTGAATCTCTGTTTTCCAGTGATGTAAGTCATAAATCTTGTAAGAATCATCGAAACCAAGATGGGATTTGGGGTTCATATCGAGAGTCTGTCATAATCTTGTTTTTGCATGTTTCGATGAGAGAATAGCGTAAGAGAAACATGTTATGAGAAAGGAGGTGGTAATTGGTGATGATTGATTCGATTGAGAGAGATCGATTGAAAAAAAAAGGACAGGGGATTTTTTATGAGATAGGGAGAAGAAGAGAACGAATGTTCTCTTTTGGAGGAAATGAACGGCTAGGATTTTGGTACAACCCGTTTGGGTTCTAGAGTGGGGCTGGGTTGGACCAGACCCGGTCCGACCCAGTTTGTTTTTTTTGTTTTATGCTAATAACTTGTCTGATACTAGTTTGGGCCTTAGATTTACAAGCCCAATTTGTTTTACTATCAACATCACCACCATTCTGCTTCAACACTCCCTACACTTGTTTTATCTTTATTAATTTTGTTTAATTAATAACTTTAGAATTTTAAGCTAACTTAAGTGGAATTTTGAAATTTTAGGATTTTTAATTTTTAGTTTAGATTTATTTTAATAAACTTAGAATTTTGATTTTAATTTTAATTTAGTAACTTTATTTAGTTTAGATTTAATTTTATTAATCTGTAGTTTTAACTTTAAAATTCAATTAAATAAAAAATACAATTTCAAAATTATTTAGTTTTCTTAATTAGTTTAGTTATGGATTTTGTGAATAATTTAGTTAAGTAACACTTTCTTTTGTTTAGTTAACATTCTTTAAAATTGTTTAATTTCTTCATGATAAATAAAATTTCAAAGAAAAATAATAGAATAGAATTTTATTTTTCTTTTTAAATTTTAATCACAAACAAAACACCAAAAACATTAATTTGATATTATTAATTATTCCGCTAATTAATTTTATTTAATAGTTTGTTTTAGTTTAAATTAATTGTTTATATTTAATTCGATTGGGTTGTATTATTTGCTATTTGAACTTTTTAATCGCATTCGATTCATCCCAATTTGTAAAATTTGTACCCCCATTCCCGAAAACTCTGTAATAGCGTAGAATTTCAATTTCTGCAATTTACTGTTTTCTGTATATTGTATAGTAATTAGGCGTGTATGGCAAGATTAAAAAACAATCGCTAGATAACCTAATTTCAAAGACAAAATAACTTGAATCAAACACACTTTTCACACGCACGCCTCTAGGGTAACCTCGCTCGTTGCCTCGGAAACACAGTCATGCCCCTCGAATATGGGACGTTTTAGCAAAGACCCTTCGATAAAAAAGATCGTAGTCCCTCGATGACCCTCGATGTTGCCTCCGGTAAAATGATCTAGTCCCTTACAAAAAATTGCTAAAGCGTCTCATAAGTTGCTTTCGATGACTGTAAGATTGACACGCGCCTGTCCCTTCACATCCAACGATGGGGCTTCTTACCAAATCAATGGTAAGATAGCAACATCTAAAGGAGGAAGAAAATAACACTTAAGGCCTTTCAAGTAAGTATATTCGCTCCTAGTTGCTTGCTTGCTCACGACAAAAAACATTTTCACACCAACACTTTCATCTCAAAGACATTTTCGAAAGACAAAACATTTTGTATACGTTCTTATAGAGACGAGAACCATTGCAAAAACGTCTTTTCGAAACCACTTTCAAAAACACATTCTACAAACACATCTTTAAACTATTTTTCGAAACAAAACTTTGTACGCGTTCTTATAGAGAACCATTACAAAGACATTTTTAAAATACTTTCAAAACCCGCACCATAAGCATATTGTCAAACAAAAGCAAGTGATCTAGCGAGTAACTAAGAGCCCGTAGATAACTACGGATGAAAAGGATGCTAATGCCTTCCCTTTTCATAATCTACCCCCGAACCCTAGAAATAATCTCGAAAGGTCTTTCCTGTGCTTTTTTACCTTTCCTTTTGGATAAAAGAAAAGTCGGTGGCGACTCTTGCTATCCGCACAATTGTGATCAAACGCAGAATGACCCGAGTCAGTTCTCCCGCTGTATCACACAGGGCAACTATCTCTATGACCAACAAAAAACTAGTTCCAAATTAATACCTGAAACAAGACAGGACAACTATCTGTGAGCGACTGATTATAGATTAATACCCTAAGTAAGACAGGACAACTATCTACATGAGCATATTGAATATTAACTCCCGAAACAAGCCGGTGAAACTATATTTCTTTCAAATAGGTCAGAGATTAATTCCTGAAACAATCCAGGAAAACTATCTCTATGACCAACAAAAAATAAGTTCCAGATTAATACCTGAAACAAGACAGGACAGCTATTTGTGAAGGACTGATTGTAGATTAATACCTGAAGCAAGACAACACAACTATCTACATGAGAAGATTGAAGATTAACTCCCGAAACAAGCCGGTGGAACTATCTTTCTTTCAAATAGGTCAGAGATTAATTCCTGAAATAATCCAGGGCAGCTATCTCTATGACCAACAAAAAACAAGTTCCAGATTAATACCTGAAACAAGACAAGACAACTATCTGCGAGGGGCTGATTGTAGATTAATACCTGAAGCAAGACAGAACAACTATCTACATGAGCAGATTGAAGATTAACTCCCGAAACAAGTCGTGGAAACTATCTTTCTTTCAAATAGGTCAGAGATTAATTCCTGAAACAATCCAGGGGAACTATCTCTCTGACCAACAAAAAAAAGTTCTAGATTAATACCTGAAACAAGACAAGACAACTATCTGTGAGCGACTGATTATAGATTAATACCTGAAGCAAGACAGGATAAATATCTATATGAGCAGATTGAAGATTAACTCCCGAAAAAAGTTGGGGAAACTATCTTTCTTTCTTAAATAGGTCAGAGATTAATTCCTGAAATAAGCCAGGGCAACTATCTCTACGACCAATAAAAAATGGGTTCCAGATTAATACCTGAAACAAGACAGGACAACTATCCGTGAGCGACTGATTGTAGATTAATACCTAAAGCAAGACAGGATAACTATCTACATGAATAAGTTATGGATCAATTCCAGAAACAAAACAGGGTGACTATCCATACGACCAAGTGATCTCCTTCATAAGTTTTATTCCTAAAATCATCTCCTTCAGCGCTTCATTCTGAAAAGCATTTCCCCTTCAGATACGGAATCTTGAAAAGCATTTTTCCCATAGACTGAGTTCTGGCGAGCATTTCCTTCGGAGGAGTTCTGAAACGCATTTCCCCTTCAGCACTTCATTCTAAAAAGAATCTACTTCAGAAGTTTTATTCTGAAAAGTATCTCCTTTAGAACTACGTTCTGAAAACCATTTACCCTTCAGATACGGAATCCTGAAAAGAATTTTCCCCAGAAACCGAGTTCTAGCGACCATTTCCTTTAGAGGAGTTCTGAAATGAATTTCCCCTTCAGCACTTCATTCTGAAAAGCATCTCCTTCAGAAGTTTTATTCTGAAAAGTATCTTCTTCAGCACTTCGTTCTGAAAAGCATTTCCCCTTCAGATACGGAATCCTGAAAAGCATTTTCCCCAGAGATTGAGTTCTTGCAAGAATTTCCTTCATAGGAGTTCTGAAACGCATTTCCCCTTCAGCACTTCATTCTTAAAAGCATCTCCTTCAGCGCTTCATTCTGAAAAGCATTTCCCTTTCAGATACGGAATCTTGAAAAGCATTTTCTCCAGAGATCGAGTTCTGGCGAGCATTTCCTTCAGAGGAGTTCTGAAACTCATTTCCCCTTCAGCACTTCATTCTTAAAAGCATCTCCTTCAAAAGTTTTATTCTGAAAATTATCTCCTTCAGTGCTTCATTCTGAAAAGCATTTCCCCTTTAGATACAGAATCCTGAAAAGAATTTCCCCAGAGATCGAGTTCTGGCGAGCATTTCCTTCAGAGGAGTTCTGAAACGCATTTCTCCTTCAACACTTCATTCTAAAAAGCATCTCCTTCAGCGCTTCGTTCTGAAAATAATTTCCCCTTCAGATACAGAATCCTGAAAAGCATTTTCCCCAGAGACCAAGTTCTTGCGACCATTTCCTCCAGAGGAGTTCTGAAACGCATTTCCCCTTCAGCACTTCATTCTGAAAAGCATATCCTTCAGCACTTCGTTCTGAAAAGTATTTCCCCTTCAGAGACAGAATCCTGAAAAGCATTCTTCAAGATACAGTCAAGCATATACTCGTTCTAACATTCCTATCAACAGTCACTTTGGATGGCATTTGTAAGCCCATCTCTGGAAGACCCTCCATCACCTCTCCAAATGGCATCCTTAAGCTCATTCCTTACACAATCAACTAACACATGGTCGAGTGTAAATTTCAGGGTACTCTAGTGTTCAATCATCTTCCACCTTCAAGTCACGAATGGAGGACTCGCCAATCTAACTCTTCAGGTTTAAGAAGATTGAAAAGGGGCAGCTGTTGTACCCAAAAAGTTGACCTCTCTTTTCTCAAGGCATTTCTCACTAAGATTTCCAAAAGCTCAAGTTTTCACAATTACAATTGGATTTTTAATGCCCCATATGGTTTCCATGGATCATATTGGGCATTCAAGCGTCGGGTCAAAGAGGAAACTTTCGAAAGGGAAAAGCAGACACAAAAGGTGTGTCGAATTCAAAATCTGGTTTAGGCTGTTTGAACCACATGACTGATCGAAAGGATTATTTGAAAGATTTTGACAAATTAAAGAAAATCAAGCTTGCTTCGATTCACAAAGCTTCGACTGGGCATTGGCTTCCTTCGAGCAACCTGCTTCGAATGGTACATTCAGATGAATATTGGTCCATTCAAAGAATATACAATTGGTTCATTTGAAGAACATACAATTGGTGGATTCGAAGAACATACAATTGGTTCATTGGAAGAACATACAATTGGTGGATTCTAAGAACATACAAATGGTCCATTCGAAGAACACACAATTAGTGGATTCGAAGAACATACAATATGGTCCCTTTGAAGAACATACAATTGGTCCATTCGAAGAACACACAATTGGTGGATTTGAAGAACATACAAATGGTCCATTCTAAGAACACACAATTGGTGGATTCGAAAAACATACAATATGATCCATTTGAAGGACATATAATTGGTCCATTCGAAGAACACACAATTGGTGGATTCGAAGAATATACAATATGGTCCATTCTATGGACATACAATTGGTCCATTTGAAGAGCACAAAATTGGTGGATTCTAAGAACATACAATATGGTCTATTCGAGGGACATACAATTGGTCCATTCGAAGAACACATAATTGGTGGATTCGAAGAACATACAATTGGTTCATTCGAAGAGCATACAATTGGTGGATTCAAAGAACATACAATATGGTCCATTTGAAGGACATACAATATGGTCCGTTCAAAGAACATACAATTGGTCCATTCGAAGGACATACAATGGGTCCATTCGAAGAACACACAATTGGTGGAAACAATTATTGTTTTGTCTTTTGATGAGTCTGGCCGAAGGCTACTAAACAAAGTCCTATTTGATGCCAAGCCCAAGCCTGATGTACTGTCCACATAATATCTTAAAACCATGTCAAAAAGCAGTTTACTGCACTGCTATGAAACAGCCCTGCACCAAGCTGCCACAACACTCCAAAACTGATGCAAAACAGTTCTACTATGCTGCTCCTAAACCACTCCCATTTTTGCACTAGACTAGCATACGAGAGCTGCACCTCAAAAGCTATGAAAAGAGCATACCCAAATTGTTCAAATTTTATTTGTTTCCCCCCTAAAACCCTAACAAGACTCTTCTATAAATAAGATGTTTCACAACACATCTAAGGGGGGATTTTCAGTGAGGCAGTTTCAAATGGATTTTTGACAAACAAAGAGAGGCTTTTTGGCAAGGCAACGGAAGAAGAAGAAAAAAGATAGAGGAGAGAACACTTAAAACACTCTTAAACCCAGAACCAAAAAGTACAACACCTCTGTTTGTTCTCTCTTTTAAATCCAAGCTTTCCTATCCTTCGAACTCAGGTTCCTTCCTTCCTTCCTTCGAATTCAAGAATATTCAGGGTAGTAACTCAAAGTTCAAAACACCAACTCCAAATTCAAGGTAAGTCTTCCTAACTTTAAACCTTTTGTTTCAAGCATCATTGATAAATTTTTGTTTGTTTTCGTTTCTACCCTTTTGTTTGTTTTCCTTTATTGTCAAGAACTAACCTGTACATACCATAAAACAATATTGGACTGTAAAATTACAGCATGGTTTGACACAAAGCCTTAGGCTTCGATACACACTAACTTGCATGACCAAACGAAAGAAAACAAAAAAAGGTGTAAATCGAAGAGTGTATGCTTCGATAAACACTGACTTGCAGGACCAAACGAAAGAAAACAAACAAGGTGTGAATCGAAGGGTGTATGCTTCGATACACACTGACTTGTAGGCAGAAAAAAAATAAAGCAAAAGGGGTGTGTGAATCGAAGGACACATGCTTCGAACGTGCTGCATGAATTGAAAGACTTGTTCTTTCTCCCTTTTGTGCTATTTTTTGTCTTTATATTTTCTATATATTTTCTTTCACTTCTATTCAATATGATTGTAATAATTAGGACTTTATAGCTTTCTATCCCCCATTTGTAAATTTGTATACCCCATCCCCAAATTATGTAATAGCATAGGACATTTATTTTCCGCAATTTACCGCTTTTATATAAAATGCTAGTAATTAGAGTGTGCATGGCAAGATAAAATCAACCGTTAGAAAACCCTAATTTCAAAGACAAAAATACATGCAATTAAATACACTATTCACACGTGCACCTCTAGGGTAATCTTGCTTGTTGCCTTTGGAAAATAGTCATGTCCCTCGAATATGGGTGTTTTAGCAAAGTCCCTCGATAAAAAAGATCGTATTCCCTCGATGTCCCTCGATGTTGCCTACGGTAAACGATTTAGTCACTTATGAAAATTGCTAAAACGTCTCATAAGTTGCCTTCAATGACTATACAATTGACCCACGTCCGTCCCTTCACATCCAACGATAGGGCTTCTTACCAAATAAATGGTAAGGTAGCAACATCTAAAGGAGGAGGAAAAGAACAATGACCTTTTGAGTAGGTAGGACGCTCGTAATTGCTTGATCACAAATTAAAATCATTTTCAAACTTACACTTTTAAAACATCTTCAAAAACAAACATCTCTTTGAACTATTTTCAAAATCAACACTTTCTATACATTCTTATAGAGACGAGAATCATTACAAAGTTAGCCGCAACAAAGGAATTTTGCAAAATATTTTCAAACTTACACCCATCACAAAACCCGTTTTTAAACAAATAATTTTCAAATGATCTAGCAAGCAACTAAGAGCCCGTAGATAACTACGGATAAAAAGGGTGCTAACACCTTCCCTTTTCATAACCTACCCCCGAACTCAAGAAATATCTCAAAAGGTATTTCCTGTTCTTTTCACCCTTTCCTTTATTGGATAAAAGAAAAGTCAGTGACGACTCTTGCTATCTACAACAATTACGATCAAACGCAAAACACTCAAGTAAGTTCTCACACCGTATTACAGACTAGATTTGAGCTTCACAAAACACAGTTGGATATGAAAGAGACGCTGCAAAATTATCTTCTCAAAGATAGAACATCAATCATTAGTTTCCTAAATTATCTCCATAACTAGAATCTAAGAATACTCCTTGAATTCAATTTTAATCTTTTTAATCTTCAAACTGTGTACCACATAAGATAGCATAATATTTCTAGAATATTCTATACCTGAAACAAACTAAAACATCCAACAGTCCAGCTGTACAAAATGACGATAACGAAAGAAACGTTATAGAACACCACATTCAACATATTGCTCCAGTTGATAAAACATCTTATTTCAACATGTCTATGCTAAATTTGTTTTACTAATTATAACTCCAACTACAATAAAACAGAGAATTAACATTATTGAATCTTGTTTCTCTTATAATATCTCAAATAATTTTGTTCATATATTATATATAAAAATTAGTTGGCAATATGTTGTAAAATATGGTATAAATTTTCTAATTCTTAAATATACATTTTAAAAGAAACTTTTATATAATTTAATACATAAATCATGGTTAATTTTTTGTGAAATTAAAGATTATTTATATCTATTTTCTAAAAACATAATCATTATCAATGAAAATATTTTTAATTTATAATATTAAGGTCAAAATTATTATATTTATTTTTATTATATATTTCTCTAATAAAAGTAAAATAGTATTTATATAATTGTTCATGTAAATAAAAACATTAATTTTAAAATATTAAATCTATATATTCAATATAAAAAATTAGAAAATGGTTTTTAATACCAATAAAGTTAAGCAAAATCAAATAGTCACTCATAATAATATTTAACATTGATAAATATTTTAAAATATAAAATTCATTTTAAATTTGGTTCATTTCAAACACTAGACTTAATTCTAATAAAAAAACACCATTAAAAAGAAAATAGTAAATATAATTCGAGATTAAAAGAAATATATTCGCTACTAAAAAGAGATCAAATGCATTTTGATATTAAAAGAAATGTATCTACTACTAAAAAAATTGAGGTCAGATACAAAAGAAATATTATATTCTTATTGAATGTTTAAAGTCAAATGAAAATATTTAAATTAAAATGTCATGCATATTTTCTATCATAGTTTTTTAAAACAAATCATTCATATTTATATATAATTTATCTACTTCTCATTCGCTCGTGCACCGCACGGGTCATATTTTAGTTTACAACTATTCTTAGTCTTAGTCTTTCTTTCTAGTGAACAAAATAAATGGTGTTGTGTTGAAGTATTTTTTTATAACTTTTCATAGAGTGTTTCTTTGTGAAGTGATATCTTTTATGGATAAACAATGAAAGCGTGTTTTAAAGGGTGTTGAATAGAATACTATTAATCGAATTGAATTAAATCAAAAATCACAAACAAAAAAAAAACATTTAGCTTAAACGTGTTTGGATCATTTTCTTATAGAATTGCAGTTTGGTTTGGTTTACGGTTTATATTTTGCAAATCAAATTAAATTGTAGTATGTTGCAACTCAAACTTTACATTTACCTACATCTAAACCAAACTCAAACCTTCTATTTCTTAACTTTACGATTACAAACGGTTTTCTCTTTCTTATATTTAGGGTTTTAATTTCAACCTTCTCAAATCTCTCCTAGTAGTATCATTCTTATCATCTTCTTCGTGAGGTACATCTCACTCTTCTTCTCTTATCTTTCCTTTCATATATTCTTTCTTTCTCATCTTTTCATTTTTGTGCTATTGTTCTTTATTCCAATTTCATTTTTTATCGCTTCTCCACTTTGATAATGTCTCCTCTCTTATGTTCTTTATTTTTTATCTCCTCTAATATCTCATCTTCTTTGTTTTTTCTATTTCATCATAGTACTTTTAATATTGTTTTATCCTACTGTTTTATGTTTCTAACTCCATTTTTAACAAATAATTTTTTTGTATATTAAACGGGAAATTTTTGTCCAAAGATGTTGACTTTTGTGGTTATTCGGTAATATATGAATAATTAAACACAAAATTGTATTATCCTTTATATGTATATGTATGGTTAAATAAAATTTTATGAAAAATCAAATCAATCGAACTAACTCAAACCACATTAGTCTGATTTGGTTTGTTTCAGTTTTATTTCTAAAAAATAATTAAGTCAAACCAAATTACATGTTTTTTTTTGTAATTCGGATGAGTTTTAGTGTCAAAATTGTTCAAATCACATCGTAGACACCCGTAGTCTCTCCCTTCTAAAATGATAACAATTCTTTGAATGTTTTTAAGAAGGATCTCAAGAATCATGAATTTAAATATACATGTCTCTTTAATGAGGTGTGTCATTTGCAATTTATTTTTATATGTAATGTTAAAGAGTATTATGTATTGATGGTTGATTTATTGTTACAAAACAATTTTATAAATCCATTCAACTATAGCATTTTCCTCCTAATAACTCATTTTCTGATTTTGTTCAATAGAAACACTAAGCAAGTTATGCATCTGAGCTTTCTTGTTTCTTCCAAAAGATTAAGTACATATTTTAGAGATTAAAATTCATAGTTTTGAATAAGCTACTTAAACTCCCAAAAAATATTTGAGTTTTTCAAAGTCCTTCATCTCAAACTCTATTGATAAACTCCCATTAGTTGAACATTTGTATCTCAGTCAAATAACTTCATGCAATAATAATATAAGCAACATAAACAAGAATTATAATTAATTTTTCTCTTTGTAAATGTTTGAAGAATTGAGATTGATCTCATTGGCTTTACTTATAGCCAAAGATTATTATTGCTTGTGTCAATTTTCCAAACCATGATGGATAGATTAGTCTAATGCACATAAAGTCTTTCTTAATTTAGACATCTTATGGTCGTGTGATCTATATAATACTCAATTTTGTCATTCAAATCATAATAAACATCATATGTATGAATATGTTCATTTGCCACTAGAATAGTTTTGTAATAATTAAGATTCGCGATTAACTTGTTTTTTTTATTGTATAGACCCACTTGCACTCAAATATGATATTACTCTATTTTCTTTCAATAATATCTCAAGTTAAAATTTTCTTAAATGACTTCATTTCATCATCCATATTTGGGACCTAGATTTTATTTTTCATTTCCACTTGAAAAATTGATGGAATTCTTAGAGAGTTAACAACTCTAAAAAAAATTTGATATTTCGAGAAAAATTATTTTGAGAAGAAAAATTGAAAAATTGTCTATATTTAGAAGGAAGTGATATTTTATAATTTTTTAAATCAACAAGTAAATTATTTAGCTTAGTATCATATATATCAAAAGATGAGAATCATAGAAGAATCATTTCTGGTACTCACCTCTTGTCCAAACTATTGAAGTTATTTTTAGAACTTATTGAGTTTAAGTTTTTTTATACATTAGAAATAGTGTTGTATTTGCTAATTCTTGTAAAACATGCGATAGCGATAGTGAAGGTACTCGAACATAAATTCCTTTTGATGTTAGAAAATATCAAAATCACAATTTGGTATATGTTTGGTTGACTTAAAATCAAGTATGGCATGTCACTTAGTCCAAACACCATAACTCTCTCATTTCTCAACATTTTTAAGATCTACTTCAAACCAAATGTCACATTTGATCTCCTCTACAACTTTGTTTCAAGGATCAAACATCAAATTTACCTCTAAAGACCTCAATTTAGGAATTGGACAAGATGCCCATGTCTGCACAAAAGCTGGTCCAAAACCCGATTCGACTTATTGCCTAACCTAGAAATTAGGTCATGACCTAAACTTGTCATCATGCAATTTTCAACTCAAGCATCCTTTTGATTTGATTATTTTTGCATTTGATTCTTCATCATGAGGAGATCATTTGGCATGAAGAACATCCCAAAACGCATAAGTGGATCTTATTTGGCCTAAACTCCAACATGGTGCCATGAACTATGATTTGCATGCATGACCTGTAATTAGAAATCATCCAAATCTTTACTTGGAACCATCAATACATGTGCAAACTCACTTGTATTTGCAAAACGCGTAGAGTGGAGTGCAAAACAACTAATTTTCATGCCTAAGTCACGCATTTCACCATCATTCTCACACGGATTGCAAAACAAGAAATTTTAACTTGGTTTACACGTTTTAGATTTGATTTCGCACAACCATGACCTCATTGCATTTTCTATAAATAGAGGACCATTTTGCCTTTGTTTGCAAGCTTGAACAACCATAAAACCTCTGCCATTTTCACTTGCGAAAAGCTTCATAAAATAGAAACCTTCATTCCATTTTAAGCTTGTTTTAACTTCAAATCTCTGCCCAGAATCACTCATTGTTACCATCTAAAGCTAACTTAACCATTACAGAAGCTTGCAACCGCCTGCAACCTTCAACTCAATTTCACCATTTTTTACCTTCGAAGCTTTGACTGGGAAGATAGATAGGAGTTAAATTTATGAACAATCAAGTTACCACACTCTTCGTCTTGGTTCATTGATCAAAGGTCCTCACTTACCTAGAATTTATTCTTCGTATTAGTCATTTAATTTTACTTTGAAGCACTTAGGTTTTTCTGAGCAAATTATCTCTGCTTAGAGTAAATCAATGGCTCTAATGCAGAGAGACATGAGCAATGAGATGGGTAGAAGCACAAACGTGTGTTGTTTGAGCTTAAACTCAGAGTTCATGGATTTGCAAAAATCATCTCAAGGTTGAAGACCATACAGCTAGCCATTATGTTTTTTTTTGGTTTTAAATCAATTTTAATATTTCTTTTTTTTTCTGATTTATTTTAAATAGTTCCTTTGACTTTTTTTAGTCCAATTTTTTTTTCATAAATCACAAAAATTATTTTCTATCACGTATATTTTTTCAGAATTTAAAAAAATCATATTTAGCATTTTTTGATATTTTCTATTTATTTTATTTTTAATTTTTATTTAACATTTAATTTTCATGCATTTTGAAAATTTTCTCTCCAACTTTTGAGATCTAATTACTTATAATATTTCTGACTTTCTCAAACTTTTTTGAAAATTTATTTGATGTTCTGATGCCTCGTTGGAATTTTCCATTTTATTTTAATTTTAAATTAATTTTAAAGTCTTTTTTAACCATATTTTTAATTAATTTTTGTTTGACTTTTGTTGACTTAGACCATGACTTGGATGATCAATGCTTCATTAATTTTATTTGGTCTTTAAATGATGACTTGGTTGTATGAACTTTCATCATTTTAAACATATTATTTAAATGGCCATTTGATCATTTTTTATACTTTGGATTGATGATAAGTTTATCCCATTGTATTGTGAGATTGAATGATTTAAATTGATCATAGATGATCCCTTTTTACATTTCAAGTGGGCTTGATCATATCTGACTCTCCATCTTCTTCTTTTTACTTTTGTTTTTATCATTGTGTTACATTATTTTAGGAGGGTTATTTTGTATCATTCCTCTAACATGTTCAACATATAAAATGCTTTTGACCGGCCTCACATAGATATGACTTCTATATAAGTGCACTTATGATTGCTTAACATAGCGTTAAATTGTCCCCACTCGATTTATTCTTCATTAACATTAAAATTAACATATCAATTGTGCTAACATTACTTTTATGATTTTTACATTTGTTGCAATTTAATTTCATGTCATTTAAATTCATATAACTTATATTCTTTCCATTTTTCTTTTTCTTTTTACTTTATTCATTTTATCCTTCTTGTTTCTCTTTCTTTATTGCTTCAAAAAAAGAACAAAGACATTAATAAATGGCTAAAATCCTAAAAAAATTCATCTGATCTTGTGGACTTTGTGTTATTATCCCTTTCTTGAGGAGTATTTTAGAATTTAGACCTTAGAACTTAGTGATTTCCTTTGTTGGGAGTGGTATCTGAGACTTTGTGATTCATTTGGATCTTTGAACTTCAATGCAAGACCTGACCTTATTATGAGAAACTTTGATCTTTACTTAAAGATGTGGAATTCTCTTTATGGCTCTGTGACCTTGACCATTCATCTGTATTTCTTGGTGTTCATCTACTTTTATTGCTTTCTCTTGATGTTCATGTTCTTATGTGCTTGCTCATGTGATTTGCTTATCTTGTGGCTTAATCCAAAGGAAAAGGAATGCTCATTTTGACAAATGTCAAATGATTGCTTTGTCTTGTGTTAGTACACTTGCACACACTAAGACTTTCTATTGGGCTACCTTACAATGAGACCTTTTATTTCATATCATTTACTTTATGTTTTACGATAGTCTCTTCATCTCTTTCACACTTCTTCAATTTTCAAAACTTCTACCTATTTTCAAAACTTGTTTCTTCAAACTTCAAACCTTTCTTAATAAACCTTGAATTTGTCAAGTGATCACGAAAATATTTTTTTCTTAATAAATGCTGAATACTTAAGTATATTCAAACTCTTTTCCAAAATTCTAAAAAGATAACCCTCGTCAAGTTTATTTTTGTGCCTTTGTGCACTTTTTCTTTTAAAACTTTTTCAAAAGATTGAATATTAGTCTATTCTAGTAGTGATGCAAACCACTATAATTCTATAATATGTTGTGAAGTGATTTACATTATCCACTTGAATGTTGAATGATGTGACATAAATGATTTAATAAAAATGAAGTTTTATCATTATTTTTTATTAATTCTATTAAAGTATTTATTTATCATAATATTATTAATTTTTAATATTACATCTATAAACTCTTGAAATAAATTCTCTAATCTTCATCTTTAATTCTATTTTCTTGAGATTCAGTTTGTTTTCCACATTTCTTAAATTCTCCTTTTCCGTGATAATATTTGTGTTGTACAATTACCCTTTTGCCCTCATGTCTATATTGAACACAAGGCATACATTGTGTCACCCTTGTCCAGTTCAATATTGGGCCCTTAGACATTTATCCTGTTATGCAGGATGAGCAAATTCCATCTAGGTCACTCATGTCCCTTAGCATGCTTTGTGAAGTACCCATCAACCGTCTTTATAGTCATCCAGTTACGGATGACGTTTGATCAACAATAAAGTACTTGACTCTACATCTAGGGTCCATAGTGGTTTCAGGTCGAAGGGTGGTATACACCATTATCATCATGAGAATAACTTATGACACTTTGCATAACATTCTATGTAGTATTCTCATAGCGGGTCAATCCAGTATAAATATTACTCCTAATATTCATACCTATGTCAAGACTTGATAACTCCTTATCTGTGATCCATGAGATGTGATCATCAATCTATCTTCATAATAATCTTAATGCTTTAATGTTATCCCACTTCACATTAAAGCTTGAATACGGATACTTTAAGAATATTGTCTTATGTTTAATGGGATCTCATGATTAAGTCACACTTAACATTTCATTAAACAAATAAACCATTTTAGGGACTTTATTATTTTGGAAAGCAAACATAATAAAGAAATGCCTTTTATTATTAATAAATAATTCGATACAAGTACCAAAAGTATTGACCTCTAGGGCTTACACCAACACCATGCACTCATAAGCATCTTTTGAAGAAAACAATATTTCAAGGGATTTAAAGGTTGACTATTTGTAACTATCTCAGGTACTGTTAACCATAGATTCTGGAAAGAGAAAGACAGGGAAATACAGTTTCAAGGATCCCAAGATAGATGAGTTGGTCAGTCTAATTCCAGAGATCGAGTGTTCAGCAGAATTTCGGAAGAAGTATGGATCCATTATTCCTCTCATGAAGCTGAAGATGAAGGAGGGTATTTTCTCGACTTTGGTCCAGTTCTATGATCCGATGTATCACTGCTTTACTTTTCCCGATTATCAGTTGATGCCTACACTAGAGGAGTATTCTCATCTATTGGATTTACCTGTTACCGATCGTGTTCCTTTTACTGGTTTGGAGGGAGAGCCAAAACCATATGAGATTGCTGCTTTGATTTATCTGGGGAAGTCTAAGGTGGAAGCCTACATGACTACCAAATGAGGGATTAGAGGATTACTAGCTCAGTTCTTGTTGGAGAAAGCTCATTACTTCGCCAGAATGAAGAGTACGGTTGCTTTTTAGGCCATCTTTGCTCTACTTGCGTATGAATTATTCTTATTTCCTAATGTGGACAAGTTTGTCAACATTAATGCTATCAGGATTTTCATGATTGGAAACCCAGTTCCTACATTATTGGGTGATGCTTATTACTCTGTTCATCTTCGGAGTTCTTATCATGGGGGAATAATTATCTGTTTCACGCCTTTGTTGTACCAATGGTTCATCTCTCATATGCCTCAGTCTGATGCTTTTTGGGATGTCAAGAAGGAACCATGTTGGGCTCCTAAGATCATGGCACTTACTCACTCAGATATTGATTGGTATCATCGAGCTTACCAGGATGTGGAAATTATTGACAGTTGTGGTAATTTCCCCAATGTACCTCTTCTTGGTACAAAGGGAGGAATTAACTATAACCTTGTTCTTGCACGGCGACAACTTGGTTATCCGATGAGGGATAAACCGAACAATATTCATTTGAGTAGTTTCTTTCTGAAGGAAGGAGAAGACCACAAGGAAGCTAGGGAGAAGATTGCGAAGGCTTGGCGTCACATTCATAAGAAGAGTAGGAAGGATTTGGGACCTAGGGGTGCTGTTTCTTTGGAGCCATATCTTCAGTGGGTCTGATCGAGAGCCATTCAGTTGAAGATGTCGTATACTCGAGAGACACCCATGCCTGATCTATTTGTGAAGACCACTCCTCCTTTATTAGATGATCTAGAAGAGTTGCAGCTTGCTTTGGTTAGGATGCAACAGGAAAGAGATGCTTGGAAGAACAAGTTCCAGACTTTAGAGAGTTCCTACAAAGCAGACTTGAAGGAGAAAGACGATTTGATTGAGATCCTTGAGAGTCGAGAAGTGGAGTCTATGGAGAGGCAAGGGGATTTATTTTCCCCTAAGCCTCAAACAGGTGCTGATTACTCATTTCCTGATCCGGATGATTGGAAGGAGGTTGCCATCAGACAGGTGGAAGAAAACCAGAGGTTGAGGGCTCAGATTGCCAGGCTCACAGGGAAGCGCCAGCGTACAGATTGATCTCTATCAGTTTCTTTCTCTCAGGATTTTTAGATTGTATTTTCATCTTGTACTTGGGATCATTGAAACTTGTAATCCATTTTTGAAGTTATTATAATAAAAGCTTGTCAGTATTTCAAATGTGTTATTATTTTGATGTTTGCAATATGTCTATAAACGTTAAATCCCTTGAAATATTAAATGATAAAGTAAAAATAATCATATGCATTGCACATCATGCATCATATTGCACATATTTCTTGCATTTATTATGCATATCCAAGTGCCTTACCCAACTTTTTTGCTTCGTTCAGCAAGCTGACTCATCACTACAACACTCAGGCTAAATTCAAAAAGAAGATGGACAACTTGGATTAGGAAAACCGCGAGCTACGCGAAGAAGTTTCTGCTTTGAAGGTTGGCTTGGACAATTTGATTACTCTGATGGAAGCTCTGGTGGTTTCTCAGAATCAGCCACCGAGTGTTCAACCTCAACCAACAAGGGAAAATGCTGAAGTTCCTACTGTTCCTGTATCCGCTACTCCGACTGTTGTTCAAAACCGCATGCCTCAAGGTTATCCGTGGGGAATGCCAGAGAATTTTGCACCTAAAGGTTTCAATTTGGGCCCCCAAGATGCTCCAGTGGTTCCAAATGTTGTTACTCCAACACCTCCTGTGGTGCATATTGTTCCTGTTACACCTCCTTCGGTGAATTTGGTTCCGTTTGAAGATGTGTGTCGTCCTTTCCCTCAGCCGAGTGAAGATTTGGGTCTTTATGATAGAATGGATGATTTCCAAGAGAAGTTTAATAGAATGCAAAGAGATATGAAGTCTCTTAGAGGAAAAGAGCTATTTGGGAAGAATGTGAATGAGTTGTGTTTGGTCCTGAATGTTAAAAGTGTCTGCTAAGTTCAAGGTCCCAGAGTTTGAGAAGTACAAGGGAATCACTTGCCCTTGTGCTCACTTGGTGATGTACGTGAGAAGAATGTCTACCCACACCGATGATCAACATCTGCTGATTAACTTTTTCCAAGATAGTCTGACCGGCACAGCGTTGAAATGGTACATGAGTTTAGACATCGCCAACATCCATACCTTTAATAATTTGGGAGAAGCATTCATAAAACAATATAAGTATAATGTGGACATGGCGCCTGACCGTGACCAGCTTAGGGCCATGGTTCTGAAAGACAAAGAATCATTCAAAGAGTACGCGCAGAGATGGCGTAAAGTGGCTGCACAAGTGATTCCTCCCATGGAAGAGAAAGAAATGACTAAGATTTTTCTTAAGACGCTGAGTGCTTTATACTACGAAAGAATGGTAGCAAGTGCCCCAAGTGATTTTACAGAGATGGTAGGAATGGGTGTCCGCCTAGAAGAGGCAGTAAGAGAAGGCCGTTTGACAAAGGGTGAAGGATCCAGAAGTGTGAAGAAGCTAGCTTATGGGTTTACAAAGAAGAAAGAGGGGGATACAAATGTTTTCATACAAGAGAGGAAGGTAAATGCTCCTAGAAGGAATTATCAGTGTCACCAGCAAGTTGCTTCAATGACTCCTATTATGAATGCCGCTCCGACTACTGTTTGTTATTAAAGATAGTCCCAGCAGGGGAACCAAGGGAATAATCAGAGAAGGAAGAACTACGACCCTATTCCCATGAGTTATACAGAGCTACTACCAGCATTGATTCAGAAGAAGTTGGTCCAGACACGACCACCTCCAGCAGTACCATCACCATTGCCTTGGTATTACAAAGCAGATCAGACGTGTGCCTTTCATCAGGGAGCACCAGGGCTTAGTGTTGAAAATTGTTATCCTTTGAGGACTGAAGTGAAAAGGTTGATGAAGTATGGAAATCTTTCAAAGACATGGGACCTAATGTGAAAGACAATCCTCTACCCAAGCACGGGGGAGTGAATGCTGTGAATATGGTTGCCGGTTGTCCAGGTGACTTCCGGATTTTTGACATTAATCTGGTTAGAGGGGATTTGGTGAAGATGCACGCAGACCTCTGTGAATTCAGTTATTATACGCATGACCATGCTGGTTGTGCTATTTGCAGTACAAACATACAGGGTTGCGAGAAGATAAAGGTTGATTTATAGGAGATGATGGATGAAGGTCTAATTCATATAATCAGGCCTAGGGCAGAATATGAAGAGGAAGTGAATATGGTTTCTGGATGTCTGGGTGAATTCAAAATTTTTGAAGTAGAGAATTTGAATGAAGATCTCGTACAGTTGCATGCTACTTTCTGTCGTACTGCTGGTCAGGTGGAACACCAATATGAGTCTTGCATAGTTTGCTGTCGAGACCCCCGAGGATGTTCTATTGTGAGAGAGGGTGTTCAGCTGCAGTTAGACAATAGAACTATCAAGATCACAGGTCAGAGAGATGATTATCACGAGATTGATATGGTTGAAGTTTGTTTGATGGGAGAAGAGTCAGAGGAAGAGTATGCCTCCGCGGATGAGTATTTCTCTTCAGACGAAGATTTTTTTGCCGGAAATGACCTTTTGAGGGCTGATTATGTTGAGGAAGGTGTAAACATCATTATACCTTGTTTTGGTGCACCCACTCATCCTGAAGTGGAGTACCATAGCAAACCAGCTGTTACTCTATTGGTAATTAGTCTGCCAAGACTTGTTCCCTATAAATCAGATAAGGAGGTGCCTTACAAATACAACGCTATAATCTTAGAAGATGGGGTAGAAATTCCCATCCAGCCAATGTCAGATGTTAGAAATATAGCTGATAATAGTAGGGTGACCCGTAGTGGTCGTGTGTTTGCGCCGGTTATTCGAAGAGATGTTATTGCTGGAAAGAAAATTGCTGAGAACGATGATTCTAAGAAGGCCGCAGGAGAGACTAGTGGAGCTCATTGGAGAAAGAAGTGGATGATATCTTGAAGATAATTAAGATGAGCGACTAAAAAATTGTAAACCAGCTATTGCAGACTCCTTCAAAGATATCCATCCTATCTTTATTGATGAATTCCTCCGCTCATAGAGAATCACTGATGAGAGTACTAGACCAAGCTTTTATAGAGAATGACATGTCGTTAGATCAATTTAGCAGCGTAATTGGAAACATTATGTCATGTAACAACTTGAGTTTCTGCGATGATGAGTTACCAGATGAAGGGAGGAATCACAACCTGGCCCTCCACATATCTATGAACTGCAAGAATGACTCGCTATCCAATGTGATGATTGATAATGGATCCATATTAAATGTTATACCAAGAAGTACCCTTATGAAATTAAAGTATCAGGGAATGCCTATGCGCCTGAGTGGCATCATTGTGAAGGCTTTTGATGGGTCGAGGAAATCTGTCATCGGTGAGGTGGACTTACCCATCCACATAGGACCACATTTGTTCTTGATAACTTTCCAGGTAATGGACATTATTCCCGTGTATAGTTGTTTGCTAGGACGGCCATGGATAAACGATGCAGGGGCTGTCACTTCAACTCTGCATCAGAAGATAAAGTTTGTGCATGAAGGGAAGGTAGTGATCATAAATGGGGAGCAGGTGTTGTTGATATACCATCTATCCTCTTTCAGTATTGTAGAAGCGGATGAGGTTGCTGTTGGAACCCATTTCCAAGCCTTATCCATTGACAACATAAGGAAGAATGAGAATTCTGTGGTTTCCCTGAAGGATGCGCAATAAGTTGTACGCAATGGTCATAATGCAGTTTGGGGACGACTTGTGGATCCACCTATGAACAAGAACAGAACTGGTTTGGGTTTCTCTTCGAGGAATGGAAAAGGCGAAAATTTAAAGTCAAAGTCTTTTGTGAACAATTATCATGATGTTTTCCGTAGCGGAGGCTACCTCCATCCAATTGGTTCTGGAATTAATGTTATTGAAGAGGATGAAGTAGAGCAGGAAGTACCGAATTATGTGATGCATGGAGTCCGAGTTCAGAACTAGGTCACCATTGATGTTCCTTCTTGCATACATGTTTCAAAGTAATTTGTTTTATTAATTTGTTTCTTTCTTTTGAAAAGCTTTCACTCTGCCCAAGGTGGAAGTATTGATGTTGTAGGGCTTATTTGTTTGCTATAACTATTAAGATCATTAATAAAAGTTGTCTTTGCTTCCAAATTATGTCTTTAATTTTATGCTTTTTCCTGGGAAATGGTAATAAAAAAAACAACCTTTCAAAACAAATAATAACTGAAAATTAATATGCATGATCACTTGTTATATGTGTCAGTTTCTAAAAGCAATCATAAATCATATGTGCAGACTAATTAAAAAACCCATTGAATACAATGACCCTGCACCCTCTCCCAACTTTGAATGTCTTGTGTTTGGGGATGAAGAAGAAGATTATGATGAGATTCCAAAAGAGGTCTCACGGTTGCTTGAGCACGAGGAAAATACCATTCAGCCATATAAGGAGCCTTTGGAAGTGATTAATTTGTGTTCAGAAGAAGATCCGAAGGAAGTTAAGATTGGAGCATCATTGCATCCTGATGTAAAGAGCGGGTTAATTGAGCTGTTGAAATAGTATGTGGATATTTTTTCTTGGTCTTATCAAGATATGCCTGGTCTAGATACAGACATTGTCGAGCATTGTTTGCCATTGAAGCCAGAGTGTCTGCCAGTTAAATAAAAGTTGAGAAGAACCCACCCGGATATGGCAGTAAAGATCAAAGAGGAGGTCCTAAAGCAGATTAATGCTGGTTTTCTTGTGACATCAGTGTATCCTAAATGGATTGCCAATATTGTCCCAGTACCGAAAAAAGACGGAAAAGTCCGCATGTGTGTAGATTACAGAGATCTAAATAAGGCTAGTCTAAAAGATGATTTTCCATTGCCTCACATTGACATGTTAGTGGATAGCAAAGCAAAATTCAAGGTATTCTCGTTCATGGATGGATTTTCTGGGTTTAATCAAATAAGAATGGCTCTAGAGGACATGGAAAAAACAACCTTTATCACACCCTGGGGAATATTCTGTTACAGAGTGATGCCCTTCGGGTTGAAGAACGCTAGTGCAACGTACCAGAGGGATATGACAACCCTATTCCATGATCTGATGCACAAAGAAATCGAAGTATATGTTGATGATATGATTGCCAAATCCCAAACTGAAGAAGGGCATGTAGAAGATTTGTTGAAGTTATTTCAGCGTTTGAGGAAGTATCGTCTCCGCCTGAATCCAAATAAATGCACCTTCGGAGTTAGATCGGGGAAATTGTTGGGTTTTATTGTTAGCCAGAAAGGAATTGAAGTTGACCTTGACAAAGTCAAAGCAATTCAAGAAATGCCAGCACCAAGATCTGAAAAGCAAGTCAGGGGTTTCCTCGGGCTTTTGAATTATATCTCCAGATTTATTTCTCACTTGACTGCAACGTCTGAACCGATCTTTAAGTTATTAAAGAAATATCAAGGTTGTGTGTGGGCGGGTGACTGCCAAAGGGAATTTGAAAGTATTAAAGAGTATATTCTTGAACCTCCTATATTGCTCCCTACCATAGAAGGAAGATCGTTGATTATGTATCTAACAATGTTAGATAAATATATGGGTTGTGTTCTTGGACAACAAGATGAAACAGGAAAGAAAGAGTTCACCATTTATTATCTCAGCAAAAAGTTCACTGATTGTGAGTCGCGGTATTCTATGCTAGAAAAAACATGTTGTGTTTTGTCCTGGGCGGCAAAGCGTTTGCGGCAGTATATGTTAAATCATACTACTCGGTTGATCTTCAAAGTGGATCCAATCAAGTATATTTTTGAAAAGCCTGCTCTTACTGGGAGAATTTCCCGTTGGCAGATGTTGTCATCTGAATATGATATCGAGTACCACACTCAAAAGTCTATCAAAAGTAGTATGTTGGCAGATTATCTTACTCACTAGCCGGTGGAATATCATCAGTCTGCAGAATATGAATTCCCCGATGAAGATGTGATGTTCTTGAAAGTGAAAGATTGTGATGAACCATTGCCTGAGGAGGACCCCGACCCTGAATCTCGTTGGAGTATGGTATTTCATGGAGCTGTGAATGCTTATGGTAAAGGAATTGGTGTTGTGATTGTTACTCCTCATGGATCACATATTCCTTTTACTGTAAGGTTAACATTTGATTGCACTAATAATATGGCAGAATATGAGGCTTGCATCATGGGTCTTGAGGAATCTATTGATCTCAGAATCAAAATTCTAGATGTGTATGGCGATTCAGCTTTGGTAATAAATCAGATTAAGTGAGAATGGGACACTCGTCACCCTGGCTTGATCCCTTACAAATATTATGCTAGAAGATTACTACCCTTTTTCAATAAAGTTGAATTCCATCACATTCCTAGGGATGAAAATCAAATGGCAGATGATCTGGCAACTCTGGCTTCCATGTACCAAGTAAATGCTTGGAATGATATACCCCAAATTACAGTTCGCGGCTAGATAGGCCCGCTCATGTGTTTGCGACAGAGGAGGTAGCAGATGAAAAACCTTGGTATTATGATATCAAGCATTTTCTTCAGACTCAGGAATACCCGTTTGGTGCGTCAAAGAAATATAGAAAGACACTAAGAAGATTGGTAGGCAGTTTCTTCCTCAGATAAAATGTGTTATACAAGAGAAATTATGACATGGTCTTGCTCATATGCATGGATAGACACGAAGCAGACATGTTGATGCATGAGATCCATGAAGGTTCATTTGACACTCATGCTAATGGATATTCAATGGCTAAAAAGATGCTAAGGGTAGGTTATTATTGGTTGACAATGGAATCTGATTGTTAAAAATTTGCAAGTGCCATAAATGCCAGATTTACGCAGATAAGATCCATGTACCTCCGACACTTCTCAATGTGATTTCCTCCCCGTGGCATTTCTCTATGTGGGGTATTGACATGATCGGGATGGTAGAACCCAAAGCTTCGAATGGACACCGTTTCATCTTGGTAGCAATTGACTACTTTACCAAATGGGTAGAGGCTGCTTCATATGCCAATGTTACCAAACAGGAGGTTGTGCGTTTCATCAAAAACAATCTTATATGCCGGTATGGTGTGCCGAGAAGAATCATCACTGACAATGGCTCGAATTTGAACAACAAGATAATGACTGAACTGTGCGAAGAATTCAAGATTGTCCATCACAATTCATCTCCATACAGGCCAAAGATGAATGGGGTTGTTGAAGTTGCTAATAAGAATATCAAGAGAATTATCCAGAAAATGGTTGTCACTTATAAGGATTGGCATGAAATGCTCCCTTTTGCTCTACATGGATATCGAACATCTGTTCACACTTCAACGGGAGCAACCCCGTTTTCCCTAGTGTATGGAATGGAAGTTGTACTCCCTGTCGAGGTAGAGATTCTCTCGTTGCGTGTGATAATGGAAGCCAAATTGACAGAGGCTGAATGGGTTCAGAACAGGTTTGACAAATTGAATTTGATTGAAGAGAAGAGAATGACAGCTTTGTGTCATGGGCAGTTATATCAGAAAAGAATGAAGAAAGCATTTGACAAAAAGGTCAAACCTCGTGAATTCAGAGAAGGTGACCTCATGCTCATGAAGATCATGTCTTTCAACACTGATTCTAGGGGCAAGTGGACTCCCAATTTTGAAGGCCCGTATGTTGTCAAGAAAGCCTTCTCTGGTGGTGCATTAATTCTTGAGACTATGGATGGTGAGGAGTTCCCACGTCCCATGAATGCTGACGCAGTCAAGAAATACTTCGCCTAAAGAAATAAAAGAACAACTCGCTAAGTTGAAAACCCGAAAGGGAGGCTTAGGCAAAAAGGAGCGTCTCGGTAGGCCAAAAACCCGAAAGGGCAGTCTAGGCAAAAATTAGAGACATAAACAGAATAAATTTTTCGCTAAGTTGAAAACCCGCAAGGGCAGCTTAGGCAAAAGTTAGGGATTTTCTTGGAAAGTAACTACGTCAGACAAGACTTGATCGTTGAAGCAACAATCTTCTCGGATCCTCACCATACTTAAACAAAAGTTGCTGCTCAGGATTTCAAAAAGTTGTTAGGGGGGATAGTGGTCATTGTATCTCAATGTATCTTTTCCATTATGTATTACCATTTCCCAAAATTTGTAATCATCCATGGAGTCTCGCCATTCACAGACTACTATTCTATTAATGAAATTCGAGCTTTTGCCCAATTCTTTGTGTTCTTATTTTTATTTAGCTTGCAAAGACTTCATTTATTACTGATAATAACTGTTAAAGCAAAAAGATTAAAAGAAGCAAAATTAACTTTAAAAAAAAAAGAGAAGAGATCTTTACAATTCAATTTACTTTGGGATTTATGATGAAACAATGACAACAAAGATGGTGATCCTAAGAATGAACAAACTCTATTTGTTTTAAGAGGATTTACTTCTTTCATGAAGGTTTTCTCAGGTCATTTTACTGGTGTGCGCAATCTTTGTGTGTTTCTCAGATAGTTAAAGACGATATTAGTGGGTACAAGGTACAATATTTGGTTTGTGACCCCACTATCCCTAGTCAAGTCTTGGTTCGTTTTTTCGGGTTTGCATGATTAGAAGCCTCTGTCCCAGATTCCCCAGCGAAGTCTTTCCTCATATTATGAAAGATTTTATTCCCTTGGTGTGCTGGGATATCGCTCTTTTTGCAGTTTTGGCATTAATGTTGACTTCTTGATTTCCCGGGAAGGTTATCCCAGGGCATCTCTTGTTGGAATGAGTATTCGTGATGAAAGTTTCAGTCCACAATTTTTCTCCAGGGAGGTAGGCTTGATTCCCCCATTGAGGCTTGGTTGTTTCGGCGCCAGTCTGCTATATTTGAGGTTGATCTTGCAATCTCCAGTAGGCATGTTACTTTTGGAAAACCTTTTTCTCCGATGAAACCGAAAGAAGGAAGTTTTATCCCGGTATCTGTTTGATTTAGCTACATCCGAATTATGGTTCTCCTCAGTGAAGTTAAAGCAATAGGTTTGGTTTCTGCAGTTGCTTTTACCTTTTTTGGATTGATCTTTCTGGTTGAAGCTTAGCCCAATGTTGTTAGTACCTGAGGCGATTTTTTTTGCGCTGATTATGCATCCTTTTTACCAGCATATGCACGATAGCACTCATACATTCATACATACATCATGCATTGCTAAAAAATCATCGTTCATTGACATTGTGTTCTGACCTTTCCTGCAACACCCTTTGCTTAGTTGAATTAAGTTTTCCCTCTTGAGTTTATTTCTCAAAGGATGTATCTACATTGGCCATCTTGTTCTAGTTTATTTCTGAATTGGATTTGTGGCTACACGACAATATCATTTATTATGGATTTCTGAAAACTTTGAGTTTTGGTTTATGCATTTATTTTTCACAGGAAGAATTTATCTCCTCAGTAGGAATATCGTGGCATTTCCCCGGGAAGTCATATTTATATCCCTAGAAAGTCATTTCTCTTTGCAATTCCCCTTGACAATGAGTGGAAGTCTCTTTATTTGAGACAAATTACGTATTATCCTTTCCAGGCAGATTTCCTTGGTTAAAGAAGAAGTTGAGACCCGTTCTTGGCAAAACACCAGAATCTTGGGGAGACTAGATATATTTTCTCTTTCTACCTTTAGTGAACGTTGGTAGTACATCAGCAGTGAACTTTGGTGTTTCTTATCTTTTTTCTATCTTCAGTGAACGTTGATAGTTCATCGTCAGTGAACGGCGGTGATATGATATATTTACTCTTTCTACCTTCAGTGAATGTTGGTAGTACATCGGCAGTGAACGTCGGTGTTTGTTATCTTTTTGCTATCTCCAGTGAACGTTGATAGTTCATCGTCAGTGAACGGCAATGATATGATATATTTACTCTTTCTACCTTCAGTGAACGTTGGTAGTACATCGGCAGTGAACGTCGGTGTTTGTTATCTTTTTGTTATCTTTAGTGAACGTTGATAGTTCATCGTCAGTGAACGGCAGTGATATGATATATTTACTCTTTCTACCTTCAGTGAACGTTGGTAGTACATCGGCAGTGAACGTCGGTGTTTGTTATCTTTTTGCTATCTTCAGTGAACGTCGGTGTTTGTTATATTTTTGCTATCTTCAGTGAACGTTGATAGTTCATCGTCAGTGAATAGCGGTGATATGATATATTTTCTCTTTCTACCTACAATGAATGTTGGTAGTACATCGGCAGTGAACGTCGGTGTTTGTTATCTTTTTTCTATCTTCAGTGAACGTTGATAGTTCATCGTCAGTGAACGGCGGTGATATGATATATATATATATATATATATATATATATATATATATATATATATATATATATATATATATATATATATATATATATATATATATATATATATATATATATATATATATATATATATATATATATATATATATATATATATATATATATATATATATATATATACTCTTTCTACCTTCAGTGAACGTTGGTAGTACATTGACAGTGAACGTCAGTGTTTCTTATCTTTTTGCTATCTTCAGTGAACGTTGATAGTTCATCATCAGTGAACGGCAGTGGTATGATATATTCAGTGTACGCTGGTAGACATCGGCAGTGAACGTTGATGCTTGTTATCTTCCTCTCTGATTATGTTCTTGTGGTTCACCAGTGATTTATTTTCCTGGCGAGGATGCTCCTTTGTTTCTTCATTTTTTGTTGCATCCCTAATGTTACTTTGTGTCTCTTCGGTTCTGTTTATATGCATTCATATGCATAAGCATTTGCATGGCATCTTAGGGCCAAAAACAGGGTTTGTTTTATATTTAAGTGTCTTCAATCGCGTCGACACGAAGATTTTTAACCTTCGTATCTCTGGATAGAAGAAACTTAAATAAGGGCAGCTGTTGTACCCCAATTTTTGCCTCTAAGATCCCTTCATCATACCATATTGTTTCAATCACAACAAAATCATATTAGGGCTTTTGGTTCTTCTCCCTATCTTTAGCCTTGCTTTGCTGAGGAATTACCAAGCACCTTAACTTTTTTTCTTTTGTAATCATAGATATTTTGCTTTGATTTTCTCTCTAATTAACAAAATGCAATATTGGTTTGTCTTACTTGTTAATAATGTAGGTAAAGGCAATGAGGTTTAGCAAGTTGCTTCATGGGTGCATGAGATCATTTCCATGCCCTAGTCAATAGCTTGAGAAATTCAAACCTCACCATTGAAGTTGTTTTGAAGTTGGTATATAAGTGGTTTAGGTGGCCATGAGTCCTCATCATCATCCTCAACAATCTCTATTCACAAAGGAAGAATATTGGCACAAAAAGTTTGTTCAAACTTGGCAAAGTTCCACCAAGCATTCTCTTGATCTAGAGGCTAGGGTTTTGGACTTCAAAGGGGCATATATTGCTCATCTTTTGGTATTTTTGAGTGATTCCAAAAACATTCTTGTCTTAAATAAGTTAGCAACAAATCACTTCAAAGGTTCCAAGGAGTTTTCATGTGGAAGGAACTTGGTGAAGAGGGAAGATTACAAGTCATCCAGATGAATCCCCAATTTTTTCATATGTGATTTCAAATGGTCATAACTTGGTCAATTTTTATCACCTAGAGTCCATTTTTTTCATGATGATCTTAAAGATGTGTACTTCATGCCTTCTTTTATGTGCAAAGTAAATAATGGATGGAAGTTTCCTTAAGAATGCAAAAGATTATAGGTCATTTTATGATTTTTGGCCAACTTTAACAAGTCATAACTTGCTCAATTTTTGGATATTTTGAGTGTTTAAAATTACAAAATGTCATTCAAGAGATCTACTTTATTCCATCTTTTTTGGTCAAAAGCAAATTCTAAGTGGAAGGCCATGTTTGGAAGCAAGAGATTATAGGTCATTTTTAAAGAAGAATTTGAAATATTTCTAAGTATGGAAAGTCAACTCTTTTTCTTCAACTTTGACTCCATGTAACTTTCAGCTCAAGCATCCATTTGATTCCATTATTTTTCCATTGCAAAGCTTGTTACCTCACTTTCCAAAGCATCAAGAATTTTGCCCTAAGACCTGTTGCGGTGGAAATGCCATTGGATTGAACTTGGTAACTTGGAACTGAAGTTTCTCCATAAGTTAGAATTTGAAATTCATGTTTTGGCCTTTAAACATCAAATTAGCACGCATTTGTGATCTAAACATGTTTAACTAAGTTGCCAAAGTGGATTAGATCCTTGAAATGCAAGGATTAGATGAGTTTTGATGCAAATCAGATCACACTTTGCTCGTGCATCAGGTTCACACGATTTCCCTCCAATTTGCATCATTCCACATGCTTGAATATTCCATTTGATTCCCTATAAATAGAGGGTCATCCCTCATTCAATTTCCCAAGCTTAGATAGCCAGAATCACCTGCCAAACTTGCTTCACAACTCAGAATTCAGCTACTTCGAATCCTATTCTCAAGCCTTTTTCAATCCATTTTTTTCATCAATTCACCTTCCTTGATCTTCCCTGAAGCTAACCATTTAATCACATTCAAGAATCGTGCCCTATATTGCTCCATAGAAGTTCAGTTTCAGAGCTCTGCAACTCAATTTCAATATGTAGATTCCTTCATCAATTCTTCAAAACTTTAGTATCATTGTGTTGCTCTCATTTCGCTGGTTCTAGTCGCAACACTTACTTTCATCTGGAAGCACGTTTTGACCATGAATTTTCAAATCCCTTTTCAAAACTTTCTTTCCAAATTGCTTGAGTTACAATTTATATAAATTTGGCGCGAGGGTGTGGTTGTCTTCATCTTGAAGAGACGAAGCGAATGGCATAGGTCTGAGCTTCTGATTTTACAGTTTGAGAGACCTGCAATACGTGAAGGCTGGAGGTTAAAGATGACCAACGTGTCATCTTCTAACTAATGAAAGCGTGACATTTGTTATTTTCAAATTATGATTTTATTAATGATTCTGTACATTATTCATTAAAGACTATGATATGCACAGCACGCCAGATCCTTTGGATTTGATTACTAACGAGTTTTGACTCTCATCCAATGGTCCACATCTTTTTCTTTTATTTTCTTTTTCTGATTTTTATATTTTAATTGTTTTAAATTTTAAAAAATCCTAGAAAATTCATTTTTAGTCCAAAAAACTGAAAGAATTATGAAAAATATTTTTGATTATTCTCTTTCTGATTTTTATTTTTTCACAATTTAATTTTGTGTTTTGGTATTTTTTTAATGAATTTTACACTTATTTGATTTGTTTAAAATGTTTAAAAATACTTTTACATATTTTTAAATTCTGAAAAAATTATGGAATGATCCAATAATATTGTGACAAACATTGGTGACCTTATTTTATTTTTGTTTCCGACTTTACTATGTTTTACTATTTTTGTTTATTTTACCCCTTTAATTTAATTTTTAAAAATAGTTTCTGACTTTTAAAAATTCCCAAATTTTTTGTAAAATTACTTGGCCTCTTTTCTGATTTTTCTATGGTATTATTTTTCATTTCCTGATTAATTTTAATATAATTGATATTTTCCTCATTCTTTTCTTTAAAAAAGACATTTTTAAACCTTTTAATGTATATATTAAATATATATAATTTTTGCGATTATTTTCTGTCTGTCTTGGGTTGATTTTTTGGTCATGGCTTTATTAATATCATTGGATCTTAGGTGTTGAGTTCAACTCCACCAAAATGGATGAATGATTTTAATAATAGTTTGATTAAAATTTTAATTCAAATGTGGTTTCTCTTTTTACCCTAATTCCTCTTCATCTCATCCCTTTCTCATTGCACTAAATGTTGTTAGAGCATGATCTCTATATCATGTCTCAAAACAAATGGTGCATAGATTGCTATTGACCGGCCTCAAAATAGGTGCAACTTCTATATAAATCCACTTACGATTGCTTAACATAGCGCTAAATTTTGTCCCGATTCGAATAAATGATCATCTGTGGCCCAAACTTATGATTGCAAGCCCAAGTATGTTAATTTGATCTCTTTGATCCAATAACCTTGAGATTCATTGTGTGGAGGCTTTGGTTCTACCAATCCTCTAATGGATCTACAACATCTTTGGTCAACGCGGATCACTTAAACATCGTTGATCATTAAATGGTACTTGTGAGAATTCCAAATGGATGATATACTTGACAAAAAGCAAATGCAACTTGTTGTGTGGAGGCTTTGGTTCTACCAATCCTCTAATGAGTTCCAAATGCAAGTTTCAAAATGGTTATCCAACTAACCACTAATTATTGACTTGTCTTATTTTATGCTTTTATTCTTTTATGCTTTATGCACTATTTATTTTTTAACATTTTTTATTTCATGCCATTTTTTCATCTTTTCTCATTTGAGCATTTATATTCTTGTCATTTTTAATTTGCTCGCTTGAGATTTTCTTTTTCTTTTCCTAAGATACTTAATAATCAACATAAACCCTAAAAAACTCTTAATGGTACTTGGACTATTTGGTTACTATCCTTGGCATGATGGAGCATGGGACTATTTCTTGGACTTAGGATTAGAAACCTTGGCCTATCTTGGAGACCTTGTGATCTTATCTGATTATTTTTGTCTGGAGCTCTTGAGGTTTACCTAAAGACATTGGGTTGCTTATTTGTTTTTGTATGCAGGTTTTTGTGATTACATCCTTTGTTTGTAATCTGGAATTCACCCGCATACAGTCGTTACTCTGCCGAATTTTTGTGAAGACTTAATACACTTGAAGAGGTCTAGTATCTTTGCTTGCATGGTTCCAATCTAAAGTATGGGAATTCTATCTTGGCTCATAATGTCAAGTTTTGGCTTCTTGTTGGTTAGATGGTCCTTATCCTTAGCTTTTACCTTATGCTTTAGGATAGCCTCTTCTTCTCCTCCGATCTTCTTTAATTTCAAAAATCTTCTCCCTCCTTTTGAAAACCCTTTTTGTTTGGAAACTTAAACACTTTTATAATAAACTTGGACTTATATGTCCATGCACTTTCAGAAAAACATTTTCATAAATAAACTTCAATCAATTTAATAATACTTTGACATTTTTTTATGAGAAGACTAAAAGTCAACCAATCTCATTTCAAACCATTTTGCCACTTTGACTTTTACCTTTAAACTTTTCTTAAAAGATTAGACTCTTGCCAATCCTTGTAGTGATCCAAACAACTATACTTCTACAATATGTAGTGAAGAGAGATATTTTCCACTTGGGTGTTGAGTGAGGTATTGTTGATTTTAAAATCCAAGCCATATCCTCTACTTTGAGATGATACAAATTCTCCTTTCTCATGATTGTGGGTAGTAAGTATGTTTTCCACACGGACAATGACGATGATGTCTTATCTCATAAAATTAACCAACACACTTGTGTTTCAAACTTTTAAAAGAGGAACTATGCGTACCCTGATCCCCTATTACACTAAAGGTGGTATGTAGGCACTAAAGGTTCACAACCGCGGCGGGTGAAAAAATCATAAAAAATACTTCTCTTCTCACCTCCACTATCCATTTTATATACAACACATTTTTTTATAGCCAAAATATACAGATTTAACAAAGAGGTTCCTGCGGAGTACCGTAGATGTTTAGGGTGCTAATACCTTCCCTTTGCATAACCAACCCCCTTACCTTGAATCTTTCCCCCCCTTTTTGGGTTATACGCTCTTTTCCCATTCATTTGGAAACAATAAAGCGCGGTGGCAATTTTTATTTTGATTTGTATAAAGTCTAGTCAATCCAATGGCTTAGTCTTGAACATTTCTACCGCTACATTTACATCCAAAGATAGGGTTACTTACCAAATCAATGGTAAGATAACAATGTCAAAGGAAAAGAAAATGAACAAGAAAGACTTTTGAGTAGGTAGAATGCTCCTAATTACTTGCTCAATTTCAAACAAACATCCTTGCTATTTTCAAAACAAACACCTAGACTTTCAAACATCTTACAAACTTGAAAAAATTTTCAAAATATCAAACATCTTTGTATACATTCTTACAAACAAGAATCATTACAAAGATTGCCTAAACAATGGCCTCTTTACAAAATACTTTCAAAAACCACACCAAGCACAATTTCAAACAAAAATTAAGTGATCTAGAAAGTAACTAAGAGCCCATGGAAAACCATGGATGAAAAGGGTGCTAATACCTTCCCTTTTCATAATGTACCCCCCGAACTCAAGAAATAATCTCAAAGGTCTTTTGTGTGCTTTTTCACCATTCCTTTTGGATAAAAGAAAAGTCGGTAGCTACTCTTGCTAACTGCAACATTTGCGATCAAACGCAAAACACCCAAGTCAGTTCTCCCATCGTATCATAGAACTGGCGACTCTGCTGGGGAAAATTTTAAAAGTGGGGTTACCTTAGGGTTAGATCATATTTAATTGCTTTCATTGTTTGACTTGTATGCTTTTCATTATGGTTCTTTGTTTGGGTTTGAATCCTCCACCCGGATTTAGGATATCTTATAGGTAAGTAGTAATACATTATGGAAACTGTGCGGGGTATACCGACGTGGTCTAAGTAACAACTACGTTAGTGCGACATATTTGTGGGTACCGGTAGCCTTTGAGTTAATCAAAGAGAATACGTGGCCGCTGAGTGATGTCATGAAGCACTAATGAACTTTTAGAACCTTTACTTGACCAACTTGGCCATTAGGATGTAGTCAGATGACCAGCTTTGGTGCAGTTCGAAGTTGGTAGATACTCGATACTACACTCATTGAGGTTTGGTTTCTTGGGATATTTCGGTCGCCATTAAAGAGGCTTATGCTGAAACAATGACAAAGGAAACAAACCGGTGATATTGAGCTCCTTAGAACCCGGTTACTATTACTAGGACAGGTTGAGCCAACTAAACTTCAATAGGGTACTTACCTATGAGACTCTATGCAAGCCTAAACCTAATGACTTGTTTGTTTATTTGTATATACTTATACATAACATCATGAACATCATGAACATCATACACATTCACTAACCATTTCAAGGATCTTGGGATTTATCATTATTCTGTTTTGTAGGATATGGATTCTCTTCGCAGGAAAACTATTCAAGTCAACCTTGTAAAGATCCCTCCACAACTTAAGGAACTAGCTTCAAGGATTCCAGAAAACTCTCCATTCACCGAGAGACATGGTCGCCTACTCAACTTGGTCACCTTCAACACAGATGAGGACGTGATGAAGGTGCTATTTCAGTTCTTTGATCCTTTCATAATTGCTTCACATTTCCCGACTATCAACTTGTGCCTACTTTGGAAGAATTCTCCCGACTCTTGAGGATTCCTATTCTCAACCAACTACCTTTCAACGGTACAGAAAGAGACCCAAATCCATAAGAGATTGCTCAAGCTTTACACTTGCACTCATCTGATGTCACAACTCATTGGGAAACAAGGAGTGGTGTCAAGGGTTTCCTATCAAAGTTCTTGTTTGAGAAAGCCCAAAATTGTTGGAATTCTTTAGATTTGCAAGCTTTTGAGGAAATTGTGTCTCTCCTCATCTATGGGATGCTTTTGTTTCCAAATCCTGACCATCTCATAGACGTGAACACCGTCAAAATCTTCATATCACGCAACCCAGTGCCTACTTTGCTAGGAGACATCTTACACTATTTTCACACTCGCACTATAAGGAAAAGAGGTGTTCTTATGTGTTGCACTCCTATCTTGGCAAGATGGTTTATTTCGCATCTTCCCCAATATATATTGAAGAATGAGCAAGGTTCAAGGTGGTCACAAAGGTTGATGATGCTCAAACATTTAGACATCCATTGGTGTTCCCAATCCATAGAGAATGTTACTATTATTGACCGTTGTGGAGAATTCCCTAATGTACCTTTACTTGGCATTAGGGGAGGCATCACCTACAACCCCTACTTAGCCTTAAGGCATTTTGGTTACGCCCAAAGAGATGGCCCGCACGAGATGCTGATTCAAGGTTTGGTATTTGACTATGAAAACGATGATCAAGGTCTTCGCCAAAGATTTATCCGAGCTTGGAGGATATTGGATAAGGTTGATAGCATAACATTAGGGCACAATAATTCCATCCCTCTTGAACCTTAACTCAAATGGGTAGGAACTCGTGCTCAAAGTCTTATGATGCCTTATCCCTCCATTCTCCCGGTAATCATTGAGCCTGTCATGGAAGGGGATGTTCCATAAACTATCCTACATCCTGACATGCCCACCTCTCTTGAAGACCTACAAAGAGATTAGATACAACTCAAAGGGGAGCAAGATACTTTCGAAGCCCAATTCTACGCAAGCGAGAAGAAGGTTTCAGAACTCACTAGGCTACTTCATGAGGAGAGGAACTTGAATGCTTACATTGCACCAAAGAGGACGTGTACTACCTTTTTATCTTAGAGTTTTTGTATTTGTTTTTCCCAAAGAGGCATTGATGTACTCAAGCTTTAATTTATTAATATAATGTGTGTTTCCTTTTTGTCTAAAACAAATTTGAATCTTTAAGATCCTTGAAATCATTGCATATGCATTTACCATTCATCATAACATAAGTAGGTTTCTTGCAACAAGTCTCCTCATCTCTCTACTGTTTATTTCAGTAAGATGGATCTCAAGCAAACGGTGAAGGACCTCCAAGCTCAGAATGCACGGTTTCAACAGTTGTTCTTAACTCTATCCAAAGGACAAGAAGAGTTGAAGACCTTGCTGGTTGAGGAGAAGAAAAAGAAGACGAAGAAGATAACCAGAGTTCTAAACATGGGAAGAAGATTCCAAAGGCAAACAAGAAGGGCCTTAGACTTTGCAACGACATCCGCTGAGAAAGACAATCAAGATGGGAAAGGCAAAGAAACAGTTGTCCAGTAAGAATTAGAAGAGGAAGAGGAAGAAGAAGACTATTCTGAAGAACAATATCCTCCAGCCGACGACAAGTATAAGCATCTAGAAGAAAGGTTGAGTGCAATAGAAATCCAGAAAGTGCCTGGATTGGACTTTGAG
Source organism: Vicia faba (assembly GCA_948472305.1). NCBI lineage: Eukaryota > Viridiplantae > Streptophyta > Magnoliopsida > Fabales > Fabaceae > Vicia > Vicia faba. Next base: position 917,954,845 of record OX451735.1, on the reverse strand, counting down.
GAGTTGGGCTTAGTGTCGGGGATTGTCATTCCCCCAAAATTCAAAGCACATGTGTTCGCCAAATATGACGAAGTCTCATGCCCCAAAATGCATCTCCGGTCCTATGTGAGGAAGATCCAGCCTCATACCGCTGATAAGGATTTATGGTACACTTCTTCCAAGACAGTCTGTCTGGAACTCAACTTGATTGGTTTTATCAGTTAGAAAGAGTCAATGTTCATAACTGGGAAGATCTGGCCACTGCCTTTTACAAACAATACCAATACAATGTTGATCTTGCACCCATCTGTACTCAACTCGAGAGTATGGCCATGGTTTCAAGTGAAGGCTTCAAGGACTATGCGCAAAAATAGAGGGACTTGGCCGGAATAGTTCAACCTCCCCTATCTGAAAGAGAGTTGGTAGACATGTTTTTAGGCACCTTGTCTGGTCCCTTCTTCAATCACTTAATTGGGAGTTCATCGACAGGTTTTACTGAATTGATATTGACCGGAGAAAGGGTAGAAGCCGAGATAAAGAATGGAAAGATTCAAAAAGATGCATCCTATGCTGCTGTAAGGAAGCCATTCATCGGAAAGAAAGAAGTGGTTGTTGTATATCCTCAGAGAAATCAAGATAGGGCTGAATGCCGTCCAATGGTGGGGGCTGTTATGATTCCTAAACCTGGGCCTGATCAGCAAAGAAACAACCAACCAAGAATGGAAAGACCAGTCAGAAAATTCACCCGAATTAATATGACATTATCTCAAGTATTGCCACATTTGTTAAGATCCAACCTAGTGAATTTGAAAGAAGCTCCAAAGAATCCTAACACAACCTCTCCTCACTATCATCCCAATGCCTGCTGTGCATACCATTCTGAGAGTCTCGGCCATGACACTAACAACTATTGGGCTTTGAAGAACAAAGTACAAGACCTTCTTGAAGCCAAAGAGATTAAATTCGATGCACCAGAAAAGCCCAATGTCATTTCTGCCCCTATGCCCAAACACGACCATAATACCAACGTCATTGAGGAGGATGTGTTTGTTACTTCAGTTGACGAACTTATGACCCCACTCATGACTATTAAAAAGAACTTGTTGAATGCTAGTGTTTTCTCAGGCTGTGATGAAAGTTATCATTTTTGTTTATCCTCACCAACCAGCTGTCCTTTGTTAAAAGCAGGCGTTCAATGCCTAATAGATAACAAGGAAATTTTATTCGAGAAGACTTCTATTCCAACTGTTTCTTATAATAATGTTTCCATCATAACCATTTCTGACAATTCTTCCAGGGTCTCCACCAAAATACCCGTTAGATTTACATCAGTTCCTAAAGTAGCTCCTTTGATAATTACAATGCTTGGACCAACCCCGTATTCGTCAGACAAAACCGTACCATGGATTTATGGAGGGGATGTCTACTACCATGGTATCAAACAAGATTGGCCAGCTGCTGAAGATTCCAGTTCTGAGAAAGTTGACTCTGATATTAGTAATATCGCAGGGACTAGCAAGATTACTCGAAACGGAAGGGTGTTCTCTCCAGAAATTTCCCCCAAAAGCAATTTCTGGACCCTTAATCATTCATGTTGTTGTTGCTCCTCCAAAGGTTATTCCCAGTCCTACAATCATCTCTGCTAGTACTCCAACTGACAAAGCTGTTACAACCCCTATTATCACTCCTACTGACATTCCTGATGCCGAGTCAACTGAGACTCGAGGTAAAGGTATTCTGATTGAGCCTGTCCGGACGAAGGCACAACCATTGGATATCCCTGAGACATCCCAGAAAGAGATGGAGGAAATTCTAAAGATCATAAAAAGAAGCGACTACAATATAGTCGAGCAACTGGGGAAAAATCCATCTAAAGTTTCCATGCTGGCTTTATTACTATGTTCCGAGGCGCATGTAAACGCCTTGGTAAAATTCCTCAAAACTGCCCATGTACCCCAAGAAACATCTGTCGATCAGTTCTAAGACTGCTTAGCCAGCTTGACTGCAGATAATGGTTTAGGTTTCTCAGATGCTGATTTAACGCCAAGAGGGAGGAAGCATAATGAGGCATTACATGTCTTAGTGGAATGCAGGAGCACAAACTTGGCTCATGTTTTGGTGGACACCGGTTCATCTCTGAATGTGTTGCCTAAAAAGGATCTTGATAGGCTTAACTGTGAGGGATTGACATGGAAATAGGGCAACATAGTAGTGAGGGCCTTGGACGGCTCAAAAAGGATGGTGCATGGGGAAGTGGATATCCCCATAAAGGTTTGAACCTAAACATTTGATTCAACATTTTATGTAATGGATATTCGCCTTTCATATTCATGCTTGCTAGGCCGACCGTGGATTCACAATGCTGGCACTGTTACTTCTACGTTGCACCAAATGCTGAAATATTCAATTCAAGGGAAGATCATCACTGTTCATGGAGAAGAAGAGTATATGGTCAGCCATCTAAATTCCTTCAGATATGTGGAGTTAGATGGTGAATTTATTGAAACTCTACTCCAGCACTTTGAAGACGTCCCGCAAGATGTGGCAGTAACCAAGGCTGTGTCTCAAGTTCCCAAGATCACAAGGCCTCCGCTCAGGATGTCATCCTTGAAGGATGCCAAGGCAGTGATAGAATAAGGTGGGTGCACTATTTGGGGACAACTTCCAGATATCCATACAAATCTGACAAGTTTGGTCTGGGTTTCACTTCAGGTGCCCAGAAGGCTGTACGCCACGCTCGTGCCGGAGGACCACCCTTGAAGATCAACAACCGCGAAGTCAATGCAGTGGAAGATGATGAAGACAGCTACAACCTGGAGGATTGGATTTTCCCAACTGTCAGTGGAGGGCTAAGAAACTGGGAGGCTAGAGATTTTGTCCCGATCACTTTTATCCCACATTAATTTGTCTTTACATTTTGTTAGACCTATAATATTAAAATAATTCAGACTTTTAAAACCTTGTGTCTTACCCGAGGCACAATGGTTAATTTGTAAGGGTTATTATCTCATTTTCATATGACATCAATGAATCATGGACGTTTTTGCATACAAACTTTGCGCTCATTATTTTTCTTTTTACATTTTCATTTCTTTCAAAGATAGCTATACTCTTACACACACTCACACTCACAATGCAGGTCTATATCCATTCGGGATCCCATGGGTAATGGTTCTTCTATGGCCTTCTGTGACTCTGAAAATCTAATCTACCAAGCCGAAGACGAAGATGAGGAAGATTGTGAAGTACCATGAGAACTTTCCAGATTACTACAACAAGAAGAGAGAACCATTCAGCCCCAGGAGGAACCAGTGGATACAATCAACCTAGGTACCAAAGAAGACAAAAGAGAAGTCAAGGTGGGTGCCAACCTGGAACCTAGTGTCAAAGAGCGTCTGATTCAATTGCTACACGATTATGTCATGGTCTTTTCCTGGTCGCATGAAGACATGCCAGGACTTGATGCAGATATCGTGGTACATCGTCTACCTATAAGAGAGGACTGTCCACCGGTAAAGAAAAAGGTATGTCGTATGTGACCTGACATGTCAGAGAAGATTAAAGCAGAATCCATAAAGCAATTCAACGTTGGATTCTTGGCTGTTACCTCTTATCCAGTATGTGTTTCCAATGTTGTTACCGTGCCCAAAAAGGAAGGCAAGGTACAAATGTGCGCGGACTACAGAGATTTGAATAGAGCAAGCCCTAAGGAAGATTTCCCACTTCCCCACATTGACATTCTAGTTGACAATACGAAACATCACAAAGTGTTTTTCTTCATGGACGGTTTCTCAAGATACAACCAAATCAAAATGGCGCCTGAGGACATGGAGAAGACAACCTTTGTCACCCAGTGGGGCACATTCTGCTACAAGGTTATGCCATTCGGACTGAAGAATGCTGGGGCAACCTATCATCATGACATGGTAGCTTTATTTCACGACATGATATATCACGAAATAGAGGTCTATATGGATGACATGATAGCTAGATCTCAAACACGAGAAGAGCATCTTGACCATTTACAGAAACTCTTTGAGAGACTAAAGAAGTATAAGCTGAGGTTGAACCCAAATAAGTGCACATTTGGGGTGAGGTCTGTAATACCCCATTTCTACCCACGAGTTAAATAAAATCAGAGTTATAAAAATTTCCAACAAACAAATGGAATGCTACACTTTTAACATGAGACTACGATATTCAATCATGTATAGTTCAGATACATAAGACGTGAGCTTCGGATGAACCGATAACAACCAACTTAGTCTTTAAAAATAAAAAAACTTTCATTACTACGCAGCGGATTCACAAAATTCAACTGAAAACACTATAACATCTTATCCAACTCAAAACAACTTTAAGACAACAAGCCTTTAATGAAAACAAATTAAAAATTCAGTAACATAATGAAAATAAATAATAAAGAAAACATGTGTTCATCCCCCTGAGTGCTACGTATCAGAGTGACAACACTGACTCGAATTAACAAGGGTAACAACTAACCTTCTTGACTACCTGCACGTTACCAACCGAGGGAAACATTCAAACAGAAGGGGTGAGATATCGAACCATATAATTCAGATATACAATAAATAATATATTAGTATTAGATCATACAATTCACCACTTCACAGCTTCTTATCAACATTCAACATAATTAATTCATCTGCACGACAACTCAGAATGCAACATGAAATGCAACTCGTTTTTATGCACATGCATGTGGTACCAATTGAGCAGAACTCCCAACTTAGAAATCTGCCAATAAATAGAGGCATCAACAAGGCATAAGCCTTCAACTTTATATTTGCCAATCCAGGCCAACTTGACGAGCATCAGCTCCAACATGATATACTATGTATGCAATAACGACATGAACGTAACAACAACAACAACAACAACAACAACAATAATTCAACTTAATTCAACATTGGCTATAAGCCTGCAACTCGATATTTTACCCATAAATAGAGGCAATGAAATCACCTGCAAATTCACATTTTCAACAAAAATGCCACCCAACAGATCAACCAAAATTACTACAATAAACTGCATAATTATTCGGACTATTTTGGCTAAAATCGGTTAATTAATTATCGGCCAAAAATTCTATTATTTCTACTTTATAAATCCTACAAAATTATTTATTAAAGATATTAAATCATTATTATTAAATATTTTATATTGCAAAACCGGAACGTAGTAGCTACAGTATTGCAAGCAATTTCCTCTAATTACTACTTCAAAATTCGCTACAGTAACATGCATTTATCCTAAATACTACTTCCTTCCTTTATCGCTACAATATGCAAATTAATACTCCAAATGCTACTTTATAAATTTCTACAGTATACAAATTAATACTTCTAAATATCACTCCCTTCTATACGCTACAGCATGCCAAAAGCCATTAAGTGTTATTCTAATTATTGCGCTACAATATTGTAAAATAGATACTTTTAATTGCTACTTTATATATTAGCTGCATTGCAAGCCAAAAGCCTTTAATGCTACTTCAACGTATGCTACCACAAGCAAAACATGTGCCATATGATGCTACTACACTTTCTATGCGCTACAGTAACAAAACAATTTAATATTCCTAAATACTACTTCTCAAATATTGCTACAGCAAGCAGGGCAAGTACCTCCAATGCTACTTCAATCTATCACCAATGTATGCCAAAGCAAGTGCCCTCAAATATTAAGTCACTCCATCGCTACAGTAATGAGCACTACTCCTAAGCGTTATTCCTTATTTTGCGCTACAGTATGAAGTATGGAAATTATGCAAGGGAGGTATTAAGGCACTTATTTATAGGTATATCTAATTAAATTGGGTCCTAAATCATCTCTCAATTTCATCAATATACAAATTTCAAACACTACTAGGAATAACTTTTATAACCCAAATTCACATACTATTAATTATACACCCTATTATAGAGTCAGAATCCCACCCTTACCTTGGATTAAGAGTAGCTCTAAGAGACTTCAACCAAATTTTTGGGAAATTTTGGCACTTGAAGCAATTTTTTCCTCTTCTTCTTCTTCTCCCCTCACAAACCCTATTTTTCCTCTTTTTCTTCTCTTCCTGATAACAACACTCTCTCCTATTCTTCTATTTCTACTCTAATATAATATATCATTGTATTAATCCAAATAAATCCAATTGGGCCTAAATGCTACACCCCACTTTTACTACACAACACCACCAATTAAGCCTAATATCATATTTAAGCTTAATAATAAAATAACACTTTAACTTAATTCCACCAAATTAAATTCGATTAATTATTATTCCAACTTAATAAAATAATTCCGACTTCGACGATAAAAAATTTAATTAATAAAACAAATATTCAAAAATATTTAATTAAATAAATAATTAAATACCGGGGCGTTACAAGGTCTGGTAAACTCCTAGGCTTTGTCGTCAGCAATAAAGGTATCAAAGTAGATCCCGTCAAGGTGAAAGCGATACAAGAGATGCCTGCTCCTTGTACTGAGAAGGAAGTCAGAGGGTTCTTGGGACTTTTAAACTACATTGCCAGATTCATTTCTCACCTGACCGCTACTTGTGAACCAATCTTCAAATTACTGAAGAAAGATCAAGTAGTCAAATGGAATGATGAATGCCAAACCGCTTTTGACAAGATCAAAGGGTACTTACAAGAACCTCATATTTTAATGACACCAGTCGAGGGAAGGCCATTGATCATGTATCTAACCGTTTTGGAAAATTCAATGGGGTGTGTGTTGGGGCAGCATGACGAGTCTGGCCGAAAAAAGCACGCTATTTATTACCTGAGCAAAAAGTTTACCAACTGTGAAACAAGATATTCACTGCTCGATAAAACTTGCTGCGCTCTGGCATGGGCTGCTCATCGGCTAAGAAAATATATGCTGACCCATACTACCTTGTTGATATCTAAAATGGATCTGATAAAGTACATCTTCGAGAAACCTGCCCTCTCTAGGAGAATAGTAAGATGGCAGATGAACCTGATAGAATATGACATACAGTATACTACCTAGAAATGAATAAAGGACAATGTACTATCTAATCACCTTGCTCACCAAGCTGTGGAAGACTACATGTCCATGAAGTTCGAATTCCCAGATGAAGACATCATGATGGTAAACAACTGTGAAGAATTTAGGTCATATGACGGACCTGAACAAGGATCTCGATGGACCCTGGTTTTTGATGGGGCATCAAATGCACTCGGCAATGATATTAGTGCTATACTCATATCTCCTGAAGGGTGTCTGTTGTACCCCAAAATTTGCCCTCCTCTTTTTCCACAAAAAATCACAGCCTCGGGCGTTTCCTGATTTTTCAGATTGGCGTAAGAATCAGTCAAACGGACTTTTCTTATCAGTCAGACAAATTTAGGGTTTTCTTTGATTTTAAAGCAGTTCAGGCAGATTGCTAGGGTTTGGGTGATTTTGGCTCAAAGTTTGATCAGACAGGCATTTCTTTGGTGTTAAGTCAAGAACTAGGGTTTGCGCGCGCAGAAAGAATCAAGTCTACAGTGCTTTTCAATTTACTCTAGAATATGGACTGAGGTTTCTGACTGGGAGCTTGCAGTGTTTGATTGAATCATTAAGAGAAAAGACATTTGGGCAGTTGTTGTGATTGACTGTGCATTGCTTTGGATTTTTGAAACGCCGGGTTTACTATTGATTGACCATAATATTTATTAATTATTTATTTATTCTAAGTTAGGATAATTGGGATTTATTTCCATTTATTATAATTTAAGAATTTATAAGTAATTAAATAAACAGCTGGAAAAAGAATTAACTGATCAAAATGGATTTTTATTCATCTTTAATTATTTGTTATAATTGTTATTTAAATACTGTATTTATTTACAAAGTATTTATGATAATAATGGTTACAATGATTAAAACAGAAATAAACTATGTCCTAAATTTCCTAATCTTCATTCTTCTATCCAATGCTCCTTTGCTCAATTATTTTTCATCTGCAAAACAAAGAAAAAAAAAGTCAAAAGCAGATAAAAGAGACAGACAGTTAATTTAAAAATTCATCATTAAAAGCAATTGGCCGGAATCAGTTTGCCCTCTCTCCAAATCATGAGATTGCTCTCGGTTCACAAAGAGGGATAGAATGTCTTGCAAAAATGTGAAATGCACAAATTCAAATTTTCAAACATACTGCACAAATCCAAAAAAATTGTCATCCAAGTTTCCAAACAGCATGTACAAGTAAAGGCAAACTGAATTACAATTTCAAACTAAGCCAAAGCTGTCAAAAATTGTCCAAGGATATCAAGATATCAACAAATCCAATAAGGTGTCAATAAAGTACACAAAGTATGCAAGAAATATGGAATTATGCAGAGGAAAACAATATTGCAAACATATTTAAATCATCACTTTCCAAGGCCAGTTTACTTTTTCAGAAAGAAGACAAATTTAAGCAATAAAAGTGCTTTAATCTGGAGAGAGAAAGAGAGAGGAAAGCAGCTTACAGTACAACAGGCTAGAGGCTAAACAAAAGATATAAACAGGATGTATCAGAGCACATAGAGGAAAGAGGCAGAAGGCATACAACAGAAGTGATCACAAAGAGTGAAAACCTCAAGCCTTGCAAACCTGTCCAAGGATTGACCAAGAACGAATATACAAAAAATATAACACCTCCTTCCCTTAAAAGACAAAAAGGCCAAGACCCTGAAAATATAATACAAGAGCCATCAACCTGCATAACATATCTCAGAAGCCACACAAAGCCTAATAACTTCCAAGTTCATCAAGCCTCATAAACAAAAAACAAAAGCTCATAAACCTGAAGCATCAAACTTCAAGCCAAACCTGTAATCTCAACCAAAAACACCATAAACCTTAAACCTGCATAAGCCAAAAGCCTACTGTAACATAAACCTGCTTCAAACCCAACCTGCACAAACCTTTAACCAGACCTGCATAACCCAAGCCTAAAGCCTGCAGTAAAGGCCTCAAACAATACAAACTGTCAAGCCCCAAACTGAAGCCAATGCTTGTAACCTCAAAGCCTAAACCAGTACCAAGCCTGTAAAACAACTAAAGCAACCAAATCCCTCAGAACTGTAATTCATCACTGGGAAAAAATCATCAAAGCATCTCAGCAAGCCCACAGTGGAAGAGGAAAAAGAGCATACAAAGAAACATATTCAGAATCATACCAATATCACAACTCAGAATAAGCATACAAGCAAGGTATTCCAAAGGCAACAGAAGCAATCAAAAGAGAAGAGGAAAAGGAAGGTCGTGCTAGGTATTTTCAAACATTTCAAGTATATCATCATCAAATAATCTCTGGGCAAACAATAAGCAAGGCAATTCAGAATATCATCATAATCACTCAGAACATCATCAGAGGCAAAGTGGACAGAAGAAGAAAAGAAGTGATATCAAACTAGGTTCTCAGAAATATCATCACCAAACCTAAGAGGCAAAAAATAAAGATACTAGGCATTCCAGCAAGCTAGCTTCATCATCACCATCCCCTCGCCGTCAAGCCACCGGAAGCGCCGCCGTCCTCCTCCTCCGTCTCCAAAGGTAGTATCCCTCCTTTTTCTTTTCCATTCACGCACCCCAAACGATGATAACACACACAATCAGAACAAAGTAAAATGTTCAAAACAAAAACTTGAAAACCCTAAAAAAGTATATACGAAACTACCTTTCATGTCATCACTGTTTTGCCCAACCTTGAGAAGAGGGAGACGGAGGCAACGCTTAGCAACTTGAGGCGAGGAGACAAGCTTTCAGAGTCCATGGCTTGAGAAAGAATGGAGGAAACAAAGTAAAGACGAAGAAGACGAGCTCCGCTTTTGTATCCAACAAACCCTAGTGCCCAATTGAAACAAACCCTGAAACCCTAAACAAATTGTTGTCCAACGTGCCTGGGCCTTGTCCCACTAACAAGCCTCAAGCCCAATGACTTGGCGCCTGACCCCTCCAATCAGACGTACACCCCCCTGCTAATTCTCTTTCAAAATGTTGTTTTGGGCCAAGGATAAGCATAAGGCCCACATAACTTCTTTTCTTTTCTATTAACAAAACACTTCTTAATCCTCTCTTAATTTTCATTCATAACTTAACTTTTTTTAATAATAATACTAGAATACATTAATACATAGAACTTAAAACTTTTTTTTCTTTTCTTAAAACTCTTTTTATTTAAATGTAAATCTTGTTTAAAATGTTTATAAAAAATGTATAAAAAATAGATTTTAGGTTGAATATTCTTTTTTTAACTAAAACATTTTGTACATAAAAAGATATTAACATAAGAAATTAAACTTAAAATGTTTTCTTTTTTCTTAAACTTAAAACACATTTCCTTTTCTTTTATTAAATTTTCTTGTTTGTACATATTTAACAAAAAATACAAATCTCCAAAAAGAATAAACACCATACTTAATTTTTCATTAAGTTAAACATTCTCACTTGTACATAATTAACAAAATACCAAAAAAATAATATTGATACATAAATAATTACTTAATAAGTATATTAGGGTAATACTTGCCTCGCTTGTAAATAATTCACATACACATTTACAATACACATTTTATCTTTTTATACATTGATACATTTGCTTGTCCCTTTTTTTACATTGCTATTACTTTATATTTGAGATTGCGGTTGATTCGATTTGGTTGTAAATTATTTGGATACTACTCTCCTATAAGTCTCATCCCCCATTTGTAAATAATTGTACCCTCATCCCCGGATACTCATTTGTAATAGTTTAGGACTTTAAATTCCCGCAATTTATCGCTTTCGAATTATGCCATGATAGATCTAGGGTTGTATGTACATAAAATCAAACGCTAGATAACCTAATACAAAGACAAATACATGAAATCAATACACAATCACACTTGCACCCCTAGTGTAATCCCGCTTGTTGCTTTCCAAAATGGGCCATGCTTGCACGTCGAGTTTCTTTGGCAAAACAATTCAAATGATCATAAGTCCCTCGATGACGCTTTCGAAAGTTGCCTATCAAAATGATCATAGTCCCTTCAAGCAAAATTGCCAAAGACACTTGGCACCATTGCATTCATGGTCTATACGATGACCCGCGCCTGTCCCGTTAAACATCCTAAACACAAGATTGTCCACCAAATACAATGGTGGAACAAAATTGTTAAAAGGGTTAAAACATGAGAAAAAACTTTGAGTAAATTTAGGGGTAGACAAACTCTTAGTTACTTGACAAACTTGCAAAAACACTTTCCTACTTTTCAAAACCACACTCCACAAACACTTTTAAAATAAACTTCCAAAAACATTTGAAACATCTTTTCGAAAAGATACACACCTTTGTATATACTCAAACACGAGTCATTACAATGGTTGCCGAGACGAAGGCATCTTATTCAAAACATTTTCAAAACACACACACACACACACCATTTCAAAGCAATTGAAAATCAAAGGCAAGTTGATCTAAAACCAAGTAACTAAGAGCCCATGGATAACCATGGATGAAAAGGGTGCTAATACCTCCCCTTTTCATAATCTACCCCCCGAACCCACGAAACATCTCAAAAGGTTTTTCCTGTGCTTTTTTAACCTTTCCTTTAGGATAAAATAAAAAGTCGGTGGCGACTCTTTCTAAACCGAACAAGTGTGAATACAAACGCAAAAACTCAAGTCAGTTCTCCTACCGTATCACAGAACTGGCGACTCTGCTGGGGAATTAATTTAAAAGTGGGGTTACCTTAGGGTTTTAGATCACCCTCTTGCATGATTAATTGTTTGCTTTGATTTCTTTACCTTTGTGGTTCTCTTGTTTGGGCTTGAAATCCTACACCGGATTTGGGGAAACATTCATAGATAGCAATACGTTGTGGAAACTGTGTGGGGTATACCGACACGGTTGAAGCAATAGCTATATTAGTGCGACATATTTGTGAGTACCGGTAACCCTTGAGTTCAATCAAGGAGAGTACGGGGCCGCTGAGTGATGTCACTAAGCACTAATGACCTAGAACCTTACTTGAACATCTTGGCCTTTTATTAGGAGTAGTGAGATGACCGGCTTTGGTGCAGCCCGAAGTTGGTAGATACTCGATACTACACTCATTGAGGGTTGTTTCCTTGGAATATTTTGGTCGCCAGTTAAGTGGCTAAACCAAAACAATGAACATGGAAAGCAATCCAATGATATTGAGCTCCTTAGAACCCGGTTACTATTTATAGAACAGGTTTTTAAGCCAACTACACTCAAGAGGGTACTTACCTATGAAACCCCATGCGAGCCTAAAACTAGGGTTTTGTGTGATTTGCTTGTACATGTGTTTTGCATACATCATAAACATCATAAAGCATCATATGCATCCGCTAACCATTTCAAGGGTTTGGATCTTCACCTTTGTTCTTGTTTTGTAGGTCATGGAAATTCCTCGCAGGAAAACTATCCAAGTCAACCTTATGAGGATCCCTCCTCAACTCAAGGAGCTCACATCCAGAATTCTCGAAAGCTCTCCCTTCAGTGAAAGACATGGTAGACTGCTCAGCCTAGTCAGCACCAGCATTGAAGAAGACATGATGAAGGTTTTGTTCCAGTTCTTTGACCCCCTTCACCACTGTTTCACATTCCCCGACTACCAATTGGTGCCTACTTTGGAGGAATTTTCTCAACTCCTGAGAATTCCTATTCTTAATCAACTACCTTTCAACGGTACGGAAAGGGAACCAAAGCCTGAAGATGTTGCTCAAGCACTACACTTGCAACCATCTGACATCAAGGGGCATTGGGAAACTAGAAGCAGTGTCAAAGGCTTCTTGGAAAAATTCTTGTTTGAGAAGGCATAAGAGTGTTGGAATTCCTTGGATCTACAAGCCTTTGAAGAAATTGTGGCACTCCTCATTTATGGGTTGGTCTTGTTCCCAAATCCTGACCAGCTTATATATATCAACACCGTCAAGATCTTATTATCCGGGAATCCAATACCAACTTTTCTTGGGGACATCCTCCACTCATTTTACACACGAACAATGAGAAAGAGAGGTGTCCTCATGTGCTGTACTCCTCTCCTCGCAAGGTGGTTTATTTCGCACCTTCCACAATCTGTTTTGAAGAATGACCAAGGCCTAAGGTGGTCACAACGGTTGATGACCCTCACTCACTCTGATGTACATTGGTGCTCTCGTTCCAGAGAAAATGTCATCATCGTCGATCGTTGTGGAGAGTTCCCTAATGTTCCATTGATTGGCATTAGAGGGGGCATTACCTACAAACCTTGTCTGTCTTTAAGGCAATTTGGATATGCACGGAGGGATGGCCCTCACGACATGCTGATTCCTGACATAGTTTTTGACTTCGACAAAGATGCGCAAGGACTTCGCCAAAGATTCATCAGAGCTTGGAGGATGCCTAACAAGGTAGACAGCAAGACACTGGGGCACAAGAATTCCATCCCTCTTGAGCCTTATCTCAAGTGGGTACGAACCCGAGCCCAGAGTCTAATGATGCCTTACCCTCATGTTCTCCCTGTGATTAAAGAACCCGTTAAGGAAGGTGAGGTTCCCTACACCATCTTATATCCTGACATGCCAACGTCATGGGAGGAGATGCAGAAGAGTTGGATCGAACTTAAGGAGGAACGGAATACTTTTGAAGCCAGCTTCTACGCCAGTGAGAAGAAGGTTTTGGAGCTTACCCTCCGACTCCATGAGGAAGATACCCTTAACACCTACATCGCGCCAAAGAGGATGCGCAACGTCTTTTTACCATGAGAAGTTTTTGTAATATTTGGCCCATGGGGCATTTATGTACTAACAAAATTTCTTCTTATTAATATGACGTGTGTTCTTTTTGTCTGCAACAATTGTGAATTTATAAATCCTTGAATGCATTGCATAAATAAACATATCATTCATCATGTGCATAAGCAGGTCTCTACACCAGGTTTCCTTATCTTTCTGCTGTTTATTTCAGTAAGATGGATCTCGAACTGACGGTCAAAGATTTGCAGTCTCAGAACTCACAGTTTCAACATCTCTTGATGACCTTGGCAAAGGTCCAGGAGGATCTAAAAGCCATGCTTGGGAACAAAGAGCAAGTGAAAAAGAAGAAGAAGAGAGTCGGGGTGGCTACCATGGGAAGAAGGTTTGAGGGTGAAGCCAGAAGAGTTCTTGAATTTCCCCCTACATCTGAAGAGGGAACCAGTAAAGGAAAAGGGGCTGCGGTACCGTCTGAATCTGAAGCTGAAGAGGAAGAGGCTGAAGAAGATGAAGACTACTCAGAACAACAATACCCGCCGGCCAATGACAAATACAAGAGTTTGGAGGACAGGTTAGCAGCTATGGAGCTGCAGAGAGTTCCAGGCTTAGATTTCGAAGATTTGGGATTAATTGCTGGAATTGTGATTCCCCTGAAGTTGAAAGTGCCAGTTTTTGCAAGATATGATGGGCTGTCTTGCCCGAAGATGCACCTAAGGTCTTATGTTCGAAGAATCCAACCTCACACGTCTGACAGAAACCTTTGGGTACATTTCTTTCAGGATAGCCTGTCTGGCACACAGCTGGATTGGTTCTACAATCTTGAGAGATCAGAGGTACATAGTTGGGAGGATCTGGCAGCTGCTTTTTATCGCCAATATCAGTATAACTCTGACCTGGCACCAACCCGTACTCAGCTACAGAGTATGGGGATGGCCTCAGGTGAGGGATTCAAGGAATATGCCTAGAAGTGGCGCGATCTGGCCGGGAGAGTGCAGCCACCTCTTTCTGATATAGAGCTTGTTGATATGTTCCTGGGGACCCTGTTTGGTCCATTCTTTAACCATCTGATCGGTAGCTCTTCCGCAGAGTTTACCGAATTAATTCTGACTGGCGAGCGGGTAGAAGCCGGTATCAAGAATGGGAAGATTCAGAAGGATGCCTCTGCATCTACAACTGTTAAGAAATCATTTTCGGCGAAGAAGGAAGCGGCTGTTGTGTATTCTCAGAGAGGAGCAGGAAGAAATGAGCGTCGACCGACTATGGGGGCCGTGATGATCCAAAATCCATCAAACGATCAGCCTCACAATAACAAGTCCAGACCTAAACAGCAATGGGGAGAACGGCCACCACGATAGTTTACCCGCATCAATATGACACCTGCGCAAGTTCTTCCATATCTGTTGAAATTGAATCTCACCAAGATTAGGGAAGCGCCGAAGATTGTGAATACTGCTTCACCGCACTATCATCCCAATGCTAAATGCGCCTACCATTCCGATAGCGTCGGATATGACACAAACGATTGTTGGGCGCTAAAAAATAAAATTCAAGACTTGATAGATGCAAAAGAGGTGGAGTTCGATGCTCCAGAGAAGCCAAACGTGACATCTGCTCCGATGCCGAAGCATGGTCGAAATGTCCATGCTATTGAAGAATATTTGTATGTTTCTGATGTCAATGACCTGATAACTCCGCTGTTAACCATCAAGTTAAATCTACTAAGAGCCGGGATTTTCCCGGGATGCAAAGAAGACTTCTACTGTTGTTACTCTCTGCCATTTGACTGCCCATTACTGAAGAAAGGCATCCAAGGCCTGATGGACAGTCAACAAATTCTGTTTGAGAAGATTCCTGCTATTCCAACCCCTACTGAAGATGTTTCAATTATCACCATTTCCGCCAATCTTTCCAAGGCCGTCAGAAAGCCTGTTAAGATTACATCAACTACAAAGATTGTTCCCTTGAAAATAACTATGCCTGGGCCTGTCCCCGACAGTTCTGACAAGTCAATCCCATGGAATTACGATGGAGAAATCTACTACCATGGTGTTAAACAAGTTGAAGTAACCGAAGGAAGCTCTGATGAAGAAGAGGCCAGCATTGGAAACATTGCTGGTACAAGCAAGATCACCCGAAAT
This sequence comes from Vicia faba, assembly GCA_948472305.1. Classification (NCBI taxonomy): domain Eukaryota; kingdom Viridiplantae; phylum Streptophyta; class Magnoliopsida; order Fabales; family Fabaceae; genus Vicia; species Vicia faba. The sequence goes on along the minus strand of OX451735.1, from coordinate 917,938,970 downwards.
GGGAGAATATTTTCTCCAGAGATCGCCCCCCCAAAGGCAATCTTTGGACCCTCAGCTGCTGCCAAAGTTAATCCTGCACCAATAAAACTTTCCGCCGAAACTCCGTTGATTGAAGAAACTGTTATTCCCGTTGTTGCCCCTCCTACTTCTGCTGATAAAGGTAAAGGGACCCAAGATGAGCTCGTCAGGACGAGGGCTCAACCTTAGGTCATCCCGAAGACCTCTAGGAAAGAGATGGAGGAGATCCTGAAGATAATTAAAAAGAGTGATTATGACGTGGTAGAGCAACTGGGGCAAACCCCCTCAAAAATCTCCATGTTAGCATTACTGCTTTGCTCCGAGGCGCACGCCAAAGCATTGATAAAATTCCTGAAAATAGCCCATGTACCCCAGGAAACCTCTGCCGACCAATTCCAAGACTGTGTAGCCAGTCTTACAGCAGACAACGGTTTAGGTTTCTCTGATGCTGACCTGACCTCAAAAGGAAGAAAACACAACGACGCATTACATGTGTCAGTAGAATGCCAAGGAACTACTCTGGCCCATGTTCTGGTCGACACTGGTTCTTCTCTGAACGTGCTGCCCAAGAAGGCTCTCGACCGCTTAGATTGTGAAGGCTTGGAGTTGAGGCCAAGTAATATCATTGTAAGGGCATTTGACGGGTCGAAGAGAATGGTACACGGAGAGGTAGACAATCCCATTAAGGTTGGCACATAAGTGTTCCCCTCAACTTTCTATGTGATGGACATTCGTCCGTCATACTCTTGCTTACTGGGAAGGCCATGGATACATAACGCCGGGGCGGTTACCTCCTCTTTACACCAAATGTTGAAGTACCCTGTCAAAGGAAAGATCATAACTGTGCACGATGAAGAGGAATATATGGTCAGCCACCTGAACTCCTTTCGGTATGTAGAGGTAGAGGGTGAATTCATTGAGACACCATTTCAGCACTTCGAGGAAGTCTCTCCTGAAGTGGCAGAAGCAAAAGTGGTAGCTGAGGTACCAAAGCAGATGGCCAGGATGACATCTCTAAAAGACGCGAAAGCCGCAATGAAGGAAGGGAAGAGCTCAACATGGGGTCAGTTGCCTGATATTCCTCACAAAACAGACAAGTTTGGATTAGGTTTCACTACTGCAGGACAGAAAGCTGTGCGCCGCTCAAAGGTTGAAAGAACACCCATCAAGATTTCTCCTTTTGGAATCAACATTTTGGAGGGTGAAGACAAAGAGGACAACATTGAAGATTGGATCTACCCAACCATCGAAGGAGGACCACGCAACTGGTAGGCAAAAGACTTTGTCCCCATTACTTTTATTAATCAGTAATTATCTGTCAAACATTTCCTGTTGGTTTGTAATATTTACTTTTGAACAATCCGTACACTACTTTTTCACCTCATGCCTTGCCCGGGGCATGTAGGTCCATTTGTAAGGGTTTTGATTATCTTCATATCCATATGCCATATTTAATAATTCATTGGATGTTTTTCATTGATAAATTGTTGTGTTCATTTTCTTTCCTTTTTTGCATTTTGTTTGTTTAAGGATGGCTATCCCTTACACACACCCACACTCACAAATGCAGGTACCCATCCACTCTGGATTCTATGGGTGACTATTCTGCTATGTCCTTCAATAACTCTAAAGATCTGGTCAATCAGGCTGAGTATGAAGATGACGAAGATTGTGAAGTACCGGGAGAGCTAGCCAGACTTCTACAACAAGAAGAAAGGGCCATCTTGCCTCACGAAGAGTTGTTGGAAACTGTCAACTTAGGAACAGAGGAAGACCGGAAGGAAGTACAAGTGGGTGCCAATCTGGAGCCGGGTGTCAAGGAACGCTTGATACATCTGTTAAATGAATACGTTGAAATCTTCGCCTGGTCTTATGAAGACATGCCGGGTTTAGACACAGATATAGTGGTTCACCGTCTCCCTACAAGAGAGGATTGTCCACCGATCAAGCAAAAGGTCCGCCGAATGAGGCCCGACATGTATAAGAAGATTAAAGCAGAAGTAATGAAGCAATTCAACGCGGGCTTTCTGGCTGTTACATCCTATCCATAATGGGTTGCTAACATTGTGCCAGTTCCTAAAAAAGATGGCAAAGTCAGAATGTGTGTGGACTATCGGGATTTGAATAGGGCTAGCCCTAAAGATGATTTTCCGCTACCCCATATCAACATTTTGATTGACAACACAGCTCAGCACAAAGTGTTTTCCTTCATGGATGGCTTCTCGGGCTACAACCAAATTAAAATGGCCCCCGAGGACATGGAGAAAACAACCCTCGTTACACAATGGGGTACTTTCTGTTACAAGGTGATGACGTTCGGACTGAAGAACACAGGGGCAACTTATCAACGCGCCATGGTAGCTTTATTTCATGATATGATACATGATGAGATCGAATTTTACGTAGACGACATGATAGCTCAATCACAAACAGAGGAGGAACACCTTGAGCATTTGCAAAAGCTGTTTGCCCGATTGAAAGAATACAAGCTGAGGATGAATCCAAGTAAATGCACTTTTGGAGTTAGGTCCGGTAAACTTCTAGGGTTCATTTTCAGCAACAAAGGCATTGAGGTCGATCCAGCAAAAGTGAAAGCAATACAAGAGATCCCTGCTCCCCGTACTGAAAAGGAGGTTAGAGGATTCTTGGTGCGCTTGAACTATATTGCCAAATTCATCTCTCATCTGACTTCTACCTGTGAGCCAATCTTCAAACTATTAAAGAAAGATCAGGTAGTCGAATGGAACGATGATTGCCAAGCTGCTTTTGATAAGATCAAGGAGTATTTACTAGAACCTCCTATTCTGATGCCACCCGTCGAGGGAAGACCATTGATCATGTATCTGACCGTCTTGGATAACTCAATGGGGTGTGTTTTGGGCCAGCATGACGAGTCTGGTCGAAAAGAGAATGCTATTTATTACCTTAGCAAAAAGTTTACCGACTGTGAGACTCGCTACTCACTGCTCGAGAAAACTTGCTGCGCTTTGGTATGGGCTGCTCGCCGACTAAGACAGTATATGTTGACTCATACCACTCTGTTGATTTCCAAAATGGATCCTATCAAGTATATCTTCGAAAAGCCTGCTTTATCTAGAAGAATCGCTAGATGGCAAATGATCCTAACTGAGTATGACATCTAGTACACCACCCAAAAAGCTATAAAAGGGAGTGTACTAGCTGACCATCTAGCTCATCAAGCTATCGAAGATTATCAATCCATGAGATTTGACTTCCCAGATGAGGACATCATGAACTTGGACAACATTGAAGGTAACGGACCGTATGACGGACCTGAAAAGGGATCCCGATGGACCCTGTACTTTGATGGTGCTTCAAATGCACTTGGAAATGGTATCGGTGCGGTACTCATTTCCCCAGAAGGTTGCCACACACCTTTCACGGCCCGACTTTGCTTCAGCTGTACCAACAACATGGCTGAATATGAAGCTTGCATTTTTGGTCTCAAGGCTGCTATAGACTTGGGGATCAAATCTTTGATCCTATTTGGGGACTCGGCTTTGGTTATCAGTTAGATCAAAGGAGAGTGGGATACCAAACATCCTAATCTTATCCCATACAAAGAACATGTCTTGACGTTGTTGCCTCATTTCGAGCAAATCACCTTCGAGCATTTCCCGCGAGAAGAGAATCAGCTAGCAGATGCTCTGGCTACAATGTCTTCCATGTTTAAACTCAATTGGGATAAAGAGGCTCCCCAAATCACCATCGAGCGAATGGATGAACCTGCGCATTGTCACGAGATTAATACCGAAGAAGTAGTGGAACAACCCTGGTTTCATGAAATCAAAAGGTATCTCCAGACTAGAGAATATCCCGAAGGAGCTTCAGTAAATGACAAGAAGTTCCTAAGGAATTTTGCTGCCAAATTCTTCCTGAGCAATGGCATCCTCTATAAACTCAGCCATGATTGTGTTTTACTCTGATGTGTGGACAAAGCTGAGGCAGAGTTGATCATGACTGAGATACACAGCGGTACGTTCGGCACCCACTTGAGCGGACACACGATGGCTAAGAAGATTCTAAGGGCAGGCTATTACTGGTCTACCATGGAAGCGGATTGCTATCAACACTCCCGTACCTGCCATAAATGCCAAATCTACGCCGATAAGGTGCACATTCCTCCGGTTCCTCTCAACGTGTTGACCGCTCCTTGGCCATTGGCAATGTGGGGCATTGACATGATTGGATAGATCAAACCCACTGCATCCAATGGACATCGCTTCATCCTGGTTGCCATTGACTATTTCACCAAATGGGTCGAAGCGGCTTCCTTCGCCTCTGTTACAAAAAATGTGGTTTCCCGCTTCATCAAGCAAAACCTCATATGCCGGTACGGTGTCCCTGACAGGATCATCACAGACAGCGGAACCAATCTGAATAATACTATGATCACCGCTCTATGCAAACAGTTTAAGATTTATCATCACAATTCATCTCCCTATCGGCCGAAGATGACCGGTGCTGTTGAAGCGGCGAACAAAAACATTAAGAAGATCATTCAGAAAATGACAGTCACCTACAAAGACTGGCATGAGATGTTACCGTTTGCTCTGCACGGATACCCTACCACAGCACGTACTTCAACCGGGGCAACCCCATTCTCCTTGGTATACGGCATGGAAGTTGTCCTGCCCATGGATGTTCAGATTCCTTCCTTAAGGATTATGAAAGACGCAGGTTTGAATGAAGATGATTGGATTCAGACCCGACTTGATCAACTCAATTTGATCGACGAGAAGCGACTCGCTGCTGTTTGCCATGGTCAGACGTACCAAAAACGGATGATCAAGGCTTTCAACAAGAAAGTCAGACGTCAAGTATATCAAGTCGGAGATCTCGTGATCAAGCGGATTATCTTACCACAAAGTGACCCCAGGGGAAAATGGACTCCTACTTACGAAGGACCATTTGTGATCAAGAGCATATTTTCTGGTGGTGCAATGATTCTGGCCACTATGGACGACGATGATTTGCCGCACCCCGCGAACGCAGACATAGTCAAAAGATACTACGCATAAAATAACCCGACAAGTCGAAAACCCGAAAGGGAGGCTTGGGCAAAAATGGGCATCCCGGTGAACCGAAAACCCGAAAGGGCGGTTCAGGCAAAAATTAGGGATAAACCAAAAAAAATCTGTACACCCGGCAAGTCGAAAACCCGAAAGGGCGGCTTGGGCAAAAAAGGGTTTCCCGGTGGATCGAAAACCCGAAAGGGCGATTCAGGCAAAAGTTAGGGAATTAAAGCGTATGACTATGTCTCGTCGGATCACTTTAAGGACAATCTCTTCATCAACCAGCTCTAAGCTTCTGGTCAATTCAGTCACCGGCAGACGAAGCATTGAACGGACAGATATTCAGAGTTGTGAAGGCTATAGCAGAATGGAATCCCATGGAGTTATTTCACATAGCCATCTTTCTTTTGTATAAAACTTTCAATTTTTACGGCGACATCCTCTTACAAGGATGCATGTCTCCTTTGTACAAAGATGCTCATAGAAAGTTAATACAAATACTTTTCCAAATACACAAATTTGCTTTGTCTTCCCTTTTTCTCTTTTGCACTTATGTTTACTTGAGAAACATCCAATGTTTTGTTAAGTAGGCATATGCATTCGAACATAGTCATTTCCTTATAAATCAGGAAAGGATGATTACTGATAGATTGAAGATACGGATAGATATCTCGATGCCCTTTCAGAAGGATTCCCCAAACAGAGTTAAACTCCAGGATCCTCAGCAGAACAGGAGCTTTCTCAAAGCTGATTTCCTCAGCCAGAGAACCTTCCAGAACTTAGTCCCCCTCAGAGTTAAGTTTCAGCACCCCTAGTGGAGCCCTAAGATCTGAAAATCATATCCCTAGCGGAGCTAAAACTTCCAACTATCAATCCCTAGTGGAACTAGACCAGTGAACATTCTCCCCACAGAGATACTTCCCACCAGACTAAAGATTCTCAGTCATACCTCTCCAGCATAAGTCTACCAAGTTCTGAACTCCCCAGCAGAGATCATCAGAATTCTCTCACCCCGCAAGTCATCAAGGAGTTCCGATCCCCAGCAGTGGTCCTAAGATCCCTCAACAAGTAAAGATCTTGTTCCCCAAGCAGTTAGCAGAAAACAAGGATTCCTCATCCTCAGTAACCCCAGAGTTCTTCTATCCCCAACTTTGGTTATGGGTTTATTTCCCCAACATTTGTCCAGGATTTATTCTCCAAAACAAATTACATTTCAGATTGACCGGTCGTTCAAAAAGCTCCTTCATCATCTGTTGGAAGCTACAGTCGTCAAAGATCAAATTCTCACAAGATTCAAGTTACAAAGCCCAGATTCGACCGGATAGTATCTTAATCCCTACAGCATATTGTGAAGCCCGGAGTACGACCGAATAATAATGCCAGACAACCATCAAGCCTGGATTACGACCAGATAAAGATGACCCTTCAGAGCAAGCTATGAAGTCCGGATTCGACTGCATAATAGTTAATCCCTAACAAAGCTATTGTGAAGCCTGGATTGCGACCAGATGACAATACAAATTTCTGTGAAGCCTGGACTACGACCAGACAATAGTCAAGAATACTACGAAGCCTGGAGTCGACCAGATAGTGGTATATCTTTAACACAAGCTGTGAAGCCCGGATTTGACCGGATAGAAGCTTAACAAGCTATTGTGAAGCCTGGTTTACGACCGGATGACAATACAAATTTCTGTGAAGCCTGGATTACGACCAGACAGCAGTCAAGAATACTACAAAGCCTGGAGTCGACCAGATAGTGGTATATCTTTAACACAAGCCGTGAAGCCCGGATTTGACCGGATAGCAGCTTAGCAAGCTATTGTGAAACCTGGATTACGACCAGATGACAATACAAATTTTTGTGAAACCTGGATTACAACCAGATGACTATACAAGCTTCTGTGAAAGCCTGGAGATCGACCAGATAATAGTTAAGCATTAGTAGAATGAAGACTCTCATTCTCAGTTCCTCGCAGAATATTTGAATATTCTCCAGTGAAGATCTCCTCAAGACAGGAATCCCCAGTAGATTGGCATACAATCCAAACTCCTGATCCCCCAACAGTGGTCCCAGGACTTCTCATTTTCAACGATCAAAAGATTCTTGCCCTCCCCAGCAGCAGTCAAGGAATTATTTTCCCCGGCAGCAGTAAGATTCTTTTATCTCCAACCATCCAGGATTCATCTATCCTCAGCAGGACAGCTCATCAGCTTACATGCATATTCATTACATTCATATCATAAACATTGATATAACATACATTGCATCATACATGCAACATGACTTTGTGTTTCAGCTAATATCTTACCCTTTTTTCAGGATAAAGATTAGTAAGCTTCAAATTCAAGACTTCTGAAAACAGTTCACGGGTTCTCCAGTAAAGGATGTTAACTTATCGCTTGTTCAGATTCTTCTCAACTGTTGAAAACAGTTCACGGACGCCTCACAACAGGGATGCTGATCTATTGCTTATTCAACTTCAACTCCTGAAAACAGTTTACGGATTCTCCAAACATGGATGTCAATCTATCGCTTGTTCAGAACCCCAATGCGGAGATGTTCCAAAACATGGATACCTTTCTGATACTCGTCCACTCACCAATGACATACAGTTCAACATTTCCAGATGGCATCTATAAGCCCATTCCCGACAGGGTTCTGTCACATCCCCAGATGGCATCTTTAAGCCCATCACCAAATGGCATCTTTAAGCCCATTCCCTCTACCATCACATCACCGAGTGCAAATTTTTTTTGGGCACTCTAGTGTCCAATCTCCTTTTACCCTCGAGTCGTGAAAGGAAAACTTGCCAATCTAACTCTTCAGGTTTAAGAAGATTGAACAGGGGAAACTGTTGTACCCCAAAATTTACCCTCCTCTTTTTCCAAAAAAAATCACAGCCTCGGGTGTTTCCTGATTTTTCAGATTGGCGTAAGAATCAGTCAAACGGACTTTTCTTATCAGTCAGACAAATTTAGGGTTTTCTTTGATTTTAAAGCAGTTCAGGCAGATTGCTAGGGTTTGGGTGATTTTGGCTCAAAGTTTGATCAGACATGCATTTCTTTGGTGTTAAGTCAAGAACTAGGGTTTGCGCGCGCAGAAAGAATCAAGTCTACAGTGCTTTTCAATTTACTCTGGAATATGGACTGAGGTTTCTGATTGGGAGCTTGCAGTGTTTGATTGAATCATTAAGAGAAAAGACATTTGGGCAGTTGTTGTGATTGGCTGTGCATTGCTTTGGATTTTTGAAACGTCGGGTTTACTATTGATTGACCACAGTATTTATTAATTGTTTATTTATTCTAAGTTAGGATAATTGGGATTTATTTCCATTTATTATAATTTAAGAATTTATAAGTAATTAAATAAACAGCTGGAAAAAGAATTAACTGATCAAAATGAATTTTTATTCATCTTTAATTATTTGTTACAATTGTTATTTAAATACAGTATTTATTTACAAAGTATTTATAATAATAATGGTTACAATGATTAAAATTGAAATAAACTATGTCCTAAATTTCCTAATCTTCATTCTTCTATCCAATACTCCTTTGCTCAATTATTTTTCATCTGCAAAACAAAGAGAAAAAAAAGTCAAAAGCAGATAAAAGAGACAGACAGTTAATTTAAAAATTCATCATTAAAAGCAACTGGCCGAAATCAGTTTGCCCTCTCTGCAAATCACGAGATTGCTCTCGGTTCACAAAGAGGGATAGAATGTCTTGCAAAAATGTGAAATGCACAAATTCAAATTTTCAAACATACTGCATAAATCCAAAAAAATTGTCAACCAAGTTTCCAAACAGCATGTACAAGTAAAGGCAAACTGAATTACAATTTTAAACTAAGCCAAAGCTGTCTAAAATTGTCCAAGGATATCAAGATATCAACAAATCCAAAAAGATGTCAATAAATTACACAAAGTATGCAAGAAATATGGAATTATGCAGAGGAAAACAATATTGCAAACATATTTAAATCATCACTTTCCAAGGCCAGTTTACTTTTTCAGAAAGAAGACAAATTTAAGCAATAAAAGTGCTTTAATATGGAGAGAGAAAGAGAGAGGAAAGCAGCTTACAGTACAGCAGGCTAGAGGCTAAACAAAAGATATAAACAGGATGTATCAGAGCACATAGAGGAAAGAGGCAGAAGGCATACAGCAGAAGTGATCACAAAGAGTGAAAACCTCAAGCCTTGCAAACCTGTCCAAGGATTGACCAAGAACGAATATACAAAAAATATAACACCTTCTGCCCTTAAAAGACAAAAAGGCCAAGACCCTGAAAATATAATACAAGAGCCATCAACCTGCATAACATATCTCAGAAGCCACACAAAGCCTAATAACTTCCAAGTTCATCAAGCCTCATAGACAAAAAACAAAAGCTCATAAACCTGAAGCATCAAACTTCAAGCCAAACCTGTAATCTCAACCAAAAACACCATAAACCTTAAACCTGCATAAGCCAAAAGCCTACTGTAACATAAACCTGCTTCAAACCCAACCTGCACAAACCTTAGACCAGACCTGCAAAACCCAAGCCTGAAGCCTGCAGTAAAGGCCTCAAACAATACAAACTCTCAAGCCCCAAACTGAAGCCAATGCCTGTAACCTCAAAGCCTAAACCAGTACCAAGCCTGTAAAACAACTGAAGCAACCAAAGCCCTCAGAACTGTGATTCATCACTGGGCAAAAATCATCAAAGCATCTCAGCAAGCCCACAATGGAAGAGGAAAAAGAGCATACAAAGCAACATATTCAGAATCATACCAATATCACAACTCAGAATAAGCATACAAGCAAGCTATTCCAAAGGCAACAGAAGCAATCAAAAGAGAAGAGGAAAAGGAAGGTCGTGCTAGGTATTTTCAAACATTTCAAGTATATCATCATCAAATAATCTCTGGGCAAACAATAAGCAAGGCAATTCAGAATATCATCATAATCACTCAGAACATCATCAGAGGCAAAGTGGACAGAAGAAGAAAAGAAGTGATATCAAACTAGGTTCTCAGAAATATCATCACCAAACCTAAGAGGCAAAAAATAAAGATATTAGGCGTTCCAGCAAGCTAGCTTCATCATCACCATCCCCTCGCCGTCAAGCCACCGGAAGCGCCGCCGTCCTCCTCCTCCGTCTCCAAAGGTAGTATCCCTCCTTTTTCTTTTCCATTCAAGCACCTCAAACGATGATAACACACACAATCAGAACAAAGTAAAATGTTCAAAACAGAAACTTGAAAACCCTAAAAAAGTATATACGAAACTACCTTTCATGTCATCACTGTTTTTCCCAACCTTGAGAAGAGGGAGACGGAGGCAACGCTTAGCAACTTGAGGCGAGGAGACAAGCTTTCAGAGTCCATGGCTTGAGAAAGAATGGAGGAAACGAAGTAAAGACGAAGAATATGATCTCCACTTTTGTATCCAACAAACCCTAGTGCCCAATTGAAACAAACCCTGAAACCCTAAACAAATTGCTGTCCAACGTGCCTGGGCCTTGTCCCACTAACAAGCCTCAAGCCCAATGACTTGGCGCCTGACCCCTCCAATCTGATGTACACCCCCTGCTGATTCTCTTTCAAAATGTTGTTTTGGGCCAAGGATAAGCATAAGGCCCACATAACTTCTTTTCTTTTCTATTAACAAAACACTTCTTAATCCTCTCTTAATTTTCATTCATAACTTAACTTTTTTTAATAATAATACTAGAATACATTAATAGATAGAACTTAAAACTTTTTTTTCTTTTCTTAAAACTCTTTTTATTTAAATGTAAATCTTATTTAAAACGTTTATAAAAAATGTATAAAAAATAGATTTTAGGTTGAATATTCTTTTTTTAACTAAAATATTTTGTACATAAAAAGATATTAACATAAGACATTAAACTTAAATTTTTTTCTTTTTTCTTAAACTTAAAACACATTTCCTTTTCTTTTATTAAATTTTCTTGTTTGTACATATTTAACAAAAAATACAAATCTCCAAAAAGAATAAACACCATACTTAATTTTTCATTAAGTTAAACATTCTCACTTGTACATAATTAACAAAATACCAAAAAAATAATATTGATGCATAAATAATTACTTAATAAGTATATTAGGGTAATACTTGCCTCGCTTGTAAATAATTCACATACACATTTACAATACACATTTTATCTTTTTATACATTGATACATTTGCTTGTCCCTTTTTTTACATTGCTATTACTTTATATTTGAGATTGCGATTGATTCGATTTGGTTGTAAATTATTTGGATACTACTCTCCTATAAGTCTCATCCCCCATTTGTAAATAATTGTACCCCCATCCCCGGATACTCATTTGTAATAGTTTAGGACTTTAAATTCCCGCAATTTATCGCTTTCGAATTATGCCATGATAGATCTAGGGTTGTATGTACATAAAATCAAACGCTAGATAACCTAATACAAAGACAAATACATGAAATCAATACACAATCACACTTGCACCCCTAGGGTAATCCCGCTTGTTGCCTTCCAAAATGGGCCATGCTTGCACGTCGAGTTTCTTTGGCAAAACAATTCAAATGATCATAAGTCCCTCGATGACGCTTTCGAAAGTTGCCTATCAAAATGATCATAGTCCCTTCAAGCAAAATTGCCAAAGACACTTGGCACCATTGCATTCATGGTCCATACGATGACCCGCGCCTGTCCCGTTAAACATCCTAAACACAAGATTGTCCACCAAATACAATGGTGGAACAAAATTGTTAAAAGGGTTAAAACATGAGAAAAACCTTTGAGTAAATTTAGGGGTAGACAAACTCTTAGTTACTTGACAAACTTGCAAAAACACTTGCCTACTTTTCAAAACCACACTCCACAAACACTTTTAAAACAAACTTCCAAAAACATTTGAAACATCTTTTCGAAAAGATACACACCTTTGTATATACTCAAACACGAGTCATTACAATGGTTGCCGAGACGAAGGCATCTTATTCAAAACATTTTCAAAACACACACACACACACACACACCATTTCAAAGCAATTGAAAATCAAAGGCAAGTTGATCTAAAACCAAGTAACTAAGAGCCCATGGATAACCATGGATGAAAAGGGTGCTAATACCTCCCCTTTTCATAATCTACCCCCCGAACCCACGAAACATCTCAAAAGGTTTTTCCTGTGCTTTTTTAACCTTTCCTTTAGGATAAAATAAAATGTCGGTGGCGACTCTTGCTAAACCGAACAAGTGCGAATACAAACGCAAAAACTCAAGTCAGTTCTCCCACCGTATCACAGAACTGGCGACTCTGCTGGGGAATTAATTTAAAAGTGGGGTTACCTTAGGGTTTTAGATCACCCTCTTGCATGATTAATTGTTTGCTTTGATTGCTTTACCTTTGTGGTTCTCTTGTTTGGGCTTGAAATCCTACACCGGATTTGGGGAAACATTCATAGATAGCAATACATTGTGGAAACTGTGTGGGGTATACCGACACGGTTGAAGCAATAGCTATATTAGTGCGACATATTTGTGAGTACCGGTAACCCTTGAGTTCAATCAAGGAGAGTACGGGGCCGCTGAGTGATGTCACTAAGCACTAATGACCTAGAACCTTACTTGACCATCTTGGCCTTTTATTACGAGTAGTGAGATGACCGGCTTTGGTGCAGTCCGAAGTTGGTAGATACTCGATACTACACTCATTGAGGGTTGTTTCCTTGGAATATTTTGGTCGCCAGTTAAGTGGCTAAACCAAAACAATGAACATGGAAAGCAATCCAATGATATTGAGCTCCTTAGAACCCGGTTACTATTTATAGGACAGGTTTTTAAGCCAACTACACTCAAGAGGGTACTTACCTATGAAACCCCATGCAAGCCTAAAACTAGGGTTTTGTATGATTTTCTTGTACATGTGTTTTGCATACATCATAAACATCATAAAGCATCATATGCATCCGCTAACCATTTCAAGGGTTTGGATCTTCACCTTTGTTCTTGTTTTGTAGGTCATGGAAATTCCTCGCAGGAAAACTATCCAAGTCAACCTTATGAGGATCCCTCCTCAACTGAAGGAGCTCACATCCAGAATTCTCGAAAGCTCTCCCTTCAGTGAAAGACATGGTAGACTGCTCAGCCTAGTCAGCACCAGCTTTGAAGAAGACATGATGAAGGTTTTGTTCCAGTTCTTTGACCCCCTTCACCACTGTTTCACATTCCACGACTACCAATTGGTGCCTACTTTGGAGGAATTTTCTCAACTCCTGAGAATTCCTATTCTTAATCAACTACCTTTCAACGGTACGGAAAAGGAACCAAAGCCTGAAGATGTTGCTCAAGCACTACACTTGCAACCATCTGACATCAAGGGGTATTGGGAAAATAGAAGTGGTGTCAAAGGCTTCTTGGCAAAATTCTTGTTTGAGAAGGCATAAGAGTGTTGGAATTCCTTGGATCTACAAGCCTTTGAAGAAATTGTGGCACTCCTCATTTATGGGTTGGTCTTGTTCCCAAATCCTGACCAGCTTATAGATGTCAACACCGTCAAGATCTTATTATCCGGGAATCCAATACCAACTTTTCTTGGGGACATCCTCCACTCATTTTACACACGAACAATGAGAAAGAGAGGTGTCCTCATGTGCTGTACTCCTCTCCTTGCAAGGTGGTTTATTTCGCACCTTCCACAATCTGTTTTGAAGAATGACCAAGGCCTAAGGTGGTCACAACGGTTGATGACCCTCACTCACTCTGATGTACATTGGTGCTCTTGGTCCAGAGAAAATGTCATCATCGTCGATCGTTGTGGAGAGTTCCCTAATGTTCCATTGCTTGGCATTAGAGGGGGCATTACCTACAACCCTTGGCTGGCTTTAAGGCAATTTGGATATGCACGGAGGGATGGCCCTCACGACATGCTGATTCCTGACATAGTTTTTGACTTCGACAACGATGCGCAAGGACTTCGCCAAAGATTCATCAGAGCTTGGAGGATGCCTAACAAGGTAGACAGCAAGACACTGGGGCACAAGAATTCCATCCCTCTTGAGCCTTATCTCAAGTGGGTACGAACCCGAGCCCAGAGTCTAATGATGCCTTACCCTCATGTTCTCCCTGTGATTAAAGAACCCGTTAAGGAAGGTGAGGTTCCCTACACCATCTTATATCCTGACATGCCAACGTCATGGGAGGAGATGCAGAAGAGTTGGATCCAACTCAAGGAGGAACGGAATACTTTTGAAGCCAGGTTCTACGCCAGTGAGAAGAAGGTTTTGGAGCTTACCCTCCGACTCCATGAGGAAGAGACCCTCAACACCTACATCGCGCCAAAGAGGATGCGCAACGTCTTTTTACCATGAGAAGTTTTTGTAATATTTGGCCCATGGGGCATTTATGTACTAACAAAATTTCTTCTTATTAATATGACGTGTGTTCTTTTTGTCTGCAACAATTGTGAATTTATAAATCCTTGAATGCATTGCATAAATAAACATATCATTCATCATGTGCATAAGCAGGTTTACTTATCTTTTTGCTGTTTATTTCAGTAAGATGGATCTCGAACAGACGGTCAAAGATTTGCAGTCTCAAAACTCAAAGTTTCGACATCTCCTGATGACCTTGGCAAAGGGCCAGGAGGATCTAAAAGCCCTGCTTGGGAACAAAGAGCAAGTGAAAAAGAAGAAGAAGATAGTCGGGGTGGCTACCATGGGAAGAAGGTTTGAGGGTGAAGCCAGAAGAGTTCTTGAATTTCCCCCTACATCTGAAGAGGGAACCAGTAAAGGAAAAGGGGTTGCGGTACCGTCTGAATCTGAAGCTGAAGAGGAAGAGGCTGAAGAAGATGAAGACTACTCAGAACAACAATACCCGCCGTCCAATGACAAATACAAGAGTTTGTAGGATAGGTTAGCAGCTATGGAGCTGCAAAGAGTTCCAGGCTTAGATTTCGAAGATTTGGGATTAATTGCTGGAATTGTGATTCCCCCGAAGTTTAAAGTGCCAGTTTTTGCAAGATATGATGGGCTGTCTTGCCCGAAGATGCACCTAAGGTCTTATGTTCGAAGAATCCAACCTCACACGTCTGACAGAAACCTTTGGGTACATTTCTTTCAGGATAGCCTGTCTGGCACACAGCTGGATTGGTTCTACAATCTTGAGAGATCAGAGGTACATAGTTGGGAGGATCTGGCAGCTGCTTTTTATCGCCAATATCAGTATAACTCTGACCTGGCACCAACCCGTACTCAGCTACAGAGTATGGGGATGGCCTCAGGTGAGGGATTCAAGGAATATGCCCAGAAGTGGCGCGATCTGGCCGGGAGAGTGCATCCACCTCTTTCTGATAGAGAGCTTGTTGATATGTTCCTGGGGACCCTGTCTGGTCCATTCTTTAACCATCTGATCGGTAGCTCTTCCGCAGGGTTTACCGAATTAATTCTGACTGGCGAGCGGGTAGAAGCCGGTATCAAGAATGGGAAGATTCAGAAGGATGCCTTTGCATCTACAACTGTTAAGAAATCATTTCTCGAGAAGAAGGAAGCGGCTGTTGTGTATTCTCAGAGAGGTGATGATGAGCTTGTTCTGAACTTTTGCTTATTTTTCGTTGATTCGATGAAACTAAACTGTGTTTGCAGTTTTGGAAGCAAGCTTGAGTGCTTGTTTCATGTTTTGAAAATTGCAGACTTGCTTTGGGTTGGTAAGTTTACTTGCAGTTTTTTTTGTCGTTTGAGATTGTGGTCGGATGTTTTGTGATGATGAACTTGAACTGTGTTAGTAGCTTAGGCAGTTTTTGGCCTTGAGTTGCAGTTCTTTGGTTTTTGATTTGTTTGAATTTATTGTTGGGCCTGAGTACTTGTAACGCAGGCCTGAGTAGTTTTGCAGACTGATAGTGCAGGTTTGAATGATTTGGCTTGCTTGATGTTCAGGTAAGTTTTTTTTTGTTTACAGATTGGGGAAGTTTGTTATGTGGAGAAGGCAGTTTTTTTTTGTTTTGACAGGTTTGAATTTTTGATAGCAGTTTGATGAGTTTTTAGACAGGCTTGTAACTTGCAATGTTTTGGTTTTTGAAGGCAGGCTTGGTAAGCTTCAGGCAGGTTTGTGTTGTGTTTGTGGTTATGCAGGCTTATGCAGTTTGTTTGTTGGAAGCAGGTTCTTGGTAAGTTTAGGCAGGCTTGTGTTTGTAAGGCAGGCTTGGTAAGCTTAAGCTTGCAGTTTTGCAGGTTTTCATTGTGTTGAGAAAACATGCTTGAAGGCTTGTGAGTTTTTGCTTGCCAGTTTGGAGGTTATGTAATATCTTTTTATCTCTTGGTGTTTTTACTGTTATCTTTTCTTTGGTTCCTCTCATCTGCTTTTTACAGCCTGCCAAAACTACAAACTGCAAAACCTATTCACTAGGTTCTCTCTTTCCTCTCTCTCCTTAAGCATTTTTAATTGCTTATTTATCTTTTTATCTCTGAAAAATTGGGCTGTCTAGGAAATGATGAAAAAGCATCTTTGACAAGTTTTTTACTTGTCAAACAAATTGCTTCCTGCTGTCTTGACTTTTGTCTGTTGTATTGCTGTTTTTATGCTTCATTACCATTTGTATCAAATCTGTCTTGTAACTTAGTTTTGGGCAATTTTGTACTGTAACTGAATATGAGACTTTACTTGCTGCTGAGTTTATTCCCTTGCTTTGACTTACCCTGGCATTTTTGGCGCCTGTTTGTCTCTTTGAACTTGTAACACATTTTGCTTGGTTAATGTAGCTTGGAATTTTTGTAACTCAGTTTGCAGCTTGGAACTTTTTGTGATTCAGTTTGCTTGGCCAATGCAACTTGGAACTTTTTGTAATTCAACCATGTTTTTGTATTGAGTTTTGACATGCTTGCATTTATATTTTATTTTTATCTCTGTGAACCGAGAAGAGTGATCTTCTTGTGATTTGCAGAGAGAAAAATAAAGCGTGATGAAAAATAGGCAATCTGATTCTATACGGCCTATTTTAATAATGATTTTTTTTTCTTTTCATTTAAAATAATCTTGTACTAATTTTCTTTTTTTCTTCTTTTTTTTCAGGTAGGTACCAATTGAATAATGGAAGAAACAGTAGAAGATCAAAGATTTCAAGATTTAGGCTTTAGATTTATTTTCTTTTCATTTATTGTAAAAAATATTATTGTAAACACTGTAAATTATAAATTTACAATACTCAAATAACATTTGTAACAATATTTGAAATAAATAAATAAAAAGTCTTTGTCAAATAAGAATTTCCTACTGTCAAATGTTCCATTCTTTCCCTTGTACTGTCTATTTAATTATTTAAGTCTCTTAAATTAAAATAACTGGGAATGTATCCCAATAACTTTAATCCAGATGAAATAAATAATCAATAAACTTTTGTCGTCTCGCAATCCTGCATTAATCATCAGACGCCTGACATTCCAATTAACCATGCTTTGTACAGTTAATCAAACAAGTGTTCCATACACTTTTCACTCCACTGATCAAACCAATGCCTTAAAGTTTCAAACAAAGCCTCAGCTCATATCCCAGATATTTAGGTTCTTTGAGAAACAACCAGCAATCCTGAACAAGCATGACAATAATGTAACAATTAACTGAATATCTGAAGATTCAGTTCTTTCTGAGAAATGCGAGTGAAAAACCCTAATTCTGGATTGACTAATAAAGAAAAGTCTGTTTGACCGATTCTTGAGCCAATCTTAAAAATCAGAGAAAACCCTAAGGTTGTGATTTCTTGTGAAAAAAAGGGAGGGCAAATTTCGGGGTATAACACTCATTTATTTGAGCAGTGTCGAACATGTTGTTCGAATAAAAGTCAGCCCACCAGGTGTAGAAGCCTTTGGTCATGTTGAAAGCAGGTTGATAAGGAGTGAGACCAAATTCAGCAAAATTGGAATGGTACTTTTGGTGTTTCTAGATATCTCGAATAGAGTAATTTACACCTGTAATGCAGATCTCATATTTTCGACCTAAGAGAGGCTCATGGATGAGTTGGCACAATCTAAATTATTGAGATACAAAGTTGGGTGATAAGCCAACAAGAAAACATGGCTCTTCACTAGTAAGATGCTAGAGACTAGAAGTCTATGAAGAAGGAATAAGCGCCATATGTTCTCAATGTCAGTGTCTGCATTCGTTACAACGTCTTCAATTGACGAAGTAAACCAAGAAGGACCATGAGTTCTACTGGCGAAAGGAGCCATAGTGGGAGTGAAATTGTGACATTTCGAGAACATCAACATATATTTAGCGAGGCAAGCTTGAAGGGTATTAGTGTCATTACTGGGAGTTAGTTGTAAGAGTCTAATTCCTTCAATGCTTCGACCTGCTATTTTAGGGTCCTCTTCATCAACAATTCCAGCGGTTCAAAGAGAGGGTTTAAAAGTGGCATTTAACCACGATTGGAGTAGCCAGTAAGGTCCAGATAGAAGTAAGTTGGTACCTGCTTCATAATCTTTAATTTTGGCAGCAACGACCCCTAAACTTTCATACAAACTGGATAAAAGCAACTCACTCAAGCATACCTTTCGACCAGAATGTAACTGGTTTGCTAAGGTTAGAAATTTCTTAGCCACTTGTAGAGATTTGCAACAGAAAATGAATTTAGATAACCACAAAGCTAAGAAATCTATATGCTCAACATCATAAACATCTTCACCGTCCACATTATATAGATCTATGTAAGTACTAAAAGAGGCATTTTTGACATTGAAGTCAATAGTGTTTTCAGACTCCAAATAAGGATCAAAAGACTCTCCAATGGGAGGATGTCCGATGATGGCAGCTATATTGGAAAAGGTGGGAGTTATTATTCCACAAGGGAGATGAAAAGTATTGTAGGTACTATCCCAGAAATATAGGGAACCTAACAGAAAGGGCTGGCAATAACTAAAGCCTAATTTCGACATTTGAATTAGGTCAAAAATTCTCAATTCTTTCCAAACTTGAGTTTTTTTCTTCTCAACCTTAGCAAGCCAAGATAATTAAGAATTATCTAAAGTTGGACACGATGTAAAAGGTCTAAAGCTCTCAGTTATAAAGTCCAATTAGAAAGCTTCTCTCTTTACCTTAGGGTTTGAAGAGCTATTCTCAGAAGTTTTCTTAGAAGACTTTTTAGGTTTCTTGGTGGAATCCTCAATGTTCTCTTTAGAAGCTACAATTTTTATATGCTAAAGGTTTGG
The DNA here is from genome assembly GCA_948472305.1 of Vicia faba. Classification (NCBI taxonomy): domain Eukaryota; kingdom Viridiplantae; phylum Streptophyta; class Magnoliopsida; order Fabales; family Fabaceae; genus Vicia; species Vicia faba. Next base: position 917,919,729 of record OX451735.1, on the reverse strand, counting down.
TAGCATGATAGGTTGCCAATAATTCCACATATTTTTATAAATCGCCTGTAGCGTTTAAAGGGCCTAAGAAGCTTAAGGTTTTACCAAAAAATAAAGAAGGGATTAATACCTGAGAAGCATAAATGGCTTTTTGTTCCCGAGTAAGGTTAGGAGGTGTGATAAATTCTTGATTTCTGGAAGTGATGATTTTGCTGGTTGGTACGTTTTGAGAAAATGAACCTTTGGAGACTCCATAATTTCTCAGCATGCTTGGAATCTTGTTTACCGGAAGACATTGTTGCAGATTTGAAGAACTGATGAAACTTCCAAGGAGGAATAAGAGCGTAAATCAGAGAGAGTATGAATATTTCTGGGTTTGCAAAAGTAGAAAAAGAAATAATAAAAGATATAACTTTTTTATAGTGGTAAGTGGAAAAGTTGGAGGTTACACCTTAGAAAGTTAGTGGGGTACGTGTCATTATCTGATGAAGAAAAGTGAAAGATCACTATTCATGTTCTTGGGAGTTGGTATATAATGATGTTGAAACTACTGCACGCATGTCATGATGAGACGTTTTGGAAAAGCAGTCATAATTAACTGTGACGTCAGGAATTAAAGGAAAATGAAAGGTTGCTAGTCAAAATCTGGTGATTACAAAAAAGTCCATTTATGCATTGATTCGAAATATACATTTATTGGGGGCAATTTGTTAGCTGAAGATTTCGACATTTGATAAAAATATGAGTTGATTTGAGAAGATCATGTTTTAAAAGATAACATGAAATTTAACCTTATAAGGTTATTTTATAAAGCTCATTTTTTAGTTCGATATGCCAAAGGACAATCTAAACGCAAAAGAGTATTTCAAGATATTTGAAGGTTACTTCGACAGTCACGTTGATTGAATTCAAATCTTCGAGCGAGAAGAGTTTGAATTTCAAACTAATGCGTTTTCTCCAGGAGGACGTGTGGAAATGCCAGAATGTATGCATGTGAAAATGTAGAACATGGTGTAATGTTATAGAGAGACCGTTAGGGTCAAATCAGTATAAACAGGAGTCTTAGATGTTAGGATTCATGGTGTTCACATTGTATACCAATCACTCATATACTCAAAGTACTAGAGCAAGAGAAAAGAGTTTGTCTATAATGTATGTATAAGAACACCATCATTTTATTCACAATTGTTTTCATATTACAAAGTCACTTTAATTGCTTTCCTTATTCCTTATCATTTCTTATCAAATCTTTACCAAATTTTATTGAACTTCCTTTATAAGCAGTTTTTCTTTACATTCTTGTAAACATCCAGATCATTTCCTTTAGAGTTATATTTAACATTCATAGTCAAATTATAAACATCTTGAAAAAACCATAATCACGTAGAAAGAACTTATTATTATATCAAACTTTAAGTCAAATTGTAAAAACACTAAGACACATTTCCTAAATTTAATCTAGTCGATCCTGTAAGTTACCAAAACATAGAGTTTGGAAGACTAGCGATTGTTTGTCAGAAATCACTGGTAAACACCTAGTTAATATTCCTTGGTGCCTTGCTTTCCCTAACACATTTGTTGAAGTTTTTTGCATACTACACTTTGACCACAACCACATCCTCCTTCACTTTGGTGGCCTTTCTTTAGTGAGGGGACCAGGACCATTCCATTTCAAGGCAGCTTGGATTAATCATGAAAAGTATCATAATGTTGTTGCCCAGGCCTGGTCTTCCACAAACTACAAATAGATTCAAAGGAATTCTGACATGTCCTGAGAGAGTTGATTCTCTTTATCATTTCCAGCTGGAGCAACAACTACAAATAGATTTTATCCATGTTTTCTTCTAAGAGGAAATGCAGTGGTTACCAAAAGTCTCGTGACAATTGGATCAAATTCGACAACAAAAACACTTCATTCTTCCAGGCTCAAACCATAATAATAATAAATAGAAAAAATTCAACTAATTAAGCTCCCTAATGGAATTTAGACAAATGATAGAACCATCATCTAGCAGGAAGCTCGGAAATTATTTAAAGACCTTTTTTGCAGTAGCAACACTAACCAACATGCCTATCTGACCACTCATCATCCTCAGATGATGGATGATAAATGTATATCTTTCCTCACTAATCATGTCAAAAAAGAAGAAGTCACTCATGGAGTTTAATAATACAAGATTTTCTTAATTTTGTGATTCTTAAGGAATAAGTCATGAGTTCTCTTATTCTTGGAAAACTCTGGGAGATGGAATTGTTGAGCAAAAGATTAGAGCAATACAAGAATCAGTTGAGTGATGCTAGGTGCTAAGATACTTTCATTTTAGTTTCGGGTTGAAGCTATGAATACTGCTTGCTATATTCATAACAGAGTCACTTTGAGGGGAGGTACTGTCTTTACTCCTTATGTGTTATGGAAAGGAAGGAAACCTAAAGTCAAATACGTTCACATTTTTGGAAGTAAATGCTAGATCTTTGGTGCTAAAGATCAAGTGGACAAGATGAGTTATATAGAGGATGAAGGGATATTTCTGGGTTACTCTTCAAGAAGAAGAGCATATAGAATCTATAACTCCAGAACTGGTATGACTATGGAATGTATCAATGTGACAATTGAAGATTCAGTTGCTGTAGAGAAACAAGATGTCAGAGACAATGTTGAAACATTCTATGAGCAAACTAATATAGCACTAGGAGAGGGGAATTGTGAATTTACAAGCACTAAGGCAATGAATTCTTAATCCAACACATGTCTGTCTACTGAGGGATAAATAGAACAATTCAGGGATCTGACTACAACTCACTCTAACAAAAGTAACATCACTAAATTTAAACAGAAGATATCAAATACAGATGGATGTGTTGCCTTGAGGGAATCAAGAGGAGGTTTCTCTGAACTTGAGTTGAAAAGATATGATTAGATACATAAGTTTCTATGAACTTGATTTGAAAAGATATGATTATACACAAAAGTTTCTCTGAACTTGAGTTGACAAAGGTAACATCACTAAATTTAAACAGAAGATATCAAATACAGAAGTATTTCTAACAGAAGAAAAGATTAGAAACTTATGAAATAAGTAAACAGTACAACTATACAACATGTTTTCCCATATTTGTGGTGAAAGTAATGTACAGAAGAATCTTTTGTGTGCTCCTTGTTTCCCATGTTGATATTCTACCGTTGTAGCATGAGGCTTGGTGAAAGTGACGTTTTCCAACAGTCTTCTTTTCTCAGCCTATATAAAGGGATTGATACTTCTTTGGAAACCAACGATTGTAAGTAAATAGAACAACAAAAAAATTAAACTACTTAAAGAGAAGCATCAAAAGCATAAGAATAACAAAGAGAGAAAATATACAAAAGAAAAACAAAAATAGTTGTTGCTCAAATTTGTGTTAATTTATATTCTCTAGAACTTAAGAGTTATTGCTCATTATTGTGTTAGTTATATCATTGTTATATACACAAGAGTTGTTGCTCATATTTGTATGTCAACATTTGTTCTTCATTGAGGTGTTAAATATGTTTTTTATAAGCATTCTTGTAAACATTGTTTGATTAGAAATCTTTCTATATTTATTTCCTCAAGTGAATAAGTTGTTGTCAGAATTACTTGAGAGGGCTAAGGTTTTTTTCTAAACTCTTAGAGGTTGTTGTAATCTTTCTAGATTATTAGATTATGTCATTTTCTAAGGCAAAATCACCTTGGCGCATGGGCAAGAGTAGCCTTTTCTAAGGTGAACTTGTATAAATCAAACGTGTCACATTTCTTTCTTACTTAGTTATCATTGTTTGTTTGTGATAAGGATTTGCAAAATAAATATTTTTTGAAAACCCCAATTAAAATCCCCCTTTCTTGTGTTTTTCTTAACCTTCAAACACTCCACTGACATTTAAAGATTTGAGACCTATAAGCCTCGGTAACATAGTGTACAAGATTATCACCAATTTTTTGGTTAACCAACTTCTACCTTTCCTAGACAATATTATTGTCTTTTACCAAAGTAGTTATTTCAAGGTAGAGGCACCATTGACAATTCTATTATTTTGTAAAAACATGTTCACTACATGTGTAAAACAAAGAAGAAAAGGAGATGTTGCCTTTAAATTGGATCACAAAAAGGCTTTTAATAATGTTAACTGGGAGTTCCTCATAAGTTTCTAGTTGGAATTTGGATTTCCTCATATCCTCATCTAGCTCATTATGCACTACATCACCTCCTCATATTTATCTATTTTATGGAATGGTAATAAGATGTCTTCCTTCAAAGCTTCTCATGATCTTTGGAAAGGGGATCCGTTATCTCCTTATCTTTTCATCATATGACTAGAGAAACCTTCTATTTTTATCAATGACATTATTCATAGTGGTTCTTGGACTCTTATATTCATCTCTAACAATGGACCTCCTCTGTCTTAACTCCTATTTATGGATAATGTTCTCCTATTTTCAAAAGCTAATAAGTCTCAAAAAAGAGTTATTTACACTCTCATAGAAAATTTTAGTCGGACATCAAGTTAGAAGATCAACCTTGCTAAGTCTTGTGTTTTCTACTCTTCTGGATTCCCTCAAATAAAAATCAATCAACTGACCACAATCTCAAGCATTCAGAGTACTATTGTTGCACCCCAAAATTTGGCCTCTTCACTTTACCTTATATGGCTCATGCTTTATCATACATACTCATGCATTCTCATGATAGGATCAAAGTATCTTAGTTCCCATCTTCTTCTACAAGCGATAAAAGATAATTGTTTGGTCAGTCAATGCAAAGGGGGGGGGGGGGGTCCCCATATCCTCAATCTTTGACTCTCTCAAAACACAAGGGTTTTTTATATTTTCAGACATTTCATTTTTTCCATGTGATCATTAGAAGATGATAATTTGCAAAATTTTAAGGAGAAATTACATTTCTATTATTCACCTCTCAAAATTAGGGTTTTGACCAATTGTGGAGTTTGAGACTTATAAGAGTAAAATCTACGAAGCATCATCTTCTAATCATCATATTAAGCATCTTTTTTCAAAGAATATCTCAATTTTCCAAGAGGAATGAGGGTTTTGAAGATTGGTCACTATCTCCTAGCACAACGGGCTAAAATTAGGGTTTTGAATCTAATAAAGAAATCTCTGACTTTTTGGGCAAGACTTGATTCAATGCCTCTCCACATGTTGATAAACACCTATTATTGAAGGATTGAGTGCCAATTTTGATTGGAAGAAGTTCAATTAATCAAAAGGGGGAAAACAGTCATTTGGACCAAAAGTTAACCAAAGTCAAAGTTGACCAAGTGAACTTTTGGTCAACCATCAATTCAAGTATCCTATTTTCATATTTCCTGATCATTGGTGTCATAAAATCAAGAGAAGAAGTCAAATTAGAGATAACTTGTTCAAGAAGTTATTTGGACATTAGAAAAATTCTGAAGTCTTTAAGTCTCTATAGTACTGAATTGTAGACATCTATAACTTTCTCATTTTTTATCCAATGGAGGCAAACCCCTACATGCTTGAAAAGCTTGAGAGAAAACCTACAAGATTTTCAATGTATGTTCAAGTCCCAAAAATGAATTATTTGTGAGTTATTGAACTTAGAATTTTAGGGCATTGAGATGTAAAGTTACAAGGCATGTTGCACGCTCCACTGCAGTCATTTCCACAAACATATGGCGTGCCCCTATTCACGATGCTTTATCTCTTAATACAAGTGATAATTGAGATTGGAATTTAAAAAGAACTTGTAATTGGGTATGTAAGCTAAAATTTGATATTTGAATCACTTAATTTGGATCACAATTGAATGAGATACTAGGGTTTGAAGATTAGCTCATGAAGTTTCCTTGACATGCATATCTGCTAATGACATGCGTGCGCGCGAAGCACGGCCAACCAAATTTTTCTCAAAATTCATGCCATTTTCCATCAACTTGCAAGCTTAATTTTGGATTTCTACCAACTACAACTTTGATCCCTAATATCTCAGATTTCCAAAGGCCCTAACTTTAGAGAAAACGCATGAATGAAATGGTATGCTCATGAACTTTTGCTTAGGTTGACACTATATTCATCTCCTGGCCAGAGCTTACTGCAAAGCCCTTTGCTTTCCACCTCATCTCTTCACACTTTCCTTACTACGTCACAAACTAACCAAAATGACTACTAGCTCAATTAGATACAACATGAAATGCATGGTTGTTGCTTGTAAGATGCTTATTTTTTTTCTTCTGAAATACCAAAGAATCCCTCCAACGGCTCCTAAGAAAAATAGTCTTTTATGCCCTTAACCAAGCTTCTTCAATACTCTTCCTTGGCTATATATAAGAACACTTCATGCTCATTTTCAAGAGGGAGGCTTCTGCATAAAAACAACACCATACTTCTCAACTTTCTTTTTTGCGATTGATTCTTCCTCTACTCTAGAGCTATCATCTTAATCCATTTATTTCCATTGAAACTGAGCGAACAAGATCTAAGGGATTTTCTCTTTCAAAATCAGAGGCCACAGTCGAATTTATTTTTCAACTCACAAGGTAAGTTTCCAGAAATCATCTTCATGCTAGCTTGAATTTTGTTTGTAGAAATTGTATGATAGCGTAAGTGGCAAGACAACATGTTTTTGGTTATAACAAATTTGAATATAGACCGTGTTCATGGTTTTGAAGCTTGGTGAAAACGTATTTTCAGTGAATTTCGTGCTATGATTTATTGGTGATATGTTGATGATTTTGATTTTTTTGAGTTACACGATGTAGCTTGATGTACGATCTTTGCTTTGCACTTTGAATCACGAAAAATGATTAAAAATTGAAAGATAAATATGAGTTTGACACTCATATGTTAGATCTAAATATTTGAATATTTTTGGAAGCTTGCAATCAGTGATTTTAATGTGCGTTTTTCTCCATGAACCATGAATCATTTTTTAAAATTCTTGGTTCTACGTCATAGACCTCCACGAGATCTTTAATTTGTTCAAAATTTCATGCATTTTCATCAAGAAACGATGGATAAATCGCAATTTGAATTCGGCATGTCAAATTGAGCACACACGATTACGGCATGGTTTAAAGACAGGGATGATTACATAGCGCGTGTTAATTGAACATGGTTTATTTTTCTTTTACAGCAGGTTTGAATTTTAGTAGGTGTAATAGACCTTGGCTAGTTTGAATTTTAAATTCATTTTTGTTTGTTTCTTTAATTTTGTTTTAACATTTTCTATCGCTAAAAAATTATCAAAAAAACATATTAGACTCTATTTTAGTCTATTTTCACATTCTGAATTTTATTTTTTGATTTTATCATTTTTTGAATATTAAATAAATCAATGAGTTTAATTAGGGTTTTCGTTATCTTTTAAGTTCTACAATTTTATTTTCCAAGTTTTCCTAGTATGAAAAAATCCACAAAAAATATACTAAGTTTCAATTTGAATCTAATTCATAAAAATAATTTTTGTTTGATTTTATAAAATTTTGTGACAAGTAAATAAAATCAATCAATAGTTATATCATTTTTTTATACTTTTTTTGTTACATTGTGCAAATAATTTTTGTTTGATATCTTCCTCTATTGATAAATTTCCACAAAAATATACTTGCTTACCCTTAGGTACTAAAACAATTTTATATAATTTTTAATTGAATTTAAATTTAAATTTTCCTATTTTTCCAAATTTTAGAAACTAATAATAGTTTTCAGACTCTTTTTTGCTTAAGCTAAAAGAAACCCTTGAAACCCTAATTCCCTTTACTCATAAAAATAAAAAAAATATTTAAATTCATTGGATGACTTAAAATCATAAAAATCATTTTATTTTGAATTTTAAATTTGGATTTTATATTTTTCAAAAATATTTTTCTAAAACTCTCTAATTTGATCCTTTTGTCAACTAGTCTTGAATATTCTCAATCATTTTCACCTCTTTAAATTAATCCAAGAGATTTAAACCATGTCTTTGACTTTTATAAGTATTTAGGAAGCTATGGTTCCATTGGTTTAATTTTTACAAGTTTTCTTTAATTTTTTAACCTAATTTGGATTTAGGGCTTCCATCCCTTCAAAACTTGAGTACCTCTTATCCACCTCTCTTGGTGTGTTTAAGAGTTTCACCCATAGCTTATATTTGTCACAAAGATGTTAATCATAATTGATGATTAGTCTTTCCTTGTGTTAGATTTTATCACCCCTTTCCCCATTTTTGCTTTCTTTGCCATACTCCCCATAAGATCTTCAATTCACTCTTTTCTAAGTACGAATTTAATAGACCTTAGGCTTATATCCATGTATGCCAATATTAGGTAGATATTTCCCTCTTTTATCCTAAAATATAGGATCAAAAATGCATGATAACTCTAGGGTTATTTTGCTAGTCTCACCTTAGACTTTTCTTTCTTCTTTTGCATCTCATTAAAACAAAAATTTCTTTTTGTAAAACTTCAAAATACTTAAATATTACTGATGAGAATCATACCTTTGTTGAGTATGAGAGATGATAAGGGGATTTCTTCTTGATCTTATTATTCTTCCATTCTAGGCTTTGGTATGGTTCAAGTCTCAAAGACTCTTTTCATGAATAAGTGGAGAAGTAGTTAAAATCTCTCTCTTGAGATCATCTAGCAATTATTCGTGACAAAAATACCAACCAAGGCAAACTATTTTTTCCTTCGGGAATTTCTTTCAAACTTTTCAAAAGAACATGTTAATTCACTTCTTGCTGACGTATAAGTCTCTAAAGGCCGAGTTGCGGCAGAAGGCGAAATTAATATTATTCATTAAAAAACACAAAACAAACAGAAACTTTTTAGCCAAACAGAAACAGAAACTTTAGGGATACGTAGGAATCTAGTCACGGGGCTTAGCCGAGCGACCTTTATAATATTTCATTCTTTTCCTCGTATTTTCTCTTTTTCATGCATTTCCCCCTTGCATCTCTCTTTTTATCTCTTAAGCTCTAGACATAGATTTTACACACCCTTAGATTAGAACAAACACAAGTGGATCATGTGGAGTACCACAAACGTATGGGGTGATAATACATTCCCCTCGTGTAACCGACTTCCTTACCCATCTCTATGGTCGCTAGACCATGATTTCACCCTTTTAGGTTTTTTCGATATTTACCATTTCCCTTCCCATGGGATAAAATACGTTCGATGGAGACTTCATTGAATTTTACCTTGGATGATTTATCCAGTTGTTTCAGCTGCGACCTCATTAGGGACAGGTCGACCAAATGTTGGTCCATCCTAGAGTCAGTCTTAGCTTGTGTTTGTTTCTTTTTCATTGGGTGTTTATTTTTTTATTTCTTTCTAGCTTCATTTGTTTATATGCATTGATTATATGCTTTCATGCATTATATTTTATTTTATTGTCGCCTATACTCTGGAGACTGCTGTTGTGCTATTTCTGTAGGGTTGGGATGTTACTTCTTGAGGTAAAATGCCCAGTACCCAAGCTAGAGTTTTGGGCTCATATGAAACCTAGGAATAAAGTGGGACATGACGGCTATAGTACGTGGCCCGATTAGTGCAGTCATGTCATATACCATGCTTGTATAAGCTTCAAGTGAAGGTATTTTCATCATGCACGTCTATGTTGCAATGAATTTACTTTCAGGCAGACCCATGATTTACGAGTTACCCTTGCCTTACCTTAACCTAGTCTTCACCCGTGAGCGGGAGGGATGATTTCTTACACGTATAGTTGGTGACTCTAGTTCTGATGGTGACTTTAGTTCTGATGGTGACTTTGGTTCTCCCGGTGACTAATGTTGGTGACTTATGTGTGTTTCGAAGTTATATCAAACCTTTGATTCTGTGACACTCAGTCGGTTCAGACAACTGCACAACAAGATCCATTTGTTATGGAAGCCTTGATCCTGTCATTATTGCATCATAGCATATTTACTTTTTAAAAAAATGATGTACAAAAAAAGTTAACCTGCATATGCATTGTTTTTTTCCAAGGATATTCAAGAGTTAGTATCTTTATCAGAAATGGATACCAGACACATCTTTTCTTACAATTTCTTCCATGAGGATTTGACACCATTAAGATATTTAGGCGCTCAAGTTGTCAAGTACAACTCGATAAGATTCACTCAAGACTATGGCAACATCCTGTCTCTCTTTTACAGTACTACGACCCAAAGTGGTGTTACTTTACTTTTCGGGACTATCAGTTTCTTCCTACTCTAAAGGAGTATACCTTCATTCTTAACATCAAAGTTCAAAATTGGGTTCCTTTTTTCAACATTTCATAGGTGTTTAATCTTGAAGCTATCGTTGAGGCTCTTTATTTGAGCCTGAACGATGTAAAAGGGAATTGGAAGCACAAAAGTGGCGCCTTTGGCTTTTCTTCCAGATTTCTGACAAATGAAAGCTAAAAGAGTTTGCGAGCTTTGATAAGGTGGAAAATCTTGGATTGCTGAAGAAAGTACAACTAGCTTGGGATGAGATTCATAGGGAAGACAAAGCTCTCCTTGATAGGAAGGATGCTAGTGCTGGAATTCCTTATACTAGATGGGTCGTAAAGAGAGTTGAAACTCTATTGTTTCCTTACTCCTCGAGAAGAATCATTCCATTAGTAGATTTAATGAAGTAGCTTTTGTCTCATGATTATCATCAAAATTGTTGAATGAGATCTTGACGCTGTATTTTGTTATCGTGGGTGTAAATTCAGTTGATTTTGGGTCTCTTATGAGGCAATATTTTCTTATCTATATGAATTCATCTGATTTGCAGCTTTGTTATGAAAATAATGCTTGCTTTGACACTTCGTATTGACTATTACTTATCTTGATTATCTTGTTTGGTTTGTCTTGATGGTTGACAAAAACTCTTGGATACCTGGGAAATGACAAAAACATAACATACATAATCACGCATTTCATGCATTATAGGTTTTTGACTGGTTTATCTTGTGGTTATGCTTTCTCTCTGTTAGAGGTGTTCAACGATGACTACCACAAATACTGAACAAGAAGATGTTGATTAATTGGCTAGGACCAAGGGCAAACAAGTGATGATTGGTAATCAGATACCTATGCAGGCTAGTATGCCTAAACCAATTGATGTGCATGGGATTTCTTCAGCTCTTGATGAAGAGGTTTAAGAGCTAATGAGAATCATAAGAAAGAGTGATTACAACATCATAGAGCAGTTGCACTGAACACCCTCTAAGATGCCTATTGAGATGATCTGAAGCACATCACAATGCTCCGATGAAGCTACTAAAAAATGCTTTTGTGCCATAAGAGATAACGGTTGGATAGTTTATGCCAATATATCCACTGGAAAAGATTTGGGTTTTACTGATTTTGCTCTCCCTCCTAAGGATTGCAACCACAATAAGGCATTGCACATCTTTATGGATTGCAAGGGCACGACTTTGTCGCATGTGTTGGTGGATACCGGATCCTCGTTGAGTGTATTTCCAAAGTCTGCACTAATGAAGATTGATTACTCCAGTATTGAATTGTGTCCTAGTTATTTAAAGGAGATTTTGATGGATCCAGGAGATCGGTGTTTGGTAAAATGGACTTACCTGTCAGGGTGGGCCCTAGTATTTTTACTATTACATTTTATGAAATAGACATAAAGCCGACATATTATTGCTTGTTGGGGCGCCCATGGATTCACAAAGTAGGGGCAATTACTTCTACCCTTCATCAAAAGCTCAAGTATCCTTCAGATGGAAAAACAATCACTATTTATGGTGAGGAAGAATACATTGCAAGCCATTTCACTCCATTTCGTTATGTGAAGGTTGAATGAGAAGTTCATGAAACTCCGTTTTAGGCATTTGAAACTGTTCAGAGAGAAACCCGAGACTTCTTTGACTTCATTCAAAGATGCTTAAGCACTAGTTGAGGCTGGTCACCCTGAAGGTTGGGGGTCAGGTTGTGGATGTTATTCCAAAGTTTAACAAATTAAGTTTGGATTCCAACCTCGGGAAGCAGAGTGCAGCTCCCAAAGCTTCAAATTCGTCTACTCAATTGAAATTTTCCAGCTCTCGTGTCGCCTAAGATGGATGCACCAATAAAATTGTAGATGATGAATATTGTGTCTACAATATTGAGGCTTGGATCCACCCAATTGTTCCAGGCCAAGCGTTGAACAATTGGATTTATGAGGATACCATCTAAGTTACAATTGATGAGGATCTGTTTATAGATTGATTGGTAGACAAACTCGTCACATTATACCAGAGATACCTGACCATTCAATCAGGGGAACTCCCCACAACTTCAAGTTCCCAAATCTTCTCGTCAGCAGTCAGTGCTTATCCCCTAAGTGAAGCCACGGGGAAAAGCTTTTTAGCAGAAACAGAAGCATCTTTAGAAGCATTCAAATTCTATTATGCTGTCATATGCCCTGTTACTCCCTCGATTACTTGAACAATCAATTGATTGAGCTCCATACTGTGGATTTTCCTCCTGCAGATCTTCCACTTGACTATGATCAGAATGCTAAAAGTGAGCTTCATTCTGGGGCATTTGGTCTTGATATGGAGGACCCCAAGGGATTAAGTATAAAGTCCAACATCTTCCTGGTATCTTTTCCAAAGGCCAATTCCATTTGGAAATTCATCCCATAATTTTTCACTCAGTGAAGTTTAAATTTTGTGTGATGGAAGATAAGGTTAAAGAAGTCCTCGGATGCAGTATCTGATTATCTATTATGTGAAGCAAAATACACTTGGTGGTTTAGTTAATGCAATGTCGCTTGTTACATCTATCATTTCTTTTAAAGGATTATTTTATGAATATCATCCTGGAGCACCTGGCCATTCGGTTGAAGACGGTTTTTCATCCAGAGACAAGGTCCAGGGTTTAATCAATTCAAAGACTATGGTGTTCACAACAGATCCAAAGGGGAACTCTTACCCAAGTGATTATTAAGACTTTGGAAAATCGTCAGAATTAAGAAGTCCTTACGGAGTCAAATCTCCTCAATGTGGAAATTTCAAATTACATTTGCATTCTCATTTGTAATCTTTCTCGTTTAGTTCAGTACTTTCTTGTATGCAAAACTTGCGTATTTTTGAATGTTAATCATAATGCACTGAATATGTTTGTCTTTATTTAATCCATTCACAATTTTTTTAAACTTTTTCCTTATTTTTTAATGCTCAACTCGTGATTGATGAAGTAAAACCTCTGGAGGGAGAATGACGAATAATTTACCAAGAATCTCAAACAATATGCTTCTGAGTAAAACCCTGTTGGCGATGTATAGGTATTGTTTCAAATTCCCAAACACTGGAGATATAAGGGAGTGAAACCCTCATTAACCCCTTTGAGCCTTGAAGTAGGAGTTTCTTTTCTTGTAAAAAAAACCCTCACATTTAACCCAGGGTAAGGTAGATTTCAGTTAACTTGATCGAGCATTCAGAACTCATCATAAGTGTGCATCTAAGGATACAACAATGGTTATCCTTCAAAAGGTTAAGGAAAGTCAAAACCGCAATGGTAAATCTTCGCTTATCAAGAGTGCGCATCTAAGGATACAACAATGGTTATCCTTCAAAAGATTGAGGAAAGTCAAAACCGCAATGATAAATCTTCGCCTATCAGCAATGTGCATAAAAAACAAATGATACCACAATGGTTATCTCTCACACATCAGGAGGTCAACATATGACGATACCATAATGGTTATCCCTCATCTACCAAGGACTCGGGCAGCCACAATTACTTCCAACAAAGTAAAAAATGACTCGAAGACAATGAATTGTTCAAAAGGAAAGAAAAGGAAATGATGAAGAAAGAGGCAAAAAGCCCCGCTAAGTCGAAACTTGAAAAAACAAGTCGCTTAGGAAAAAGTCAGGGCATCCCGCTAGACTTTAGAGTTAAATTTAAAACGAAACTTGTCCAGTTAAAATAATGGGAAAACGGAAAAAGAGAAAAGCGAAAAGGGATTACCAAGTAAAAATCCTCGGTAAGGAACAAAGTCGTGTGACTAGAAACACAAAATAACTAAAGATGAGTGACTTCCAGGTCCAAAAAGAACCTCGTTTAACTCCTTAACCATTGTAAGCTCATCTTGAGAGATGAATGCATGCATCCAGTTAACTGAACTTAGGGTTGGAGAACATCATGGAGAATGGGTGGGCACCAAATAATTTTGAGCCTTAAATCCTTTTTTCTAAAAACCGTGACCCAAGACATGTTACAACCCTTAAAAGTCTTAATTTAAGTATGGGTTAATTCGAAAGTGCACTGTAATGAAAGTATGGTAATTTGACTCCTAGGAGGCTTGCTAAAACTTTTGAGTTGATATCACACCATCTTTTTAATCTCTTTCGCACAAAAAATTTGATGTTTAATCTTTTCAATAATTTTTTTTTAACTTCAAGAAAAACTTGAGCTTTGCATTAGAATTATCGTTCTTAGAATAAACATTCTTTGCATATGAATAAATGCTTTAACATCAGGTAAGCTTGCATAATGAGCATCAGATGGAAGTTGGATTATCTCGAGGGGAAAATTGCTTCAGGAATCAGTTGAGATTTAAATCATTTTCGAGAATAATCTTAGTCTGGGGCATGGCTTCTATTGACTCTGTTGAGTAAAAGAAGACTAGAGAAATTATCTGACGAAGATTGTAAAAGTTAATTGCCCAGAAGTCTCCATTGAGCAATGGTGTATCACTTTCAGTTGGTCATGAAGGGCTGATTTATTCAAGTATCTATAGGAGAATGAAGTCGTTCAAGTTGAGAACCACAATTTTGTACTAACCTACTTTCAAGACGTAAGTCAGTTACCTTGAAAAGGTGTTGTCTTCATAACTCTGTGAGCTTCGCATTTCTCCGTGAGCAACAGATGAAGAAAAGGTTTGTCAAGACTCTGTTGAGCATGGGAAAGCATGTTGAATACTCTGTGGAGTAAGTGTTCAGCTAATCTGAGGCACTCAAGTCGGGATTTGATCCCTCAATGTTCAGTCAAACTAGGGCAATTATGTCGAGATTTGACAAAGTTCTCCGAGAATCTACTGATTAAAGGAGAATCTTTTCAGAATCTGAAGATGCATGAGAATTCACTCAAGCATGGTTGAAACCGCTTCCAACGCTGGTCAGTTAGGGGAAGTGTTCTGAATTTCATAATACTAAGGTTGATTATCTTTATGGTACAGATCTCATGAAGCCCTCTCGAGGCAATTTTTTTCAAAGGCTCTATAGACTGGGGTAGGAAATTATATAGGGGAATTTCTTCATCTTCAAGGGGTGATCAGATCAAGTTCATGTGTAGGTTAAACAATTTGTGAATTTTAACAACATGTCAGGAAGTAAGGATCGTTATCCTCAGCACATCAGAGACTTGAGTCCGTTTATTGATGTTCCTCCATCAGAAGTAAGACTCATTATCTCCAATTGAAGTTTGGATTATTATCCATCTCTAATTGAAGTTTGGATTGTTATCCTCAACAGGATATGAGCAGGAATGCAAAGAGCATGTGAGGTTGTTACCCATACAAAGTTCGTGCCAGAAATTTTGTTTCCTAGGAAGACTCCTTTCTCCAGTAAGGATCCATTGCAACTTGATAAAGGTCTGTCTGCTAAGGGGTTTCTCTTCCGAGATCTTTATTCCCCAACGAAGCATCCTCATTTCTCTACAGGAGGATAATGGTTTTTCTCCCAAGAAATTTAGGAGTTATTTAAACTCAAGATGATTCCTTCTTAATGGACTGCAATTTATTTTTTGTAGTATCTTCTCCAAAGTCCATTTTTCAGTGGCATGCCTCCTCGGATTTGACATGATGAAGTTGCGATCTTGCATCGTAGTTTTTACCCGGTGGTCGGTAATTCATACGGTTCATCCCTCAACAGAGTTTTCCATTTCACACATGGGGCATATTGCCATAATTCCTCTTGTTGCAAGTATCGTTGGTCTTTTATGACAAGAAACATACCAACAAATGAATCAAGAAGGGTCTGTATGCGACCAACCTGAGGATTTTTGTAGAATGAGATCCAATTTCTCCAGTGAATGCTCACTTCTTCTCAAGATAGAATCATTCATCCCCAGTGAAGGCATACTCTCGCCCAAACATAATCTCTTATCTCCAGTGAAATCATACCACTGTGTAATCCCCACTGAAGTTAATATTCTTGGTAAGAGTTGTTTAAGAGTTTATCCCTTCCAGAGGGCTTATCTCCAAAAGAAGTGCATTTCAGCATGGTTCTGAACAATCTTCTTCTTCAGCACAACCTACTTTTTTCGAAGAATCTAGGAAACATTGCTTCCTTGGATTGGATACCTTTGTTATATCCCCTTGAAGTCGATACCTTACGTCTCTGTGGTTAGTATTTATCTCCCCAATAAGGTCGTCGTTCATCGTCTCCATGTGGTTTGCATCTGTTTTCCCCATGGAAGTTTTCCCCTGTTGGGTTATCTTAAAGAGATTTTTGATCATTATGTTTGTTATGCCCTGGTGGAGCAAGTCTCCTATTTTTTCTGAGTCGTGTGCATAGATGAATGTTGTTTAGGGTTCTTTTTATCCCCAGTGATAGAGTATTGCTAAAATATTTCCTCAGTGGAGTCCTGAACCTCAAGCCTATGGTTAAAAGATGCCCTCCTCTTCTTAAGTGAAGATTGTTACCCTCAGTGGTAGTATCCCCAATCGAACTCAAAATTCGAAGACCTACCGAAGTAAATTATCTATTATTCCCCAGTGGAGCAAGTTTTATTTCCCTAGTAGAACAAGTGTTCTTTCTCCCCAGTGTGGTGTACATGGAAATGCCAGTCATAATTCTTTCATCCCCGGTGATAGAAGAATTTGTTGAGATATCCCCAGTGGAGTTTCTATCCTGGGATGTTTGTTTTTTCCCCAAAAGAATATTCCCCCCTCCTGGAAGTGTTATCCCCAACGTGGTCTGAGTAGAATTATTTTTATTTAAGAATTTCTATACTCCCCAGTAGAAGTTATCTTCGTTAAGAAGTTCTATGCGAGAAAGTTTCCATTCCCAGCAAAGCTCTTTTCTTTCTAACAAAAGTGTTTTCCCTAGGAAGTTACTTCCCCCATGATATCAATCTTCAAAATTCGGTGGTTCCGAATCTCGTTTCCCCATTGAAGATCAATGGGATGTTTTCTATACAAAAATTCAGACGTGTGAAGAATAATCCTATGGGAGTTCATTGTCTTTTCAACAGCCGGTTATTAGTGTGTTTTCCCCAGTGCATTGCTAAACATGCATCATTATATTGCATCTACCAAAATGCATAGCATTTCCATTGTATGAAGCATTACGCTATAAAATTTCAAACATGCATAAGTATGAGCCAATTATGTTTACTTGCAGTAACCAAATTTTTATGCGCTCAGATTCGAAATATTTCCGCAACAAGTTTAGGGTGATCCTATTTTTGTTTCCCCAGCGGAGTCTATTTTGATACCACTAGTCGGGTCTTTGATGTTTTCCATTTCCTCAGTAAGTTGTGGTTTTCAATCGCCCTTGAAAGATCTTGGTTATTTTTACCCTTTGTTTGCTTTGTCGTCGGAGTTCCAGTAAGAGTCAGTGTATAACCTTTCTTATTTATCAAGTATTTGAGTATTCATGCTTGGTATGTTGTGGTTCAGATGATTGCCACTCTTGAATAACCGAACCGTGTTTCTATCCTAAGATATATTGTAGTTCCTCTATATTTGCAACCCATCAAAAGTCTAATGTGCTTTGGTTATCATTGTTAGAGTCCCCTTCGGTTGGCCTTTTTCTCTTGTAGAGTTCACCTTCACTCGGTGCTCTCTAAAGGTCCCGCTTAGTCGGTTCCTTGCTTTTGGTTTATCCGTATTAGTTGGTTTCTCCTTCTGTTAGCTCAGCTAGAATTCCTTATTCGGAGTCCTTCCGTGTCTCTTTAAAGTCCAGTTTGTCTGGCATCCTAGGTGAATGCATCCTTTCATATTGAGGCTTTCTCCGGTTAGACCTTTTCATGTGTTCGCTACCAACTCCGAACATTTGTTTCTTGATGCCCAATTTTGCTTTTGTGTGTCTAACCCTGACCAAACATGCATATCTTTATTCCTTGTGAGTTCGCTTTTGATCAGCGTTCTCTTCTTAGGAATCTACCTACGACATAGTATTCCTTGTTAAAGATTCCCCTTCGGCTGGTTTCTTTAACCTTAAATCCATCTTCAACTGGTACCTTTTGTTAAGAGTTCCCCTCCGACTAGTCCCTTTTCATTCGTAAGTTTGCCTTTGATCAGCGTTCTTTCCTTATGAATCTACCTTCGGTGTAGTATTCCTTGTTAAAGATTCCCCTTCAGCTGGTTTTTATATTCTTAAATCCACCTTTCGGTTGGTCTCTTTTTCCCAGTAAGTCCGCCTTTGATTGGTGTTCTCTTGTTAGGAGTCTACCTTCGGAATAATATTCTTTGTTAAAGATTCCCCTTCGACTGGTTTCTTTATTCTTAAATCCACCTTCGGCTGGTACCTTTTGTTAAGAGTCCCCTTCGGTTGGTCTCTTTTTCCCAGTAAGCTCGCCTTTGATCAGCGTTCTTTCCCTAGGAATCTACCTTCAGCATAGTATTCCTTGTTAAAGATTCACCTTTGGTTAGTTTCTTTATCCTTAAATCCACCTTCGAATGGTACCTTTTGTTAAGAGTTCCCCTTCTACTGGTCTCTTTTTCCCAGTAAGCTCTCCTTTGATCGACATTCTTTCCCTAGGAATTTACCTTCGGTATAGAATTTCTTGTTAAAGATTCCCTTCAGTTGGGTTCTTTATCCTTAAATCCACCTTCGGCTGGTACCTTTTGTTAAAGAGTCTTCTTCGGCTAATCTCTTTTCCTCCTAAGTTCACCCTTGATCGACATTGTTCCCTTTTAAATCCATTCTCAACTGGTATCACTTGTTAAGAATCTCCTTCAGTTGATTTCTTCACTTTCGTATGTCTTCCCATTGCCAGACATACATCTCCTGATGATAGAAAATACAAAAAAACAAAAGTACAAAGTTACTCGATTGGCTTCAGAGAGCAAATTTTACGGTTCTATTAAGTATCCAATCCTCTTTCACCTTAATAGTTCAAAAGGCGTCTTCCAATCTCACTCTCTGTTTAAAGAAGATTGAATAGGGGCAGTTGTTGCACCCTAAAATTTTCCCTCTTCACTTTACCTTATATGGCTCATGCTTTATCATACATACTCATGCATTCTCATGATAGGATCAAAGTATCTTAGTTTCCAATTTCTTCTACAGGCTATAAAAGATAATTGTTTGGCCAGTCAGTGAAAAGGGGGGGGGGGGGGTCCCATATCCTTAATCTTTGACTCTCTCAAACCACAATGGTTTCTTATTTTTCCAAACATCTCATTTGTCCCATGTGATCATTAGAATATGGGAATTTGCAAATTTTTAAGGAGAAATTACATTTCTACTATTCACCTATCAAAATTAGGGTTTTGACCAGTTGTGGAGTTTGAGACTTGTAAGAGTAAAATCTGTTAAGCATCATCTTCTCATCATCATATGAAGTATCTTTGCTCAAAAAATATCTCAATTTTCCCAGAGGAATGAGGGTTTTGAAGATTGGTCACTATCTCCTAGCACAAAGGGCTAAAATTAGGGTTTTGAATTTAATCAAGAAATCTCTGACTTTTTGGGCAAGATTTGATTCTATGCTTCTCAACATGTTGATAAACATCTAGGATTTAAGGATTGAGTGCCAATTTTGATTGGAAGAGGTTCAATTGATCTAAGGGGGCAAAAGAGTCATTTTGATCAAAAGTCAACCAAAGTCAAAGTTGACCAAGTGGACTTTTGGTCAACCATCAATTCAAGTATCCTATTTTCATATTTCATGATCATTGGTGTCATAAAATTAAGAGAAGATCTCAAATTGGAGAAAACTTGTTCAAGAATTTATTTGGACACTAAGAAAAATTCCTAAGTCTTTAAGTCCCTATAGTACTGAATTATGGACATTTATAACTTTCTCATTTTTTATCCATTGGAGGCAAACTCTACATGCTTGGAAATATTGAAATAAAACCTAAAAGATTGTCAATGTATGCTCAAGTCCCAAAAAATAAGTATTTGTGAGTTATTGAACTTAGAAGTTTAGGGCATTGAGGTGGCAAGTTACAAGGCATGTTTCACGCTCCCCTACAGTCATTTCCAGAAACACATGGCGTGCCCCTAGTCATGATGCTCTATCTCTTAATACAAGTGATAATTGGGATTGGAATTCAAAAATAAGTTATAATTGGGTATATGAGCTACAACTTGATCTTTGAATCACTTAATTTGGATCACAATTGAATGAGATGCTAGGGTTGAAGATTAGCTCATGAAGTTTCTTTGCCATGCATATCTTCTTATGACCTGTGCACGCGCGAAGCATGCCCAACCAAAATTTTCTAAAAATTCATGCCATTTTCCCATCAACTTGCAAGCACCATTTTGGATTTCTACCAACTACAACTTTGATCCCTAATATCTCAGCTTTTCAAAGGCCCTAACTTCAGAGAAAACTCACAAATGAAATGGTATACTCATGAAATTTTGCTTTTGTTGACACTATGTTCATATTCTGGCTAGAGCTTGCTACAAAGCCTTTTCCTTGGCACCTCATCTCTTCACACTTTCCTTACTAATTCATTAACTAACCAAAACGGCTACTAGCTCAATTAGAAACAACTTGAAACACATGGATGTTGCTTGCAAGATGCTGATTTTTTCAGAAATACCAAAGAAGCCCTCCAACGGCTCCTAAGGTAAATAGTCTTTTATGCCCTTAACCAAGCTTCTACAATACTCTTCTTTGGCTCTATATAAGAACATTTCATGCTCATTATCAAGAGGGGGGCTTCTACACAAAAACAACACCATACTTCTCAACTTTCTTTTCTACAAAATTGATTCTTCCTCTGCTCCAGAACTCTCATCTTCATCCATTTATTTCTTTTGAAACTGAGCAAACAAGATCCAAGGGATTTTCTCTTTCAAAATCAGAGGCCACAATTGAATTTATTTTTCAACTCACAAGGTAAGTTTCCAGATCTGAATCATCTCCATGCTAGCTTGAATTTTGTTTGTAGAAATTGTATGATAGCGTAGCTAGCAAGACAACAGGTCTTTGGTTATAACAAATTTAAATACAAATCGTGTTCATGGTTTTAAATCTTGGTGAAAATGTATTTTTCAGCGAATTTTGTGCTATGATATATTGGTGATATGCTGATGATTTTGATTTTTATGAGTTACACGACGTAGCTTTATGTACGATCTTTGCTTTTCACTTTGAATCACTAAAAATGATTAAGAACGGAAAGAGAAATATGAGTTTGAAACTCATATGTTAGATCTGAATATTTGAATATTTTTGGAAGCTTGCAATCAGTGATTTTCATGTGCATTTTACTCCATGAATCATGAATCATTTTTTAAACTTCTTGGTTCTACGTCATAGACCTCCACGAGATCTTTAATTTGATTAAATTTTCATGCATTTTCATCAAGAAACGAAGGATATATCACAATCTAAATCCGACATGTCAAATTGAGCAAACACGATTAGGACATGATTTAAAGACAAGGATGATTACGTGGCGCGTGTTAATTGAACATGATGTGTTTTTCTTTTACAACGCATTTGAATTTTAGTAGGTGTAATAGACTTTGGCTAGTTTGAATTTTAAATTCATTTTTGTTTGTTTCTTTAATTTTGTTTTAATATTTCTATCGCTCAAAATTATCAAAAAAATATATTAGACTCTTTTTTAGTCTGGTTTCATATTATGAATTTTATTTTTTATTTTTATCATATTTTGAATATTAAATAAATCAATGAGTTCAATTAGGGTTTTTGTTATCTTTTAAGTTCTAGAATTTTATTTTCCAAGTTTTCCTAATATAAAAAATCCACAAAAAATATAATAATTTTAAAATTGTACCTATTTCATAAAAATAATTTTTGTTTTATTTTATAAAATTTTGTGACAAGTAAACAAAATCAATCAATAGTTATATCATTTTTTTTTACTTTTTTGTTATATTGTGCAAATAATTTTTGTTTGATATCTTCCTCTATTGATAAAATTACACAAAAATATACTTGCTGACCCTTAGATATTAAAACAATTTTATATAATTTTTAATTGAATTTAAATTTAAATTTTCCTATTTTTCCAAATTTTAGAAACTAATAATAGTTTTCAGACTCTTTTTTGATTAAGCTAAAAGAAACCCTTTAAACCCTAATTCCCTTTACTCATAAAAATCAAAAGAAATGTTTAAACTTTTTGGATGACTTAAAGTCATAAAAATAATTTTTGATGAATTTTAACTTTTGATTTTACATTTTTCACAAATATTTTGCTAAAACTCTCTAATATGATCCTTTTGTCAACTAGTCTTGAAGATTCTCAATGATTTTCTCCTCTTAAAATTAATCCAAGAGATTTAAACCATGTCTTTGACTTTTATAAGTCTTTAAGAAGCTAATCTTAAATTGGTTTAATTTTTACAAGTTTTCTTTAATTTTTTAACCTAATTTGGATTTAGGGCTTCCCTCCCTTCAAAACTTGAGTACCTCTTATCCACCTCTCTTGGTGTGTTTAAGAGTTTCACCTATAGATTATGTTTTTCACAAAAATGTTAATCATACTTGATGATTAGTATTTCCTTGTGTGTGGTTTTATTAACCATTTCCCCATTTTTGCTTTCTTTGCCATGCTCCTCATGAGATCTTCAATTCACTCTTTTCTAAGTACGAATTGAATAGAACTTAGGCTTATATCCATGTATGCCAATATTAGATAGATATTTATCTCTTTTAACCTCAACTATAGGATCAACAATGCATGACAACTCTTGGGTTATTTTCTAGTCTCACCTTATACTTTTCTTTCTTCTTTTGCATCTCTTTAAAACAAAAACTTCTTTTTGTAAAACTTCAAAATACTTAAAGATTACTGATGAGAATCATACCTTTGTTGAGTATGGGAGATGATAAGCGGTTTTCTTCTTGATCTTATTATTCTTCTATTCTAGGCTTTGGTATGGTTCAAGTCTCAAAGACTCTTTTCATGAATAAGTGGATAAGTAGTTAAAATGTCTCTCTTGAGACCAGCTAGCTATTATTCGCGACAAAAATACCAGTCCTAAATGGAATTCAATTTGAGACGAGTTACAGAGGTGACATTGCCTATGTGGTGTCACGGCCCCATCAATCATCAATACGCATGTGATCAGAAATGCTAGTGCAAAAATGCCATCCTGACACCACGAGCCCACCAGACGGACATCCTGATGATCTTGCCTATATGGCACCATTAGAGGTGAGTTTAGTCGTGTTATGATATTGCCTAAGTTGCATCATAACCCCATTATACCAAGCACGCGATGAAATTAACAGCTGGTGAAATGCCGCACAAGGACCCACACAAGCACATCAGAATGGTAGCCAAGGTTATATGGCATACCAAGCATACAAGATTGGCCTAAACTGGACACCATGGCTAGGTTCGCCCTTTCAGGACTCTATACGGTCTAAGTTATGAGTGATTTATGTCCTAACATCCAAGCCTACTCTAATTCAAGCATACACATACAGAGCACACATGATTGGCCTAAACTGGATGCTATGTATAGGTTTGCCTTGTCAATACTCTATTTCAAGCATACACACATACAAAAGCACACAAAATTGGCCTAAACTAGATGCCATGACCAGGTTTGCCCTGTCAGTACTCTGTTTCAAGCATACACAAGCACAATTAAGCCACACAGGCAAACACATCCAAATCTACCACCCCGAAACGAACGGGAAAAACTCAATGTTCACATAACATCGCATATCAAATAATAATACATTTTACCATAAGCATGCATTATCATTCATCTTCATAGAATAAGTGATTAAGCATTCACAACTAAGCATCTTTCATAATGCATTTCTCAATAATTACATATAACACTCAATGGTATTATTCGTATCACAATCTAATCAAGGATCACACAAGTTATACACACCACACAACATGTTATCCAACCCTCAATGAGGCTAAAGAGGCGTCTGGTACACACTATAGTACATGATTGCACTCAAGAGGGGGGGGGGGGTGAAATAATACAGTTCTGTCCAGGAGGGCGCGCTAAGCAGAGCCTCCCGCTCTAAGCGCACTCTACAAAATATCTAATTTTTCAAGCTTCAGTAAAGTACACTAAGTGGGATAGTCGCGCTAAGCGCAGTCCATAATTTCTCAAAATTCAAATTCCAATAGGGCACGCTAAACGCAACCCTGTGTGCTAAGCGCGATCTGTAAACTTCCCAAATTCAACCATCAAGAGGCACACTAAGCGCGATCCCGTGCGCTAAGCGCAGTCTATGAAATACAGAAAAACCAAAACATCATCAGTTATGTTGTTGGATTCCAAAACCCAATTTCTCACTTAAATTCACATATCCTAAGTACAC